>OY747707.1:3195000-3835000 GCA_963556495.2 Valencia hispanica
GCAGCAGTACTGGAAACTTCTGATTCTGATGAGTTTGTCCATGCTGTAGATCCTGAAGATACCTAAAAAGTAAAGGTTAATGGACAATGGCTGAAAATGGTCATAGATACTGGAAGTGGCAGAAACTTTATAAGAAAGGAACTTTACAAAAGAACATTGTCCACTAAAACAAAACTGAAACCAACTAAGAAGAGATTTTATGCTTATGCTCAAACCACTCCACTTAAATGTGTAGGTTACTTTGAAGCTGCAATGAGATGGAAAAGACAATGAGGTCAAAGATAACATTAATGTGATTTAAGGAAATGTAGAAGCACTGCTTGGCAGAAAAGCGAGCTTTGGATTATCAACACTATAGAAAGAGTTCCCACTAGTTTTCAAAGGACTAGCTCAGATTAAAGGTTACAGCCATAAGGTTACAGTCAATGAAAACGTTCTGCCTGTAGCACAGCGTTTAAGGAGACTCCCTTACCATATGATAGAAGCTGTAAACCAGGAGCTCGACAAAATGCTTGAACAAGACATAATAGAGAAGTAAATTAAGGTTCAGAATGGGTTTCTAATATCCTAATAATACCCAAGAAAGACACGCAAGAAGTGACTTTGTGAAGACCTCAGGAAAGTGAATAAAGCAGTGATCAGGGAAAGACACCCAGTGCCATCTTATAGCATCTTACAGGCAGTGCAGAGAGCAAAAATGTTTGCTAAACTGAATGCCAGGAAAGGGTTTTGGCAGAGTGATTTAGCCACAGAATCCCAACCCTTGAGGACATTCATCATACATACAGGGTGCTACCGCTTCAGAAAGTCTTTTTTGGATTATCAAGTGCACCAGAAGCCTATCAGAAGGCTATGAACTCTATGTTATGTGAAATGCTTCAAATCAAATCAAACCAAACTTTATTTGTAAAGCGCTTTTCAAACCACAACAACGTTTCTCAAAGTGCTTTACAGATTAAAATGACCCATAATCCATAGGAATCAGTTAAAAGCTATATTAAAAAGGTGAGTTTTTAGCCTGCTCTTAAAACATGAACTTTCTCTGCGACCCTGAGGTCCTCTGGCAGCCTGTTCCAGAGGTGAGGGCCATAATAACAGAGAGACGCCTCACCATGAGTGCGTGTCCTGACTTTGGGGGTGACAAGGAGACGGCTGCCAGAAGAGCGCAGAGACGGCAAAAATTCCTATGGTAAAAGCAATTCCAAAAGATAAGAAGGCCCAAGACAATTAAGACACTTAAAAATTATTAAAAGAATCTTAAAATCGACCCTAAAACATACGGGGAGCCAATGCAGTGATTCTAAGACTGGTGTAATGTGCTCCCGCCCTCTGGTCTTAGTCAGGACACGTGCTGCTGAATATTGTAAAAGCTGTAAACCTGAGATATACTTTTTGGGAAGACCAGAAAGCAGTGCATTACAGTAATCAATCCAACTGGTGATAAAAGCATGCATCAGCGTCTCCGTATTGGCCAGAGAGAGAATGGGGAGGACTCTGGCGATGTTCTTTAAGTGATAAAAACCTATTTTAGTCATATTTTTTATGTGAGGAATAAAAGTCACCTCAGAGTCAAAAATCACGCCCAAGTTCTTCACATGTAGAGAAGGATTAAAAGACAGTGATTGTAGTTTTGGTAAAAGCTTCTCTCTCCGAGCCTCAGGACCGATTACTAAAACTTCAGTTTTGTCCTGGTTGAGTTGGAGAAAGTTTTCTGCCATCCAGGATTTAATGTCTAAAATGCAGTTAAAAAGTGTGTCCATTGGCCGTGTGTGATCAGGAGACATGGAGATGTATAACTGTGTATCGTCACCATAACTGTGAAAGTAAACTCCATGTCTTCTGATGACACTGCCAAGAAGGAGCATATAAAGGTTAAAAAGCACTGGGCCTAAAATCGAACCCTGGGGCACACCACATGTGATCTTGTGGACCCTAGAGGAGCAGGTATCTAAACTTACCATAAAAGTTCTGTCTTTGAGATAGGATGTAAACCATTTATGAACAGCACCAGAGGGGACAATCTGTTTTAAATGAGTTAAAATAATAGTGTGGTCTACTGTATCAAAGGTAGTGCTTAGATCCTGTAGAACCAACATTGTCACCTTCTGAGCATCATAATTTAATCTAAAATCATTAAATAAATTTAAAAGAGCTGTCTCTGTGCTGTGGTTCACCCTAAAACCAGACTGAAATTTCTCTAGGACATTATGAGCGTTAATAAAAATCATTAACTTGATTTAAAACAAGTTTTTCTAAAACTTTGCTTAAAAATGGTAAATTAGATTCCGGTCGGAAGTTGCTTAAATCATTAAAATCTAAATTGCTCTTCTTCAGCAGGGGCCTCACTACCGCCCCTTTAAAGGCGGCAGGAAAGACCCCCGTCTGAAGGGAACAATTCATCATGGTTAAGATCTCGTCTTTAAAAGATTCATAAAATTGCTTAAAAAACAGGGTAGGAATCGGGTCCAGGGCACTTGTAGTGGGCCTCACTGAGTAGAAAACTTTATCAAGGGTCCCAGCTTCCACCAGGACAAAACTGTCCAGTGTTTCCTCTGGTAAAGAGACAGACTCCGATTTGTCTAAAACCATGTTACCTGAGAAGATAAAATATTACATCTGATTGTGTCTACCTTTCCTCTGAAGTGGTCTGGGAACTCCTCACACAGTGTTTGATGGGGCTTTCTGAAGTGCAGTAGAGGTATGATTAAGAATGTTGTCAATGGTGGAAAACAGAATTTTGGGATTATTTTATGTTCTGAGATGATTCGGGAGAAGTATGCATTTCTGGAATTTCTTACAGCGTTATTGTATTATTTGAGATATTCTATATATATCTGATGATTTATTGTGATTTTGTTTTTCCTCCATTTCCTTTCTGCCACCCTGCAGCAGCTCTTTAATTCTTTAAGGTTTTCATTTCTCCATGGTATAGTATGTTTTGAATGAGTTTTTACAATTTTTAGTGGAGCCAGCAGATTGAGAGCGGATTGAAGACTACTGTTAAAATCATTCACGATAAAATCACAGGGGGCAGATAAAGCTACAGGAGGAAACTTATTAAAAACTTCAAGAAAACCTGCAGCCACTTCAGAGGTTAGATGACGTTTCCTGACAGTTCTCCCAGAGGTTTCTCTTTGGATAAAACAGGTGACACACAGTAGTGGTCAGAGACGGCCAAGTCAACAACAGAGAGTTGACACAATAGTGGACAGGCCATTCGTGATGACCAAGTCCAGGATGTGTCCTCTGTTGTGAGTTGGCTGCATGACATGCTGACTAAAGTCCATATAATTCAAAATATTAAAAAATTCTGTTGATAAAGGTTCTAAAAGGTTGTCTATATATAGACTAAAATCACCAGCTAAAATTATTAGTTCCTAAGAGTTGTCCAAAATTGATAAAAACTTGAATAAAAAGTGTGCTCTTTTTAGGAGGCCTATAAACTGTCACATATAAAATCTGAGGAGTGCTAAAAACAGAGGCAGTATATTCAAAAGTGGTAAAATTATCAAGTAAAACAGGTTTGGCGGAAAGGGTTAATGAACTTATAAAAGCAGTTCCACCTCCCCTTTGGCTACTCCTGGTTGAGAAAAGTTAAAATTAAGTGGGGAGGCCTCTGTAAGAACAGCAGGAGCATCTGTACTCAGCCATGTTTCCGTTAAAAATAAACCTTGAAGTTTATGGTCTAAAATCAAATCATTTATTATAAAAGTTTTATTCAGCAGAGAGCGAACATTTAAAAGTGCCATGTAAATAGTGGTTGAAGATGTAGTGACTGTAAGATTTACTGGGGGTGGGATTTTTAGCAACTGTTTAAGATTATTTGGGTTGCATTTGTTCACTTTATGATCAGTTGTTCGCTCTCTGCTGATAATTACAGGAATGAAAGAAGTGAGAGAAATATCAGAAAAAATCCTGAAAATCATAGATCAATACCCAAAACTGTAAAACTTCATTATCCATATAGAATCAACTGATGTAGCCAAGAATCAGTCAGAGACCCTGACAATCATAGATCAATACCCGAAACTGGAAAGGTTTGTAATCCATACAGGATCAACTGATGTAGGCAAGAAACAGTCAGACTTGCTCGCTTGAAACACGGTCCGTGGATACTATCAGAGAATAAACATTTCCCCAAACACATCAAGTTAGGATGATGCCACCGGCCCAGAAAAGATGCATGACCCGCAGAGAATGACAGAGAACAAACACGTACAGCGCTCTCCACAGCGTTCTTCAAGTACTCCAATGTCATCCGACTCAGCTACTTCTTTTTTTCCCCATTATTTATCACCCAGTACTCCTACCTTAATTCTAGTCCTGGGGATCCGCTCTCCCTCTGCCAGCCCCGGGAGGGCCCTGCACTGAAACCCAAGCTTCCTTTATGCTTGTGGAGTAAGCAGGCCCTTCTTTTGACCTGAGGGGGCGGGGTTTCTCCGGCTGGACGTAGCACGTGGAAGGATCAAGTTATTTCAGCCAGATCCTCCCCAACCCTTCGGGCGCCCCGGCCTGCCAGGAGGAGGCAGTATACTGCCCCAGGACTAGTGCATGTTTTTGTGGGAGAAGCTCACATTAGCTGCTCAAGAGAACACAGGGAGAACATGCAAACTCCACACAGAAAGGCCCTTTTGACAACCCCACCCAGCGTGTGGTTGCTGATGACGCGAGGGAACAAACACACCCTTAGTTTGCATTTGTTTTCCCTCACAGAGGGAAAACAAATGCAAACAAAACACACCAAATTAACACAAACAAACCATGCAAAATAAATACAAAAACATACAAATATTTCCCACTATGCAACACAAAAACATTAGTTAGCCTGTATTCTCAATGTTTACAGAGAGGTCCCTGCAAAGTTTTTAGTTAAACTATAGAAGAGACTATAGGATTGGTGGGTGTCTGACAGGGTGGGGGGTGTTTTATCACGATGGTGGCTCTCCATCGTGATGTCGGTCAGTCATCACGATGGACGATATCTTCCATCGGCACAACCTTAGGAAAGGCAAGGCAAGGCAAGTTTATTTGTATAGCACAATTCATGTTACAAGACAATTCAAAGTGGTTTACATAAAAAATCAAAAGCCTTACAGCAGGGTGCAGAAAAAGCAAAAGTATAGGAATAAAAACCATGATTTTAAAAAGAAAAAAAAAGACCAAAAAAAATCTTAAAAGAATCTTAAAAGAAGCAGTGTATATTTAAAACTTAGAATAAAAATCTAATCAAAAGCAGCTTAGAACAGGTGGGTCTTTAACCTGGATTTAAATAAACTGAGTGTTTCAGCTGATCTGAGGCTTTCTGGGAGTTTGTTTCAGACATTTGGAGCATAGAAGCTGAACGCAGCTTCTCCATGTCTGGTTCTGACTCTGGGAACTGATAAAAGAGCGGATCCAGATGACCTGAGGGGTCGAGTAGGTTCATACTGGGTCAGGAGATCACTGATGTATTTTGGTCCTAAACCATTCTTAGCTTTATAGACCAGCAGCAGAACTTTGAAGTCTATCCTCTGACAGACAGGCAGCAAGTATAAAGACATCAGAGCTGGACTGATGTGGTCAACTTTTTTGGTCTTAGTGAGAACTCGAGCAGCAGAGTTCTGGATGAGCTGCAGTTTACTAATTGATTTTTTAAGGAAGACCTGTAAAGACGCTGTTACAATAATCAAGCTGACTAAAGATGAATGCATGGACTAGTTTTTCCAGGTCCTGCTGAGACATCAGATCTTTTATCCTTGAGATATTCTTAAGGTGATAGTAGGCTGATTTTGTGATTGCCTTAATGTGTTTTTCAAAGTTTAGGTCTGAGTCCATCACTATACCCAGATTTCTGACGTGGTTGGTGGTTTTTAGGTGTATGGACTGAAGCCCTGTGGGGACCTTCAATCTGTTCTCTTTAGCTCCAAAGACAATTACCTCCATTTTGTTTTTGTTCAACTGCAGAAAATTGTGGCACATCCAGTCATTAATTAACTCAATGCTTTTGCCAAGAGCCTGTACAGGCCCTTGGTCTTCTGGTGACATTCAAATATATACCTGTGTGTCATCTGCATAGCTATGGTAACTTATGTTGCTGTTATTTATTACATGTGCCATTGGGAGCATATAGATGTTAAACAGAAGAGGTCCCAGGATGGAACCCTGGGGAACCCCACATGTAATTCCCGTCTGCTCAGATGAAAAGTTACTTATTGACACAAAGTACTTCCTGTTCTCTAAGTACATTTTGAACCAGTTTAGTACAGTGCCAGAGAGACCCACCCAGTTCTCCAGTCGTTTGAGTAAAATAATGTGGTCAAGTGTATCAAATGCAGCACTGAGATCCAGTAAAACTAACACTGACATTTTTCCACTGTCAGTATTCAAACGGATGTCATTGATGACTTTGGTCAGAGCAGTCTCAGTGCTGTGGTGCTGTCTAAAACCTGACTGAAAGATGTCATAGCAATTGCTTTGTCTTAAGAAGTCATTTAGCTGATGAAAAACAGCCTTTTCAATGATCTTACTTAAAAATGGAAGATTGGAGATGGGCCTGTAGATGTTCATTTGTGTCTTGTCCAGATTGTCTCTTTTCAGCAGGGGTTTAATTACAGCTGTTTTCAGGGGCTCTGGGAAAACACCCGGCATTAAAGATGAGTTCACAATCTGTAACAGATCTGACTCCAAGATCTTTGAGACTTTTTTGAAAAAGCCTGTGGGCAGGATGTCTAAGCAGCAAGAGGAGGAGTTCAGTTGACGTAAGATGTCCTCCAGATCTTTGCTGTTTATGAGATAAAACTGTTTCATGGTGTTTAAACAGATTTTCCGTGGACATTGTACATAATATGAACCTGCCGTTAATGAACCAACCGCTTGTGTAATATTTTGGATTTTGTCTGTGAAGAATTTGGCAAAGTCATTGCAGGCCTTGGTGGAATAGAGTTCAGGTGCTACTGACACAGGAGAGTTTGTTAGCCTGTCGACTACAGCAAATAATGCGCGAGCAATATGACTATTTCTGGTGATGATGTCAGAAAAATATGACTTCCTTGCATTCCTCAGTTGTAAGTTATAAGAGTGAAGTTTCTCTTTATAGATGTCATAATGAACCTGAAGTTTTGTTTTTCTCCATCTGCGCTCGGCTTTCCGACACTCCCTTTTTTCATTTCTCACCAGTGTGGAATTTCTCCATGGAGACTTTTTCCTCCCAGAGATAACTTTCACCTTTGTGGGAGCAATAGTATCCATAATATTTAATATTTTAGCATTAAAGCTGTTGACAAGTTCATTGACGGAACCCCCTGACAGGGCAGGTGTTAGAGAGAAGACCTGGTAAAAGATCTCACTAGTGTTTTAAGTTATACATTGTTTTGCGATAACCTCCGTTAAGACATTTATGTGAGCCGAAATTATACTCTCAAAGAAAACACAACAATGGTCAGACAAGCCCACATCATGCACATTAATCTTGGAAATGCCCAAACCCTTCGAGATCAGTAAGTCCAAAACATGACCCTTATTATGTGTGGGCTCTGATACATGCTGAGTCAGCCTAAAGTTGTCCAGAGTGTTACTCAGGTCTTTAGACCCTTTGTTCTGGGGATTGTCAACATGGATGTTAAAATCACCAACAATAATTATAGTCAAAATCAACACAGATTATAGACAGCAGTTCACTAAAATCATCATTAAAGTCAGCACAGTAATACCATACCATACCGTTTTATTTATAATGCTCTTTACAAATGACAGAAGTCAACCAAAGCGCAGAACACAGGCTAGAAACATAAGGAAATAAAACAGAATATAAAACACAGTAAAAACAGATAAATAGCAGAAAATCAGAATAAAATATAAATTGGAGGCCGATAAATGTTAACAAACATGGCTCTAGATGAGGCCTTCAGCTGTACAGCAATATATTCAAAAGAAGGGAAACTTCCAAGAGATAACTGCTTACACTGGAATGATTCATTAAATAAAATAGCAACTCCTCCACCTCTCTTGTTCTGTCTGGCCTGGTGGACAAAACTAAAGCTGGGAGGGGTTGATTTGATAAAAGCAACAGTGCTATTTTTATCTAACCAAGTCTCAGTTAAAAACATAAAATCAAGGCCATGCTCAGTGGTAAGATCATTGATTAAAAATGTCTTCCCTACTATAGACCTGGCCTTTAATAAGGCCATCTTAACAGGTTTAAGAGTATTATAGCGCCCCTTGTGTTTTGGGGCTGGCTGTGTACAGCGTATATTTACTTTACTTAAAAACCTTTTAGAATGCAGTGCTCTGTGTTTTGACATAACTACATTCCTTCTGTTACTTATAAGTACAGAAATGATCGAACCTTCTAATGAACAGGGTCCCAGCTTGTCCTGGGGAAAGTTTTGACTGCTGATATCCACGCAGCCTGGACCCTTAACACATCATACATCATACACCTTAGTCGATACTATCAGAGAATAAACATTTCCCCAAACACATCAAGTTAAGATGATGCCACTGGCCCAGACAGATGCATGACCCACAGAGAATGACAGAACAAACACGTACAGCGCTCACCACATTGTTTTTCAACTATTCCAACGTCATCTGACTCAGCTACTTCAATTGATTCCCCTTTTAGAAATTTGATCAGATAAACTGAAGGCACAAATTAGAATTGGGACACAACTAACCCCGAAACTTGGATTACATCAGGCCTCTGGGACTAACACTGGATGTATTCTGCCCATGGCCCAACTGGTAATAACAGACGTTTAATATAGAAGGGAACCAGACAATAACTATACTCCCATCATCTCCCAGAAGTCGCACAGGCTCCCTGAGAGTAGTGTTCAAGTCCTTATAAGCAGCAAAAAACAAAAAAAACTTAAGTCAAACGCTCAAATCTCAAATTGATCACCTGTCAGAAGGTTCCGCTAACAATCATCAAATCACTTAAATTTGATGATTGGAACAAGCTGGTAGATAATTTCCTCGTGAAAATCTCAGATATCACTGACTCCTTTACTCCAACTAAAGTGAAAGTAGTTTAGGTAGAAAGAAGTATCAATGGACAAACGATCCACTGGTACGTAGTGAAAAAAGGGTGAGTCAACAAGCAGAGAGATAATGGCGGAAAACTCGACTCTAGGTTCACTGAGAGATCTACAAAGAGTCACTAATCAGATATTTGTTAACTTTAAAAGATGATAGGGAAACTTTCTTCCCTTAAATCATTAACAGAAACAGAACCAATGCACAGACTGTTTTCAACAGTGGACAGACTAACTAATCCTCCAGTGACAGCAGACCCTGAACTAAACTCATCCAGGGCCTGCAATGAATTAGCAGCTTTTTCACGGAAAAGACTCTAACAAGTCAGAGTGTACTTCAGTACCGAACCCACTACCAGTGTCATACCCAATTATCACCAATGTAGAGAAAATGTCTGAATTGCATTTATTGAACAAAAAAACTTTGAATAAATCATTAACTAATTAAGTTCCTCCTTTTGCTGTCTTGTTATCCTAACCACAGTTTTCCTTAAGAACGTTGTCCCTGTTATTGGGTCTAATCTGATTCAAATAGTGAACTCATCCCTCCTGTCAGGTGTCTTCCCCCAGGCATTAAAAACAGCAGTTGTTAAACCACTGTTAAAGAATAATAATTTGGACAACATGTTAATACAGAACTACAGCCCAATCTCTTCTAGATTATTGAAAAAGCTGTTTCAGCAGTTCAATCGCTTCCTAACAATGACCAACCGCTTTGCTGTTTTTCAGTCTGGTTTCCGTGCTCACCACAGCACTGAGACTGCCTTTGTCAAAGTTTTCAATGACATCCGCATAAATATAGACTGTGGTAGAACCACAATGCTGGTTCTGTTGGATCTCAGTGCAGCATTTGACACTGTTGATCATGACATATTATTGGAACGACTAGAGAGCTGAGTCAGACTCTGGTACAGGACTTGGCTGGTTCGAGTCTTACCTAAAAAACAGGGACTTCTTTGTTTCAATAGGAAACTTTTCATCAGAACAAACAGAAATCACACGTAGGGTGCCCCTGGACTCCACCCTGGAGCCTCTCATTAAATATCTACATGCTCTCACTAGTCCAGATTATAACAGGCAATAAGATTAGCTACCATAACTATGCAGATGATACTCAGTTCTACATTACGATGTCACCAGGTGACTTTGAACCCATCCAAACCCTAAGCAAATGCGTCGAGCAAATCAGTGGATGGATGTGCCATAACTTTCTCCAGCTGAACAGAAACAAAACAAAAGTAATTACTTTTGGACCTAAAGAGGAACGATTAAGAGTCAGCACACAGTTTCAGCTAATATGATTGGGTAAGCCGTATTGTATCATTTCCTGTTGTCGCTGTTGCACTCCGTGGAGCCGTTTTGGTGTTCAGACTCTCTTAAATTGATCTAGTTTTCTAAGTGCTGAGGCCTTTCTAAGTTATTTTAATACAAAAGCACACTAAAACACACGATTTCTGGTGGTGCACTTTACGTCTTGGGACCTTCTTGTGTTTCACACTGTTTTACTTGGCGTGTTAAGGTCTCAATAGCTTAGTTAGCTTAGCTTCATTGCTACTATGGCTACTCCTCTTCTCTCTCTCATATCTCATTTTGAGCCTAAATCTTCTCCTCTTTCTTGCTCTCTGTGTCAGTCAGATGTTTAGTTACGTCCCTGCCTCCTTTAGTGATAATGGTAACTGTAATAAATGTAACATTTTTGTAGCTTTGGAGGCGAGGGTATCGGAATTAGAAGCCCGGCTCCGCGCTGTTGAAAAACCAGCAGATAGCCGAGGCCCATTAGCCAGCACGGAGCCAACAAGGACAGAAACCCCTAGCCGTCCTCCGGTAGAGCCCGTGCCGGCTGGGTGACGGTACATAGGAAGCATAGTCTACAACCCAGGCAACGGGTCACCACCAACCTGTCCGCATTTCTAACAGATTTTCCCTGCTCAGCGACAAACCTGCTAAGAAGTTGACTCTGGTAATTCGCAGCTTTATAGGCAGAAACATGGTATTAGAGACACCCTTGACCATCCTCAAATGCTTGCAACATTACAGTAAGATTGTTATTCTCGCTGGTGGTAATGACACCCGTTTACACTAATCGGAGGTCACTAAAATGAGTGTTTCTTCGGTGTGTAAGTTTGCCAAAACAATGTCAGACTCTGTAATCTTTTCTGATACCCTGCCCGATTGGACCAGTAACGAGATGTTTACCCGCATGCTGTCATTCCACCAATGGTGGTCTGGGTCATGTCCTGCAAACGATGTGGGCTAGATTGATAACTGGAGAACATTTTGGGAAAAACCTGGTCTGATCCAGAAAGACGGCATCCATCCCATTTAGGATGGAGCAGCTCTTCTTTCTAGGAATCTGGGTGGATTTATTAGTCCTCCCAAACACTGACAACCCAGGGTACAGACGAGGAAGCAGAGTCATAGTTTAACCTACCTCTCTGCTGCTTCTGTAGTGTTACCCAGCCATTACCCTATAGTCTTGCCCACGGCCAAAATTAAATGGATTAAAAGTTAAGACAACAAAAGCAAATCATGGAAATCTCATAAAAATAAATACGACTGACTGAACAGAAAAATAAATCTATTAAATGTGGTTTATTAAACATAAGATCTCTCTCATTTGTTAGTAAATGACTCGATTTGTGATAATCACATTGATTTGCTTTGTCTCATAGAAACCTGGTTGGAGCAGAAGGATTATGTCAGTATAAATAAGTCAACTCCTTCATCATTTAAATTTTCACATTCCTAGAAGTACTGGGCGAGGAGGAGGAGTTGCAACCATTTTTCATTCTGATTTACTAATCAATCCCAGACGAATTAATAGCTACAGTTCTTTTGAACATCTAACCCTTAATTTTCCTCATCCAAGTTGAAAAATATTAAGACCATTTTTGTTTGTGGTTTTGTATCGTTCACCAGGCCTTTACTCTTTATTCTTGAATCAGTTTTTTCATTTTTATCTGATTTAGTATTAAATACTGATAGGGTCATTATAGTGGGGGACTTCAATATTCAAGTGGACACTGAAAGTGATAGCCTAAATGTAGCCTTTAATGCTATTTTAGATTCAATTTGCTTTACTCAAAAAGTACAGGGGCCCACCCACTCGGGTAAACACACTTTGGACCTTGTACTGTGTGATGGAATTTTTTTTATCAACATTGGCTCATCCCAGACAGTTTCTCCCCTGTCTCTCTTATGAACACAATTAACAGCTTACGGTCAGAGTGACAACTACTTTACTGCAAAACAAAAAAATACAACCATTTATTCACTGTCACAATAATCATCCTTCTTTCTTTAAAATAAAAATAAAACTGGCTGCAAATACATGTACATTATTGGTCGTTTTTTCCAGATTTCCTAAAAAAAAATCTATAAATATAAATTTTGCACACTGTGAGTTATGTTGTTCTGCATCTGCAAAAGGAGCCAGATTGTCTTCCCCAATATTATGATCTTTTGTCTTTGGTGAAAAAAACAGTTTTGTGTCTCTTGCCTGGAACTTTTTTTTTTTTTTTTTTTTTTACAGATGTGGCTCTCATAAAATGCAAACGATATTAATACACATGACTAAGAGATTTCCACATTAACAGTGCCTAGTCATTTCTATTCCCATAACAGCAAATAAAGATGATTCTAATATTGTTCTGCCATGTATGAATTCAGACAGTATTGACAAAATGATTTGCAATTCTGTTTGTTTTACTTATCAACACTCTTTTTCAAACTTAGATTTCCTGATGTTTATTGTACAAATATATACTGTTCAAATCGCTAAAATCCCTCTGAAAAGTACAGTGGACAGTGGAAAGGAAATCAAAGCGATGGGAGAAGACCCACCAACACACAGGGAGGACTTCCATCAAATGAGTTTTCTCTCCTTAGAAGTTACAACTGGCCTGCTGATTTTCTGTTTGCTATCTGGAAAAAGCCACTAGAAAACCTACATCCGCCTCCTTGTGTACTCTGTTTGTCTTTCAGCCTATTAAGTGATGTGATTTTTTTTTTATAGCCTAAGTGAATAAAAAATTAATCAAATAATCATTTAATTAAGTGGAAAACGTTTACCCAAACTAACCTGGGCTTCTGTAAAAAATAAAAGAGCTCCCTAAACCTAATAACTGGTCGTGCCACCCTTAAAAAGGAGATTTTTACGTCACTGTGGAGGGCTTCTGGCCCACTTTAATTCCACCACATTTCAGGGTTTTCAAGTCATATCAGCTTGTTTAGGGTGATGCCACAGCATAACAACTTGATTTAAGTCCGGACTTTGTCTAGGCCACATCAAAACCTTTTTTTAGCCGCTCAGAGACCGACAAGTTGGTGATCTTTGGGTGATTTTCCTACTTCATAAACCAAGTGTACTTGTGCTTCAGCTTATAAAAGAATGGCTGGACGTTCTCCTTTATATTATATTTAGATAAGATTATCTACCGTAACTATGTAGATTACACTCAGCTCTATTTTACAATGTCACCTGATGACTTTGAACCCATCCAAACCCAAAATAAATGCATCGAGCAAATCAATGCATGGATGTGCTATAATTTTCTCCAGCTGAACAGCAACAAAACCAAAGTAAATATGTTTGGACCTAAAGAGGAACAATTAAGACTCAGCACACAGCTTCAGTTAATACAGCTAAAAACTACTGATAAGTCGTAAAATCTAGGTGTAGTAATGGACTCAGACCTGAACCTCCAAGGTCACATAAAGGCAATAACAAGGTCAGCCTTCTATCATCTGAAGAACATTTCTAGGATTAAAAGACTGATGATTAAAGGACTTTAAAAACTCATACATGAGTTTATCTTTAGTCGGATTGATTACTGCAACAGCGTCTTCACAGGTCTGCCAGTCCATCTCAATGCCCTGTGACAGACTGGCGACCTGTGCAGGGTGTCCCATGCCTTTCACCCGATGACCGCTGGAGAAGGGCACCAGCTAAAGATCAACGGTATAGAAGATGAATGGATGGATAGAAACTGGAGATGTTTGGTTTATCTTACTTAGCAGGTTAATACTGCCCTTACACACAGAACATAATCACCCTAAAGACACAGTGAAAGCACCAACGTCTCTCTGCCAGGCTTCCTGACTGTGCGAGCAGACAGAGAACTGAAGATGAGTAGGAAAAGTAAAGGAGGTTGAGTAGCAGTGCTTGTCAACAACAGATGGTGTCATCCAGGACATGTTACTGTGAAGTATCGTCTCTGCAGCCCAGATATTGAACTTTTGGCAGTAAGTTTTCGTCCATATTATTTACCAAGAGAGTTCACCAGTGTTATTTTGGCAGTTGTTTACATTCCACCTTCAGCTGTTGCAGACAATACATGTGACGTCATCAGTTCCGTTGTTGCTAAGCTACAGACCCAGCACCCCAATGCATTTGTGGCAATATCTGGTGATCGACACTTCTAACATTACAACTGTTAGTCAACTGCGCTACAAGAGAAAACAAGACCTTGGATTTGTTTTATGCAAATGTAAAGGATGCATAAATGTCCAAACCAAGACTTCCCCTGTGACAATCAGATCACAGTCTTGTTTTTCTCTGTTCAGAATATAAACCACTTGTTCAGAGGCAACCTGTTGCAAAGAAAACTGTGAAAAAATGGTAACATAAAGCTGAAGAAGCCCTGCAGGGTTTTTTTGTGGGCACAGACTGGATGACTATTTGCCAAGCACATGGAGAGGACATCAATGCCATGAGTGAGAGTGTGACTGCCTATATAAACTTCTGTGTGAACATCATCATCCCCACCAGAACAGTAAGATGCTTTCCTTATAACAAACCCTGGATCACCAGTGACCTGAAGGAACTGTTAAACAAGAAAAAAAGAGCCTTCGGAGAGGGAGACAGGGAATTATTGAGGAGTATAAAGAAGCAACTTAAAGTCAAGATTAGAGACAGCAAAGAGGCATACAGGAAGAAGCTGGAAAAGAAAACCACCAAGGAACAATATCAGAGGTGTCTGGTCAGGAATGAAAAAGATCACAGGCATTTAGCATAGGTAGGATTGGATAGATGGAAGTCTGGGCAGATCCAATGAACTGAACACATTCTTCAACAGGTTCAGTTCAGGAACTAGCTCAGCATCCTCCTCTCCTGTTTCCAGCTAAACAGACATCCCACTCTCCTATGACAAACAGCTTTCCTGTTAAACCTCGGATGTTTTATCCTTCCCCTTATTCATGGACTGTAAGTTTGACTTCAACCAAGTCAGGAAATGCTACTACTCCTTTTACCTCCCCCTCCCACTTGTCTGTCTTCAAAAGTCAGGTGAAGAGGCAGCTAGAGAAAACAAACTGTAACAAGGCTGCAGGTCCAGATAGTGTCAGCCCCAGAGTTCCGAAGGCCTGTGCAGAGCAGCTCTTTTGGATTCTGCATCACCTCTTCAACCTTAGCCTATCCCAGGAGAAGGTTCCAGTGTTGTGGAAGACATTGTGCCTTGTTCCAGTACCAAAGAGAACTCACCTATCAGTAATCAATGACTATAGACCTGTTGCCCTGACATCCCACATCATTAAGGTCCTGGAGAGACTCCTGTTGCCAAACAAAAACATATCAGGGCCTGCTGCAGTCTGCTTATCGCTGAGGAGTTGGAGTTGAAGATGCCATCATCTACCTGCTTCAACCAACCCACTATCATCTGGACAAAGCAGGCAGCACTGTGAGGATCATGTTCTTTGATTCTTCCAGTGCATTTAACACAATTCAGTCTGATTTACTTTGACAGAAACTTCTGAAGACAGGTGGAGCCCTCAACAATCGCCTGGATCAGTGACTACCTGACAAACAGACCACAGTATGTGAGACTGAAGGATTGTGGGTAAAACCAGGTGGTCAGCAGCACAGGAGCACCACAGGGGACCGTACTCTCACCATTCCTTTTCACTCTGTGCACCTCAGACTTCCAGTACAAATCAGACACGTGTCATCTGCAGAAATACTCAGATGACTCTGCCATTGTTGGGTATATCAAAGATGGATAAGAAGCTGAATGCAGAGAGCTGGTGGACCGCTTTGTGACAAGGTGTGGAAACAACCATCTTACCTTGAATGTGAACAAGACAAAGGAGATGATTGTAGATTTCATTAAAAACAGGGATAAGTCAAACACTGTTTCCATCATGGGAGAAGAATTGGAGGTGGTTGAGGAGTATAAATACCACGGAATTAACCTTGACAACAGACTGGACTGGAGACTGAACAGTGAAACTGTCTACAAGAAGGAATAGAGCAGACTGTACTTCTTGAGGAATTTTAGGTCCTTCAAGGTTTGCAGCAAGATGCTGCAAATCTTCTACAAGTCTTTTGAGGAGAGTGTAATCTCTTCAGCCGTAATCTGCTGGGGTAGCAGCATCAGAGCCAGGGATTTAAAAAGGCTCAACAACCTGATGAAGAAGGCTGGTTCTGTTCTGGGGACGACTGGAACATCTGGAGATGATGATGCAAAGGATTCTTCCCAAAATCAAAAAGATTATGGAAAACCCTGAGCATCCTCTTCATGAAGTTGTCATAATACAACAGAGTGTCTTCAGTCGGAGGCTTCTTCAGTTTCGCTGCAATACAGACCGCTACAGGAAATCCTTCCTGGCAACAGACATTAACTACAACTCATTAAAGAATTAATTATATACAACATTCAATATCCCTCTGGGATCAAAAAAGTATTTTTGAATTAAATTGAATTATATGATGTATTACAGTTATTTAGGTCACACCACATACATGTCTACAGCTTCACTGAACAAGGCTTGATTTTATTGTGAGATTTCTTTAGAGACACATGGCAGTGAGTCATCTGACTAACCAGGATACTTAAATAAACTTGATGTGTGCATCTATGATACCTGGTTTCCCCTTTGCAAAACAATTATAAATTGATTTGAACAATAAGGACATTTCTACAGGTGCCTTATGGATCTTTTTTTGTAAAATATAATATAAATAATTTTGTCTGAAACAGTTTGATGGGCACATTCTATTGCAACAAAGGTCAGATAGAAAATGACATTGAAACAAATAAGAGGTCTGACTTTAACATAACTGTAGCAGTGTGTCTTCGACTGGTACACTTCTGGCTCAAACAGGCTTGTTTTTCAGTCAGTGAAAAGCCCAAAGGCTCCAGGCTGCTTCTTTGCCGGCTGCCGGAATCCAAGGCTCGTTGCCGCTGAAAAACATATAATTGAAAACACTCTAAGGCAGCTCTTAACAAATGAGTGTTTAGCCGTGATTTGAAAGAAGTCACTGTTTCAGCAGCCTTGCAGTTGTCTGGAAGTTTGTTCCAGATTAGAGGAGCACAGAAACTGAAACCTGCTTCTCCATGTTTGGTTCTGATTCAAGGGATTTTGAGTAGGCTAGAATTAGAGGACCTGATGGTCTAGGGGGGGAAGGGGTGGTATAATAACAGTAGATCTTCAATATACTTTGGTGCTAAGCTATTCAATAATTTGTAATCTAGTAAAAGTATTTAGAAGTCTATTCTCTGAGCTACAGGGAGCCAGTGTAAGGACTTTAGAACTGGGGTGATGTGCTCTACTTTCCTGGTTCTAGTGAGGAACGCAAGCAGCAGCCTTCTGGATCAGCTGCAGCTGTCTAATTGACTTTTTAGGCAGACCTGTGAGGACGCTGTTGCAGTAATCAATCCAACTAAAGATAAACAAATGGTGTAGTTTCTTTTGGTCCTGTTGCGACATCAGTCCTTTAATCCTAGAAATGTTCTTCAGGTGTTAGAAGGCTGACCAGTAGATTCTAGCTGTATTAACTGAAACTGTGTGCTGACTGTTGATCGTTCCTCTGTCAGTCCAAAAATAATAACTTCTGATTTGCTGCTGTTCAGCTGGAGAAAGTTATGGCACATCCATCGATTTGCTCTATGTATTGACTTACTTCAGGGTTCCTCATCTTTATCCGCTGACTTCAGGGTATATGTTTGCCGGCCGCCCAACTCCAAGCTTCGTTGTCGCTGGACCTTTCCTTCGGGCGATCTCTCTCTTCAATTTCCTCAGTGTGGGACAATAAAAGGCCTTTCCATTGTATTGGTTTTCGTTTTATTTAAAAAATGAGACAATAAAAAAAAACCTAGCAATTCACAATTGATACAATATGTACAATATATCACTGTTAGGATTCCTTCGTGTCAAAAAGGAGTGGGAAGAAGCATACTTTAATCTCACTCCTACACTGCATGTCCTCTGTTATTTATTCATAGCCTTTAATAATATTGTATGCAAAAATTATGTAAAATAAATGTAATACATTGCTTACATAAAGTTTCAAATTATTTTAGAATGTTTTCTGCTCGAGGTAGACCAATATTTACAGCTTTCAGGAATACTTTATATCGGTATAAGGTTCATTCATTTTTCCTTGCTATGCAACTCATAAAATCAATTTCTTTATAATTTTTTTGAAGTGTTTTATACATGGACATTGCTTCATCTCCATACTTAAACTGTCCCACAGCTTCATTCCACACACAAACACAAAAGCATTTTCTGGTGTTACACACATTGTCAACTTGTACTCTGTTGTATTGTATTCTATATAAATTATCCAAACAATTGAAGGTCATATATGTACAGGTTATTATTACAGAAATGTGGCCCGTCAACTTTGATGCTGGTCTCATTCTGGATTAAATAAAGTCAATCAATTAGGACTCCATCTTCAGGTCTCCTTTTTGAAGAGCAAATCTTCCCAGGCCATTTAGACAACAGTCTTCTCAATATTCAATTTAAATTCTATTCAAAAATATGGTGTGCCTAAGATGCAGACAAGACACACAAAAATTTAAGTGATGTCATCAGACAGACAAAAACATAACGTTATGAGCAAATTCTGGTAATTTAAAGACTTTTCCATACCGATTTTTTTTCAACATCAAAGTTATGAAACCAATACTTAAACTTGGTATTGTATACACATTAGAGCAGGATAAAGTACTTCCAGGGACAATATCTAATATTCAATGTATGTTGACCTCCTAATGACTAGCAATTGGTAAATATAGCGTCTAGTTTACTCATCTATTACTGTATAAATTTGTTTATGGCATTTCACTTGTATTGTTACAAATCTGATTTATTATAATTCTAACAGTTAAAGATCATGTACTATGTAGCTCACCACCACCAGCCTGTGAATGACTGAATGTAACGTAAAGCTCTTTGGGGTCCTCAGGACAGGATAAGGCAAGGCAAAGCAAAGCAATTTTATTTGTATAGCACACTTTCAACAGGGTAATTCAAGGTGCTTTACATGATTAAGTGGTCAATTAAAAATAGCAGTAAAACACAGACAATGCATTTAAAGTAAAAACAATAATACAGCAAGAAGCACACACAGATTCATAAAAGTATAACAAAGTTTAAAATGTAAAAACAGCAGTAAAACAAGAAGAATACACAAAACATACAACAAAGCATTACTCAAAGGCAACTCTAAACGGATACGTTTTTAGTTGTGATTTAAAGTTTTTCAGCAGCTTTGCAGTTTTCTGGAATGTTGTTCCAGATTAGAGGAGCATAGAAACTGAAAAATGCTTCTTCATACTGCTCTGGGTTGTGGGTTCCTTCACTTTGTCCTGGGAGCAGAGAAAGCAGGTGTAGATTCAGTGCGCTTTAACGCCGTCCAGTCTACGTCAAAATGGGAATGGGGTGTTCTACCCGTTAAATGCCTTTCGGCTGGAGGAGTAGCGTTGTTCTGTGGCTTCTGTGCGAGACTGTTGGAACAAGATAAAACCGGGCTGCCAGGTTCTTCCTTCCTGCGTGTAGTCATCTGTAAAGTTGTCTCATTTCCATATCCAGTGTTTAGATCAAAATTAATCTGAAGATGGAGTAGTTTCCTCTCGATTGTTTCAATTCTCTGGAGCAGTTTCTCAAAGTCCTCAACTGAGCAAAAAGCAAATAAAGTGCTCTACAAGCACATATACCATTTATTGAATTCAAGTGTGAATACTTAAGTAAATAACAGTGTCTGTATGAAAAGTAGGGAGTTAAAGCTTCCCTTACTGATTTTAGACCCTACACATCCCAGAATGCATTTGGCCACCCAGTAGGATCCCGGTGCTTATGAGAGGAGAAAATCCATATATAAAACCAAATCTAAAATTGATCACCTATCACCATGTTTGCATCATCCTCGGTTCTGTATGTACACCCATCACCATGCACTCTCATGGCCCTGGGTTCAATTCCAGTAAGGTGCGTTGCCCACATGTGTTCCTCTATTGAATTTTTACGTAGCAATAGCAATTAAAAGTACCTGGTGGGTGATTTCCCGAACTACAACTCCCCTTCAAAAAATTGGGAGTGTGAGACTAGGATCCTACAGACCCCACAAGAATAGCAGGAGGGATAAACAAACTAGTTAGCTCAAAAAGTTTTAGCTTTACAACGTTTTAACTTTTAGGGGTATAAGATTTATTTAAATACATTTATATTCTTATTTAAAAAATACTTTTTACTAAGTCAAAGTATCTTCAAACTCATCAGCGGTGTCAACTTTAAATAAAATAGCAGAAACAGCTTTGATCTAGTTTTCTTTTGATCTTCCTTTCCTTCATACGTTTTCAAGTTAACTGTTGGATTAGCACTATTAATCAAATCTTAGATGGACCATTTTTATGAGTCTGTAATGGATAAAGACTTTTCAACTGTGTGAATTCTCATTTCATGACAGTTTTGATCTGAAAGGTTTTTCACGGGAATTACAGGGAAAAGGCCTTTCATCTGTATGATGTGTCAAGTGACTAGTCAAATTACTTTTATAACTAAAATTTTTGCCACAAATTGTACAAGAGAAAGGCTTCTCACCTGTGTGCACCCTCACGTGACTAGTCAAATTATGTTTCTGAGTAAAACTTTTGCCACAAATTGTACAAGAGAAAGGCTTCTCACCTGTGTGCACCCTTATGTGACAAGTCAAATGGGGTTTCCGAGTAAAACTTTTGCCACAAATTGTACAAGAGAAAGGCTTCTCACCTGTGTGCCCCCTCATGTGGCTAGTCAGACTGAGTTTGTGAGTAAAACTTTTGCCACAAATTGAACAAGAGAAAGGCATATCACCTGTGTGCACCCTCACGTGACGAGTCAAACTGAGTTTGTGAGTAAACCTTTTGCCACAAATTGTACAAGAGAAAGGCTTCTCACCTGTGTGCACCCTCATGTGACTAGTCAAATTGGATTTGCAATAAAAACTTTTGCCACACATTTTACAGGAGACAGGCTTCTTACCTGTGTGCACCCTCATGTGACTAGTCAAACGATCGTTCTGAGTAAAACATTTGCCACAAATCGAACAAGAAAAAGGCTTCTCACCTGTGTGCACCCTCATGTGACTAGTCAAACTATCTTTCTTAGTAAAATTTTTGCCACAAATTGTACAAGAGAAAGGCTTCTCACATGTGTGGAGCCTCATGTGACTAGTCAAAGCGGATTTTTGAGTAAAACTTTTGCCACAAATTGTACAAGAGAAAGGCTTCTCACCTGTGTGCACCCCCATGTGATGAGTCAAATGATTGTTCTGAGTAAAACATTTGCCACAAATCGTACAAGAAAAAGGCTTCTCACCTGTGTGCACCCTCATGTGACTAGTCAAATTGGATTTCCAATAAAAACCTTTGCCACAAATTGTACAAGAGAAAGGCTTCTCACCTGTGTGCACCCTCATGTGACTAGTCAAACTGTATTTTTTAGTAAAACTTTTGCCACAAATTGTACAAGAGAAAGGCTTCTCACCTGTATGCACCCTCATGTGGTTAGTCAAATGGGGTTTCAGAGTAAAACTTTTGCCACAAATTGTACAAGAGAAAGGCTTCTCACCTGTGTGCACCCTCATGTGACTAGTCAAACTACTGTTCTGAGTAAAACATTTGCCACAAATTGTGCAGGTGAAAGGCTTCTCACCTGTGTGAATTCTGACGTGCATTTCAAAAACAGATTTTTTAGTGAAGCTTTTTCCACAGGACAGACATGTAAAATGCTTCATACCTGTGTGACTTTTCAAGTGTGATATTAAGTTACTATACTGAGTAAAAAAATCACCACAAATCTGACAACAATACAAATAATTTTCTGTTCGAGTTTTCTTTTTCCTTTTGGGTTCTGAATTGTTACACTTCATGGTTTTCTGACATCTCTTATTTTGTTTGGGCCCTTTATCTCGCTTTGATCCTGAGTCTTTATGATGGTTTCCTTCTTGATCCTGGTTCTCAGTTTCATTAGACTCCTGAGAGTTGACTTGGTTCCTGATTGGTTCTGGTTTAATAAGACACTTTTCCACAAGAGTAGGAGTCACCATGAATGTATCTTCAGTCTCCTGCTTCAATACAAGCAGGTCTTTTTGTTCATTTATGCAGAGCTCCAATGCTTCCTTATTTATCCAGGGATGTTCTGGATCTTGGTGCTCTTCTTTAATCTGAGGAGGTTCTGGTTCCTTCTGGTCCAAACTGGAATCGCACTCCTGTTTACAGAGCTGCTGGTCAGAGAAAACTTCTTCTTTCCAAACGTAATCGAGTAGGTGGTCTAGAAAAGCAAAAACAGGAGAAAAGCTTTCTATTCAATGTTAAAGGTCTCATTCACTCAGTTTTTCAATGAATATCCTGTGGTCTCTAGCCTAATTATATGCCTTTGTGAGACGTTTTATGTGGAAAAAGTCTTCAGCCCTACAATTGGCTAAATAGAAAAATTCAAAGAGTTTAAACAGAGTCTTGAAACGTCAAAACTGTATTACAGTCTATGAAGGAAAATCTCTATTCTGCATTCTAATTACATTTTCAATCTCTTCAAACAAAATGTAAAAACATTATTTTCTATGACAATTAAATTGAGCTCTTGAAGCAATCTGGGCTTCCTTTAAACCTCAGCAGTAATACATACTGATCTCCACCATGTTACACTGGAGCAATAACTGAAGCAAAGTGTGCTTCTACCAAGTACAAATACTGTACGCTGTAACACTAATGTTTAAGTTCATAAATCTTGTTGAATGAGTTATCTTATTTGCAGCTGTAGTTTACACCTATCACATAATTGGTCTGTGTTCAAAAATATTTATTTTTAGCTTCCCTTCATTGGCTCCATGTTAAATCCAGAATAGAATCTAAGATCCTCCTTACATATAAAGCCCTTAATAATCAGCTCCATCATACATCAGATTGGTCCATATGTTCCTAACAGAGCACTTTGCTCTCAGACTGCAGGTTTACTTGTAGTTCCTAGGATTTCTAAAAGTAGAATGGGAGGCAGATCTTTTAGTTATCAGGCTCCTCTCCTGTGGAACCAGCTCCCAGCTTTAGTCCGTGAGGCAGACACTCTGTTTACTCAATAAGTCCAGGCTTAAAACTTTCCTTTTTGATCAAGTTTATAGTTAGAGTGGCTAAGGTCATCCTAATCTATCTCTGTAGTTATGCTGCTATAGGGTTAGACTGCTCGAGGAAAGACTGACCACTTTTCTTCACTCTTTTCTCTTTTACTCTTCTCCAGTTGTATTTTTTGCGGTTATTTCAACTATTAACTTTATGTTTTCTCTCAGTGTTTTTCTCTCCATAGAAGCTCCACCTGGTCTGGTATCCTGCTTAGCTGCAATGTCAGGTTGGACGGGGGACATCGACTGGGATGATGCTCCCAGTAAATGAACATGTGGTGTGCCTCAGGGTTCACTTTTAGGCCCAGTGCTATTTACTCTTTATATGTTTCCTCTTGGCAGTTTAATCAGGAGACATGGAGTTAACTTTCACAGTTATGCTGATGATACACAGTTATACATCTCTATGTCTCCCAATGACACACGGCCAATGGATGCACTTTTTAACTGCATTTTAGAAATCAAATCCTGGTTGGCAGAAAACTTTCTCCATATCAACCAGGTCAAAACTGAAGTCATCGGTCCTGAGGTTCAGAGAGAGAAACTTTTACCAAAACTACAATCACTGTATTTTAATCCCTCTTTACAAGTGAAGAACCTTGGTGTGATTTTTGACTCTGACCTAACTTTTATCCCTCACATTAAAAACATAACTAAAATAGGTTTTTATCACCTTAAGAACATTGCCAGAGTCCGCCCCATTCTCTCTCTGGCCAACACAGAGACACTGATGTTTTTATCTCCAGTAGGATTGATTACTGTAATGCCCTGCTTTCTGGTCTTCCCAAAAAGAGTATATCAGGTTTACAACTTCTTCAAAATTCAGCAGCACGTGTCCTGACGAAGACCAGGAGGCGGGAGCACATTACACCTGTTTTAAACTCATTGCATTGGCTCCCCGTATGTTTTAGGGTCGATATTAAGGTTCTTTTAATGGTTTTTAACTGTCTTAATGGTCTTGGGCCTTCCTATCTTTCAGAACTGTTTTTACTACATGAACCTTCGCGGTCTCTGTGCTCCTCTAGCAGCCGTCTCCTTGTCATCCCTAAAGTCAGGACACACACTCATGGTGAGGAGTCTTTCCATTACTATGGCCCTCACCTCTAGAACAGGCTGCTGGAGAACTTCAGCACCACAGAGAACGTTCATGTTTTTAAAAGTAGGCTCAATTCTCATCCTTTTAGCCAAGCTTTTAGTTAATTGATTACTATTTACTGCCCGTCTATTTGCTTTTCATGTTTTACTTGCTTTCATTGATCAATGTTTTACTACTTGGTCTTGTATTTATCTCGTTAATTTTATTTCATTTATTTATTTGTTTAGCTACCTATCTATCAATCTACTTATTTATTTGTGTATTTTAACATGTTAGCCTGTTGTTTTACACGGATAATAAAAACAAACATCATTCCAGTGTTTCCTCTATGGGAGCCCTCTGCTTCGGGAGCAGTGGTCAGCTGTGGCTGCTCTCCAGGTGGTGCATGGGTGGAGGTCAGGATCCTGGCCTCTCCTCTGGACACCCTGGGTCAGTGCCTTAGCTGCTGCTGTTGATCCGCTGCTGCCGTTGCAGATGGCTCCCTTGATGGCGTTTCCTTACCTAACTTGGCTCATCCGTGCTCGGCCCAGTGTCCATTTTATTTTCTATTTTAATGTCCTTTTAATGTTGCTCCCGAGTGTGTCCGCACATGGGGATAGGATTGGGGGGAGGGGGGTATAGTTGTGCTCATGCTTAAACTTGTGGGGGTGGAATTTTTATTCTGTAAAGCACTTTGAAAAGCACTTCATTTGTTATCTTTTTATCTTCATTAACACAGCAAAAACTCATACATCAGTTCTTTTGTTTCTTTTTGTGACTTGTAGAGCCCCAGTCGGTCGTGGCAGATGCCCGTTCGTACTGAGCCAGGTTCTGATTCTGCTGGACGGGGCCAGATATAAGCATAGGCAAGGTGGGGCAATGCCCCCCTAAATGCCGTGTCTGCCCCCCCAAACGTGATGGCATGCAAAAATCCAAAATTTCAAAGATACGTCAGGTAAAATGGTCAGAGTGCTCTCTGCTCTCATTCAAAGTAGCTACTGACTGGTACATACATTGGGGGGGGGGGGACTTGCTTGTCATTCCACCTCTCACTTACTCACAGTCACAGCCAGTGTTGCCAACTTTGCGACTTTGTCACTATTTCTAACGACTTCTCAGACCCCCTTAAAGACCTTTTTCCCCAAAAAGCACCTAGCGACAAATCTAGCGACATTTCTGACCACCCTTAGCTATTTTCTGTGAAGCATTGTCACAGATATTCTCTACAGATTAGACCCGGTGTGTTCTGCATCCAGACACTGAGAATGGGAATGATCTGCGCATGTCTATGCAGTATAACCGCGGTACTACGCTGCATCACACACCGTTGGTGCATTCAAGGAACGTTCGAAATGCATGGTGAGTTCAATAACGTAGGACATTTAAAACTTATAACAAAAAACACTGAAAATACCATAAGCCACAAACTTCTGTTTAATAGCGGTTGGAAAGCAACATTCGACGCCTACTTATTTTTACTAAAATAAGTACAAAAAAACAAAAATTACATTCACTCTATTAATCTTGTCTTCTTGAGATATCTCAGCAAATGTTTTTTTTTTTTTTTCAGAACTAGAAATTTGGTTTAAAAAGGTCCTGGATGTCCAGTTGCAATTTGATATCTTTTTTTGTACCAGTTCTCTCAACAGTATACTTCAGACAAAATAATATAACATGTTCCACAGCCTCTTCTTGAAGACAAGTCACATTTCCCTGTAACATGTTTCCCCTGTTTAAATAATCTAATGTTTAACCCTGTATGACCAAATCCTAATCTAAACATAATTATTTACTCCATTCTGTTTTCCTCATTATATCAACTTTCCTTTGAATATATGAACCACCTACCAATTCTTTCTTCTTCTCATTGTTTCTGCCATCTTTCCTTGACCTTTTGAGGGAGCCCTTTTCTGTCTTATGGGTTCTTATATTTTGACATATCTGAGCACACTGGTTTTGCACAGTTTTGATTGCAAACTGGTTTTATTCGTATTGGATGTTTTAGCGAAAAAAATTACGACCACCAGAACAGTGATGATGTCATCACGTTGACATGACGAGCCATGTTCAAAACATTTTTTGATCTATCAGGATCACTGCACTCATTTTTTCAACTATGACGTTCCCTCCCTTAAACGACTGTTGGAGATCAGGTGGACAAGCCACCATGATGTGACAAAGTGCCTTGTGGAGAATCAGGATGCTATCCTGTCACAAGTTAAAGAAGACAGAGACGCTGCTGTTGATATCTGTACAGAGGCATCAGGGCTATTAATGATGTTAAGGAGGTATAATTTCTTTGAAATAGGAAAATTCCCTCTAAAAGTTCTGTGTTCCTTAAAGTCTGCAAATGCTATGCTGCAGGCTCATTCTGTTGACCTGTGCTGTTCTTCAGAAGTAGTCAGTGCTTCTCTGCAGGCTTTGAAGCAGATGAGAGATGAGGAAAGTGAAACATTAACTAGCATGCCTGTACCAGCTACTAAAAGAAAGAGAACAATGAGCTCACTGCTCACAGGTAGTGTTGAAAAGAGGTTAATTGCCTTTAACCTCAATCTCCTTGTTTTCTGGATGCTACCATGTTAAGTCCTCTGCACAAAATGGCAGGAAGTGACAGTGACACATTTTCCAATGAGATTCTTGTCGCAAAAATAATGTTAGAAAAATAATTCAAAAACACTGATGATGGCAATGTAGAGTTTGCAGACCTCTCCAACGTTTGCAAATATCTACACAGGTATAAGAACTGATGCTATAATGATTAGTATAAGCTATGCTGTGTACAGAACTAAAGGAATAAAAACAACAAACAAATAAACAAAACAAAGATATAAATAAAATAAAAAACTGAAAGGACAAACAGACAGATTAAAAAAGTTGAAAAACAACACAAAAAACAAAAAGATAAATGCAGCCTCAACAGGGCACAAGCCAGTGTCCTATTTGCCCAAGCCCGGGTAAATGCAGAGGGAAGTGTCAGGAATGGATCAAAGCAGAAGATAGATTTAGGGAAAGATGAACTTATATGATGATAGCATGGTTTTTTATGCATTTTAGGGGTTTGGGGGGATGTGACACCCAACATTTTCAGTATACCCAGACTCTCCCCCTTCCTGATATTTCACTTGTACCCCTTAGTGGGGCTGGCTAAATCCAGGTTTCATCCAGTCAAAGGGTGGTTTGTCCTCTCCACTGTCGCTACATACTTGCTCAATATGAAGGATTACTGTGAAGTCAACAATAACGCAAGCAACTGTCTATTGTCACGACATGTCCGTCCAGGAGCAGTGAATGCAGCAAGTAGGGCTGTGCGATAATCCAAAAATTTACCAATACCAAAATGTATTACTGTAACCAACGTCATTTTGCCCATGTCGGTATATTCTGTGCTTTAAAAAAACGAAAAGATGAGTGTAGTTTGGTGGTGTGCATGTCCTCTTAAGATGCTGACTGTACTACTACTACATGGAGTCACGTGACTACATACAGTCATGAGACTTCACCCCGGAACAGTGTTGCCAACGTAGCAACATTTAGCAAGTTTTTAGACCCCTCTAGCAACTCTTCAAGTAAAGCATGTCTCCTGGTTACTCTTTTCACTGTGCAGCTGTGCTGCAGTGGTGGCCTCCTCTATTGCGCTCAAAGCATATGGCCAGTCTGCGCGCTGCAGCTCTGCCCGCTCTGGAGTCAGAGCAGATATTTATTTACTGCACCAAGTCCAGAATGCTAATAAATTACGCATGCTGGAAGCCGCCGCTTGGTGGCTGCTGAAGGAGAAGCACCCTCTCCTGAACTCTTCCAATCTCTTGCCTTATTCTCTCTTCTTATTTTCTTTTTCTAGCATTTTTCTTAGTTACTTTATACACTCAGCCACTTGAGTTACTGTATTAGACCAGATCTCTTTTTTGGATTACTTTCTGAAGGACTGTGTTTTACTAAAATGGCGTTTTGCTCAGCTGAGGACTTTGAAAAAACTGCTCCACAGAATTGAAACAACAGAGGCAAAGTAACGCCGTCTTGAGGTTAACATGGAATTAAACACTGGATATGGAAATCAGAGAACTTTACCAATTACTACATGCAGAGAGGAAGAACCTGACACCCCGGTGTTATCTCGGTTCAACAGTCTTGCACAGAAGTCACAGAACAACGCTACTCCCTCAGCCAAAAGGTGTTTAATGGGTAGAACACCCCATTTACAGTTTGATGAACACTGGCCTGCGCACTGAATCTACACCTGCTTTTTCTGTTCAGAGGAAGAA
This sequence comes from Valencia hispanica, assembly GCA_963556495.2. Taxonomy (NCBI): domain Eukaryota; kingdom Metazoa; phylum Chordata; class Actinopteri; order Cyprinodontiformes; family Valenciidae; genus Valencia; species Valencia hispanica. The sequence continues at coordinate 3,223,726 of OY747707.1, forward strand.
AAAACTAAAGAAATTCCAACCCAAAACAACAGATATCACTCCTCCTGGAATTCCACTGAGAAACAGACTCCTAGCACCCAGTTCCCCAGCAGCACCTGGGACCAGTCAAGGACACCAGTAGAAATCCATCCACATGAAGCGGACACATAAGAAAGTTATAACACCCCAAGCAACAGTTCACATCATACATGATGGATCAATACATGGCATCAAAGGCTTTTGTAGCCAGAGGTTTATACTAGAGTTTATAGTTGCTCCAAAAATACAGTGAGAGAAATATCAGAAAAAATCCTGACAATCATAGATAATACCCGAAACTGGAAAAGTTCGTTATCCACGCAGAATCAACTGATGTAGCCAAGAAATGGTCAGAGATCCTGACAATCATAGTTCAAAACCCGAAATTGGAATGGTTTGTAATCCACACAGGATCAACTGATGTAACAAGAAACAGAGATCCTGAAGAGAGACTTCTCTGATCTGCTACAGAGACTTGATGGACTTAACTTTTGTTTTGTTTTTTAAATCACCATATCATGTAAAGCACTTTGATTTACGCTGTTGTTGAAAGTGTGCTATATAAATAAAATTGCCTTGCCTGGCCTGGCTTGCCTTAACATAACCATCTTTATTAGCGGACCAGTCCCTGAAGGAAATGATAAAGGTACAGTAGACTTCCCATGCTCCATAAATGGTTAAAGAGATTCTGTTGAAAATCGATCTCATTATTTAAAATTTTTTAAATATTTGGATGTGCCAACCTGTTCAAGGAAAACCAATGTTATCTAAACAGAGCTGGTCTAAACAGAGCTGGAGTGAGACTGCTGACCTCAAATATGTTCTGATATCTGAATCAGAAAGCTAAACACTTGATAAAGCACCTGAGAGCTGACCTTGAAGCACGGTCCGTGGATACTATCAGAGAACAAACATTTCCCCAAACACTCCAAGTTAGGATGACGCCACCAGCCCAGACAGATGCACAACCCGCAGAGAATGACAGAGAACAAACACGTACAGCGCTCACCACAACGTTTTTCAAGTATTCCAACGTCATCCGACTCAGCTACATCAATTGATTCCCCCTTTAGAGATTTCTCAGATAAACCGAAGACACAAATTACAATTTGGACACAACTAACACCAAAACTTGGACTACATCAGGCCTCTGGGACTAACACTGGATGCATTCATGCCCCAACTGGTAATAACGTTAATTTGATATAGAAGGGAACCGGACAGTAACTGTACTCCCTTGGTCTCCCAGATGTCACCCGGCCTCCCTGAGAGTAGGGCTGGACACTAATTCAATATCAATATATACCGCGGTATACTTTTATTCAAAATCGGTGATATGAGTTTTAAACACATTTCCAGTCATTCGATATACATTACAGTAATTTTTGATTTTATTTTAAAAAATGATTTTTTTGCTCCAGTGTCCTTTATATGACTTCCTTGACAGGAAAGGGGTCAGAGAGAGCAGGGAATGAATATACATTACAGTATATAATTACAGCATTTCACAGCGTTCACGAGCCCAGCCGATTCAAGCCGAACAGAAAGGGCCGCGACACATTGGCTACGTGAGTGATGACGTACACCACAGACAGGAGGCCGGCAGCAGCAGTTGGCTGTGCTCAGGACGTGGTAGAAAGATAAACTAAGCTAAACTCAACGAGGTAAGTTTTATCAACAACATGAGTGCTCCTAACGAGTTGAACGCTAGAACAAGACTACAATGCTTCAGGCACCGACTGAACTCCGCTATTGCAGGGCTTTCCACATAGACACAGACTAGCCGGCAATAATATGAGTATCCAGCTTTTGGGGGGGGGGGGGGGGGCTCAGACCATGTAAGTAACAGCACGATATTCATGTGCATTTATTGAAACTTCTCACACTTCTTCCTATTATTACTACTACTACTACTACTACTATTATGTGTGCCTGCATAATAAGCAGGCGATATTATTTTCTCAGACATTTGCTCAAATATAATATTACTTTACTACTACTATTATCACTATATTATTATCATCATTATTATACAACATATAAAGTAGCAATAAAAACTGATTTGCACAGCTAAAATAAAAAATATGCAATACAAGCTGGCATACTATGGCATCAACGGGGTTTCTGTGGCAGTAAATCTCTTATTTTCAGTTCATGACACGTTCACAGTGCAGTGGTGGCTACACAAATAAACAGCAAATAATTCTCCCTTATAAACAAACGAAAACACACTTATGAATCCGTTTGTTTTCACTAATTGAACATTTGAAGGGAGGAATGAATTACCAAAATGACGTTCTTCTTCTCGTCTATGACGGCTCCGACAGCCTGGTTTAACGACAACACCGCCGTGGACTTAGCCTTTGTTTCCGCATTGTCCATTTAGCTAGACCCGAGTCAAGAGCCCCATGATACCACTGGGTACAACGTGAGCGGACGGAAGGATATTAGTTCAGTGCGACCGGCCAAAAGTATATAAAAAGGACCCGGCGTTGCTTGAAAGCTACCCCAGTTTACATAGCATTCTGGTGGAGAATAGAGCCGGTTACAGCGGGAATCACGCTGAAGAATGAAAGGGAAACTACGATGGGCGTGCAAACGCTGTGCACCGCATTGCTTGGAATCATATCCCGGTCATAAATTAGTAGCCGGCAAAGTTTTGCCCAGGGGCCAGGTAGGGCATTAACAGGAAAAGGGGGGCACAAATACATACTTTTCTTTCTTATTCTCATTTAAAACAGCTAGCTTTTAATAAATAATTATCTGAATCTTGCAACCAATTGGATATAGTGGTCATAAATCCTTTATCGTATATAGTAAATATTAAGTCTAATACAGTATAAATCCTAGTAAGCTATAGTACTTTTTCCTTCGGGATGGTACCATCTGTGCAGTCTGCAGTTCTGTAAAAGATGTTGAATCTATTTAATTATCATAGAATAATAATTCATTTCTGTGGATTTGCTTTACACATGCAATAAATGAAAGTCGATCAGGTCGATTAAGCATCATGAGGCGGAGGGTGGTTGCTTATTTTTTTTGCTGGGAGTTGGCAACCCTAGTTTTACGTTATTTTGTGTAGGGCATGAGGATTTGTTATTAAAATAATTTCTGTAACAAATACAATATGCTTCACACAAAATAGGACGTTTATATCCAAAGGCACTAGTTTTTATATTATTTTTATTGTGTGCAATTTATGCTTAGCATATTTGTTAAATGCCATTAAATAAGTATATAATTAACCATCTGTTGTGGGCATTCTTGGCAGTTTTTCAGAGGCTTTTATATGGTATATATCGATATCGGAATTATATCGTGATATAAGTTTTGGCCATATCGTCCAGTCCTACCTGAGAGTAGTATTCAAGTCCTTTTAAGCAGCAGAAAACATAAAACTAAAGCCAAACGCTCTCATATTCAACCAAATCTCAAATTGATCACCTGTCAGAAGGTTCAACTACCCATCATCAAACCACTTAAATTAGCTTTATTAAATATTAGGTCTTTATCAGGAAAGTCATTCCTAATCAACAAAGACATCACTGAACATACACGCCCTTTTTAAATCAGAAACCTGGCTAGAAGTAAATAATGAAACATCTGCACCGATAGAATCCACTCCTTCAAATTACAATTCTTTAAGCGAGAGCAGGAAACACGGACGAGGTAGAGGCGTAGCCACAGTTTCCCATTACTCAGCTAACTTTAAAAAGGTATCCCTGGGCACATTTGACTTTTATGAATACCTAGCCACCCAGATAAATTAGCCCCAAAAAGTTTTATTCCTGAAAATGTATCGATTATGACCAATTAATTATTGTGGGGGACTTCTACATCCATAACGACAACCCCCAAGATAGACAAGCAAAAACATGAGGTGACACTCTGCATAAATTCAGCCTGACACAGTATGTAAAACAACCAACACACAATCAAGGAAACACTCTGGACTTAATTATCAGCAACGGTTTAAATATATCTCATTTCTCGGAAATTGATATTGCGCTATCTGACCATTTATCTGTTTTCTTTGATAGTACCGTCTCTGCTAAACCATATAGCCACAGTGAGACCACTGTAAAAAAGCGTTTTCTCACAGACAGTTAAGTTGAAACCTTTAAACGTATTTACCCTCCCACCTTACCCCCTCATCTCCCAACTCCAACTCAGTAAACAAACTGGTAGATAATTTCCTCGTGAAAATCTCAGACATCACTGATTCCTTTGCTCCAACTAAAGTGAAAGCAGTCTCAGGTAGAAGGAAGTCTCTGTGGACAATCGAGCCACTGGTAAGTAGTGAAAAAAGGGAGTGTCGACGAGCAGAGACATTATGGCGGAAAACTCGACTGTAGGTTCACAGAGATCTACAAAGAGATGAATATAACAGATGCTAGGGGAACTTTCTTCTCTGAAATCATTAACAGAAACAGTACCAATGCACAGACTCTATTTTCAACAGTGGACAGACCAACTAATCCTCCAGTGACAGCAGACCCTGAACTAAATTCTACCAGGGCCTGCAATGAATTAGCAGCTTTTTCACTGAAAAGAGTAACTAGTCAGTCTATACCTCAGTACCAAATCCACTACCAGTGTCATCCCCAATCATCATCTATGTAGAGAAAATGTCTGAATTCCAGTAATTAAACAAAAAAACCTTGAATAAATCATTAACTAATTAAGCTCCTTCTCTTGCTTTCTTGATATCCTACCCACAATTTTCCTTTAGAAAGTGTTCCCTGTCATTGGGTCTGATCTGATTCAAATAGTGAACTCATCCCTCCTGTCAGGTCTCTTCCCCCAGGCATTAAAAACAGCTGTTGTTAAACCACTGTTAAAGAATAATAATCTGGAAACATGTTGACGTAGAACTACAGGCCAATCTCTTCCATTCATCAGTGAGATAATTGAAAAAGCTGTATCAGTAGTTAAATAGCTTCCTAACAATGACCAACCACTTTGATGTTTTTCAGTCTGATTCCCGAGTTTTTAATGACATCTGCATAAATATAGACTGTGGTAGAACCACAGTGCTGGTCATGTGCAACCTCAGTGCAGCATTTGACACAGTTGATCATTATATAATATTGGAACCACTGGAGAGCTGGGTCAGACTCTTTGGTACAGAACTTGGCTAGATCGAGTCTTAGCTAAAGAACAGGGACTTCTTTATTTAAATATTAAACTTTTCATCAGCACAAACCAAAAATCACACGTGGGGTGCCCCAGGGCTCTATCTTGGGGCCCCTCTTATTTAACATCTACATGCTCCCATTAGCCCCAATTATAAGAGCCAATGAGATTAGCTACCATAACTATGCAGATGATACTCAGCTCTACATTACGATGTCGCCAGGTGACTTTGAACCCATCCAAACCTTAAGCAAATGCATCGAGCAAATCAATGGATGGATGTGCCATAACTTTCTCCAGCTGAACAGAAAGAAAACAGAAGTAATTACTTTTGGACCTAAAGAGGAACGATCAAGAGTCAGCACAGCTTCAGGTAATATGATTGGGTAAGCCGTATTGTGTCATTTCCTGTTGTCGCTATTGCACTCTGTGGAGCCTTTCGTTGCTCAGACTCTCTTGAATTTATCTAGTTTTCTCTGTGCTGAGGCCTTTCTAAGTTATTTTAACACACAACCACACTAAAACATAAGATTTCTAGTGGTGCACTTTACGTCTTGGGAACTCCTTGTGTTTCACAAAGTTTTTCTTGGCGTGTTAAGGTCTCGCTAGCTTAGTTAGCTTAGCTTCATTGCTGCTATGGCTACTCCTCTTCTCTCTCTCATATCTCATTCTCAGACTAAATATTCTCCTCTTTCTTGCTCTTTGCGTAAATTTTTTAGTTACTTCCCAGCTCCCTTTAGTGATAATGGTAACTGTAATAAATGTAAATTTTTTTTAGCTTTGGAGGTGAGGGTGTCAGGAGTTAAAAACAAGCAGATAGCCGAGGCCCATTAGCCAGCGCAGAGCCAACGAGAAACAGATTTTCCACACTCAGCGACAAAGCCGCTGAGAAGCCGACCCTGGTAATCGGCAGCTCCACAGACAATAACGTGGCATTAGAGACACTATTGACCACAGTCAAATGCTCACCAGGGGCCAGAAGGGGCGATATTAAATCCCACCTGAAACTGCTGGCTAAAGATAAGCGTAAATACAGTAGGATTGTTATTCTCACTGGCAGTAATGACACCCGTTTACGCCAATCGGAGGTCACTAAAATGAGTGTTGCTTCGATGTGTAAGTTTGCGAAAACAATGTCAGACTATGTAATCTTTTCTGGTCCCCTGCCCGATCGGACCAGTGACGACATGTTTAGTTGCATGCTGTCATTCCACCAATGGTTGTCTGGGTCATGTCCTGCAAACGATGTGGGCTACATTGATAACTGGCGAACATTTTGGGGAAAACCTGGTCTGATCCGGAGAGATGCCTTCCATCCCACTTTGGATGAAGCAGCTCTTCTTTCTAGAAAACTGGACAGATTTATTAGTCCTCCAAAACACTGACAACCCAGGGTCCAGACCAGGAAGCAGAGTCGTAGTTTAGCCCACCCCTCACCCTAACCCTCTACTGTTACCCACCCATTACCCCATAGAAACAGGGTCTTGCCCATAGACAAAATCAAATGGATTAAAATTTAACCTAACGAAAGCAAATCATGAAAATCTCATGAAGATAAATAGGACTTTGACTAAACATAAAAATTATACTATTAAATGTGGTTTTCTGAACCCAAGATCTCTCTCCTCAAAGACGTTTTTAGTAAATTACCTGATTTGTGATATTCAAAGTAATCTGTTTTGTCTTACAGAAACCTGGTTGCAGCAGGAGGATTATGTCAGTATAAATGAATCAACTCCTTCCAATTATTTACAATTTCACATTCCTAGAAGTACTGGACGAGGAGGAGTTGCAACCATTTTTCAATCTGATTTACTAATTAATCCCAGGAAAATTTGATAGCTACAGTTCTTTTCAACATCTAATCCTTATTTCTCCTCATCCAATTCGCAAAACATTAAGACCACTTTTGTTTGTGGTTTTGTATCAGCCACCAGGCCCTTACTCTCAATTCCTGGATCAGATCTCACATTTTTTTATCGAATTTAGTATTAAATACTAATAATGTCATTATAGGGGGGGATTTCAATAATCATCTGGACACTGAAAGTGATGGCCTAAATTCAGCCTTTAATGCTATCTTAGACTGAATTGGCTTTACTCAAAAAGTACAGGAACCCACCCCCTCGGGTCAGCACTTTGGACCTTGTACTGACATCGAGAGTTGAGTGTGAGAAAAAAAAACAGTCCACCCACATAACCCGGTGTTTTGTCGAAGAGTGCAAGGTCGTCGAAAAAAGCAAGCGCGCACCCGAGCTTGCCTGACTCGACAGCGGCATCTGTCAAGTTGTGCAAGATCATAGAAAAAACCAAGCTCCAATATCTGTTTATGTGTCTGCATACATACATCTACTTTGGAATGACCATTAGGTAAACGTAGCCTTCAATAGATTGATACATTTAAAGGTTGAAAATGTATTCAGTATAAATATCAAGTTGCACAAGATCATCAAAAAAAAAGCAAGCTCCAATATCTGTCGCCGGTGTCATCAAAATAATTAGTTTATGTGTCTGCATACATACTTCTACTTTGGTATGGCCATTAGGTAAACGTAGCCTTCAATAGATTGATACATTTAAAAGTTGAAAATGTATTCAGTATAAATATATTAATAGGCCTATAGCTGTCAGTGATACAAGTATTTGAACTGAACATCATTTGTTAAGGTCTTGTAGCCTAACATATCAGGACTATTTAATGATAAGATAATTACGTATTTCTTACAAATGGCTCTTTTAATAAAAAAAAGGAAAAACCTGCTGCATTTCAAGGGTCTGAAGTTGCTTGCATTCCTCGATGGGGTCAACAAAGGATTTTGTGGTCGCACGCGCCCTACGAGGTATGACGCGCTTTGCGCATGCTCAGTAGCACCACCTTGCCTTTTTCGACACCTTGCTCTATTCGACAGAAAACCGGTTCTGTCTGACCACTTTTTAGATAACTTTTGAATTTACTTTAACTGACCATCTTAAATCTGAAAGAAGATTTAATTACAGTAGAGCTTTATCAGACAATGCTGTAACAACTTTTAAAGAATCTATTCCATTCTTATTTTCCTCAGTGTCTTAGGGTAACTATCTATAACCCCTCCAAAATTGATGATCTGGTTCATAGCGTTACTTCTTCATTGCGTTTGGCATTAGACAGTGTAGCCCCCTTAAAAAAAGAAAGTGACTAGCCATACGAGGCTCACTCCTTGATTTAATGCAGAGTTGAATACTTTAAAGCAGAATATTAGGAAATTGGAGAGAAAATGGCGCTGCTCACAACTAGAGGATTCCTATTTAGCCTAGTAGCCTAGTCCTAAGAGAATCTAAAATGAGCGAAAAAAGGCGGTTTCTATAAATGACAGAGAGAAAGATGAAAAGAAGACGTGTTTATTAGGAAGTCTGTCATCTACTGACACGTTCTGAGGAAAATCAGGAAAAAGAAGACATGATGGAGGATGGTGATTCAATGAACCTATTCGGTGGGGATTGTATTAGCTACACAACACAACCTGAGGCTAGCTGTAGCAGCAGCTCAGACTGGGTTTATCCGGTGTGGGAGGCAGCATTGTGGGGAACAGTTAACGTAAATGCTTACGCTGTTGTTATCGATGGTGGAGCTGCTGCTTTTAATAATCGGGCGACCAGATATCCAGCTTCATCCCGTGATCGAGGTTTGGGTGGTAAAGTGACCCAAACCTAATGATCTGTTGTCACTTCCCAAGTGGAGAAAAAGTTTCTTCAGACTGGATCACATGTTCACCGACCACAGGTAGGCTAATACGTTTTGTTTCCCCTGCATCTTATTTGGAGCAAATAAAACCAGTACATTAGTGGTTTCTCTGACTGGAAACACTGGGAATGTGTGTGTGACCATGAGGAAAGCTCTGATCGTTGCATCAGTGCTGCTAGCATCAGCCACTGGTAGCAGGACAGAAAGCTAAACTGGACCAGCTGGAGGGAGGTTCTGCTCAGGCTGGTCGTTGCTGTCAGTCAGTTCTTAGGTGAAAGAGGTTTCTGTGGTGATGATGAATTACTTGGATCAGCACATAGTGTTAAGTTTGTGGCATTTATCTGTCAGTTTGGTCATTTTTTTAGTGAACTCATAAAGAGGTGGACAGAAAGGCTGGGGCAGCACATCATGGAGGACAGAGTCAAAAGTAGGGATGCACCGATCAAAACATTTGCAGCAATACAGATATTTGATGTTATTGCTCTTATGGCCAATAACTATTATTTACAATGTTATAAATATAACATTAATTTCTTACAAAGATAGAAATAAATAGTGAATTTTAATATTGGCTCAGTTTTACTTATCGGACCAAAACAATATCTTAAAAAATGACTAACATCGGCAGATACCGATGTTGGTGTCAATACATTGTGCATTCCTAGACAAGAGAACTGTTCTCATGGTTTTAGTTATGAAAAACAGGAGAAGAGGAGGAAAGAGACAGTAGAGGAGGATGGAGAAACAGGAGTTTAGAGATACAGGTTTATTAAACACTATTATGTAAAAGGAAAATCATTTGATTTTACTTTGCATTCATTTTCCATTTATGATCAAATGCTTTAAGGTATGAGTCAAGTTTACTTAAACTGATTGCACTATTTTTTATCAATAAAAGAGAAAGGAAAATAGGGGAAAGACAGACAGAGAAACAGAAGGGCAGCATTGGAGAGCTGAGAAGCAAAATAACTGAAGGAGTGTTTTGAGAGAGAAGAGGAGAGACAGAAAAGAAAAATTAACAAGTATGAATGAGTTTTTGTGATTAAGTTATGGAACAATCTGAATTGTAGATGGTGGAGGTGAGATCAAGGAGGATGTGTTACACATCTTGATATTGTTGCCCTCAGATGAGCAATGTAGTCTTACAAGACTGTAGTGAAAATCCTATTTAAATGATATAATTTTTTTGGCGGCGAGGGGGCCTTTTGAACATTTTTTGCCAAGTGGACCCTGCCAACATAATCCGGCCCTGCACCTGTCCTACGTGAAGGAACTGACTATTTCTTTGTCGTATTTTTTCGGTGTTGCAATTTGTAGACGGTCCCTGCGCATTTGCGCACCAGCAGGCTCTGCATAGAGGCCAATGAAAGCCTCCCCGCTCGGAGGACGGCTCATTTTGAGGAAAATACGATTGTAGCTTGCAGTCTACCTTGCTGTGATGATGTGTCGGTTTCGTAAAAGCTATGCTCCGATGATAGGTTATTGATCCGCAAAAGCCGAATCTGTGAATATTTTTCTAACTTTACCGAAGTCAATCACTTGCCAACTTTAGCTTTGTTGAGTTTTTTTACTCCAAGAATGAAGCTTCCTAAATAAACGCCTTAAAATCTTAATCTGCATCGACATCATTAAACGTTAGTATCGCCAGGTCTTCATACCTATCCGGTGTAAGATGATCTGGGGTGTCCGGGTTAAATCCAGCAGTCTGCGCTGATCATCCATCTCTTACTCGGACTTGAAGACTTCTTTAAACTCTGTGAATGTTTCGTCAGCAAGAGTTAACTGTTTGTTGAAGCTGGATTGCAGATATTCTCACCGCAAACACTCACACGTTCAGCCACAGATGATCAAACTCTCTAGAGTGACTCCATGCGGAAGGGAAGCTAACGCTGCTAGCATCACGTCTTTCTTCTTGTTGCCAAACAAGTCATTACCGCCACCAACTGGTCTGGAGGGGAACCTGCATTATCATTTTAGGGCGAGATCGTTTAATACAAATGTGTTAGTCTAAGATAATTAAATATTAACTGATACATTTTACTTTATGATTTATTTCTGGATTTCTTATGTCAGTTTCACTGAAGCTGATAATTAATTCTGCTGATGTTTTCATTTCAATTAACACCATAATGTTTTCCTACTCATAGTTAATCATTAAGTCCATCATGTTTACTGTGTACAGTGTTTGTTGACTTTCTATTAAGATGTCTGGTCTGCTTTCTGAATGGTTTCTTTGTAAACTTACTAATTATGAACTGGAATCTGAACAAATTACTGATTTTAATGGTTCTGTGTATGAACCCACTGGACAGCTGATAATATCACAAGCATTTCTCCTATGAAACTGAAAGTCCATCATCTATCCTTTTCCCTACCTTGATATTAAACTCTGTTATAATCAACACATTTATCTTACAGTGACGATGTCTGAAAGAAAGCTTAGTTCTTCTGTGTCTTCTTCAGGAATAGGGCTGCTAAAATATGCAGACCCCACACATCCTGGTACAAATTCTTCAGGTGTTTACCTTCAGGTCAGCACTACACAGCGATTTTTCCAAAAATCAGCTTCCACGGAGATAGTTTCTCCCCCCAAGCTGTCTCTGTGATGAACACAATTAACACCTTACGGCCAGAGTGACAACTATTCTACTGCAAATCAATATGACCATCTCTTCACTGTCACGTGTACATTGTTTGTTTTTTCCAGATTTCCTAAAAAATCTATATATTTACATTTTGCACACTGTGAGAAATGTTGTTCTGCATCTGCAAAGGGAGCCAGACTGTCTTCACCAATGTTATGATCTTTTTTGTCTTTGGTGAAAAAAAACTGGTCTAGTGTCTCTTGGCTGGAAGTGTATTTTATTTTTATTTCTTTTACAGATGTGGCTCTCATATAATACAAATGATGTTAATAAACATGACTAAGAGATTTCCACCTTAACAGTGCCTTGTAATTTCTTTTCCCATAACAGGAAATAAAGATGATCCTAATATTGTTATGCCATGTATGAATTCAGACACTATTGACAAATTATTTGCAATTCTGTTTTTGTTTTAGTTATCAGCACTCTTTTTCCAACTTAGGGTTCCTGATGTTTATTGTACAAATATATACTGTTCAAATTGCTAAAATCCCTCTGAAAAGTAAAGAGGAGGCAAAAAGTCTTGAAATAAAAATGCTTTTCCATAGTTATCAGGAGCGACTAAAAGCCAATTCCATACTTTTTTAGACTGCATGGGAACCCAGACTGTTTGAAACATTCTTAATCCAGTTCAGGGTTGAAGGAATACCAGTGAACATGCGTTTGGACAGTGGAAAGGAAACCAAAGCGATGGGATAAGACCCACCAACACACAGGGAGGACTTCCATCAAAGGAGTTTTCTCTCCGTAGAAGTTACAACTGGCCTGCTGATTTTCTGTTTGCTTTCTAGAAAAAGCCACTAGAAAAGCTACATCCGCCTCCATGTGTACTCTGTCTTTCAGCCTATTAAGCGATGTGAATAAGTCTTTTTTGTTGTTTTCAAAAATAGCCTTAGTGAATTAAAAATGCAGTTTTCAAATAATCATTTAGTTAAGTGGAAAACTTTTACCCAAACTAACCTGGGCTTCAGTAAGAAATAAAAAAAAGCTCCCTAAACCTAATAACTGGTCGTGCCACCCTTATCAAGGAGATTTTTACGTCACTGTGGAGGGCTTCTGGCCCACTTTAATTCAACCACATTTCAGGGTTTTTAAGTCAGATCAGCTTGTTCAGGGTGATGCCACAGCATAACAACTCGATTTAAGTCCAGACTTTGTCTACGCCACATCAAAACCTTTTTTTAGCCGGTCAGAGACCGACAAGTTGGTGATCTTTGGGTGATTTTCCTGATTCATAAACCAAGTGTACATGCGCTTCAGCTTATAAACGAATGGCTGGATGTTCTCCTTTATATTTATATAAGGTTATTTACCATAACTATGCAGATGATACTCAGCTCTACTTTACGATGTTTCCTGGTTACTTTGAACCCATCCAAACCTTAAGTAAATGCATCGAGCAAATCAATGCATGGATGTGCTATAATTTTCTCAAGCTGAACAGCAACAAAACTGAAGTAATTACTTTTGGACCTAAAGAGGAACGATCAAGAGTCAGCACACAGCTTCAAGACAAGGCAAGGCAATTTTATTTCTATAGCACACTTTCAACAGCAGGGTAATCCAAGGTGCTTTACATGATTTGGTGATTTTAAAAAAAACAAAAAACAAAACAAACAGACATGGAATATAACACTGGAAATTAAAAATAAAAGAAACACACATTACACATAATACACAATAAAGCAATAGAAAGATCAATAAAGCAAGAGAGCATGAACATATTTCATACATATGACATCAATTATTTTACTCAAAGGCAATTCTAAACAGATGGGTTTTTAGTCTCGATTTAAAGCTGTTCAGAGTTTCAGCAGGTCTACACTCGTCAGGAAGTCTGTTCCAGATAAGGGGATGGGGATGTTTAGTAGGCTAGAGTTGGAGGACCTGAGTGGTCTTGGTGGTTGGTACCGTGACAACAGGTCTTCGACATATTTTGGTGCTAAGCCATGTAATGATTTATAAACTAGTAGGAGTATTTTGAATTCTGTTCTCTGAGCTGGCCCAAAATCTAGGTGTAGTAATCTACTCAGATCTGAACCTCCAAGGTCACATAAAGGCAATAACAAGGTCAGCCTTCTATCACCTGAAGAAAATTTCTAGCATTAAAGGACTGATGTTGGAGCAGGACCTTGAAAAACTCATCCATGCGTTTATCTTTAGTCGGATTGATTACTGCAACAGTGTTACAGTCTTTTACTCAGGAGGATTATGGAGGATGAGCCCTTTGTAAATGAACATTGGTTGGCAATGACAGAGGTCAAAGGTCACCTGTAGGTCTTCACCAGGTTTTCACACACTGTAGCTGGTATTTTGGCCCATTCTTCCATGCGGATCTTGCCCAGAGCTGTGATGTTTTGGGACTGTCGGTGGGCAACAAGGAATTTCAACTCCCTCCACAGATTCTCTATTGGATTGAGGTCTGGAGACTGGCTAGGCCACTCCAGGACCTTGAAATGCTTTTTCGTTGCCCAGGCGATGTGTTAGGGATCATTGCCATGCTGGAAGATCCAGCCACGATTCATCTTCAATCTCACTGATAGAAGGAGGTTTTTGTCCAAAATCTTCCTTAGTACGGATCAGTCGTCCTGTCCCCTTTGTAGAAAAGCAGCCCCAAAGCATAACGTTTCCACCCGCGTTTTTCACAGTGGGTATGGTCTTCTTGGGATGTAACTCAGCACTCTTCCCCCTCCAAACATGGCGAGGGGTGTTTATACCAAAGAGTTCTATTTTGGTCTCATCTGACCACATGATGTTCTCCCAATCCTTCTCTGGATCATCCAGATGGTCTGTGGCAAACTTTAGACGGGCCTGGACATGTGCTGGCTTAAGCAAAACTGGGGTAGTTATTTTTGGACCTACAGAGGAACGATCAAGACTCAGTGTTAGGTTAAAAAGTGGTTCACCTACAATGAATCACACAAGGGTCGGAGAGAATATGGAATCAATAAGCTCTGCAGAGGTAGATGTGGATAATCAGTTCTGCAGAGGGAGACCAGGAAAATACTATAAGGAATGAGCCAACCGTGTCTGTCTGTTCTCAGCCTCCCAGTGTCATAGTCTCTGGTCTCTGGTCTCTGGTCTCAAAGAGCACCCCCTCTGCAGTCTCTCTTTATTTAGTCACACTTCATTAACATATTAAAAGAACAGGATGTCATGCAAATGAGCATGTGACTGAAACCAAAATGACATTTAAAAAGTACATTAGAAAGACACCCTAAGAAAATAATAATACAACATTATTATTTTACCTAACATTTCCCCCCTGAAATGTGGTTTTTAAATGTGATCACGAACAACAAAAAGTTGTAAAAAAGGTAACAACTCCAATAATGTAAAAATATAAGAATCATAAAAACCAGACAACAAAAGGTTGCAAAATAAGTAGCATCCCAAATTAAAAAAAAAAAAAAAAAAAAAAATAATAATAATAATAATAATAAGACATACAACAAAGAAATTGCAAAAGTAAGTAGCAATTTCAAAAAGATATTAATGCGAGCTTCACCTAGACATCATCCAATTAATCGCTACCTGAACAGTAGTTTAGATTAATGGAATCATAAAAAGGTTTTTACACATGTTAATTACACCCCATCTTCTTCTTCATTTCTGTCTTCATCTTCAAGCCTCTGATTAAGAAGAGAGTATTGGACCATTGTGTTAGTTATCATCTTATTCATCATTTGTTTTATACATGGGAGAACACAACTAACATGTTGTGTTCAATGTTTCAAGGTTGTATGTTGTAAAGTGTTGCTGTATTATTGATACCCTCCCCCCTGTGGAGACATGGCAAGGCCCATGGCTCACAAGCGCAGCAGCTTTAAACAGTGATTTGGGTAGGATGGGTTTATTACGAACTTCATAAAGTCCATTTTCGTTTAGAATGGCACCTTTTGTTTTCCATTAATTGTAACACAACTCCGGCAGCATCTCTTCCTGTGTAATTTCCTCCTACATGGTGCCAATCTTTTCCCAACGATGCAGCCATAGCCTGTCCTAATTCATGACCGTTTAACCGGTAGGATTTGACCACATCAACCATATCCTCTGTCCATTTTTCTGGATCCTCCTTATGGCTGGGGATTTGTTCTACAACCTCTTTAACGTCTTTAAGTGACCAAGGTCTAAAAACATATCTCGGAGTGCCATCGGCAGATGGTACTTGAATCATAGGGTTAACATCTATTGAGTCCTCTGGTTCACTCTCATAAGACTTATCCTCAGATTTTTTTGGAGCTGACTTCTTTGTAATTCTAAGTCTTTGTTTTATTGTGGTACCATCTGTTTTTTCTTCAATTGCAAATTGATCTCTTGGAACAGGAGGATAAAGACCTTCCCCTAAAGCCCCCGGCTGGTCTGATGGGGGTGTTGGTGCATAAGGTACTCCTCCAACAGCCCCAGGGGGGTCTGTCTGGGCTGTAGGTAGAGGTGCATAAGGTACTCCTCCAACAGCCCCAGGGGGGTCTGTCTGGGCTGTAGGTAGAGGTGCATAAGGAGGAAGGCACAGTGTGAGTTCGTCACCGAGCTTTTTCATAAGAAAAGCCTCATCTTTAGAGCCTTTGTTGTTGTTTTTTTCCTGTTTTTTATGTTTTGCTTCCTTTTCTCTGTTTCATCAGCCCAGACACGTGCTATTTTTAACTGTGTCTGTTTAAGTTTTTTCTTTTTACCTATAGCGATAAGTGTTTTTGCTTCGAGAACACACACCAGTTCTTTCCATTGATTTCCTTTAAGTTTCCCGTCTACTTTATACTTTTTGCGCCATTTTGTCAGAAACTGAAGATTTTCGGGATCCTTTTTATGCATATACTTTGAATCTCCCTCTAATTTGTCAGTGGAAACATCGTTTCCCATCTTTGCGTTGTTTTTATATAACCCTTATTGGGTTCTATTGATTGGTCTGGTAAAATCTAGTGTTAGAATACCAAATAGTTCTAGGAGGATAACGGCAATTATTAATATTAAGATTAAGGTGAATGAAAAAGCAAGAACTATTAAATTAGTCTGTCGAGTTAAAGTTAGTCATTTATTCTTTAATTAATCAAAATAATTTTTTTGTCATTTATTTGAGATTTTTAATTGTAATCAAATTCTGGTAAAAATGGATCGTATAGTTTTTACTCCAAGTGTCTCTTTTGTGCAACTAGATTGAGCCGTTTTATGGCTTTCTTAATCTAAGGATGTGTTGTGTAACCTATAATTCCGCACAGAACGTCTCTTGTAGTGCATGTCAAACCGTACGTTAACACCGTTAGGTTTCAGGTTGGACTGGCATACATAAAGATTTTGTCCTGTGCCTATCTTACTCTACCCACCTGGGGTGCGGTATATCGTTTTGATTCTGCTGTTTGTGTTTTTACTCCCATACACTGGCGTGCTTTATTTCCCAGCGAGGTGGGTTGGCTCGCAAACCTAACCCGTTACAACCGTTTCCCAGCAAGGTGGACCGGTTCGCAAACCTGGTCCATTACACCCTTTTTTGGAGGTGGACAGGTTCGCAAACCTGTCCCGTTACACCCTTTTGCTGTAGTAATTAACGCATTAATCACTTATGAATCAACACCTGATATTTTATCAGAGAGGCTAAAGCGTCCTTTAGGCCCAAACAGCAGAATATACCCTGACTATCTTAGAATTGTTTTATTTTTATTTTTTTAAATGTGAAGGTGCACAAAAAAGACGTACTCACAATCTCTCCCCTAAGCGAGTGATTCAAACCGAATCGATCGCACGGGAGCACGCGCAGGGGGTCCTCGTGGAAGTTATGCAGCCGGCCAGTGCAGCAATTCAGCGATCTGGACGTCAAGAACAGCCCTTCGACGGAAACCACCAGCGGGAGTGCTCCGTACGTCGAGTCACGGCACCAAGATGTTAGGTTAAAAAGTGGTTGACCTACAATGAATCACACAACAGTCGGAGAGAATATGGAGTCAATAAGCTCTCCAGAGGTAGATGTGGATAATCAGTTCTGCAGAGGGAGACCAGGAAAATACTATAAGGAATGAGCCAACCGTGTCTGTCTGTTCTCAGCCTCCCAGTGTCATAGTCTCTGGTCTCTGGTCTCTGGTCTCAAAGAGCACCCCCTCTGCAGTCTCTCTTTATTTAGTCATACTTCATTAACATATTAAAAGAACAGGATGTCATGCAAATGAGCATGTGACTGAAACCAAAATGACATTTAAAAAGTACATTAGAAAGACACCCTAAGAAAATAATAATACAACATTATTATTTTACCTAACACTCAGCACATAGTTTGAACCTCCAGGGTCACATAGAAAGCTGACCTTGTTATTGCGTCTATCAACTGAAGAACATTTCTAGGATTAAAGGACTAATGTTGCAACAGGACCTTGAATAACTCATCTATGAGTTCATCTTCAGTCAGATTGATTACTGCAACAGTGTCTTCACATGTCTGCCAGTCCATCTCAATGCCCTGTGACAGACTGGCGACCTGTGCAGGGTGTCCCCTGCCTTTCGCCCGATGACCGCTGGAGACGGGCATCAGCCCCTCTGTAAAGATAAGCGTCATAGATGATGAATGGATGGATAGAAACTGGACATGTTAGCAGGTTAATAATGCCCTCACACATAGAACATAATCGCCCTAAAGACACTGTAGAAGCATTAGTTAAAAACATTATTAACCTATTAACTGGAAAAAACGAATCTTTCACATTTTTACACAGATGTTATTATCCTGTTAATTCGATACTTGCTAAATATCAAAATATTGATCCTTTTTGTTCATTTTGTCATCTGGAGAGTGACAACTTTTTGGGACTAAACTAGTAGTAAAACCTTTTGGTGTGAACAAATATATTGTCATAATCTATGGATCCCCTGAAATAACATTGGCAACCCCCTGGCCACCCCAAGCATAAAAGTCTAGTTTTGACACTGAAGATCAGACACAGCAAAGAGGCATACAGGAAGAAGCTGGAAAACAAACTACAGAGGAACAATATCAGAGGTGTCTGGTCAGGAATGAAAATGATCACAGGCTTTAGCACAGGAAGGATTGGATAGATGGAAGTCTGGGCAGAGCCAATGAACTGAACACATTCTTCAACAGGTTCAGTTCAGGAACTAGCTCAGCATCCTCCTCTCCTGTTCCCAGCCAAACAGAAATCCCACTCTCCTATGACCCACAGCTTTCCTGTTAAACCTTGGATGTTTCATCCTTCCCCTTAGTCATGGACTCTTCTTCTGATTCCAGAATCAGAATGCTGCTACCCCCTTTGCCTCCCCCTCCCACTTGTCTGTCTCTAAATGTCAGGTGAAGAGGAAGCTGGAGAAACTGAACCGGATCAAGGCTGCAGGTCCATATGGTGTCAGCCCCAAAGTCCTGAAGGTCTGTGCAGAGCAGCTCTGTGGAATTCTGCAGCACCTCTTCAAACTTAGCCTATCCCAGGAGAAGGTCCCAGTGTTGTGGAAGACATCCTGCCTTGTTCCAGTACCAAAGAGATCTCACCCATCAGTTATCAATGACTATAGACCTGTTGCCCTGACATCCCACATCATGAAGGTCCTGGAGAGACTCCTGTTGGCAAACAAAAACATATCAGGACCCGCTGCGGTTTGCTTATCGCTGAGGAGTTGGAGTTGAAGATGCCATCATCCACCTGCTTCAACCAACCCACTGTCATCTGGACCAAGTAGGCAGCACTGTGAGGATCATGTTCTTCTCCAGTGCACTTAACACAATCCAGCCTGATTTACTTTGTCAGAAACTTCTGAAGACACAGGTGGAGCCCTCAACAATCGCCTGGATCAACGACTACCTGACAAACAGACCACAGTATGTGAGACACCACAGGGGACCACACTCTCACCAATCCTTTTCACTCTGTACACCTAAGACTTCCAGTACAAATCAGAGACCTGTCCTCTGGAGAAATATTCAGATGGCTCTGCCATTGTCGGGTGTATCAGAGAAGAAGTGGAAGTGGTTGAGGAGTATAAATACCACAGAGTTCACCTGGACAACAGACTGGACTGGAGACTGAACAGTGAAACCGTCTACAAGAAGGGAAAGAGCAGGCTATACTTCTTGGGGAAGCTTAGGTCCTTCAAGGTTTGCCGCAAGATGTTACAAATCTTCTACAATTCTGTTTTAGAGAGTGTAATCTCTTCAGCCGTAATCTGCTGGGGTAGCAGCATCAGAGCCAGGGATTTAAAAAGGCTCAACCACCTGATGAAGAAGGCTGGTTCTGTTCTGGGGACAACTGTGGAACATCTGGAAAATGATGCAAATGATTCTTCATAAAATCAAAATAATTATGGAAAACCCTGAGAATCCTCTTCATGAAACTGCCATACAAAAACAGAGTGTCTTCAGTCGGAGGCTTCTTCAGTTTCACTGCAACACAGACCGCTACAGGAAATCCTTCCTACCCACAGCCATCATCATCTACAACTCATTAATGAATTAATTATATATGAGCTACACCAAAATTAATTTCCCTCTGGGATCAAAAAAGTTTTTTTTAATTGAATTGAATTATATGATGTATTACAGTTTTTAAGGTCACTCCACATACACGTCTACATCTTCACTGAACAAGGGTCGATTTTATTGTGAGATTTTGTTAGAGACACATGGCAGTGAGTCATTTGCCTAACCAATATACTTAAATAAACTCGAGTGTGTATCTATGATACCTGGTTTCCCTTTTGCAAAACAATTATAAATTGATTTGAACAATAAGGACATTTCTACAGGTGCCTTATTGATCTTTTTTAGTAAAATATAATATAAATCATTTTGTCTGAAACTGTTTGATGGGCATATTCTATTACAACAAAGGTCAGATAGAAAATCACAATAAAACAAATAAGAGGTCTGACTTTAACATAACTGTAGCAGTGTGTCTTCGTCTGGTACACTTTTGGTTCAAACAGGCTTGTTTTTCGGTCAGTGAAAAGCCCAAAGGCTCCAGACTGCTTCTTTGCCAGCTGCCGGAATCCAAGGCTCATTGCCGCTGAAAAACATACACTTGAAAACATTACTCAAAGGCAGCTCTAAACAGAACAGCAGCGTTCTGGATCAGCTGCAGCTGTCTGACTTTTTAGGCAGACCTGTGAGGACGCTGTTGCAGTAATCAATTCGACTAAAGATAAACAAATGTTGTATTAGGGAAATATTATTTAACAAGGATGAGAAAGGATTCCTTCTTAGTTCAAGAGCTTTAATTCGGCTTGTTGATCAACAAGGAGTTCAGCACATACAGCATGGCAGTAACTGACCTGCACCCCCATCCTAACATCTTACTATATAGAAATGAACAAAACGAAGACTCCTCCTTTATAGACAGGTGTCTGTCTTCAGTAAGATAGAATTAGTAAGACAGCACTCAGACGCTTTGGGTCAGAGTTCAGATAATGGAGTGGTTCTGACATCCTTCAGTCAGCATGCAGACATCTCACAAGTTGATGATCCAAGACGCAGAAAATATCCTTGAGCTCTCACATGTTGGTTCAACATAACAATACATATCTCAGTTAACACAGACATAACCTTTAACTTTAAGAGACTTAACCTTTGACATGATTAATATATTTTCTGCTACATCATTTCCCTCCTTTTTATTACTTCTTCCAGTAATAATCTAACATACAACTCTCCTAACAATAACAGTGAAATGCTAGTGCTAGGGGTGAGCAGGCAGGTACAATACACAGTCAATTCAATCAGATGAAATCAGTCATTACATGTTTACAATATAATCAGCTCTTGAACTATACAAAATAATACACATCTTTTCAGATGACATTATTGGAGACCATGTTCACCAGGATGAAAAACCCCACCAGGGTCTTCTTTGCCAGCCTCCAACCATTGTTTGTATTTACATGTTTCTCTATGAGTGGGGAAACATCCTGGCAGCTCCTATGCCCCTTTAGGTGGCCAGTCCACATGACTCGTCATCTGTCAGGATGCTCTAAGAATAAACAAGAGAAAGAAAAATTATGTAGTATCAATCAGGTACACTATGGACACATCATAACATACAGTACATATTGGAATGTGTACTCTTCCCTCATTAAGGCAGCGTCCATAGTGTCCAACTCCGAAGTCATGATCACTCTCAATCTCAGCTTCCCCGTCCCTTAAGAGGGGTTAGAACATTGATTAGTAAAACACAAATTAGTAATCAACTTGACAAATAGAATAAAATCTGATTATAGTTATATGATTGAGTGAATTTCACTGATTGGTTTTCAAAGGAATCACAAAAGAATCACCTTTTTAATTAGCAAACTTCCTGCAGAGGTTAATGTTAATAATGAACTCTCAACAAAATTAAAATGAATGAATGAAGATGACATAACATGAGATATAGTGGTAAATAATGAAAAATGAAAGCATTAAATGAAAATAGGAAACAAAAACTCTTAGTTCCCTTCTACCTGAACCTGGGATGAGAGGTCATGGATTAGACAAACAGAAAAAACATCAGAAAACCAAATTCACAACATGATTCAATGGTAATCATCACACATCTGTAAAACAGATTACTCGTAAAACTCCAGTTCGTCTCGCTCCATGTCAAATTCCTATCCATCCCCATCTCGCATTCTGGACTCCGCGTCAGGCCACTGGACACCTTGGAGATCAGCCACGGACCCTGTGAGCATCTGATGTGTAACTGCCCTTTCAATCACTCTAGTTATCAGTCCCCGGATGCAAGGAATGATGCAGCATCCGCATAAGATCAAAACCGTTACTGCAGAAACAAGAGCTCCCACAACAGAGACTACTACATTCTTCCATCGTCCCATAAAATAATCTAACCAACCTTCTAGAGTGGTATCTACCCCTGAATGGTCAGCCATTCCCTCCTTTAAGACCCTCAAGTCTTCTAAAGCCTTAGTCACTGAACCGTCAGAGGCTGTGTTGTTAGGTATTTACGTGCAACATCTTTCTTGAAAGAGGGAACACACCCCTCCGCGCTCTGCGAGAATCATATCGAGAGCTATCCTATTCTGCCATGAGACGAGCGAGGTGGCGTGTAACTGTTCAGCTAAACCACTAAGAGCATCGTGTGAGTAATTGATAAATCTCTGCTGATTGTAAAACAGGTAGTTAATTCAGTCAACATTTTTATTAATAGTAGGCCACAGGAAAATTGATTCTAATCCTGCCAGAATCTGATTTCTTGCCTCAAATTCATCTGGAACTCCACGTGGCACACCTATAGCATCAATGTAAATGTGGCTATCAAAGCTGCCCGGGACAGGTGCCGCTCTCCTGGTCACATGATGCCGGGGAGTCCCCTGTTTCTCAAAAGGATCAACTGGAATAGAAACATCCAAAACCATCATCACATGAGCACACATCCCTGACCATCCTATGGGAAGTTTAGATCTTAACTGTCCATCCCCACACACCCAAAACAAACAACAACATCAGGAGCTGGCTGTTCCTGCTCCATTATCCACTTACGCAGGTTTAGTTGAGTCAAACAGGTCCAATAATCTGAAGTACTATCATCCTGAAGCTTCTTAGATTTCCAACACTCAGAAAAAAAATCCCCCTTATCATTAAGGTGAAACACTTTAGAGCATTTCCCCTGAAACTGACCCATCTCAACCTGTGGTCCCCACCTGGTAACATTAAAACACACATAAGCTGCACCTGGTGCTGGCTTTAGAAGATGGATTATTTCTGGAGCTTCAATTGGTTTAGCCAGGCCGCACGGTTTTGCCCAGCCTCTATTTAGGCCTGCTGTCACGGCAAAAATACAGTGTGAGGAACACGCGCTACAATTCCTACCCTCAAGTGAGAAATTAACTCTGGGAAGCTCCATGGACCCCTGCTGTGATACTTTGCTGCCTGGTGTCTCACAGACACTCACACATTCATCTAGGTGCTCTTCAAATGGAATTTGTACATAAAACTGAGGAATAGCAGTTCCCATGCAAACAACACATGACTTACTGGTCACTGTTCTGGCAGAGTCGTTTGCGAACTGGTACCACAGATTCTTTTGTGGCCATCCTTGACGGAGGACGTTAGTTGCAATGGACCGTGGCTGAGCCGTGGCTGAGGTGTCCGCCTGTTTTCAGGCGGACACCTCAGAAAGCCCCCCCTAAAACAACACAGAATACAAACAGCTTTAAAATAATCATTTTTGCAACTCTAGAGCCCCAGAGTAACATAGATTTTTTTCCCTTTTCTATTTTCTTATCTCCTTCCTTCTTCAAAGTGATTGGATTGTTTGTAACCCATCGTCTTTTGTTCTCCACCTAAGCAGAGGTGGGTTTGTCCAGAATTGTGGTAGTCAGTTTCTTACAGTGGCTGCCATGCACCCAAGTAGCCCTTTCTGCAACCTTCACAGCCATGTAGGTTACTAGCAGAACTTGGAATGATCCTTGCCAGCGTTTAGACCTCCAGTGTTTATGCCTGAATTCTTTGATGAGAACCCAGTCTCCTGGTTGGATGGGATGTAGTGGTCCTGCTGCTGCCTGGGAAGCGCGTCCTTCACCGTCCGGTGGACCTGTGAAAGTGTCTTAGAGAGGTTTTGACAGTAAGAAATCATCACGTCGTCACACAGGCCTTTGAAGAAAAAAGGTTTAGTCGGAGGACCACCTTGGTCAACAATGCCTTGACCACAGCTCCACTGCTTGCGTGTTTTGCTGCAAAAGCCTCAGTCCATTTTTAGAACATGTCGACCATTACGAGGCAATATTTTTTACCTTCAGCAGGAGTCAGCTGTATGAAATCCATCATCAGATGCTGAAACGGTCTGTCAGGGGGGGATGGGCTGCCGGATGAGTGGTCACCGGCCGCCCTGGATTATTTGCAGCACAAACCATGCACGAGCGACAAAACTTTTCTGCAAAAGAGGTGAATCCCTTTGTAAACCAGTGTGTAGCAACCAGGTCAATGATCCAACCCATGGCTCAGTTTAGCAAAAAATTGAAGTGGAATACCACCCCCCCTTTAATTTAATACATCCTGCCCTCTTCCAGGCGGATGCTTCAGAGGTGGTCGTGAAGCTCTGAACAGCATTCAGATTTCCCAGATCCGGGTCTCCCCCCTGCTGCTCCATGGCTACACAGGCAGTGTCCAGGGGCTGCTGAGCTGCAGCCTTCGCGGCTGCATCAGCTCTCGTGTTTCCTAAAGAAATAGGGTCTCGGGAGGAGGAGTGAGCTTCAAACTTTATTACTGCTATTCTAGATGGCAATAAAATTGCATCCAGGAGAGCAGCAATCTGATATGAATTCAAAATGGGCTTACCGTCTGATTTAAGAAATGTTCTGTGTTTCCACAAAGCTCCATAGTCGTGCACGACCCCAAACGCATACCTACTGTCGCAGTAGATGTTAACAGCCTTGTTTTTAGCAAGCACACACGCCTCGGTCAACGCGGTCAGCTCAGCAGTTTGAGCTGAGTAATGTGGTGGCAACGGACCTGCAGAAAGAACAGAGTGGTCAGAACACACAGCATACCCCACACGATTTTTCCCTGTAACATCTCTGGATGCTGATCCATCAACATACAGGACCATGTCAGGATTATGAAGGGGTGTGTCAGTCAGGTCAGGTTTTGGTGTACATGTCAGGTCTAATACTGCCTGGCAGCTCACCGTCATCAAAAATATTATGGAAATATTATTTAACAAGGATTCAAACACTGGTGTGATCCCACACACAGCTTCTGGTTTCAATGGATATTGACGCTGCACTGGACGGAAGGAAGATTTTGGAGTTATTTTCACCGGTGCACATCCCTTAATTAACCCCACATCATATTATTTTTTTGCCCAAAGATCTGATGGAACCCGTTGAAGGGGGATGGGCATTTCTGACTGGTTTGCTGCAGCTTCCTCATGGAGGAAAGACTGAATCAATCTTTCGTCTGAGTCCTCAATTAAGTGGACTGTTCTGGTGGCGTGCACGGTGCACGGAAATGGGCGCCTAAAAATCTGAGCTGATATAGAATAAAGGATTGAGGCGTCCTGCTGTGTTTGGATCCAATCTGTTACACACTGAGCTCTGTGTATTAATGATCCCAAATCTTTCCACTCTCCACCAGCCGGCTTTGAGAGGGAAATGTGCGGAACATACTCATAAGATCTGTACAATGTTTTCTGCTCAGGTGTGAGGCACACAGCCAGCGCTGCTGAGTGTGTGTCCCAGACCATCAAAGTCACAGACAGTTTTTCTGCTGACTCACGGAACCATGCCTTCTCATAGTCATCATCTGAACCTGTAGAAATGTGTGATGTGCAATGCAAATTCTCCTCTTTCATAAAAACACATAAAGGACTCACCAAATCCTTTGCAGATTTGAGGAGGGATTTTGAGAGGGTACCTGCTGGCAGTTTCCATAGATATGCATACTTCAGGTCGTGAGGGCTGTACTTAACTGCCGTCAGGACTGCGGTCTCTTGAACAGGTACTATTTGGATACCTTCTGATGAGGAGATGAGAGAAATATTAAGTTTGCACATCAAATCTCTCCCTAACAAGTTTACTGGGCATTGTCGAGAAACTAGAAAACTGTGTTTGAATGCAGGCTCTTCTTCCAAGTGGCAGCGAAGAGGACTGGAAAACAGCTCTTTCACCACCTGGCTAGATGCAGACAGAGAGAAAACATGGTTACCGCTCATTTTTGGCATTATTTTTAATGCATTATGTTTTATGATGCTGTGCGTGGCCCCGGAATCTACCATAAAATCAACAGCTGTCTCTGAGACATTCAGAGTTAGCATCGGCATAACTTTGTAAGCATTAGATGTAAATTGGGCGTATGTACCCATCGGTGCTGATTGTTGTCTTTCTAAATGCGTTATAGCATCTGTGAGCAGTGTGTGTGGGTTAGTGCACAAAGCATTTTCTTCATTGCAGTTTGTGTGTGTAAGACTTGAGTTTTCACTTCCCTGTTAATGTGCGTCGGAGAATCCTACCCCTTTTCCCCGACTGGAAGTCCGCCCCTCCAGTCAATCGGCATGCTCTCTGCCCCTGCGTGGAGCACGAGGAGGAAATGGACATTCGTCTCTCCAATGTCCAAAGCCGTGACAGTTGTAGCAGCGCCCCTTATCGTCTCTGCGGCACTGTGGTTGTCCTCTCCCCCTGCCTCGAACGTGACGCTTGCCTTTGTCTTTGCTTGTCATTGCAGCATACATGGTAACAGCAGCTTTATGCAGGTCAGTCTCATGCTTTGTTTTTAACTGTGATTTTCTTTTCCTCACCACTTCCTCTGCGTGTAAAGCATGACGCCGCAGATCTTCCAAGGTGATGCCCTGATTAATGCCCACATACCGTTCAGTCACCTCAGCCAGCAGATCTGGGCAGGGTGTTGACTTTCTATTAAGATGTCTTGTCTGCTTTCTGAATAGTTTCCTTGTAAACTTACTAATGATGAACTGGAATCTGAACAAATAACTGATCTTAATGGTTCTGTGTATGAACCCACAGGACAGCTGATAATATCACAAGCATTTCTCCTATGATACTGAAAGTCCATCATCTATGCTTTTCCCTACCTTGATATTAAACTCTGATATAATCAACACATTTATCTTACAGCGAGGATGTCTGGAAGAATGCTTAGTTCTTCTGTGTCTTCTTCAGGAAAAGGGCTGCTAAAATATGCAGACCCCACAGATCCTGGTATAAATTCTTCAGATTTTTACCTTCAGGTCAGCACTACAGAGCGATTTTTCAAAAAATCAGCTTCCACAGAGACAGTTTCTCCCCCCAAGCTAAAGTTAGTTTCCCTCTGGGATCAAAAAAGTATTTTTTAATTGAATTGAATTATATGATGTATACCAGTTATTTAGGTCACACCACATACACGTCTACATCTTCACTGAACAAGGCTTGATTTTATTGTGAGATTTCTTTAGAGACACATGGCAGTGAGTCATCTGCTTAACCAGGATACTTAAATAAACTTGATGAGTGTGTATCTATGATACCTGGTTTCCTTTTTGCAAAACAATTATAAATTGATTTGAACAATAAGGACATTTCTACAGGTGCCTTATGGATCTTTTTAGTAAACTATAATATACATTTTTTTGTCTTAAACAGTTTGATGGGCATATTCTGTTACAACAAAGGTCAGATAGAAAATCACAATAAAACAAATAAGAGGTCTGACTTTAACATAACTGTAGCAGTGTGTCTTCGTCTGGTACAGTTTTGGTTCAAACAGGCTTGTTTTTCAGTCAGTGAAAAGCCCAGGCTGCTTCTTTGCCGGCTGCCGGAATCCAAGGCTCATTGCCGCTGAAAAACATACACTTGAAAACATTACTCAAACGCAGCTCTAAACAGAACAGAAGCGTTCTGGATCAGCTGCAGCTGTCTGACTTTTTAGGCAGACCTGTGAGGACGCTGTTGCAGTAATCAATTCGACTAAAGATAAAAGAATGGTGTAGTTTCTTTTGGTCCTGTTGCGACATCGATCCTTTAATCCTAGAAATGTTCTTCAGGTGATACAAAGCGGACCAGTAGTTTCTAGCTGTATTAACTGAAGCTGTGTGCTGACTGTTGATTGTTCCTCTTAAGGTCCAAAAATTATAACTTCTTCTTGTTTCCGTTCAGCTGGAGAAAGGTATGGCACATCCATCGATTTGCTCGATGTATTTACTTACTTCAGGGTATATGTTTGCCGGCCACCAAACTCCAAGGTTCCTTGTCGCTGGCCACACGATTCCGAGCTCCTGTATTGCCGGACCTTTCTTTCTTTCTGTCTCTCTCGAATTTCCCCAGTGTGGGACAATGAAAGGCTTTTCCATTGTATTGGTTTTTTCGTTTAGTTTTTTATTTCGATCATGAGATTAAAAAAAAATAGCAATTCATAATTGATACAATATGAACAATATATCACTGTTAGAATTCTTTAATGTCAAAAAGGAGTGGGAAGAAGCATACTTATTTAATCTCACTCCTACACTGCATGTTCTCTGTTGCCATTTATTCGTAGCCTTTAATAATATTGTATGCAAAAATGATATGTAAAATAAATGTAATACATTGTTTACATAAAGTTTCAAATTATTTTAGAATGTTTTCTGCTCGGAGTAGACCAATATTTACAGCTTTCAGGAATACTTTATATAGGTATAAGGATCATTCATTTTTCCTTGCTATATATCTCAAACCAAATTCTTTATAATTCTTTTTGAAGTGTTTTATACACGGACATTGCTTCATCTCCATACTTAAACTGTCCCACAGCTTCATTCCACACACAGAAACACAAAAGCATCTTCTGGTGTTACACACATTGACAACTTGTACTCTGTTGTATTGTATTCTATATAAATAATCCAAACAATTGAAGGTCATACAAATACAGGTTATTATTACATAAATGTGGCCTGTCTACTTTGATGCTGGATTCAGTCTGGATCAAATAAAGTCCATCAATTAGGACTCCATCTTCAGATCTCCTTTTTTTAGAGCAAATCTGCCCAGGCACATTTAGACAACCGTCTTCTCAATATTCAATTTAAATTCTATTCAAAAATATGGTGTGCCTAAAATGCAGAGACAGGACACACGCAAAAAATTAAGTGATCTCATCAGACAGAAAAAAACATAACGTTATGCACAAATTCTGGTAATTTAAAGACTTTTCCATACAGATTTTGTTCAACATCAAAGTCATGAAACCAATACTTAAATTATGTATTGTATAAATGTTAGAGCAGGATAAAGTACTTCCAGGTTTACTCATCATCTATTACTGTATAAATTTGTTAATGGCATTTCACTTTTTGTTGTTACAAGTCTGGTGCATTATTATAATTCTAACAGTTGAAGATCATGTATGCAGCTTAACAAAAATAATTCAGATAGTCGCTTTCTGGAACTTAGTCACACAATGTGAGTTCATATAGTAACTTGTGAGTGTTAAGATATAAACTAACAAAGTTGGTGGCTCAGGAGGTAAGAGTTCGTCCTGTACCCGGAGGGTTGCTGGTTCAAGGGCCTCAGGGTAGCAGTGGCTACAATGTAGCTCACCACCACCAGCCTGTGAATGACCTAATATAGTTTAAAGCTCTTTGGGGTCCTCAGGACAAGATAAAGCGCTCTTCAAGCACATTTACTATTTATTGAATTGAGGTTTTAACACTTAAGTAAAGAACAGTGTCTGTATGAAAAGTAGGGAGTTACAGCTTCCCTCACTGATTCTACACCCTGCACATCCCAGTATGCATCTGGCCACCCAGTGTCCTGGATTATGTCAGGAGAAAATCCATATATAAAACCAAAAATAAAATTGATTACCTATCAGAAGGATCCGTTATCCACCATTAAAACAACTTAAATAATCTTTAGTAAACATTAGGACATCGTATCGAACTGATGAATTCATCACTGAGAGCAATTTACACATTTTGTTTTTAACTGAAACCTAGTTAGACAGAAATAAGGAGACATTGAAGAGTCTACACCTTCAAATGATAATATTCTGAGAGCAGCAAACACAGACAAGGTGGAGGTGTAGCCAACAATTTTTCAACTCAAGAAAGTTTTAAGAGATATTTCTGGGCAAATTTCACTATTTTGAGCATCTAGGTCTCCAGATAAAGGACACTATAAAAGCTTTATTTCTAACTTTATACAAACCCACAAAACTTATCGCTAATTTCTTCAATGATTAATTCAGCGACCTTTCTGTAAAATGAATCGACTATGACCAATTAATCATTGTGGAGGATTTCAACATTCATACTTGACCACCCCAAAGATGGATGAGTAAAAACATTATGTGATTCTCTTCACTGGATGAAGAACAAGCTTGATTTTAGTCCGTGAGGCAGACACTCTGTCTACTTTTAAGGCCAGGCTTAAAACTTTCCTATTTGATACAGCTTATAGTAAGAGTGGCTTAGGTCATCCTGAGCTATCTCTGTAGTTAAGCTGATATAGGCTTAGACTGCTGGAGGACAGAGTTACCAATTTTCTTCACTCTGCTGCTTTTCTCTTCTACTACTCTCCAATTGCATTTGGTATCCTACTTAGCAACAATATCTTGTTGGACAGGGGCATCCCAGTAACTGAGCATTCCCTGTGTCCCACTATTAACATTTTACTTTTTTTAACCTTCCAGCTGTTCTCGTGGGGTCAGATGTTCCCGGTCTCTGCCGTACTCCTCTGGCAGGGTCCCTGGGACCCCACACAGTGTTTGCATCATCCTCAGCTCTGTATTTATGGCCTTCACCATGCAATCTCATGGCTCTGGGTTCAATTCCAGTAAAGGAGTGTTTCGTTATTGGATTTTTATAAAGCAATAGTAATTAACAGAAGCTGGTGGGTGTCTTCCTGAACTATAACACCGCTTCAAAAAATGGAGAGAGAGGCTGGGGTCCATCTGACCCCAACAGAATAGCAGGAGGGATAAACAAACTAGTTATTTCAAAAAAACTACAAAGTTTTAACTTCTTAGAGTGTAAGATTTCTTTAAATACATTTATATTCTTAATTATATCTTAAAAATAATACTTTTTACCAAGTCAAAGTATCTTCAAACTCATCAGCAGTTTCAACTTTAAATAAAATAGCAGAAACAGCTTTGATCTAGTTTTCTTTTGATCTTCTTTTCCTTCATATGTTTTCAAGTTAACCGTTGGATTTGCATCATTAATAAAGCCTTAGATGGACCATCTTTTATGAGTCTGTAATGGATAAAGACTTTTCAACTGTGAGAATTCTCATGTGTCACTTAATGACCGCTTTGATCTGAACGTTTTTTCACGGGTATTATAGGGAAAAGGCCATTCATCTGTATGATGCATCATGTGACTAGTCAAATTATGTTTCTGAGTAAAACATTTGCCACAAATTGTACAGGAGAAAGGCTTCTCATCTTTGTGAATTCTGACGTGCCTACCAAAAATAGATTTTTTTAGTGAAGCTTTTTCCACAGGACAGACATGTAAAACGGTTCATAACTGTGTGACTTTTCAAGTGTGATATTAAGTTACTATATTGAGTAAAAAAATCACAAATCTGACAACAATACAAATAATTTTCTGTTTGAGTTTTCTTTTTCCTTTTGGGTTCTGAATTGTTACACTTCATGGTTTTCTGACATCTCTTATTGTGTTTGGGCCCTTTATCTCGCTTTGATCCTGAGTCTTTATGATGGTTTCCTTCTTGATCCTGGTTCTCAGTTTCATTAGACTCCTGAGAGTTGACTTGGTTCCTGATTGGTTCTGGTTTAATGAGACACTTTTCCACAAGAGTAGGAGTCACCATGAATGTATCTTCAGTCTCCTGCTTCAAAACAAGCAGGTCTTTTTGTTTATTTATGCAGAGCTCCAATGCTTCCTTATTTATCCAGGGATGTTCTGGATCTTGGTGCTCTTCTTCCATCTGAGGAGGTTTTGGTTCCTTCTGGTCCAAACTGGAATCGCACTCCTGTTTACAGAGCTGCTGGTCAGAGAAAACTTCTTCTTTCCAAACATAATCGAGTAGGTGGTCTAGAAAAGCAAAAACAGGAGAAAAGCTTTCTATTCAATGTTAAAGGTCTCATTCACTCAGTTTTTCAATGAATATCCTGTGGTCTCTAGCCCAATTATATGCCTTTGTGTGACGTTTTATGTGGAAAAAGTCTTCAGCCCTACAATTGGCTAAACAGAAAAATTAAAAGAGTTTAAACAGTTTTAAACGTCAAAACTGTATTACAGTCTATGAGGGAAAATCTTTATTCTGCATTCTGATTAAATTCATAATCTCTTCAAACAAAATGTTAAACCATTTGTTATTTTCTATGACAATTAGGTTGAGCTCTTTAAGCAGACTGGCATGAACCAATTCTCCAGAAGCTGGACATAAAGATTGGAGAAGACATGCTGCAGAGATAACCAGAGATAGTTTAATACTATTTAAACTGTTAGTCAAAAAGGTTGGGGAGGATGATGCAAGAGTATTCTCTGTCCCCTTAATGTTCTGGCCAGACATGTCTGTATTAAATACTTAAACGCCTTCTGGGACTCAGTCTCCTTTTACTATGGAAACCCTGAAGTATTTTCTTCCATTACAGTTCCTAACAGAGCACTTTGCTGTCAGACTGCAGGTTTACTGCTGGTTCCTAGGATTACTAAAAGTGGAATGGGAGGCAGATCTTTTAGTTATCAGGCTCCTGTCCTGTGGAACCAGCTCCCAGTTTTAGTCCGTGAGGCAGACACTCTGTTTACTTTAAAGGCCAGGCTTAAAACTTTGTTTTTTTGATACAGTTTATAGTTAGAGTGGCTTAGGTCATCCTGAGCTTTCTCTGTAGTTATGCTGCTATAGGCTTAGACTGCTGGGGTACAGACTGACCACTTTTCTTCACTCTTCTACTTTTCTGTTCTACTACTCTCCAGTTGCATTATTTGTTGTTATTTCAACCATTAACATTATGTTTTCTCTCAGTGTTTTTCTCTCCAGAGAAGCTACACCTGGTGTGGTATCCTGCTTGGCTATAATGCCCTGTTGGACGGTGGGCATCGACTGGGATGATGCTCCCAGTAACTGAACATCCCCCATGTCCCGTTATTAACTTTTTACCTTCATTAACATAGCAAATACTCCTACATCAGTTCTTTTGTTTCTTTTTGTGACTTCTAGAGCCCCCAGTCGGTCGTGGCAGATGGCCGCTCGTACTGAGCCAGTTTCTGGTTCTGCTGGAGGTTTCATCCAGTTAAAGGGTAGTTTTTCCTCTTCACTGCCGTTAAATACTTGCTCAGTATGAAGGTTTACAGTGAAGTCAACAATAATGCAAGCAACTGTCTATTGCCGCTACATGTTCATCCAGGAGGAGTGATTGCAGCAAGTATGGCTGGGCGATAATCCGAAAATTTACCGATACCGAAATGTATTACTGTAACCAACGTCATTTTGCCCATGTCGGTATATTCAGTGTTTTAAAAAACTGAAAAGATGTGTGTAGTTTGGTGGTGTGCATGTCCCTTTAAGATGCTGACTGTACTACTACTACTACTACTACTACATGGAGTCACATGACATGACAGTCATGTGACTTCACCCCGGAACAGTGTTGCCGACGTAGCAACATTTAGCAAGGTTTTAGACCCCTCTAGCAACTCCTTTTCAAAAAAAGCGACTAGCGACAAATCTAGCTACTTTTTGGGTGTTATTGGAGACCTTTGTAAACTCAAGTAAAGCATGTCTCCTGGTTACACTTTTTACTAGGGCTGAACAATTTTGAAAAAGAATCTAATTGCGATTTTTTTGTTCAATATTGCAACTGCGATTTAATTTGCTATTATTTTCTCAAGGAGCTTTTAAGTAATGCAAGCAAAAAAATCTATGTATTATTATAAAAAATATCAGATTTATTATAAATTAATTATTCTCACAGGCTAGACTTAAGTTAAAGGCAAACGAAGCATGGCTGAATTTAAAGGAGTTCATTTATTTACTAAAATCACAGTTGTAAACTTACTGAATACTTTGACTTGCAGTCTTGTAAGCAGTCACAATAACAGTGTTTCAAAGATCTGCTAAACAAGAGCAAAACAGTATTAAATCACATATACTAAAGTACAGATGAAAACAATAATGTAAAACAAATATGAGGCTTTACCACTTCAATAATAACTTTTCATGCTGCTCAAACATCACGTGACTCTCCCAGCCCTCGTGACCAGTCAAATTGCAGCCTTTGCGATTAGAAAATCAAATTTTGCCATATTGCGATATTATTGCATTAGCAATTAATTGTTCAGCCCTACTTTTCACTGTGCAGCAGTGCTGCAGTAGCGGCCTCCTCAACCAGTGCAGCCTCCTATACTGCGCTCAAAGCATGTGGCCAGTCTGCGTGCTGCAGCTCCGCCCGCTCTGGAGTCAGAGCAAATATTTACTCCAATGAGTCCAGAATGCTAATAAATTACGCATGCTGGAAGCCGCCGCTTGGTGGCTGCTGAAGGAGGAGCAGACTCTCCTGATCTCTCCCAATCTCTCGCCTTGTTCTCTCGTCTTGTTTTCTTTTCCTAGCATTGCAGTTACTGTATTAGACCAGATCTCTTTTTTGGATTACTTTCTGAAGGACTGTGGATTACCAAAATGGCGTTTTGCTCAGCTGAGGACTTTGAGAAACTGCTCCAGAGAATTGAAACAATAGAGGCGAAGTTATGCCATCTTGAGGTTAACATGGAATTAAACACTGTATATGGAAATCAGACAACTTTATCGATGACTACATGCAGGGAGGAAGAACCTGGCAGCCCGGTGTTACCTCGGTCCAACAGTCTCATACAGAAGCCACAGAACAACGCTACTCCCTCAGCCAAAAGGCGCTTAACGGGTAGAACACCCCATTTACAGTTGGATGAACACTGGCTGGCTTTAAAGAGCACTGAATCTAAACCAGCTTTTTCTGTTCCGAGGAAGAAAAAACCAAATGAAATTCCAAACCAAAACAAGAGATATCACTCCCCTTGGAATAACGCTGACAAACCGATTCGTAGCCCTCAGTTCCTCAAAAGGCGACGCAGATAGACTTAACATAAACAACTTTATTAGTGGACCAGTCCCTGAAAGAAATTATGAAAGGTACAGTAAATTGTAAATGGCCTGTACTTGTATAACTCGACTGAGCCCGCATCTCCGCCTAAGGTGGTCACGGACCCTGAGTTTGCGCCCAATTTGGATCACCTCCGGGTTATGTTAGACCAGTTGAAAGGGGATATTTGCGGCAGAATAGACTCGTTGTCTTACGAGCTTCGAGCGGACATTTCTTCGGTAAGAGAGGTGCTTAGGCACGCAATTGATCCGATGCAGCAAAAACTCAGCTCCCATGATCAAGCTATCACGGAGTTGCAGTGCGCATGCACTGATCACAGTGACCTGCTAACTTCACTGGATTCAACAGTTTCCATGCTGAAAGCCAAGGTTAAACTGCTTACTGACAAATGTGAGGACCTGGAAGGTAGAACGAGGAGGAACAATATACGGCTGGTAGGTGTACCGGAGGGGGTGGAAGGTGTGCGCCCAACCGAATTTATTGCCCAGCTGCTGATGGACTCCCTTGGCCTGGATGAGTTGCCCTTGCTTGACCGTGCGCATCGCACTCTCTGATCCAAGCCCAGTGATGGTAGACCACCCGGACCCTTTGTGATTCGTGTGCACTTTTTTACGTGAGGAATACTATTTTTATGCTGGGCCGGCGAGGATTCCACAGATTCTCCTCTTCTCTACCAAGGCAAAAGACTGTTTCTCTTTCTTGACTGTACTTCGTTGGTTGCTAAGAAACGTGCTGCATTCACGGACGTTAAACGTCTGTTACATTCGTGTCCTGGAGTGAAGTTTGGATTGAGGTTTCCCGCGACTTTGAGGATTACTCTTCCTGGTGGAGCTGCACACACTGCACACCTTTGAAGACCCCGCCACTGCAATGGACTTTGTCAAGGTGAACTTAAAGTCTGTTGTCTCCTCCGGAGGTACAGCTTGAAAGTGGCTGACAATGTGTCTGGTAAACCAAGGGTAAAGTTAACCCGGTTTCTGTTAGTAAGCCGGCTTTCTTTAAGTTTTTGACACTTAGACTTGAATCACTTTGCATATTTTCTACTGTGTTTGTTTACATATTTATTTTATGCTTTATTACAAACTCGGATGAGCACTACTGGTTTGTGCTGTTAACGGAGCGTGTTAGGATGTTTTTGGTAGTTTGTGGGATTCGCTCGCGTCTTGCTTAGGAAGACATTCAGCTTGTGGGGTGGTGGGTGGGTGTTTGAGAAGATCTACTTTTTTTTCTTGCTGTGTGTTTTGTGTTTTGTTTGGTCAGGTGGCCCATGTTTTATTTTATTTCTGTGACTGTAATACATTCCATCCTGCATTAATGCTTTACACAAATACTTCATTAGTATGCAGCAGTCTAGGGTGCCAAGACAATCAGGGACAGGCCTCAAATTTGTTAGCTGGAACTGTAATGGTATGAATCAGCCTATTAAACATAGCAAAGTTCTTCACCACCTTCAAAAATTGGGTGCCCATATTGTTTTCCTTCAAGAGACCCATTTGAAATCTTCCAGCCATATCAGATTAAAGGGGAGGTGGGTGAGTCAAGTTTTTCATTCTAGCTTTAATGATAGATCTAGGGGTGTTGCCATTTTGATTCATAAATCTGTTCCTTTTGTGTGCTCTAATGTAATAGCTGACCCCAATGGAAGGTTTATGCTTGTAACGAGGCAGCTATATAGTTATTCTGTGATTCTGGCTAATGTGTATGGCCCAAACTGGGATGACAACAATTTTTTCCACCAATTGTTCGCCAGATTACCTGACATGTCCACAAATCATCTCATTATGGGGGGTGACTTCAACTGTTGGCTTAATCCTGTATTAGATCGTTCCTCTACTACACCAGGAGTGCTCTCTAAGTCTTCTAAGATCATTTTGCCCTTTATGGATGAGTCCTTGGTCTCTGATCCATGGCCCTTTCTTAATCCATCTGGTAAAATGTATTCTTTTTCTCTCTCATGTGCATCATTCCTTTTCTCGTATTTATTATTTTCAACCGATTTCTCCATTCTGTTTATGATGCTATTTTTATATCAGATCATGCTCCAACCACACTGGTTATTCATACAGGAGCACAAACGTACAAACCCCTCTTGGCGTCTTAATACGCACTTGCTGTCAAATGAGAACTTTAAGTTTGTTTCTAATCAAATTGACTTTTTTCTTATTACCAACAGAACTCCAGGGAACTCAGCCTCTCTTCTTTGGGAGACTTTGAAAGCATACATTAGAGATTAAATTATTTCATACAGCAGCTATGTGAACAAACAAAGGAAGAAAAAATTAAAGGAATTGAGGTTACGAATTTCCCTGCTTGATAATATCTATGCTGCCTCCCCATCCCCTAATATATATAAAGATCGTCTCTGGCTTTGATGTTCTTTCTACTGAAGAGGTTGAGGAGCTCTTATTTAAGGCTAAATATTCCTTTTATGAATCTGGGGATAAGGCGACCATACTTTTGGCCCATCAGCTTCAACAGGCTTCCTCCTCTCGGCAGATTTCACAGATTCATACTCCTTCTGGCATCACAACCGATCCTAAAAAAATTAATGATCAGTTCAAACAGTTTTACTCCTCTTTATATACTTTTGAGGCTGAGTCTGATCTGTCAGCCCTGGATAGTTTTTTTGATTCACTGGAGTTGGTTAGGGTAGATGCTGATACTGCTGAGCGGTTAAGGGGCCAAATCACCTTAGATGACCTTAAATGGGGAACATTATCTATGCAGTCTGGAAAATGTCCAGGCCCGGATGGTTTTCCAATTGAATTTTACAATACCTTTTTTGACAAACTAGCACCAGTTTTGATTGAAATGTTCAATGAGTCTCTTACTCTTTCTAAATTACCCCAGACTCTAAATCAGGCCTCCATATCATTACTCCTAAAAAAGAATAAAGACCCTCTGTCCTGCTCAAGTTACCCTCCAATTAGTTTTTTATCTGTAGATTTAAAACTTCTGTCCAAATTATTAGCTCTGCGACTGGAATCAGTTTTGCCTTTGATAATTTCTCCTGATCAGACAGGTTTTGTCCAGAACAGACATGGTTCTTTAATCTTAGACGACTTCTTAATGTTGTTTATAATCCTTCTACGTCAATCGGGCCAAAAGCTGTAATTTCATTAGACGCGGAGAAGGCTTTCGACCGGGTGGTGTGGAATTACCTTTTTTAAGCTTTGGAGAAATTTGGTTTTGGCCAGGAGTTAATTTCTTGGATTAAGTTGCTCTATTCATCCCCTGTGGCTTCAGTCAGGACTAATGACACCCATTCAGATTATTTCCCTTTGTACCACTCCACTCGCCAGGGCTGTCCTCTGAGTCCTCTTCTATTTGCTGTTGCTATTCAACCTCTTGCTATTGCGCTTCGTTCAGAGCCGTGCATCACTGGAATAATAAGATATGGTCTTGAACACAAAGTCTCCCTCTATGCTGATGATTTATTACTGTATGTTTCTAATCTCTATGTCTCAGTTCCTGCTGCTCTTGACATCCTTAGTTCATTTGGTCAGATTTCAGGCTATAAACTAAATTTGAACAAGAGTGAGCTGTTTCCTTTAAACATCTGGTCATCTGGATCCGGTCTTTTATCAGTTCCCAGAGTCAGAACCAGACATGGAGAAGCTGCGTTCAGCTTCTATGCTCCACATGTCTGGAACAAACTCCCAGAAAGCCTCAGATCAGCTGGAACACTCAGTTTATTTAAATCCAGGTTAAAGACCCACCTGTTCTCAGCTGCTTTTGATTAGATTTTTATTCTAAGTTTTAAATCTGCACGGCTTCCTTTAAGATTTTTTTTTTCTCATTTTAAATCGTGGTTTTTATTACTGTACTTTTGCTTTTTCGGCACCCTGCTGTAATGCTTTTGATGTTTTATGTAAAGCACTTTGAATTGTCTTGTAACATGAATTGTGCTATATAAATAAATTTGCCTTGCCTTACATTGCCTAAATCAAGGTGCCCAAAATGCTGCTCAGGGTTTCCCATTCAAAACAGTTCCATTTGGCTTTAGGAAACTTGGTATCCAGATTAGAGACCGATTTGAAGATTTGTTTGAATATAATTTTGCCCCTTTGTTAGATCAGATACAGGCTTGCACAAGATGTTAGCAACAGTTTTGAAAATTTTGCCATCCAGATTATCTATGTATGTGTATGTATAGGATGTTAAATTAATGTAATACAGTCTGTGTAACCAATTATTAACTTTTGTTTAACTTATTAACCCTGAGGAATTAGGAAATCCCTTTAGAATCCTCAAAACCCCCAACACTTAACTTTAACTTCTCTAATGACTTCAGCATCCTTCTGTCCAGAATATGTGTCGATTATGACCAATTAATCATTGTGGGGAACTACAACATCCATACCGACAACCCCTAAGATAGACAAGCAAAAACATGAGGTGACACTCTTCATAAATTCGGCCTGACCCAGTTTGTCAAACAACCAACACACAATCGAGGACACACTCTGGACTTAATTATCAACAAAGGTTTAAATATATCCCACATCTCAGTCATTGATATTGCACTATCTGACCATTTCTGCGTTTTCTTTTAAAGTACTAAACCATCTAGCCACAGTGAGACCACTGTAAAAAAGCGTCTTCTCACAGACAGTTCAGTTGAAACCTTTAAACATATTTACCCTTCCACCACATCCCCCTCATCTCCCAACTCCAACTCAGTAAACAAACTGGTAAATAATTTCCTCGTGAAAATCTCATACATCACCGATTCCTTTGCTCAAATTAAAGTGAAAGTAGTCTTAGGTAGAAAGAAGTCTCCGTGGACAAACGATCTACTGGTACGTAGTAAAAAAAGGGTGTCAAAGAGCAGAGAGAAAATGGCAGAAAACTCGACTCCAGGTTCACTGAGAGATCTACAAAGAGAGACTGAACGGATATCAGTTAACTTTAAAAGATTGAACGGTTAAAGTTCTCCAAGTCACTCCGTGGATGATGGGCGAAGCCAAAACAACGTTAGCCCGCAGGCTAGCCACAGCTACGGCCCGTTAGCAGTGGGAGGATTATAGCTGTCAAATCGTGAGTAGCATTAGCTTGGACGGCGTGTCGTCCTCTCCGGCTTGCTAAACAGCGATCAGCTGCACCTCAGTTCACTGACACAGTACCTTCTCTGCAGGTTCAAGATAGCATTGTCCCAGGCTTTGTCGCAGTGGGGTAATGCTCCAGTCTCGACGCGGTTCTGCGGCATTCAGTAGCTTGTTAGCGGTTCGCTTCATACGGCAGCATCAGTTCAGAAAGCAGGGCTCAGGGCGGAACAGTGGGGTTTATCTCAAAACACTGGTTTTGATTCACCTGATTAATCAGCAGTCTTGTCGTCGTTGGAGTGAGTTCCTCCCAGAACTCGCTTCTTTTCCCCTCGCCAGCGAAGGAAGGATTGGATCTCTCCTGGCGCTGTTTGGCCGAACGCCAGAACTGGAGAGAGTGAGGCGGCAAGCGGCGGGGCCTTATATAACCTCTGGTCCTCTTCTTCTCCTGTCGGAGCTAGAATGTGGGTTAGCGCCACCCAATGGCTGTGTGTCCGCAACAAGTAGAAAGTCTGTAGAGGAATCTAAAGAAAGCTTTATTTTTAAGGTCAGGGGGTTCTGTCAGCACACAGATGTTAACTCAGGGTAGGAGTAGGGTCTGAAATTATGAACAATCTTAGTGGAAATTAAAATTAAACAAATTCAATAACTTTAAATTAAATGCAAACTAAATCCTAACATGTTTGGAGAAGAGTTTTATCTGTAATTCTGTCTTGTTTTCACTGTAGAATAATCAAACGTGTAGAGTATTATAATTTTTGATTCATCAGTTCCATTTTGAACCAGATACAAAAAAGCAGTAATGACCCTTTATTGAACTTTCTCATTTTAAAAACCAGGTTGCAAAGAGTTTTCTATTAGTTTAGAACAATATAGTCCAGGTTTAAAGAGTATTAATTTTGTAATTTTCAGATCAGACCTTTGGCCGTTTCTGGAAGCAGATGCTGCAATCAGAAGCCAACTTTAGCTTTGTTGACTTTTTTCCCCACGAATGAAGCTTCCTAAATAAACGCCTTAAAATCTTAATCTGCATCGACATCATTAAACGTTAGTATCGCCACTTCTTCATACCTTTGCACCTGTCTGATTTGCACCGATCGTTACCTGCACTCATGTAAATAACAATCTGTTTAGCATATTATATTTTTATTTAGGTGTTTGTCTGTTTGTTCTTGTATGTTTGCACAAATTACTGCAGCTATTTCCTAATGTTGTAAACCTTCCCAACATTTGGAAATAAAACCCTTTCTGATTCTGATTCTGATTCTATCCGGTGTAAGATGATCTGAGGTGTACGGGTTAAATCCAGCTGTCTGCGCTGATCATCCATCTCTTCCTCGGCCTTGAAGACTTCTTTAAACTCTGTGAATGTTTCGTCAGCAAGCGTTAACTGCTCGTTGAAGCTGGATTGCAGATATTCTTACAGCAAACTCACACGTTCAGCCTAAAGATGATCAAACTCTCTAGAGTGACTCCATGCGGAAGGGAAGCTAACGCTGCTAGCATCACGTCTATCTTTTTGTTGCCAAACAAGTCATTACCGCCACCATGTTTTCATTTCCATTACCACCATAATGTTTTCCTACTCATAGTTAATCATTAAGTCCATCATGTTTACTGTGTACAGAGTTGGCTTTCTATTAAGATGTCTGGTCTGCTTTCTGAATGGTTTCCTTGTAAACTTACTAATGATGAACTGGAATCTGAACAAATTACTGATCTTAATGGTTCTGTGTATGAACCCACCGGACAGCTGATAATATCACAAACATTTCTCCTATGACTGAAAGTCCATCATCTATGCTTTTCCCTACCTTGATATTAAACTCTGATATAATCAACACATTTATCTTACAGCGAGGATGTCAGCGAGGATGATGAGGAAGAAAGCTTAGTCCTTCTGTGTCTTCTTCAGGAAAATGGCTGCTAAAATATGCAGACCCCACACATCCTGGGTACAAATTCTTCAGATTTTTACCTTCAGGTCAGCACTATAGAGCGATCTTTCTAAAAATCAGCTTCCACATTGACAGTTTCTCCCTTGTCTCTCTTATGAACACAATTAACACCTTACGGCCAGAGATAAGATATGTATATTAGATATGTTAAGTAATATGTGCAAGATTAACCCATCATTAATATAATCCTTCTTCTTCATACCTATTGAATACATAGCCTATTTTTTAAAGCCTATGTACTTTTGAACTGGTTGATATTGGTATTTTTAAAACTGGTTATCTAAACTGCTCTACACTCCACAGATTGTAATACATATACTCTTCAAAGTTAATTGGTCATACTGTGTTTTTAGTTCAACTCTGAACAAATAACACACTCAGGAGGATGAGGTGCTGTCTGTGCTGGTGGTGGTAGAGGAGAAGGTGCTGTCTCAATCAATCAATCAACTTTATTTATTAAGCTCTTTTCATACAATGAAATGCAGTTCAAAGTGCTATACAAAGTTAAAAACTGACCCTACATATATCCCCCTTCCCCACCCCCTATAAACATACACAAGTTAAACATTTATACCCCCCTCCCCCCAATCATATCCCCATGTACGTTCCGGACCAACTTGAATATGACATTAAAATACACAATAAAATGGGCTCTAGAATGGACAATAAAATGGACGCAGGGCTGAGTACAGATGAGCCAGGTTAGAACTGGAAACGCCATCGAGGGATGCATCTGCACCGGCAGCAGCAGATCAACAGCAGCAGCCGGGGCTCCAACCCAGGGCGCTCAAAGGAGGTGGGTCCGGGACCCCACCTTCACCCAAGCACTACCCGGAAACTGCCAAGACAGCCACAGCTGACCACTGCTGACCACTGCCCCCAATGCAGAGGGCTCCCACAGAGGGAACACTGGAACAATGTGACTATTAATTTGTGTAAAATAACAGGTAAACATGTTCAAATAAATAAATCAGTCAATTAAATAACCAGAAGATGGATACATGTGTGAGCACATAAATAAAAGTAAAATAAAATTAACGGGATAAATACAAGGCCAAAAAGCAATTAAAACATTTAGGGCAGATAAATAGGCAATAGATAGTCAGTTAAAAGCTTAGCTAAAAAGGTGAGTCTTGAGCCTGCTCTTAAAAACATAAACGTTCTCTGTGGCCCTGAGGTCCTCCAGCAGCCTGTTCCAGAGGTGAGGGCCATAATAATGGAAAGACGCCTCACCATGAGTGTGTGTCCTGACTCTAGGGATGACGAGGAGATGACTGCCAGAGGAGCGCAGAGACCACGAAGGTTCATACGGTAAAAGCATTTCAGAAAGATATGAAGGCACAAGACCATTAAGACACTTAAAGACCATTAAAAGAACCTTAAAATCGATCCTAAAACGTACGGGGAGCCAATGCAGTGTTTTAGACCGGTGTAATGTGCTCCCGCCTCCTGGTCTTCGTCAGGACACGTGCCGCTGAATTTTGTAGAAGTTGTAAACCTGATATACTCTTTTTGGGAAGGCCAGAAAGCAGGCCATTACAATAATCGATTCTGTTGGTAATAAAAGCATGCATTAGTGTCTCCGCATTGGCCCGAGAGAGAATGGGGTGGACTCTGGCAATGTTCTTAAGGTGATAGAAGCCTATTTTGGTAATATTTTTAATGATGAGGATAAAAGTCAACTCGGAGTCAAAAATCACACCCAGGTTCTTCACTTGTATGGATGGATTAAAAGACAGTGATTGTATTTTTCATAAAAATGTATTTGTGCTGGTGGAGGTTGTGGAGGAGTTGCTCTCTGTGCTGGTGGAGGTGGGGAAGGTGGTGATAATTTGTCCTTACAGCAAGATGTCTCCTTACAGTGAGATGTCTCATGAATACCATTCTCCGGAGAATGGTTGACGGACAATAACAACCATGATAATGTGCAGTTTCC
Source organism: Valencia hispanica (assembly GCA_963556495.2). Classification (NCBI taxonomy): domain Eukaryota; kingdom Metazoa; phylum Chordata; class Actinopteri; order Cyprinodontiformes; family Valenciidae; genus Valencia; species Valencia hispanica. The sequence continues at coordinate 3,267,688 of OY747707.1, forward strand.
CTAAACCCCAGGTTGCATTTTATGATGACAAAATCTAAAATGAAAAAAGAACAGATTTGATCCACTGTCTTATGTACAGTGATGCTTCATGCAAAGTAGCACAACAGATTTTACCCGATACCAGCCCAAGCCTAACTAACATAAAATAAATGACTAAATATTCATATTGGTAAAAAGTATGTATACTTTTTGCCAATATGAATATTTAGTTATTATATAATTATATAATATACAACGAATGTATACATTCATTTAAAGTTTGTGTAGGAATGATAGGCCAATACAGTTCTAAACATTGTGTGGGGGATGGATGCACACACACAGAGTAGGGAACAGTAGGTAAATGACTTGAGAAACTTGAAATAATGCATACATACCTTCATATTTTACAGCAACGCTCACATGATTTTGTACATGGTATTTAACCTTGTAAAAATCTGCATATGCAATTTTACAAAAAGTGAATGTTGCTGCAACACTCACTGTATCGCTTGATGGACTGAAGGGGACCCTGCCCTCACCTAAGTATTGTCTGATGCATCTGTGCAGGTCAAACACACACAAGCACACATTTTTAATATGAAAAAAAGTTTCTATATGTTCTGTTGTGATTGCATTTCTCATAAGATGAACTGAACAGACTTTTGTATGTCTGGGAGCTATTTCAAAGATGGACTGAGCGGAACACATTTCCCAGCAATCCTAGCAGTGACCCCCAACACACTCCTATTGGTCCATGACCACCCACGGTGACATCAGCGATGACCTCACGGCCAAAGGGGGCTATATGAGTAGTCGCGCCCATTTTGAATTGTTCTCCAGCTGGAAGTTCTTGGATGAACTACTGCTGAACAGAGGACATCTCACCGGTGAAGATTCTCTTTTGTTCTGACCCGCTGGACCGGGGAAGAACTCGCTTCGAAGTGCTCATATGGTTTGTGTATCTCGTGTGAGCTATATCAGAACTGTTCCCAGACAGTTCGTTAGACGTCGATCCTGCAGGCCATCCAGCCTGCCTTTGGTCCACTCGGTCCTTAAAATCCTGTACAGGTTTTTTTTTTTATAACTCTTCCTTTTCTTCCTCAACTACGGACACAATTCACTCTCCTCCTAGTGGACTGGACCTCCTTCAAGGCAAAGTAGGACTGAACCGGTTCATCTATACTAATAATGTGTCTGGGCATAGATAAATAGAGAAAATAGAGTTTTAACGAGTTAGATCTCGTTCATTGTTGGTTAAAGTGTTTTTAAGCGCTGTACCTGTTTGCTCATTTTTGCGTTGTCGCACGTATAAGTCTGAGCTGTGAAATTGCTGTCTTTGAAACTGTCTGTTTTATCCTGAGCAGATCACGCTTTTCTTGTTTCCATCCTCTTGTTCTCCCTCTCTCTCTTTCTCTCTCTCTCTCCCTCCATGATAACTCCATCGGCAGTCGGGCTCAGTCCGGCCTGAGTTAGCTGGTCTTAGCGGAAAAGTTTAACTCCATTGTCGTTAGTCTGTCGCTAAAGCAGAGGCCTACCACATGGACGCTTCCCCCATGTGCTCCTTTAGCCAAAGCTAGTTTTATGATTCTTTCTTAGGCTCCTAGGCTATCTGTGATTTGGGCTCCCTGGAGTGAGGCCCCCCCTCCTTTTCTGACCCGAACCTCAGCTGTCTCACTGATTTCATTTCATGTTAATTGTGTTTAATGTTCACCTATTATTATTGTCTAAGATCTGTAGTAATTTTTGCATGCTTTAGAATAGATGGGATTTTCTATTTCCTAAATAAAGTCCCCTTATCTTAAAGAGAAGTTGTCTGGGATTACTTGGAGTGATGCGTACAATTAATGTCCACAGCGTTAGAACTTATTCCTTCATCTATTGTTTAATTATCTGAGACTGAACAATTTGGCTATTGATATTCCTGGAATCCAGGTGGTGCCCTAAACGAGGTAATTTTTACATAAAATTATTTATCTGATTAATAATTGCCCTAAGCAATCATTCATAATTATTCATAGCCAAAACCTACCTATCTGTGGCACAACAGTTCTCTTAATACAAACATTAAGCACATTTTTATTTTATTTAGTGCTAAAAGAGTGCACTGGCAAAATCTACCATACTAGCTTCGTTAGCACAAGTACCGACTGCAATTACTGCCAAATTTACCGCGCATTGCTAGATAAACGTTTAAAAAATAACTTAATGCTTATGTCGACATAATGACATATGTCTTGGAAAGCATTTTGACTTAATAATTAGCCTATGTTAATTTTACGTTGGGTTACTTACAGCCATTAAGTCGAAGTTCAATCACTTGCTAACAATCGATCACAATGCACTTGCTCTCCAATCCAGCGTCTATCAATGGGCGGGTCTGCCTACACCGACTGGGGGGGGCCTGACTATTATTCAACTCTAGATTACAATGTCACCTTGTGACTTTGAACCCATACACACCTTAAGAAAAATGCATCGAGCAAATCAATGCATCGATGTGCTATAATTTTCTCCAGCTGAACAGCAAGAAAACTGAAGTAATTATTATTGGACCCAAAGAGGAACGATCAAGAGTCAGCACACAGCTTCAGTTAATACAGCTAGAAACTACTGATCAGGTACGAAACCTAGGTTTAGTAATGGACTCAGACCTGAACCTCCAGGGTCACATAAAGGCAATAACAAGGTCAGCCTTCTATCACCTGAAGAACATTTCTACGATTAAACGACTGATGTTGCAACACGACCTAGAAAAACTCATCCATGCGTTTATCTTTAGTCGGATTGATTACTGCAACAGAGTCTTCACAGGTCTGCCTAAAAAGTCAATCAGACAGCTGCAGTTGATCCAGAACGCTGCTGCTCACATCCTCACTAGAACCAGGAAAGTAGAGCACATCACCCCAGTTCTAAAGTTCTTACACTGGGTCCTTGTAGATCAGGGAATAGACTTTTAAATACTTTTACTAGTTTATAATTCATTGAATCGCTTAGCGACAAAGTATGTTGAAGATCTACTGTTACTCTACCAACCCCACCCCCCACGACCACTCAGGTCCTCTTATTCCAGTCTACTCAACATCCCTAGAATTAGAACCAAACATGGAGAAGTAGCTTTCAGTTTCTATGCTCCTCTAATCTGGAACAAACTTCTAGACAACTGCAAAGCTGCTGAAATACTGAGTTCTTTTAAGTCACAACTGAAAACATTTCTGTTTAGATTTACCATTGATCAATGTTTTGATGTGTCATGTTTTGTGTGTGCTTCTTGCTTTATTGGTGTTTTACTTTATCCTAAATTAATGTCTGCTTTGAGTAATGTTTTGATGTGTCATATGCTCTATGTGTTTTAGGCTTTATTGCTTCAGGTCTGAGTCCATTACTACATCTAAGTTTCTGGCCTGATTGGTATTTTCCAGCTGTATTGATTGAAGTTGTGAATGGACTCTTGATCGTTCCTCTTTAGGTCCAAAAGTAATTACTTCTGTTTTGTTTCTGTTCAGCTGGAGAAAGTTATGACACATCCATCCATTGATAGGTTTGATGCATTTACTTAGGGTTTGGATGGGTTCAAGTCGCCTGGTGACATTGTAATGTAGAGCTGAGTATGATTTGCATAGTTATGGTAGCTAATCTTATTGGTTGTTATCTGGGCTAGTGGGAGCATGTAGACATTAAATAAGAGGGGCCCCAGTATGGAGCGCTGGGACACCCCACATGTGATTTCTGTTCGCTTTTGATGAAAAGTTTCCTATTAAAACAAAGAAGTCCTTGTTCTTTAAGTAAGACTCAAACCAGTGAAGTACTGTACCAGAGAGTCCGACCCAGCTCTCCGGTTGTTCCAATAGTATATCATGATCCCCTGTGTCTAATGCAGCACTAAGGTCCAGCAAAACCAGCACTGTGGTTATACCACAGTCTGTATTTATGCGGATGTCATTGAAAACTTTGACAGGGAAAACTTTCTTAAGGAAAGCTATGGATACTACATCAAGACAGCAACAGAGCTTAATTGGTTAATGATTTTTTGAGTTTCTTTTTAGCTTATTTCATGGAATTCTGACAGTTTCTCTACATTGGTGTTAATTAGGTATAACACTGAATTTGGTTATAATAATGAGTTCGGTGCGGAGGTACAGACTGACCATCTAATCGTTAGAATCTTTTCAGTTAAAAAGCTGGCAAATTCATTGCAGGCCCTGGTAGAATTAAGTTCAGGGGCTTCTGTCACTGGAAGATTAGTTAGCCTTTCAACTGTTGCAAATAGAGTCCTTGCATTATTAATGTGTCTGTTAATGATTTCAGAGAAGAAAGTTTCCCTTGCATCTTTTAGAGATATATCTGTTCAGTCTCTCTTTGAGAGAACATTAAGGAGAACATCTCTGATGTGTTCAACAAGAGCTGTAACACCTCCCACAGGAACGTCTTCCTCATCTGGACCATCGGACGCTTCTCAGGATTTCGTGCAGCTAAATATTATGTTAATATCGGTGTCTTTTTTGGTGATGGCTGTAGTTTTGCTCCCTCTCCCGGCATTGATAACCTGCACCTACCATTGATATTTTGGGTAGCTTACCCTTGACTGACGAAGGCAGTGCTCTCGCCCCCGCTCCCAGCATAGGTGTGCTTCAGTGTTTCTTTGCAACGTCTGCTGGTGAAGATTTTGCTTTCGCTCCCTCTCCCGGCATCTGTACTGCACTTAAGTGTTTTCGTTTCGTAGTGGGATAGCTTACCCTTAGCTGGTGAAGGCAGTGCTCTCACTCCCTCTCCCAGCATCTGCACTTGGTGTCTAAAAATAGAAAGGTAAGCGGTTGTGAGTGTAATAAACTTACCATTGACTGGTGAAGACAGTGCTTTCGCCCCCTCTCCCAGTGTCTTACTCCTCCTTTTTTTTATATATATATTTTTTGTCAGCATGGATGGCAATCACTCCTGCTCATCCTGTATGGCTCCTCTGCAGCTTGAGGATGGCCATGATTTATGTCCTTCATGCCTTGGCCTCGGGCATCTTTCTGACGATCCCTACATGAACTGCAGTATCATGCCTCGGTCAGTGAGGATTGCCAAGCAGACTGAGGTAGGGCGACTGTTGGACCCCACGTCGTCTCCCGACTGGCTGGCCCCAGCCCAGCAGCTGGCTCCAGCTTGGACTGGCCAATCTAGACGTCAGGCTGCTGAGACTGCAGGCCCCACCCCAGGGAAGAAGGCTAAGGGGTCCGGGCTTGCCTCCAGGGTGGACCAATTGACAATGGAGCTCGATGCTATGAAGTCCCTGTTCTTGGCCTTCCAGTCGGGGACGGGAGCAGAGCAGCCAGATGCTCTTGCTCTTCCGGTAGCCTCCTTGAGGTCGGAAGATGATGTGCTTTCCATAGCAGCATCAGTCGCCCAGTTTGGGGATGTGGTCCCACAGGAGGAGGCCACCCATCTAAGCTCCGCGGTCGGCTCCCATTCTTCGGCCACAACTTCTACTGGTGGTGTTGGGGACTGTTCCCTGGGAGCCACCCTTTGTATGGCTCTAGCCTGCCTACAGTTAGACGTGCCGCAGGCTCAGCCAGCTCCGGCCAGTGCTTTCTTCAGGCGTGTCCCAGCCCCTGCCAATTTTACTGTGCCTCCATCAGCGGAGTATCTGAGGGAGTTGCAGGCATGCTGGAGGGATCTCTCATCATACCTCTGACGGCCGGACCCTGGCAGCCATGCAGGATGCACATAAGTTTGACCTGGACCGCATGCCAGCAGTGGAGCCGACTATTGCCTCGGGCAAGCAAAACGTTCATGTTTTTAAGAGCAGGCTCAAGACTCACATTTTTAGCTTAGCTTTTAACTGATTATTATTTATTGCTGTTTGTTTAATTGCTCTGCATGTTTTATATGATTATATTTTTATCAGTTTTACTATTTAATCTTAGCACATTAATTTACTGTTTATTTTTATACTTTAATTTATCTTAATCCCTGTTCCAGTGTTTCCTCTGTGGGAGCCCTCTGCCCCGGGAGTGGTGGTCGGCTGTGGCTGCCTGGGTGCTCTCCAGGTGGAGCTTGGGTGGAGGTGGGGGTCTTGGCCTTGCCTCCCACTGGGTGCCCTGTGTCGGTGCCTCGGCTGCTGGTGTTAGTCAACCGCTGCCGGGGCAGATGGCTCCTCTGATGGCATTTCCTTGCATGGTTCATCTTCACTCGGCCCAATGTCCTTTTTTACTTTTTCTTTTAACTGTGTGTGTGCATGGGAGATGGGTTGGGGGCAGGGGGGTATAACTGTGACCATGCTTTTAAATCTGTGGGGGAGGGAAGGGAAGGTGGTTTTATGTGGGGTCATTTTAATCTGTAAAGCACTTTGTGATGCAACTTCTTGTATGAAAAGCGCTTTATAAATAAAGTTTGATTTCATTTATAGCTGCTCTAATTGTCTCACCTAATGAGGCTCTGAGACCGGACGCTATGTGTCCTCGTCCCCAGTGCCGGGTTACAGATGACCTTCTTTCCAAGGCCTATGATGCAGCGGCACGCATGGGACGCATGGGTAACTCCATGTCCGACCTGATGCTTGCTCTGTCAGCATCCCTGCAGGACGCTGAACTGGATGCTTCTGTCTATAATTTCAGTGATGCTTCCCTACAGGCATTTGCACTGATTTTCAGAGAGTTGGGGCGGTTAATGTCTACTCTTGTTCAGGCCCACCGCCAGGTCTGGTTGGCACAATCCCCTCTCACTGAGGCCTGCAGGAGAACCCTCTGCAGTGTTCCGGTAGAGCCCGGCGAGCTGTTTGGTTCCGCAGCTCTGGAAGCGCTTGAGCGCACGGTACAAGCCGGAAGGACTCGACACCAGCTCTCCGGGCTTCAGAGGAGTGTGCCTCGTCCTAATAGGCCTAGGGGTCCTCCAGCTGCCCCACAGCACAGCTCTCATCTACAGGCTTACCCCAGGGGCTACATTAGGCCTCAGCACACACGGCCACAGCCTGCTCAGCGGCAGGCGCAGACCTTTCGGGGCACCCGAGGAACTGCCCTCTGGGCAGCCTCGCCCCTCATATGCTGCCTGTCGTCCCCCCAGAGCCTTTAGAGGCCGGGGGCTCGGCGCTGAGGCCTGGGGGCCGGCCGTCAGCTGTTTTTCCCAGCAGCAGCTCAGCTATTGGGCTGCTTCTACCAGGGAGCCGTGGGTGCTTTCCACCCTGACCCACGGGTACAAACTTCAGTTCCGACGCCGGCCCCCAACCTGTGTCCGGGTCAAGATGACCATCATACGCGACCCGGGCAAAAGCCCAATCCCTCGCCCAGGAGTTGTCTGCCCTCCTGGAGAAGGGTGCCATCAAACCAGTAGATCCCCTATTGCACTCCGGGGGGTTCTACTCGACTTACTTTCTGGTAGCAAAGAAAGATGGTGGACTCCGCCCTATCCTCGACCTGAGGGGTCTCAACAGGTTCCTGAAGGTCCTGAGGTTCCACATGCTAACCACTGCAGAGGTTCAGCGTACGGTTGCCAGAGGGGAGTGGTCAGTAGACCTGAAGGAGGCCTACTTTCACGTCCCTATAGCGCCACACCATCGGCAGTTTCTGTGGTTTGCTTTTCAGGGGCATAATTTCCAGTTCAGGGTCCTCCCATTCGGTCTCTCCCTTTCCCCTCGGGTGTTCACCAGGTGTGTGACGGCGGCCCTCTCGCACCTGCAGTCGCGGGGCATGAAGATCCTGCCGTATCTGGACGACTGGCTCGTCTGGGCACCATCCCAGTCTCAGGTTGCCCTGGACACGACATGTCTTCTCTCCCATGTGGCCCGCCTGGGCCTCCGGGTGAATTTCATGAAGAGTTGCCTGGTTCCGTCGCAGAGCACAGTCTTTCTCGGGGTTACTCTCATGTCACCATGAAGGCTTGCCCGTCACCACAGCGGGTGGATGACATCCTCCGCCTCCTTCTCCTGTTTCAGGAGGGCAGGCAGATGCGCTTTGTGGAGTTTTTGCGCCTCCTAGGGAAACTGACGGCTGCCGCTACTGTGGTTCCTGTCGTAGCGTCCCCTCCAGAGGTGGGTTTCAAACTTTTCATCTGGATGTCAAGTGGCACCGGCACAGGAGACTCAAGGTGTCACGCCGTTGCCTTGTTGTTCTGGCCCTGTGGAGGGAGAGGTTGTTTCTCCTCCAGGGCATGCCCATGGGTTCCGATGCATCCCGTCGGGAAACCATCACAACAGACGCCTCCCTCTCAGAGTGGGGTGCTGTGTGGCAGAACCGGACAGCTCAGGGGCTGTGGTCTGCACAAGACCGCTCACAGCATATCAATGTTCTGGAGATGTGGGCTGTGTACAGGGCATTGCAGGTTTTTCTTGTCTTTCATGTCCTTGATAACTGGAGAACTTTTTGGGGAAAACCTGGTCTGATCTGGAGAGACGGCATCCATCCCACTTTGGATGGAGCAGCTCTTCTTTCTAGGAATATGGCCGAATTTATTAGTCCTCCAAAACACTGACAACCCAGGGTCCAGACCAGGAAGCAGAGTCGTAGTTTAACCCACCTCTCTGCGGCTTCTGTACTGTTACCCACCCATTACCCTATAGAAACAGTGTCTTGCCCATGGCCAAAATTAAATGGATTAAAAGTTAAGCCAACAAAGGCAAATTATGGAAATCTCATAAAAATAAATACAACTTTGACTGAACAGAAAAATAAATCTATTAAATGTGGTTTATTAAACATAAGATCTCTCTCCTCAAAGACTTTGTTAGTAAATGACTTGATTTGTGATAATCACATTGATTTCCTTTGTCTCACAGAAACCTGGTTGCAGCAGGAGGATTATGTCAGTATAAATGAGTCAACTCCTTCCAGTCGTTTAAATTTTCACATTCCTAGAAATACTGGGCGAGGAGGAGGAGTTGCAACCATTTTTCGTTCTGATTTACTAATTAGTCCCAGACCAATTGATAGCTACAGTTCTTTTGAACATCTAACCCTTAATTTTCCTCATCCAAGTTGCAAATCATTAAGACCATTTTTGTTTGTGGTTTTGTATCGTCCACCAGGCCCTTACTCTCAATTCTTGGATCAGATCTCACATTTTTTATCTCATTTAGTATTAAATACTGATAGGGTTATTATAGTGGGGGACTTTAATATTCATGTGGATACTGAAAGTGATAGCCTAAAGGCAGCCTTTAATGCTATTTTAGACTCAACTGGCTTTACTCAAAAAGTACAGGGATCGACCCACACGGGCAAACACACTTTGGACCTTGTACTGACATACGGTATTGAGTGTGAGGAAATAACAGTCCACCCACATAACCCGGTCCTGTCTGACCACTTCTTAATAACTTTTGAATTTACTTTAACTGACCATCTTAAATCTGAAAGAAAATTTCACTATAGTAGAGCTTTATCAGACAATGCTGTAACAATTTTTAAAGAATATGTTCCATTCTTACTTTCCTCAGTGTCTCAGGGTAACACAGTGGATGGCAGCAATTCTATCTTTAACCCTTCAGAAATGGATGCTCTGGTTCACAGCGCTACGTCCTCATTGCGTTTGGCATTAGATAGTGTAGCCCCCTTAAAAAAGAAAGTGGCTAGCCATAGGAGGCTGACTCCTTGGTTCAACGCAGAGTTGCGTACTTTAAAGCAGAATACTAGTGAGTTGGAGAGAAAATGGCGCTCTACACACCTAGAGGATTCCTATTTAACCTGGAATAACAGCTGTATAAAAAGACCCTTCGACAAGCTAGAACAGCATATTTTTCATCATTAATAGAGGCGAATAAAAACAATCCTAGGTTTCTTTTTAGTACAGTTGCCAAACTTACACAGAGTCATAGCTCTGTTGAGCCAACTATTCCCCCAGCTCTTAGCAGTGATGATTTTATGGGATTCTTCATAAATAAAATTAATTCTATTAAAAATAAAATCATTGGCATCCTCCCAAACATGATTACTTCTTCCTCAGTAAATGAGGCAGTATCGGAAAGAACTGTAGAACCTCAGTTGTGCTTAGGCTGTTTTGATTCAGTCGAGCTTTCAGAATTCTCAAAAATATTAGGCAAGGCAAGGCAAGGCAAGGCAATTTTGTTTGTATAGCACACTTTCAACAGCAGGGTAATTCAAGGTGCTTTACATGATTCGGTGATTTAAAAAAAAACACATAAAAGAAACACACATTACACATGATACACAATAAAGCAAGAGAAAAAGAAAAAAAAAGCAAGAGAGCATGAACACATTTCATACATATGACATCAAGCATTTACTCAAAGGCAGTTCTAAACAGATGGGTTTTTAGTCTCGATTTAAAGCAGTTCAGAGTTTCAGCAGCTCTACACTCGTCAGGAAGTCTGTTCCAGATAAAGGGAGCATAAAAACTGAAAGCTGCTTCTCCATGTTTAGTTCTGAGTGTAGGGATGTTTAGTAGGCTAGAGTTGGAGGACCTGAGTGGTCTTGGTGGTTGGTACCATGACAACAGGTCTTCAACATATTTTGGTGCTAAGCCATGTAATGATTTATAAACTAGTAAATGTATTTTAAAGTCTATTCTCTGAGCTACAGGGAGCCAGTGTAAGGACTTTAGAACTGGGGTGATGTGCTCTACTTTCCTGGTTCTAGTGAGGAACACGAGCAGCAACGTTCTGGATCAGCTGCAGCTGTCTGATTGACTTTTTAGGCAGACCTGTGAAGATGCTGTTGCAGTAATCAATCCGACTAAAGATAAACGCATGGATGAGTTTTTCTAGGTCGTGTTGCAAAATCAGTCCTTTAATCCTAGAGATGTTCTTCAAGTGATAGAACGCTGACCTTGTTATTGCCTTTATGTGACCCTGGAGGTTCAGGTCTGAGTCCATTACTACACCTAGGTTACGAACCTGATCAGTAGTTTCTAGCTGTATTAATTGAAGCTGTGTGCTGACTCTTGATCGTTCCTCTTTGGGTCCAAAAATAATCACTTCAGTTTTGTTTCTATTCAGCTGGAGAAAGTTATGGCACATCCATCCATTTATTTGGTCAATGCATTGATTTAGGGTTTGAATGGGTTCAGAGTCACCTGGTGACATTGTAATGTAGAGTTGAGTGTCATCTGCGTAGTTATGATAGCTAATGTTATTGGTTGCTATAATCTTGCCTAGTGGGAGCATGTAGATATTAAATAAGAGGGGCCCCAGGATGGAGCCCTAGGGCACCCCACATGTGATTTCTGTTCGTTCTGATGAAAAGTTTCCTATTGAAACATAGAAGTCCCTGTTCTTTAGGTAAGACTCGAACCAGCCAAGTACTGTACCAGAGAGTCCGACCCAGCTCTCCAGTCGTTCCAATAAAATATCATGATCAACAGTGTCAAATGCTGCACTGAGGTCCAACAGAACCAGCACTGTGGTTCTTCCACAGTCTGTATTTATGTGGATGTTATTAAGTACTTTGACGAGGACAGTCTCGGTGCTGTGGTGAGCGCGGAAACCAGACTGAAAAACATCAAAACGGTTTGTCATTGTTATGAAGCCATTTAACTGCTGAAACACAGCTTTTTCAATAATCTTACTGATGAATGGAAGATTATAGATTGGGCTGTAGTTCTGCATTAACGTGTTGTCCAGATTTTTCTTCTTTAGCAGTGGTTTAATAACTGCTGTTTTTAAAGCATGAGGGAAGACACCTGATAGCAGTGATGAGTTCACTATTTGAACAAGATCAGAACCAATAACAGGAAGAACTTTCTTTAGAAAAGCTGTGGGTAGGATATCAAGATAGCAGGAGGAGGAGCTTAATTGGATAATAATTTTTTCAAGGCTGTTCTGGTTTAATTCGTGGAATTCAGACATTTTCTCTACATTGTTGTTGACTGGGGATGGCACTGGTTGTGGGTTCGATATTGAGGTACAGATTGACCATCTAATTGTTAGAATCTTTTCAGTGAAAAAGCTGGCAAATTCATTGCAGGCCCTGGTAGAATTTAGTTCAGGGGCTACTGTCAATAAAGGATTAGTTAGTCTTTCCACTGTTGCAAATAGAGTCCGTGCATTATTAATGTTTCTGTTGATGATTTCAGAAAAGAACGATTCCCTAGCATCTTTTATAGTTAGCTGATATCTATTCAGTCTCTCTTTGTAGATCTCACAGTGAACCTGGAGTCGAGTTTTCCGCCATTTTCTCTCGCCTCGTCGACACTCTCTTTTTTCACTACGTACCAGTGGATTTCTTGTCCACGGAGACTTTTTTCTACCTGAGACTACTTTCACTTTAGTTGGAGCAATGGAATCCATGATGTCTGAGATTTTCGCAAGGAAATTATCTACCAACTTATTTACTGAGTTTGGGTTGGGAGATGAGGGGGATGTGGTGGAAGGATAAATACGTTTAAAGGTTTCTACTGAACTGTCCCCTAGAAAACGCTATTTTATAGTGGTCTTACTGTGGCTGGATAATTTAGCAGAGATGGTACTTTCAAAGAAAATACAGAAATGGTCAGATAATGCAATATTAATTACAGAGATGTCGGAAATATTTAAACCTTTGCTGATAATTAAGTCCAGAGTGTGTCCTTTATTGTGTGTTGGTTGTTTGACATGCTGGATCAGTCCGAAGTTGTGGAGAGTATCATCTAATGTTTTTGCTTGTCTATCTTGGGGGTTGTCGGTATGGATGTTAAAGTCCCCCACGATGATTAGTTGGTCATAGTCGATACATATTACAGAAAGAAGGTCATTGAAATCATTAAAGAAGTTAGAGTTAAGTTTTGGTGGTTTATATAAACTTAGAAATAACGCTTTGTTAGGCTCATTTATCTGGGTGGCTAGGTATTCAAAAGAATCAAACGCGCCCAGAGTTACCTTTTTAAAGTTCATTGAGTTGTGAAAGATGGTGGCTACACCTCCACCTCGTCTGTGTTTTCTGTTCTCGCTTAAGAAAGTGTAATTTGGAGGACTAGATTCTATTAATGAAGTTGTTTCGTTATTTTCATCTAGCCAAGTTTCTGATAAAAAAAGGGCGTGTAAATTATGCTCAGTGATGAAGTCATTGATAAGAAAAGACTTCCCGGATAGAGATCTAATGTTTAATAAAGATAACTTAGGTATTGTGATGATGGGCAGCTGAACCTTCTGACAGGTTATCAATTTGAGATTTTGTTTAATATGAGAGCGTGTGGTTAACGTTTTATGTTTCCTGCTGCTGATAATAACTGATATAGCCTCAGGGGTGCCGGGTGAATTCTGGGAGACGGTAGGGGTGGATTTATTGCCCGGTTCCCTCAAATATCAAATATCTGTAATAATCAGTGGGGGGAAGCTCCCAGGCTTATTGACACTAGTCCCAGGCATTTGGTGTAGTCTAAGTTTAGGTGTTAATTGTGTCCCAAATTTGATTTGCTCGTTCAGTCTGTCTGTAAAGTTTCTAAATGGAGACTCATTTGATGTGGCTGAGTCACAGGAAGATGAAGACTTAATCTCTGATGGTTGTTTATCTGTTCGGTCCTGTGGTGTCATCATGACTTGCTGTTTTTGTTCTCTGATATCCATGGGCGCCTCAAGGTCAGCTTTTGGGAGCAATTGTTTTGCTTTCTGATTTTGATAAGAAAAAATGTTTGCTGCTAAGAGCCTTACTACGGCCTTGTTCAGACATTAGCCTCATCTAAACCTTCAACTTGTATGTTGGACCCAATTCCAACCAAATTATTTAAAGAAGTGTTCCATTTGGTTCCTGGCCCCATTTTGGATATGATGAATCTATCCTTAGTAAACGGATACGTACCACAGGAATTTAAAATAGCTGTAATTAAACCTTTACTCAAGAAACCTTCCCTTGATCAAGATGACTTAGTGAATTACAGACCTATATCTAACCTTCCTTTCTTATCCAAAGTCCTTGAGAAAATTGTTGCTAATCAAGTCTGTGAGCATCTAAACAGTAACGAGCTGTTTGAGGAGTTTCAGTCAGGTTTTAGAACTCATCATAGCACTGAAACAGCACTGGTGAAGGTTACTAATGATATTCTCATGGCCTCAGATAATGGACTTGTGTCTGTTCTGGTTTTGTTAGATCTCAGTGCTGCTTTTGACACAGTCGATAATAATATTCTCCTAGAAAGGCTTGAACATGTTACAGGGATCAAAGGAACAGCACTAGGCTGGTTTAAATCATATTTGTCTGATAGATTCCAGTTTGTTCATCTAAATGATAAATCTTCTTCACTCTCAAGGGTTACTTGTGGAGTTCCACAGGGTTCTGTGCTTGGACCAATTCTGTTCACCATATATATGCTCCCAATTGGTAGAATCATTAGACAGCATGGGATAAATTTCCATAACTATGCAGATGATACACAACTATATTTATCCATAAATCCTGATGAACCCAGTCAGTTAGGTAGATTACACGCATGTCTGGAAGACATAAAAACATGGATGACCCTAAACTTTTTGCTTTTAAATTCTGACAAAACAGAAGTTGCTGTCTTTGGACCAGAAGTTCTTAAACAGAAACTGATTAGTCAATCACTTCATCTGGATGGCATTAAATTGGCCCCCAGTAATAACGTAAAGAACTTCGGCGTTATGTTTGACCGAGACTTGACATTTAAATCCCATATTAAACAGGTTTCTAGGATTTCTTTCTTTCACCTCCGGAATATTGCTAAAATTAGAAACATCCTGTCCAGGAGTGATGCTGAGAAACTAGTCCATGCATTTATTACCTCAAGGCTGGACTACTGTAATTCTTTACTATCAGGTTGTCCACAAAATGCCATTAAAAGCCTTCAGTTGATCCAAAATGCGGCAGCAAGAGATCTGATGAATATTAAAAAGAGAGATCACATTTCTCCTGTTTTAGCTTCCCTTCATTGGCTCCCTGTTAAATCCAGAATAGAATTTAAGATCCTTCTTCTTACATACAAAGCCCTTAATAATCAAGCTCCATCATACATCAGAGATCGAATTGTTCCTTATGTTCCTAACAGAGCACTTCGCTCTCAGACTGCAGGTTTACTTGTAGTTCCTAGGATTTCTAAAAGTAGAATGGGAGGCAGATCTTTTAGTTATCAGGCTCCTCTCCTGTGGAACCAGCTCCCAGCTTTAGTCCGTGAGGCAGACACTCGGTTTACTTTTAAGGCCAGGCTTAAAACTTTCCTTTTTGATAAAGCTTATAGTTAGAGTGGCTTAGGTCATCCTGAGCTATCTCTGTAGTTATGCTGCTATAGGCTTAGACTGCTGGAGGACAGACATACCAATTTTCTTCACTCTGCTACTTCCTTTTCTCCTACGACTCTCCAGTTGTATTACAGTACATTCTGTTATTTCGACTGTTAACTTTGTTTTCTCTCAGTGTTTTTCTCTCCATAGATGATATACCTGGTCTGGTATCCTGCTTGGCTGCAATGCCCTGTTGGACGGGGGGCATCGACTGGGATGATCCTCCCAGTAACTGAACATCCACTGTGTCCTGTTATCAACTTTTTACTTTCTGTAACATAGAAAGTTCTCTTATATCAGATCTTCTGTTCCTTCTGTGTCTCTGCTCTGTCTTCTCAAACCCCCAGACGGTCGTGGCAGATGGCCGCTCCTACTGAGCCTGGTTCTGTTGGAGGTTTCTTCCTATTAAAGGGGAGTTTTTCCTCTCCACCGTCGCTACATGCTTGCTCAGAATGAGGGATTGCTGAAGGATTGCTGTAGTTGGAAAGTCTGCATCAACGGGGCCCAACCTCACGCCAATGACTGAAGCAATCTGCTGGGATTCCTTAAATAGGAAACTTTTTAACTGATTGGAATGTTTGTATAAATGTATTGAAATGACTTCTTGTTAAGTGCCTTGAGATGACATCTGTTGTGAATTGGCGCTATATAAATAAACTGAATTGAATTGTGCGGTCAGACAATGTCTAGACAGTCTCTCACATAAACCCCCAAGGGGGCACCAGGTCTGCACGGCTATTGCAGGCATCCCAGGACCTCCTGCTATGGGCAGCACCACGCCTGGCCAGCTTGAGGGCAATGTACTTGCCTGGGGAACGGAATCAGACGGCAGACTTACTCTCCCGTTGCAAGCCCCCACCGGGGGAGTGGCGGCTTCATCCGGATGTGGTTCTCAACATCTGGGACATCTTCGGCAGGGCGGGGGTGGATCTCTTTGCCTCAGAGGAGTCAACCCATTGCCCCCTCTGGTTCTCCTGGACGCAGGAGAGCAGTCCTCTAAGGCAGGATGCTCTCGCCCACAATTGGCAAGAGGTTCTCCTCTATGCGTTTCCGCCAATCCCTCTGATTTTTCCAACGCTACAGAGGGTCCTCCATCATGGTCACAGGCTTCTGTTGGTAGCCCCCATCTTGCTGGGAAGAACGTGGTTTCCACTGCTGTACAGGCTCTGCAGCAGTCCACCGTGGCGCCTCCCCAACAGGAGGGATCTCCTGTCACAGTTACGGGGCCAGATCTGGCATCCCGACCCCCTCCGCCTGCAGCTGTGGGTCTGGCCACTGCAGGGCCCGACCCACTGCTGATTGAGTGTTCAGATGGTGCCTGCAATACCATATTGAATGCGAGGGCGCCTTCCACCCGGGCGCAGTATGAGAATAAGTGGCGGTTGTTTGCTGCATGGTGTTCAGCCGGGGGTGAGGACCCTGTGCTCTGTTCAGTTTCAAAGATTCTGGAGTTCCTCCAGTCACTCCTGGATGGCGGCAGGTCCCCTACTACTCTGAGGGTATATGTGGCAGCCATTTCCTCTCGACACGCTCGGGTTGATAATAACACGGTGGGGTGTCAAAGACTGGTGTCCCTTTTTCTGAAGGGCACATGGTGGTTACGCCCCCCACGAGTACAGCGCGCCCCAGCATGGGATCTGCATCTGGTGCTCGATGCTTTGTGTTTGCCCCCTTTTGAACCCCTGGCTCAGGTGGAGCTGAAGTGGGTCTCTACTAAAACTGCCTTTCTCCTTGCCATCACATCAGCGAAGTGTGTCGGGGTGCTCCATGCTTTGTCGGTGAGTGACTCATGTCTGAGGTGGAACCCCGATGGCTCGGGGGTTACCCTATGGCAGAACTCAGCTTTTCTCCCAAAGGTTCTGTTGGCATCGACCCTCAACCAACCTATCCACCTAGCACAATTTAATCCTCCAGGAAGGGAGGACAGATTACGCTTGCTGTGCCCTGTGCGGGCTCTGAGAGTCTATGTGGCTGCGACTGCTAGTATCAGACAGTCGGACCAGCTCTTCCTCTGCTATGGTGGTCCTAGGAGGGGCTGTGCTCTCTCCAAGTAGCGGTTGTCTCATTGGGTAGTGGACGCCATCACCCAGGCATATAGAGGGGGTGGGCGCCCCCTGCCATCCGGGGTGAGGTGCCACTCTGCCAGGGCTGTCTCCACACCTTGCGCTGTGTGCCCCTGGAAGACATCTGTGCGGCAGCATCATGGGCATCGCCAAGTACCTTCTCCAGGTTTTACCGTGTGAATGTTGCCACTCTCCATCCGGAGTGGTCCTGGTGCCGGACTCTGCGGGTTCCTCCTAATGAGGTATGTGCAGGAATTCTTTGTGACTTTTCTGGTATAGGTCATTCAGTGCTTAAGGCACCGCCTCTGGCGGTCAGTAGGGATGAAATAGAACGAAAGTTACGTATGTAACTACGGTTCTATGAATCCCGGATGACCGCCAGAGCGTTCTGTCAATCAGAATCCTTGTGCACTCGCGAGAAGATTCTGCAGGAACAGATCCTCTGATGTCACCAGAAGATATAGCGTCTCCATGGTCATCAGGGGTCACATGTGACATTGTTGGTATGAACACTCGACCTGCGCATGCGCGAGATGGATCATTCAGTGTTTAAGGCACCGCCTCTGGCGGTCATCCGGGATTCATAGAACCGTAGTTACATACGTAACTTTCGTTTGAACTTGTTATCTGCATATGAGACACCTGCTTACACCTTCAAACAGTCAGACTCCAACCTCCACCATGGCCAAGACCAGAGAGAGACAATGTTGTACAGCTGCACAAGACTGGGATGAGCCAATCTACAATAGGCAAGCAGCTTGGTGAAAAGAGATAAACTGTTGGAGCAATTATTAGAAAATGGATCAGTGACAATCTTCCTTGACCTGGGGCTCCATGCAAGATCTCACCTCATGGGGTACACATGATCGAGAGAACGGTGAGGAACAGCCCAGAAATACACTGGGGGAACTGGTCAATGACCTGAAGAGAACTGGGACCACAGTAACAAAGGTTCCTATTAGTAACACACTACGTTGTCATGGATTAAAATCCTGCAGCGGTCCAAAGGTCCCCCTGCTTAGGCAACCCAAGGCAATTTTATTTGTATAGCACACTTTCAACGAGTTAATTCAAGTTGCTTTACATGATTAAAGGGATAAAGTAAAAATAGCAATAAAGCATAAAACACACACAAAACATGAAAATATTACTCAAAGGCAGCTCTAAACAGATGGTTTTTAGCCGGGATTTAAAAGAACTCAGTGTTTCAGCAGCTTTGCAGTTGTCTGAAGTTTGTTCCAGATTAGGGGAGCATAGAAACTGAAAGGTGCTTCTCCCTGTCTGGTTCTGATTCTACAGATGTTGAGTAGACTGGAATTAGAGGACCTGAGTGGTCTGGGGGGTTGGTATAGTAACAGATCTTTAACATATTTTGGTGCTAAGCCATTCAATGAATTATAAACTAGTAAAAGTATTTAGAAGTCCATTTATCTGAGCTACAGGGAGCCAGTGTAAGGACTTTAGAACTGGGGTGATGTGCTCCATTTTCCTGGTTCTAGTGAGGAACATGAGCAGCAGCGTTCTGGATCAGCTGCAGCTGTCTGATTGACTATATAGGCAGACCTGTGAAGATGCTGTTGCAGTAATCAATCCGACTGAAGATTAACTCATGGATGAGTTTTTCGAGGACCTGTTGCGACATCAGTCTTTTAATCCTAGAAATGTTATTCAGGTGACAGAAGGCTGACCTTGTTATTGCCTTTATGTGACCCTGAAGGTTCAGGTCTGAGTCCATTACTACACCTAAATTTCAGGCCTGATCAGTAGTTTCTAGCTGTATTTACTGAAGCCGTGTGCCAACAGTTGATCGTTCCTCTTTTGGTCCAAAAATAATATCTGATTTGTTTCTGTTCAGCTGGAGAAAGTTATGGCACATACATCGATTTGCTCGATATATTTACTTACTTCAGGGTTCCTTCTCTTTGACCGCTGACTGCAGGGTATATTTTCGCCAGCCGCCCAACTCCAAGGTTCTGTGTCGCTGGCCACACGATTCCAAGCTCCTGCTTTGCTGACCTGACGCCTACAAGATTCTTTGCCGCCAGCCAGAACGGTCCAAGGTTCTCCAAGGATTTCTTTCGTCGGGCATCAAACTTCAGGGTTTTTCTTAGCCGGCCACCAGACTCCAAGCTCCTGCTTCACTAGCCCTTTCTTTCTTTCGTGCTCTCTCTCTCTCTGACAATGAAAGGCTTTTCCATTGTATTGGTTTTTGTTTCATTTTTATTCCGATCATGAGAAAATTTAAAAAAAACTAGCAATTCATATGTATGTACAATATGTACAATATATTACTGTTAGGATTCCTTCATGTCAACAAGTGGGAATAAGCATACTTATTTAATATCACTCCAACACTGAATGTTCTTCTATTGCCATTTATTCATAGCCTTTAATATTCTATGCAAAAATAACATGTAAAATAAATGTAATACATTGTTTACATAAAGTTTCAAATTGTTTTAGAATGTTTTCTGCTTGGGGTAGACCAATATTTCAAGCTTCAAGGAATAATTTATATAATCCATGCATCATAATTAATAATTACCAAGTCTTGACAATCATGAAGGTGCATTCATTTTTCCTTGCTATCTATCTCATAAAACCAATTTCTTTATAATTGTTTTTGAAGTGTTTTATACATGGACATTGCTTCATCTCCATACTTAAACTGTCCCACAGCTTCATTCTACACACAGAAACACAAAAGCATCTTCTGGTGTTACACACATTGACAACTTGTACTCTGTTGTATTGTATTCTATATAAATAATCCAAACAATTGAAGGTCATACAAATACAGGTTATTATTACATAAATGTGGCCTGTCTACTTTGATGTTGGTCAGTCTATTAAGAATCTTCAGATCTCCTTTTTGTAGAGCAAATCTGCCCAGGCACGTTTAGACAACCGTCTTCTCGATATTCAATTCAAATTCTAATCAAAATTATGGTGTGCCTAAAATGCTGAGACAAAACAGACACAAAAAATTAAGTGATGTCATCAGACATACAAAAACATGTTATGAGCAAATTCTGGTAATTTAAAGACTTTTCCATACAGTTTTTTTTCAACATCTTAGTTATGAAACCAATACTTAAAGTTGGTATTGTATAAATGTTAGAGCAGGATGAAGTACTTCCAGGGACAATATCTAATATTCAATGTATGATCACTTGACCTAATAACTCATCAAATAGAAAATAACTTTAAATCAAGTCAGTGTTGGGTCTAAATTTAATTTAGCAATTGGTATATATAGCATCTGGTTTACTCATCTATTACTGTATAAATTTGTTTATGGTATTTCACTTTTGTTGTTCAAGTCTGAAGCTTAACTATAATTCTAACAGTTGAAGATCCTGTATGCAGCTTAACAATTATAATTCAGATAGTCGCTTTCTGAAATTTAGTCACATAATGTGAGTTCATATAGTAACTTGAGGATTAAGATATAAACTAACAAAGTTGGTGGCTCAGGAGGTAGGAGTTCATCCTGTACCCGGAGGGTTGCTGGTTCAAGGGCCTCAGGGTAGCAGTGGCTACAATGTAGCTCACCACCACCAGCCTGTGAATGACTGAATATGGTGTAAAATTCTTTGGGGTCCTCAGGACAAGATAAAGTGCTCTACAAGCACATTTACCATTGACTGAATTCAGGTTTTACTACTTAAGTAAAGAACAGTGTCTGTATGAAAAGTAGGGAGTTACAGCTACAGTTACATAGCAATAGTAATTAACAGTAGCTGGTGGGTGTTTCCTTGAACTACAATGTGTGATGGGGTCCATCTCACCCACAAGAACAGCAGGAGGGATAAACAAACAAGTTAGTTCAAAAATCTACAAAGTTTTAACTTCTAGGGGTATATATTCTTAATTTAAAAAATAATTTTAACCAAGTCAAAGTATCTTCAAACTCATCAGCAGGGTCAACTTTAAATAAAATATCAGAAACAGCTTTGATCTAGTTTTCTTTAGATATTTTCCTTCATACGGTTTCAAGTTAACTGTTGGATTAGCATCATTAATAAAACCTTAGATGGACCATTTATTTGAGTCTGTAATGGATAAAGACTTTTCAACTGTGAGAATTCTCATGTGTCATTTGATGACCCTTTTGATCTGAAAGTTTTTTCACAGGTATTACAGGGAAAAGGCCTTTCATCTGTATGATGTGTCATGTGACTAGTCAAATTAGTTTTATGACTAAAATCTTTGCCACAAATCGTACAAGAGAAAGGCTTCTCACCTGTGTGCACCCTCATGTGACCAGTCAAATTTGGTTTCTGAGTAAAACTTTTGCCACAAATTGTACAAGAGAAAGGCTTCTCACCTGTGTGCAGCCTCATGTGAATAGTCAAATTGGATTTTTGAGTAAAAACCTTGCCACAAATTGTACAAGAAAAAGGCTTCTCACCTGTGTGCACCCTCATGTGACTAGTCAAATTGGATTTTTGAGTAAAAACTTTGCCACAAATTGTACAAGAAAAAGGCTTCTCACCTGTGTGCACAATCATGTGAATAGTCAATTTGGGTTTTTGAGTAAAACTTTTGCCACAAATTGTACAAAAAAAAGGCTTCTCACCTGTGTGCACACTCATGTGACTAGTCAAACTATCTTTCTTAGTTAAACTTTTGCCACAAATTGTACAAGAGAAAGGCTTCTCACCTGTGTGCACCCTCATGTGACAAGTCAAATTTGGTTTCTGAGTAAAAGTTTTGCCACAAATTGTACATGAAAAAGGCTTATCACCTGTGTGCACCCTCATGTGACTAGTCAAATTGGATTTGCAGTAAAAACTGTTGCCACAAATCGTGCAAGAGAAAGGCTTCTCACCTGTGTGCACCCTCATGTGACTAGTCATATTACCTTTATGAGTAAAACCTTTCCCACAAATTGTACAAGAAAAGGTCTTCTCACCTGTGTGCACCCTCATGTGATGAGTCAAACTGAGTTTGTGAGTAAACCTTTTGCCACAAATTGTACAAGAAAAAGGCATCTCACCTTTGTGCACCCTCATGTGACTAGTCAATTTGGGTTTGCAATAAAAACTTTTGCCACAAATTGTACAAGAAAAAGGCTTCTCGCCTGTGTGAATTCTGACGTGTCTATCAAAATTAGATTTTTTAGTGAAGCTTTTTCCACAGGCCAGACATGTAAAACGCTTCATACCTGTGTGATTTTTCAAGTGTGATATTAAGTTACTATATTGAGTAAAAAAATCACCACAAATCTGACAACAATACAAATAATTTTCTGTTTGAGTTTTCTTTTTCCTTTTGGGTTCTGAATTGTTACACTTCATGGTTTTCTGACATCTCTTATTGTGTTTGGGCCCTTTATCTCGCTTTGATCCTGAGTCTTTATGATGGTTTCCTTCTTGATCCTGGTTCTCAGTTTCATTAGACTCCTGAGAGTTGACTTGGTTCCTGATTGGTTCTTGTTTAATGAGACACGTTTCCACAAGAGTAGGAGTCACCATGAATGTATCTTCAGTCTCCTGCTTCAATACAAGCAGGTCTTTTTGTTCATTTATGCAGAGCTCCAATGCTTCCTTATTTATCCAGGGATGTTCTGGATCTTGGTGCTCTTCTTTCATCTGAGGAGGTTCTGGTTCCTTCTGGTCCAAACTGGAATCGCACTCCTGTTTACAGAGCTGCTGGTCAGAGAAAACTTCTTCTTTCCAAACATAATCGAGTAGGTGGTCTAGAAAAGCAAAAACAGGAGAAAAGCTTTCTATACAATGTTAAAGGTCTCATTCACTCAGTTTTTCAATGAATATCCTGTGGTCTCTAGCCCAATTATATGCCTTTGTGTGAAGTTTTATGTGGAAAAAATATTCAGCCCCCCTACAAGTGGCTAAATAGAAAAATTTAAGAGTTTAAACAGAATTTTAAATGCCAAAACTGTATTACAGTCTATGAAGGAAAATCTCTATTCTGCATTCGGCTTAAATTTTCAATCTCTTCAAACAAAATGTAAAAACATTTTTTATTTTCTATGACAATTAGATTGAGCTCTTGAAGCAATCTGGGCCCTGCTGTGATCAAACTCTCTAGAATGACTCCATGCGGAAGGGAAGCTAATGGTGCTAGCATCACTAGCATCATCATCATTGTTGCCAAACAAGTCATTACCGCCACCAACTGGTCTGGAGGTGAACCTGCATTATAATTTAAGGACGAGATCGTTTAATACAAATGTGTTAGTCTAAGATAATTAAATATCAACTGATACATTTTACTTTGTTTTATTTCTGGATTTCTTATGTCAGTTTCACTGAAGCTGATAATTAATTCCGCTGATGTTTTCATTTCCATTAACACTATAATGTTTTCCTACTCATAGTTAATCATTAAGTCCATCATGTTTACTGTGTACAGTGTTTGTTGACTTTCTATTAAGATGTCTGGTCTGCTTTCTGAATGGTTTTCTTGTAAACTCACCAATGATTAACTGGAATCTGAACAAATTACTGATCTTAATGGTTCTGTGTATGAACCCACAGGACAGCTGATAATATCACAAACATTTCTCCTATTATACTGAAAGTCCATCATCTATGCTTTTCCCTACCTTGATATTAAACTCTGTTATAATCAACATATTTATCTTACAGTGAGGATGTCTGAAAGAAAGCTTAGTTCTTCTGTGTCTTCTTCAGGAAAATGGCTGCTAAAATATGCAGACCCCACACATCCTGGTACAAATTCTTCAGATTTTTACCTTCAGGTCAGCACTACAGAGCGATTAAAAAAAAAAAAAAAAAATCAGCTTCCACAGAGACAGTTTCTCCCCCCAAGCTGTCTCTGTGATGAACACAAATAACACTTTACGGCCAGAGTGACAACTACTCTACTGCAAAACAATATGACCATCTCTTCACTGTCACATGTACATCATTTGGCGTTTTTTCCAGATTTCCTAAAAAAAATCTATATATTTACATTTTGAGCCAGACTGTCTTCACCAAAGTTATGATCTTTTGTCTTTGGTGGAAAAAAACTGGTCTAGTGTCTCTTGGCTGGAAGTTTGTTTTATTTTTATTTCTTTTACTGATGGGCTCTCATATAATACAAATTATGTTAATAAACATGACTAAGAGATTTCCACCTTAACAGTGCATAGTAATTTATTTTCCCATAACAGCAAATAAGGATGATCCTAATATTGTTATGCCATGTATGAATTCAGACACTATTGACAAATGATTTAAAATTCTGTTTGTTTGTTTTTGTTATCAGCACTCTTTTTCAAACTTAGATTTCCTTTTGTTTATTGTACAAATATATACTGTTCAAATCGCTAAAATCCCTCTGAAAAGTAAAGAGGAGGCAAAAAAGATTTTTGAAATAAAAATGCTTTTCCATAGTTATCAGGAGCGACTAAAAGCCAATTCCATACTTTTCTAGACTGCATAGGAACCCAGACTGTTTGAAACATTCTTAGTCCAGTTCAGGGTTGCAGGAATACCAGTGAACATGTGTTTGGACAGTGGAAAGGAAACCAAAGCGATGGGATAAGACCCACCAACACAAAAGGGAGGACTTCCATCAAATGAGTTTTCTCTCCTTAGAAGTTACAACTGGCCTGCTGATTTTCTGTTTGCTTTCTGGAAAAAGCCACTAGAAAAGCTACATCCGCCTCCATGTATACTCTGGTTGTTTTTCAGCCTATTAAGTGATGTGAAATGTTTTTTTTTTCAAAAATAGCATTAGTGAATAAAAAATGCAGCTTTCAAATAATCATTTAAGTAAGTGGAAAACGTTTACCCAAACTAACCTGGGCTTCTGTAAAAAATAAAAAAGCTCCCTAAACCTAATAACTGGTCGTGCCACCCTTATCAAGGAGATTTTTACGTCAATGTGGAGGGCTTCTGGCCCACTTTAATTCAAAAACATTTCAGGGTTTTCAAGTCAGATCAGCTTGTTTAGGGTGATGCCACAGCATAACAACTCGATTTAAGTCCGGACTTTGTCTAGGCCACATCAAAGCCTTTTTTAGTCGCTCAGAGGCCAACAAGTTGGTGATCTTTGGGTAATGTTCCTGCTTTATAAACCAAGTGTAATTGTGCTTCAGCTTATAAAAGAATGGCTGGACGTTCTCCTTTATATTATATTTATATAAGATTAGCTACCATAACTATGCAGATTACACTCAGCTCTATTTTACGATGTCACCTGGTGACTTTGAACCCATCCAAATCCAAAGTACATGCATCGATCAAATCAATGCATGGATGTGCTATAATTTTCTCCAGCTGAACAGCAACAAAACCAAAGTAATTATATTTGGACCTACAGAGGAACAATCAAGACTCAATACACAGCTTGAACCCCCAGGGTCACTTAAAGGCAATAACAAGGTCAGTCTTCTATCACCTGAAGTACATTTCAAGGATTAAAGGACAGATGTCGCAACGGGACCTTGAAAAACTCATCCATGCGTTTATCTTTAGTCGGATTGATTACTGCAACAGCGTCTTCACAGGTCTGCCAGTCCATCTCAATGCCCTGTGACAAACTGGCGACCTGTGCAGGGTGTCCCCCGCCTTTCGCCTGATGACCGCTGGAGACGGGCACCAGGCCCTCTGTAAAGATAAACGCTATAGAAGATGAATGGATGGATGGATGGAAACTGGACATGTTTGGTTTCTCTTACTTAGCAGGTTAATAATGCCCTCACACATAGAACATAATTGCCCTAAAGACAGTAGAAGCATTAGTTTAAAAAAACTTAACCTATTAATTCAGAAAAACAAATCTTTCACATTTTTACACAGATGTTATCCTTTTAATTCAATACTTGCTAAATATTATCAAAATATTGATCCTGTTTGTTCCTTTTGTCGTCTGGAGTGAAAACCTTTTGGCACTGAACTAGTAGTAAAACCTTTTGATGTGAACTTAATTTCATTAACAGAAAATGATATTGTTACACTTAATGTTTTTGGGGCCTATCTGAGCTGTTTATATTTTTTTGGGACTTTAAAACTTGGCACTAACTAAAGCTTTATGTGAAAAATCAGAGTTGTAACCTTTTTGTGTTTTGCATTTTTTATCTCGTTCTCCCTCACCTCGACTAGGTCATTGATTGTGACTGTAAAATTACTTTTTTGGAATAAAGAATAATAAAGAATAAAGCCTATTTATTTTTATCTTGTGTTTATTTTTGTTTCTGGTTCTCCCTCACTACGAGTATGTTATTGACTGTGATTTTGTGATGTTCATTTCTAAATAAAGTTAATAAATATAAATGTTCAACAACTCAGGCAGATGAACATGGACTCCTGGCCAATTAGCAAAGCAAGTGTGGTGGTTCCGCTGATATTTACAATCACTAACAGGAGACAGCCAATCACACGTCAGCACAAACCTTTCCAGCCAATCAGTGAGCTTGTGGGCGGTCTAAATTGAGACGTGCCTGGACTTGAGTGGCAAATTTAAACAAACAGAAATGAATGAGAGCCAGATGAATCCGTGGAAACAGCTGTAAAGGTTAAAGGCAGACAGGATGAAGCTCTGCTGGAGAGTTTTAGGAGATAATATGTCACTTTGTGCCCTCAGGCCGATCCGTGTTCTAACGGTTCACCGCCCGTCGGAATGATGACATACAACAGAAATCACATTCCTTGATGCTATTCAGGCCGGCTGTGTTACACCGAAAGAAACACCGGAGTAACATACTCCACCTGAACCGATTCAGATCCTAAACTACATCCAGATCAGAACCGGCAGTCGGTTTGTTATCTGGGAACCTTATGAATTGTAACAAATACATCAAACCCTTTCCCAGGGTAACATTCTTTATTTAAGTTCCTGCAGCTTGGTGACACAGATAACAACCAAAACAGTGTGATTTAAAAAAAAAAATCACTTTCATAGAAACAAAATGAGGAAAAACTCCCATTGATGGTCAGTGTTTATGCTGAGTGCTCTTCAAACTAAGACTAAGAAGGAAACTAAATCAGATTCTACTATAGAAGATTAACCACAGAGAGGAGAGGAAATCTGGAGAATCCAGGAAAGTCATATGGATGCTTTTAATTCTCACCAAATGACTCCAAAGTGGTCAACATAAGTTTTTTCATTCATTCATACCTCCAGTTTACTTGGGCTGAATCAGTTTTGTAACATGAATATTGATTTGTGATTTATAACAACTGAGACGTGGCTGCAGGATCATATCCCCGACTCAAACGTCTCTCTGCCAGGCTTCCTGACTGTACGAGCAGACAGAGATCTAAAGAAGAGTAGGAAAAGAAAAGGAGGTGGAGTAGCAGTGCTTGTCAACAACAGATGGTGTCATCCAGGACATGATACTGTTTAGTATTGTCTCTGCAGCCCAGATATTGTACTCTTGGCAGTAAGTATTTGTACATATTATTTACCAAGAGAGTTCACCAGAGTTATTTTGGCAGTTGTTTACATTCCCCCTTCAGCCGTTGCTGACAATGCATGTGACGTCATCAGTTCCATTGTTGCTAAGCTACAGACCCAGCACCCCAATGCATGTGTGGCTATATCTGGTGATTTTAATAAGGCCTCACTCTCATCTACACTTCTAACATTACAACTGTTTGTCAACTGCGCTACAAGAGAAAACAAGACCTTGGATTTGTTTTACGCAAATGTAAAGGATGCATAAATGTCCAAACCAAGACCTCCTCTGGGACAATCAGATCACAATCTTGTTTTTCTGTGTTCAGAATATAAGCCACTTGTTCAGGGGCAAGCTGTTACAAAGTAAACTGTGAGAAAATAGTCACATGAAGCTGAAGAAGCCCTGCAGGGTTGTTTTCCAACCACAGATTGGATGACTCTTTGCCAAGCACATGGAGAGGACATTAATGCCATGACTGAGTGTGTGACTGACTATATAAACTTCTGTGTGGACATCATCATCCCCATCAGAACAGTGAGATGCTTTCCTAATAACAAACCCTGGATCAACAGTGACCTGAAGAAACTGCTGACAAAGAATAAAGGAGCCTTCGGAGAGGGAGACAGGGAATTATTGAGGAGTATACAGAACCAACTTAAGATAAAGATCAGAGATAGCAAGGAGGCATACAGGAAGAAGTTGGAGAACAAACTACAGAGGAACAATATCCGAGTTGTCTGGTCAGGAATGAGCAAGATCACAGGTTTTAAGGACGGGAAGGATTGGATAGATGGAAATCTGGACAGAGCCAATGAACTGAACACCTTCTTCAACAGGTTCAGTTCAGGAACTAGCTCAGCATCTCCCTCTACTGTTCCCAGCCAAACAGACATCACACTCTCCTCTGATCAACAGCTTCCCTGTTACACCTCGGATGTTTTATCCTTCACCTCACCTCACCTCTTGTGGTGCAGCTGACCAACTGTTGAAATGTTGGAAGTGTAGTAGAGACCAAGGTATGATTAAAATCACCAGATATTGCCACAAATGCATTGGGGTGCTGGGTCTGTAGCTTAGCAAAAACGGCACTGATGACGTTACATGCATTGTCAGCAATGGCTGAAGGTGGAATGTAAACAACTGCCAAAATAACGCTGGTGAACTTTCTTGATAAATAATATGGCTGAAAACTTACTGCCAAGAGTTCAATATCTGGGCTGCAGAGACAATACTCACAGTCAAATGTCCTGGATGACACCATCTGTTGACAAGCACTGCTACTCCACCACCTTTCCTTTTCCTGCTCGTTTTCAGATCTCTGTCTGCTCGTACAGTCAGGAAGCCTGGCAGAAAGACATTGGAGTCGGGGATATGATCCAGCAGCCACGTCTCAGTAAAACACATAACACTGCATTCACGGTACTCTGGCTGAGTCATTGTAAGGGCTTGGAGTTCATCCATCTTGTTAGCCAGTGATCTTACGTTGCCCATTATGATCGATGGAAGAGATGGCTTGTACTTACCCTTTCTTTGTCTCCTTTTCGCTCCTGCTCTGCATCCACGTCTCCTCCTTATCAACTCATCAGGGATTTGTGGCTTCAGTTGGGGTATTATTTCATCTTTTGCGATGTTAATCAGCTGCTCCCGGCTGTAAACCACATTGCTGCCATGGTTACGCATCATAACAAATTGTCAAAAAGGGCAGCAAAAATCCTTCCAGCTTCGTGGCACCAAAAATTAGAAAGTATACGGGTAAAAAAAAATGCAATCTTCTTTAGGGAAAAAAGAGGAACCAATGTACAAAAACCCAAAACTTAATAGCCAACAGAGCCACTCCAACATGCAGCCACCCAGAGCAGCGCAATTCTAGAAATAATATAAATTATTTTGTCTGAAACAGTTTGATGGGCATATTCTATTGCAACAAAGGTCAGCTAGAAAATCACATTAAAACAAATAAGAGGTCTGACTTTAACATAGCTGTAGCAGTGTGTCTTCGTCTGGTACACTTTTGGTTCAAACAAGCTTGTTTTTCAGTCAGTGAAAAGCCAAAGGCTCCAGGCTGCTTCTTTGCCGGCTGCCGGAATCCAAGGCTCATTGCAGCTGAAAAACATGTACTTGAAAAACATTACTCAAAGGCAGCTCTAAACAGAACAGCAGCGTTCTGGACCAGCTGCAGCTGTCTGATTGACTTTTTAGGCAGACCTGTGAGGACGCTGTTGCAGTAATCAATCCGACTAAAGATAAACGAATGGTGTAGTTTCTTTTGGTCCTGTTGCTACATCAGTCCTTTAATCCTAGAAATGTTCTTCAGGTGATACAAGGCTGACCAGTAGTTTCTAGCTGTATTAACTGAAACTGTGTGCTGACTGTTGATTGTTCCTCTTAAAGGGTAACTAAACCCCAAAACAACTTTTTTTTGCTTCTAAACTGTATAAATGGGTCTTTACCAATGCAGTCTTTCAGTTTCTAGGGATTGTTTTACATTTTGGTGTAAACTTGTTTAATTCTACATTTGTTGGTCTAAAAACGTCTTAGTGCTGCCCTCTTAGGGTTGAACGGTGGCTACTGCATTCGAATTTTGTGATTGGTGGAGAGCGGTACATCTCTACGTCACAGGCATTGACTGTGTCACAGCAGCCATGGTCTCACAGACACGCCCCGTGGGTTTGGGTATAAAACTATCAGACATACCGGCCCCGTGGCGAGTTTGGAGTTGGATTGCGTTTTCAGGTTACCATTATTATCACATTAGCACTTAGCATAGCAAACATAACTGTTTTGAACGTTAGCATTACCACTCAGAGATTGGTCTCCTCCTGTCTCTCTCTCCCTCAGCGGCAGCGCCAGCCTCGGGCAGCGCTGACTCAGCGCCCCGAGCCAGCGGCTCGAATTGATACGGCTCGCGGCCGCTGGGCTCCATAAAGCCTCACTCTATCTCTGGTGACGGCGGAGGAGAACCGCTGGTTCAGGGCGCCGAGTCAGCGCTGCCCGAGCTCGGTGCTGCTGAGGCAGAGGGAGACAGGAGGAGTCCAGTCTCTGAGTGGTAATGCTAACATAGGCTAACGTTCAAAACAGATGAACGTCGATCAGATCGATCAGTCGCAAAACTGCCAACGTCGCTTTGGTCACTGTCCATGTTTCAGTGTCACATTAAGCGAGCTGTCACTGTCCTCCGGAACACATCCCCAACGTCCTCCCCTCCACTCATCCTCCATTCTTGGCCAAACTCCTTCGTGCTTCCTGGCACCGCCCACTTTGTAGAATTTTTCAAATGTTGTCTGGGGGCGGGGTTATGATTTTTCAGGGGGTTCAGTTACACTTTAAGGTCCAAAAATATTTTCTGATTTGTTTCTGTTCAGCTGGAGAAAGGTATGGCACATCCATCGATTTGCTCGATGTATTTACTTACTTCAGGGTTCCTCGTCTTTATCCGCTTACTTCAGGGTATATGTTTGCCAGCCGCCAAACTCCAAGTTCCTGTATTGCCGGACCTTTCTTTCTTTGTTCTCTCTCGAATTTCCCCAGTGTGGGACAATGAAAGGCTTTTCCATTATATTGGTTTTCGTTTAGTTTTTTATTTCGATCATGAGAAAATAAAAAATAAAAATTTAAAAATTGCAATTCATAATTGATACAATATGTACAATATGTCACTGTTAGGATTCCTTAATGTCAAAAATGAGGGTGAAGAAGCATACTTATTTAATCTCACTCCTACACTGCATGTTCACTGGTGCCATTTATTCATGGCCTTTAATAATATTGTATACAAAAATGATATGTAAAATAAATGTAATACATTGTTTACATAAAGTTCAAAATTATTTTAGAATGTTTTCTGCTCGGGGTAGACCAATATTTACAGCTTTCAGGAATACTTTATATAGGTATAAGGATCATTCATTTTTCCTTGCTATATATCTCAAACCAAATTCTTTATAATTCTTTTTGAAGTGTTTTATACACGGACATTGCTTCATCTCCATACTTAAACTGTCCCACAGCTTCACTCCACACACAGAAACACAAAAGCATCTTCTGGTGTTACACACATTGACAACTTGTACTCTGTTGTATTGTATTCTATATAAAGAATCCAAACAATTGAAGGTCGTACAAATACAGGTTATTATTACATAAATGTGGCCTCCTACATTGATGCTGGATTCAGTCTGGATCAAATAAAGTCCATGAATTAGGACTCCATCTTCAGATCTTTTTTTAGAGCAAATCTGCCCAGGCACATATAGACAACCATCTTCTCAATATTCAATTTAAATTCTATTCAAAAATATGGTGTGCCTAAAATGCAGAAACAGGGGACACACAAAAAATTAAGTGATGTCATCAGACAGACAAAAACATAACGTTATGCGCAAATACTGGTAATTTAAAGACTTTTCAATACAATTTTTTTCAACGTCAAAGTTATGAAACCAATACTTAAAGTCGGTTTTGTATAAATGTTAGAGCAGGATAAAGTACTGCAGGGAGAATATTTAATATTCAATTTATAATCACTTGACCTCCTAATGATTCATCAGATAGAAAATAACATTAAATCAAGTCAGTTTTGGGTTTAAATTTAATTTAGCCACTGGTTTATATAGCATCTGGTTTACTCATCTATTACTGTATAAATTTGTTTATGGCATTTCACTTTTATTGTTACAAGTCTGATGCATTATTATAATTCTAACAGTTGAAGACCATGTATGCAGCTTAACAATTATAATACAGATAGTCGCTTTCTGGAACTTAGTCACACAATGTGAGTTAATATAGTAACTTGTGAGAGTTAAGATATAAACTAACAAAGTTGGTGGCTCAGGAGGTAGGAGTTCATCCTGTACCCGGAGGGTTGCTGGTTCAAGGGCCTCAGGGTAGCAGTGGCTACAATGTAGCTCACCACCACCAGCCTGTGAATGACTGAATATGGTGTAAAGCTCTTTGGGGTCCTCAGGACAAGATAAAGTGCTCTACAAGCACATTTACAATTTACTGAATTCAGGTTTTAATAGTAAAGTAAAAGTAAAGAACAGTGTCTGTATGAAAAGTAGGGAGTTACAGCTTCCCTCAATGATTTTACACCCTCCACATCCCAGAATGCATCTGGCCACCCAGTAGGATCCCGGTGCTTATGGCAGGAGAAAATCCATATATAAAACCAAATCTAAAATTGATCACCTATCAGAAGGATCCGTTATCCACCATCAAAACCACTTAAATTATCTTTATTAAACATTAGGACATCGTATCGAACTGATGAATTCATCACAGAGAGCAATTTACAAATTTTCTTTTTTTTTGCATGTTTGCATCATCCTCGTCTGTGTATTTACAGTCATCACCGTGCACTCTCATGGCCCTGGGTTCAATTTCAGTAAAGTGTGTTGTCAAAACTTGTTCCTCTATTGAATTTTTACATAGCAATAGTAATTAACAGTAGCTGGTGGGTGTTCTACTGAACTACAACACCGCTTCAAAAATTGGAGAGTGAGACTAGGGTCCTACTGACCCTACAAGAAAAGCAGGAGGGATAAACTAACTAGTTAGTTCAAAAAGCTACAGCGTTTTAACTTCTAGAGGTATAAGATTAATTTAAATACATTTATATTCTTAATTAAACACTACTTTTTACCAAGTCAGAGTATCTTCAAACTCATCAGCAGTTTCAACTTTAAATAAAATAGCAGAAACAGCTTTGATCTAGTTTTTTTTAGATCTTCTTTTCCTTCATACGTTTTCAAGTTAACTGTTGGATTAGCATCATTAATAAAGCCTTAGATGGACCATTTTTTATGAGTTTGTAATGGATAAAGACTTTTCAACTGTGTGAATTCTCATGTGTCATTTAATAAGTTTTGATCCGAAAGTTTTTTCACAAGTATTACAGGGAAAAGCCCTTTCATCTGTATGATGTGTCATGTGACGAGTCAAATCATGTTTACGACTAAAATCTTTACGACAAATTGTACAAGAGAAAGGCTTCTCACCTGTGTGCACCCTCATGTGACTAGTCAAACTTAGTTTGTGAGTAAAAATTTTGCCACAAATTGTACAAGAAAAAGGCTTCTCACCTGTGTGCACCCTCATGTGAATAGTCAAATTACTTTTATTGATAAAATATTTGCCACAAATTGTACAAGGAAAAGGCTTCTCACCTGTGTGCACCCTCATGTGACTAGTCAAATTGGATTTGCAGTAAAAACTGTTGCCACAAATCGCGCAAGAAAAAGGCTTCTCACCTGTGTGTACCCTCATGTGACTAGTCATATTAGCTTTCTGAGTAAAACATTTGCCACAAATTGTACAAGAAAAAGGCTTCTCACCTGTGTGCACACTCATGTGATGAGTAAAATTATGTTTGTGAATAAAACTTTTGCCACAAATTGTACAAGAAAAAGGCTTCTCACCTGTGTGCACCCTCATGTGATTAGTCAATTTGGGTTTGCAATAAAAACTTTTGCCACAAATTGTACAAGAAAAAGGCTTCTCACCTGTGTGCACCCTCATGTGATTAGTCAAAGTATTGTTCACAGTAAAACTTTTGCCACAAATCGTACAAGAAAAAGGCTTCTCACCTGTGTGAATTCTGACGTGTCTATCAAAATTAGATTTGTGAGTGAAGCTTTTTCCACAGGACAGACATGTAAAACGCTTCATACCTGTGTGATTTTTCAAGTGTGATATTAAGTTACTATATTGAGTAAAACAATCACCACAAATCTGACAACAATACAAATAGTTTTCTGTTTGAATTTTCCTTTTGGGTTCTGAATTGTTACACTTCATGGTTTTCTGACATCTCTTATTTTGTTTGGTTCCTTTACCTCGCTTTGATCCTGAGTCTTTATGATGGTTTCCTTCTTGATCCTGGTTCTCAGTTTCATTAGACTCCTGAGAGTTGACTTGGTTCCTGATTGGTTCTGGTTTAATGAGACACTTTTCCACAAGAGTAGGGGTCACAATGAATGTATCTTCAGTCTCCTGCTTCAATACAAGCAGGTCTTTTTGTTCATTTATGCAGAGCTCCAATGGTTCCTTATTTATCCAGGGATGTTCTGGATCTTGGTGCTCTGCTTTCATCTGAGGAGGTTCTGGTTCCTTCTGGTCCAAACTGGAATCGCACTCCTGTTTACAGAGCTGCTGGTCAGAGAAAACTTCTTCTTTCCAAACATAATCGAGTAGGTAGTCTAGAAAAGCAAAAACAGGAGAAAAGCTTTCTATTCAATGTTAAAGGTCTCATTCACTCAGTTTTTCAATGAATATCCTGTGGTCTCTAGCCTAATTATATGCCTTTGTGTGAAGTTTTATGTGGAAAAAGTCTTCAGCCCTACAATTGGCTAAACAGAAAAATTAAACAGAGTTTAAACAGAGTTTTAAAACGTCAAAACTGTATTACAGTCTATGAAAGAAAATCTCTATTTTGCATTCTGATTAAATTTTCAATCTCTTCAAACAAAATGTAAAAACATTATTTTCTATGACAATTAAATTGAGCTCTTGAAGCAATCTGGGCTTCCTTTAAACCTCAGCAGTAATACAGACTGATCTCCACCATGTTACACTGGAGCAATAACTGAAGCAAAGTGTGCTTCTACCAAGTACAAATACTGTACGCTGTAACGCTAATGTTTTAGTCCATAAATCTTGTTGAATGAGTTATCTTAATTGGAGCCCTAGTTTACACCTATCACATAATTGGTCTGTGTTCAAAAATATAAATTTTTAGCTTCCCTTCATTGGCTCCCTGTTAAATCCAGAATAGAATCTAAGATCCTCCTTCTTACATATAAAGCCCTTAATAATCAGCTCCATCATCCATCAGAGATCTGATTGGTCCATATGTTCCTAACAGAGCACTTTGCTCTCAGACTGCAGGTTTACTTGTAGTTCCTGGGATTTCTAAAAGTAGAATGGGAGGCAGATCTTTTAGTTATCAGGCTCCTCTCCTGTGGAACCAGCTCCCAGCTTTAGTCCGTGAGGCAGACACTCTGTTTACTTTTAAGGCCAGGCTTAAAACTTTCCTTTTTCATAAAGTTTATAGTAAGAGTGGCTTAGGTCATCCTGAGCTATCTCTGTAGTTATGCTGCTATATGGTTAGACTGCTGCAGGACAGACTGACCACTTTTCTCTTCTACTACTCTCCAGTTGCATTATTTGCTGTTATTTCGACTGTTAACTTTGTTTTCTCTCAGTGATTTTCTCTTCATAGAAGCTCCACCTGGTCTGGTATCCTGCTTAGCTGCAATGTCCTGTTGGACGGGGGGCATCGACTGGGAACGATGCTCCCAGTAACTAAACATCTGGTGTGCCCCAGTGCTTTTTACTCTTTATATGCTCCCTCTTGGTGGTGTCATCAGGAGACATGGAGTTAACCTTCACAGTTATGCTGATGATACACAGTTATACATCTCCATGTCTCCCGATGACAACGGCCAATGGATGCACTTTTTAACTGCATTTTAGACATCAAATCCTGGATGGCAGAAAACTTTCTCCAGCTCAACCAGGACAAAAATGAAGTTTTAGTCATCGGTCCTGAGGCTCAGACAGATAAACTTTTACCAAAACTACAATCACTGTCTTTTAATCCTTCTTTACAAGTGAAGAACCTGGGCGTGACTTTTGACTCTGATCTAACTTTTATCCCTCACATTAGAAAAATAACAAAAATAGGTTTTTATCACCTTAAAGTGTAACTGAACCCCATGAAAAATCATAACCCCGCCCCCAGATAACATTTGAAAAATTCTACAAAGTGGGCGGTGCCAGGAGGCACGGAGGGGTATGGCCAAGTGTTGAGGAAAAGCGGAGGGGGGAACGTGGGGGTGTGTTCTGGAGGACAGTGACAGCTCGCTTAATGTGACACTGAAACATGGACAGTGACCAAAGCGACGTTGGCAGTTTTGCGACTGATCGATCTGATCAACGTTCATCTGTTTTTAACGTTAGCCTATGTTAGCATCACCACTTAGAGACCGGACTCCTCCTGTCTCCCTCTGCCTCAGCAGCACCGAGCTCGGGCGGTCACATGACTACGTACAGCTGCCTCTCCTGATCTCTTCCAATGTCTTGCCTTATTCTCTCTTCTTATTTTCTTTTCCTAGCATTTTTCTTAGTTACTTTATACACCCAGCCACTGGAGTTACTGTATTAGACCAGATCTCTTTTTTGGATTACTTTCTGAAGGACTGTGGATTACCAAAATAGCGTTTTGCTCAGCTGAGGACTTGGAGAAACTGCTCCAGAGAATTGAAACAATAGAGGGGAAGTAACGCCGTCTTGAGGTTAAGATGAAATTAAACACTGGATATGGAAATCAGACAACTTTGCGGATGACTACATGCAGGGAGGAAGAACCTGGCAGCCCGGTGTTCTATCTCCCACAGAAGCCACAGAATAGTGCTACTCCCTCAGCCAAAAGGCCTTTAACGGGTAGAACACCCCATTTACAGTTTGATGAACACTGGCCAGCTTTAAAGCGAACTAAATCTACACCTGCTTTTTCTGTTCCAAGGAAGAAAAAACAAAATAAATTCCAACCCAAAACAAGAGATATCACTCCCCTGGAATTACGCTGAGAAACAGACTCGTAGCACCCAGTTCCCCGAAAGGCGAAGCAGCCCCTGGGACCAGTCATGGTCACCAGGAGAAATCCATCAACATGAAGCGGACACAAAGTTATAACACCCAAAGCAACAGTTCTCATCATACATGACGGATCAAAAAATGGTATCAAAGGCTTTTGTAGCCAGAACACTAGAGTTTATAGCTGCTTCAAAAATACAGTGAGAGAAAAATCAGACAAAATTCTGACAATCTTAGTTCATTACCGGAAACTGGAAAAGTTCGTTATCCACGCAGAATCAACTGATGTAGCCAAGAAATTGTCAAAGATCCTGACAATCATTGTTCAATACCCGGAACTGGAAAGGTTTGTAATCCACACAGGATCAACTGATTTAGGCAAGAAACAGTCAGAGATCCTGAAGAGAGACTTCTCTGATCTGCTACTGAGACTTGATGGACTTAACTTTTTGTTTTGTTTTTTAAATCATCAAATTATGTAAAGCACCTTGAATTACGCTGTTGTTGAAAGTCTGCTATATAAATAAAATTGCCTAGCCTGGCTTGCCTTAACAAACATCTTTATTAGCGGACCAGTCCCTGAAGGAAATGATGAAGGGTACAGTAGACTTCACATGCTCCATAAATGGTTAAAGAGAATCTGTTGAAAATCGGTCTCATTATTTAATAATTTTAAAATATTTGGATGTGCCAAGCACCTGTTCAAGGAAAACCAATGTTATCTAAACAGAGCTGGAGTGAGACTGCTGACCTCAAATATGTTCTGTTATCTGAATCAGAAAGCTAAACACTTGATGAAGCACCTGAGAGTTAACCTTGAAGCACGGCCCGTGGATACTATCAGAGAACAAACATTTCCCCAAACACTCCAAGTTAGGATCATGCCACCCAGACAGATGCAGAACCCGCAGAGAATGACATAGAACAAACACGTACAGCGCTCACCACAGCGTTCTTCGAGTATTCCAATGTCATCCAACTCAGCTACATCAATTGATTCCCCCTTTAGAAATGTCTCAGATAAACCGAAGACACAAATTAGAATTGGGACACAAGTAATACCGAAACTTGGACTACATCAGGCCTCTGGGACTAACATTGGATGTATTCTGCCCATGCCCCAACTGGTAATAACAGACATTTGATATATAAGGGAACCGGATATATACTCTCATTGTCTCCCAGAAGTCGCCCGGCCTCCCTGAGAGTAGTTTTCAAGTCCTTATAAGCAGCAGAAAACATAAAACTAAAGCCAAACGCTCTCATATTAAACCAAATCTTAAATTGATCACCTGTCAGAAGGTTCAACTACCCATCATCAAACAACTTAAATTAGCTTTATTAAATATTAGGTCTTTATCGGGAAAGTCATTCCTAATCAACGAATTCATCACTGAACATAAAATACACGCCCTTTTTAATCAGAAACCTGGCTAGACGTAAATAATGAAACGTCTGCACTGATAGAATCTACTCCTCCAAATTACAATTTGTTAAGCGACAGCAGGAAACACAGACAAGGTAGAGGAGTAGCCACAATTTTCCATTACTCAATTAACTTTAAAAAGGTATCCCTGGGCACATTTGACTCTTATGAATACCTAGCCACCCAGATAAATGAGCCCAAAAAAAGCTTTATTCCTGAATATGTATCAATTATTACCAATCAATTATTGTGGGGGACTTCAACATCCATACCGACAACCCCCAAGATAGACTAGAAAAAACATGAGGTGACACTCTTCATAAATTCAACCTGACCCAGTATGTGAAACAACCAACACACAATCGAGGACACACTCTGGATTTAATTATCAGCAAAGGTTTAAATATCTCTCACATCTCGGTAATTGATATTGCGCTATCTGACCATTTCTGCATTTCGTTGAAAGTTCCCTCTCTGCTAAACCATCTAGCCACAGTGAGACCACTGCAAAAAAGCATTTCTCACAGACAGTTAAGTTGAAACCTTTAAACGCATTTACCCTACCACCACATCCCCTTCATCTCCCAACTCCAAGTCAGTAAACAAGCTGGTAGATAATTTCCTCTTGAAAATCTCAGACATCACTGATTCCTTTGCTTTACTAAAGTGAAAGTAGTCTCAGGTAGAAAGAAGTCTCTGTGGACAAACGAGCCACTGGTACGTAGTGAAAAAAGGGAGTGTCGACGAGCAGAGAGATAATGGCGGAAAACTCGACTGTAGGTTCACAGAGACAAACACAGAGAGATTGAACAGATATTAGTTAACTTTAATTAGTTAACTTTAAAAGATGCGAGGGAAACTTTCTTCTCTGAAATGATTAACAGAAACCGTACCAATGCACGGACTCTATTTTCAACAGTGGAGAGACTAACTGATCCTCCAGTGACAGTAGCTAGGGAATTTAATTCTACCAGGGCCTGCAATGAATTAGCAGCTTTTTCACTGAAAAGACTAACATGCCAGTCTGTACCTCAATACCGAATCCACTACCAGTGTCATCCCCAATTATCACCTATGTAGAGAAAATGTCTGAATTCCAGTAATTAAACAAAAAAAAAACTTGAATAAATCATTAACTAATTAAGCTTCTCCTCTTGCTGTCTTGATATCCTACCCACAGTTTTCCTTTAAAAAGTTTTCATACAGACAATTCCATCCGGTCTTTAACCAGAGTTGTGTTTTCAAACTAAGCACTTTTTTCCGGAACATTGCCTTTTTGGCTGATTTCACACAGCTGCTTTCACGGCTGCTTTCCCGTGCTCAACACAGCACTGAGACTGCCCTCGTCAAAGTTTTTAATGACATCCCAATAAATATAGACTGTGGTAGAACCACAGTGCTGGTTCTGTGCGACCTAAGCGCAGCATTTGACACTGTTGATCATGATATAATATTGGAACGACTGGAGAGCTGGGTCAGACTCTCTGGTACAGAACTTGGCTGATTCGAGTCTTACATAAAAAAAGGGACTTCTTTGTTTCAATAGGAAACTTTTCATCAGCACAAACCGAAATCACACGTGGGGTGCTCCAGGGCTCCATCCTGGGGCCCGTCATTTATTATCTACATGCTCCCACTAGCCCAGATTATAACAGCCAATAAGATTAGCTACCATAACTATGCAGATAATACTCAGGGGCTGTTTACACGACAACGTTTTTCAGCAAAACGGAGGTTTTGCTCTCCGATTTAGCCTCTTGTTTACATGACAACGGGAAAACGGGGGGGGGGGTTTCGTTGTCGTGTCAACGCAAGCCGGAGATTTTGGAAAACGATGACGTCACTGCCAGCCACCTACGGACATGTTGCACTTGGGCACTCCGCCCTTTCTACAGAAACACAACAACAATGGCGGATCCAGGTATGCGGTTACTGCTGATGCAGCTTCTGAAGTTATTTGGTCGCATACAGTACGTGCATCAAATAATCAATAGGCCTTTATTTGAGCGGAGAACTACAAGAAGACCGCCATTGTTGGGTATCATGAAATGTTTCTTTTCCGGGTTGTGAGGGGGAAACCTTGGAAAACTGCATACACGGGGCACACTGCCATCTAAAGGCCGGGCATATGTACTACATCGTTTTCCATCGCGCGCCCTTTCATGTAAACGCAGTGCGTTTTCACCCGCGTATTCAAAGAAAAACGGCAACGTTGTCGTGTAAACAGCCCCTTAGCTCTACATTACGATGTCACCAGGTGACTTTGAACTCATCCAAACCCTAAGCAAATGCATCGAGCAAATCACTGGATGGATGCGCCATAACTTTCTCCAGCTAAACAGAAACAAAACAGAAGTAATTACTTTTGGACTTAAAGAGGAATGATCAAGAGTTGGCACACAGCTTCAGTTAATATGATTGGGTAAGCCGTAGTGTGTCATTTCCTGTTGTTGCTGTTGCATGCTGTGGAGCCGTTTCGGTGTTCAGACTCTTGAATTGATCTAGTTTTCTCTGTGCTGAGGCCTTTCTAAGTTATTGTAACATACAAGCACACTAAAACATACGATTTCTGGTGGTGTACTTTACGTCTTGGGACCTCCTTGTGTTTCACACAGTTTTTCTTGACGTGTTAGGTCTCGCTAGCTTAGTAAGCTTAGCTTCATTGCTGCTATGGCTACTCCTCTTCTCTCTCTCATATCTCATTCTCACCCTAAATCTGTAATAAATGTAACGTTTTTGTAGCTTTGGAGGCGAGGGTGTCTGGAATTAGAGCACCAGCTCCAAGTTGTTGAAAAACCAGCAGATAGCCGAGGCCCAATAGCCAGCGCGGAACAAACGAGGACAGAAACCCCTAGCCGTCCTCCAGTAGAACCAACGCAGCCAGGACCTGAGACCTGAGACCCTGGTAATCGGCAGCTCCACAGACAAAAACGTGGCATCAGAGACATCATTAACCATATTCAAATGCTCGCCTGGGGCCAGAACGGGCGACATTAAATCCTACCTGAAAGTGCTGGCTAAGGATAAGCGTAAATACAGTAGGATTGTGATTCATGCTGGCGGTAATGACACCCGTTTACGCTAATCGGAGGTCACTAAAATGAGTGTTGCTTCGGTGTGTAAGTTTGCCAAAACAATGTCGGACTCTAATCTTTTCTGGTCCCCTGTCCGATCGGACCAGTGACGACATGTTTAGCTGCATGCTGTCAAAAATAAAACTATAAAATGTGGTTTACTGAACATAAAATCTCTCTCCTCAAAGACTTTGTTAGTAAATTACCTGATTTGTGATCATCAAATTAATCTGTTTTGTCTCTCAGAAACCTGGTTGCAGCAGGAGGATTATGTTAGTATAAATGAATAAACTCCTTTACAGTTATTTACATTTTCACATTCCTAGAAGTAGGAGGAGGAGGAGTGGGAACCATTTTTCATTCTGATTTACTAAATAATCCCAGACCAATATGATAGCTACAGTTCTTTTCAACATCTAATCCTTCTTTCTCCTCATCCAAGTTGCAAAACATTAAGACCACTATTGTATGTGGTTTTGTATCGTCCACCAGGCCCTTACTCTCAATTTCTGGATCAGATCTCACATTTTCTATCGGATTTAGTATTAAATACTGATAAGGTCATTATAGTGGGGGATTTTAATATTCCTG
This sequence comes from Valencia hispanica, assembly GCA_963556495.2. Lineage (NCBI taxonomy): Eukaryota > Metazoa > Chordata > Actinopteri > Cyprinodontiformes > Valenciidae > Valencia > Valencia hispanica. The sequence goes on from OY747707.1 coordinate 3,309,944, forward strand.
TGGACACTGAAAGTGATGGTCTAAATGCAGCCTTTAATGCTATCTTAGACTGAATTGGCTTTACTCAAGAAGTACAGGAACCCACCCCCTCGGGTAAACACACTATGGACCTTGTACAGACATACAGAGTTGAGTGTGAGGAAATAACAGTCCACCCACATAACCCGGTTCTGTCTGACCGCTTTTTGGATAACTTTTGAATTTACTTTAACTGACCATCTTAAATCTGAAAGATGATTTAATTACAGTAGAGCTTTATCGGACAATGCTGTAACAACTTTTAAAGAATCTGTTCCATTCTTACTTTCCTCAGAGTAACACAGTGGAAGCAGCAATCCCATCTCTAACCCCTCAGAAATTGATAGTCTGGTTCACAGTGTTACGTCTTCATTGCGTTTGGCATTAGATAGTGTAGCCCCGTTAAAAAAGAAAGTGGCTAGCCATAGGAGGCTGACTCCTTGGTTTAATGCAGACTTGCGTACTTTAAAGCAGAATATTAGGAAATTGGAGAGAAAATGGCGCTCCTCACAACTAGAGGATTCCTATTTAACCTGGAATAACAGTCTACTGCTATATAAAAACACCCTTCGACAAGCTAGAACAGCATATTTTTCATCATTAATAGAGGCAAATAAGAACAATCCTAGGTTTCTTTTTAGTACAGTTGCCAAACTTACACTAAGTCATAGCTCTGTTGAGCCAACTATTCCCCCAGCTCTTAGCAGTGATTTTATGGGATTCTTCATAAATAAAATTAATTCTATTAAAAATAAAAACATTTGATGTTTTTAAGTGTCATATGCATTCTCTGTGTTTAATTGCTTTTTTTTTACTTTATCCCCTAATCATGTAAAGCAGCTTGAATTACCTTGTTGTTGAAAGTGTGCTATACAAATAAAATTGCCTTGCTGGCTGATCCTACCCACGTTTGGATGTAAATGTAAACATTTCTTTTTCTAAAATAAACAACAGCACAATAAACAAATCACTGTTTTCACTTACAGTTCAGTCACCTCGTCAGTACACCTCTGTGTACGCCTCTCTGTGACAGATGTTAAACAGTCATCATGTCTCAGTCTAAACTGGACTCTCAGAAATACAGAAAGTGAGAATCAAACCCTGTTGCAGCTGTTTATTGGAGATGTTACACGGGCCTACTGACTATAATGTAAGGCTGATTCATATGTCAAAATTAGTGATATAAAAACACATTCAAAAGGCAAAACTTTAAAACAGCTCCACCCCAACCATGTATAAAAAAAAGCATTATTAAAACAATTATTACCCTCCCCTTCAGCATCTGTTACAATTACATGCATGTTATATGAATGAGGCAACATGGGGGGGTCAATTTAAATATCGTGATATTGATTTGAGGCCATATCGCCCAGCCCTAGCTGCAAGTCAATCACTCGATACAATCTGCTTAGATAGAAAACATTTGGACTGATTGGACTGTGTGTGTGATTGAATTTAAATTACTTGTAAAGTGCTTTGAGATGATGTGTTGTGAACTGATGCTATATAAAGAAATTGAACTAAATAACTATCTGTGAACTAATCAGGGACAATAACACAGGGTAAAAAGTCTTTTCAGTAGAAAGTCTGTAGAGGAATCTAAAGAAACCTTTTTTAAAGGTCAGCACACAGATGTTAACTCAGGGTAGGAGTAGGGTCTGAAATTATGAACAATCTTAGTGGAAATTAAAATTAGACAAATTCAATAACTTTTAATAAAATCCAAAATAAATCCTAACATGTTTGGAGGAGTGTTTAATCTATAATTCTGTCTTGTTTCCACTGTAGAATAATCAGAAGTGTAGAATGTATAATTTTTTCTTCATCAGTTCTATTTTGAACCAGATACAAAAAAGCAGTAATGACCCTTTATTTAACTTTCTCATATCAAAAACCAGGTTACAAAGATTCTTCTATTAGTTTAGAACAATATAGTCCAGGTTTAAAGAGTATTCATTTTGTAATTTTCAGATCAGAGCAGATTAAAGACGCTGAGATGGTAAATATTAGGAGGTATCGACCTTTGGCCGTTTCTGGAAGCAGATGCTGCAATCAGAAGCCAACTTTAACTTTGTTGACTTTTTTTTTCTCCACAAATGAAGCTTCCTAAATAAACGCCTTAAAATCTTAATCTGCATCGACATCATTAAACGTTAGTATCGCCAGGTCTTCATACCTATCCGGTGTAAGATGATCTGGGGTGTCCGGGTTAAATCCAGCAGTCTGCGCTGATCATCCATCTCTTCCTCGGACTTGAAGACTTCTTTAAACTCTGTGACTGTTTCGTCAGCAAGAGTTAACTGTTTGTTGAAGCTGGATTGCAGATATTCTTACCGCAAACACTCACACGTTCAGCCACAGATGATCAAACTCTCTAGAGTGACTCCATGCGGAAGGGAAGCTAACGCTGCTAGCATCACGTCTGTCTTCTTGTTGCCAATCAAGTCATTACCGCCACCAACTGGTCTGGAGGTGAACCTGCATTATCATTTTAGGGCGAGATCGTTTAATACAAATGTTATCGTCTAAGATAATTAAATATTAACTGATACATTTTACTTTATGATTTATTTCTGGATTTCTTATGTCAGTTTTATTGAAGCTGATAATTAATTCAGCTGATGTTTTCATTTCCATTAACACCATAATGTTTTCCTACTCATAGTTAATCATTAAGTCCATCATGTTTACTGTGTACAGTGTTTGTTGACTTTCTATTAAGATGTCTGGTCTGCTTTCTGAATGGTTTCATTGTAAACTTACTTATGATGAACTGGAATCTGAACGAATTACTGATCTTAATGGTTCTGTGTATGAACCCACTGGAAAGCTGATAATAACACAAACATTTCTCCTATGATACTGAAAGTCCATCATCTATGCTTTTCCCTACCTTGATATTAAACTCTGATATATTCAACACATTTATCTTACAGTGAGGATGTCTGGAAGAAAGCTTAGTTCTTCTGTGTCTTCTTCAGGAAAAGGGCTGCTAAAATATGCAGACCCCACACATCCTGGGTAGAAATTCTTCACTACAGCACTACAGAGCAATTTTTCCAAAAATCAGTTTCCACAGAGACAGTTTCTCCCCTGTCTCTCTTATGAACACCTTATGGCCAAAGTGAAACCTACTCTCCTGCAAAAAAATATAACAATTTATTCACTGTCACAACAATCCTCCTTCTTTCGTTCTAATTAAAAATAAAACTGGCTGCAAATACATAAACATTATTTGTCGTTTTTTCCAGATTTCCCAAAAAAAATCAATTCATTAAAATTTTGCACACTGTGAGTAACGTTGTTATGCATCTGCAAAGGGAGTCAGACTGTCTTTGTCACGCTGCCCTATTCACTCCTCATTGTCTTCACCAGTCTCTCAAATCATTCACACCTGATCCTACTCACCTCCGGCCTTTAAACCCAATCACTTCTCTCCACTCAGCGCCGGATCTAACACAGTGTCTTCATCTCCATGGTGTATCGTCTTCCTGCCTCTCCGTTCCTGCCCGATGTCCTCTTCACCATCATCATCACCGCCTCCTTTAAATAAACATCTCGCACTTCCTCAGCTTCTGTGTATGGGTCCATACTCCACACACACACCCCTGACAGAATGCCTGAGTCTTTTTGGGTACGCCCCTGGAAGTCTGGCGGACGGCCCCTGAGGACCTGGAGGTCCGGCGGATGGCGTCCCCTTGCTGGAAGGGGGTCGGGCGGACGGCCCGGATGGCGTCCCCTTGCTGGACGGCGTTCAGGCCAGATGGTGTCCTCTGGCTGGTGATCCTCCCTTGAAGACCTGGAGATCCAGCGGACAGCCCTTAGGTCCTCTTCAGCTTGGCTGGTCGGCGGCGACGAAGATGCCTGGCCGGTAGAGGTCAGCCGAGATGAAGAGAGTCTGGAGGCTCGGATGCCGCATGAGAAGAATCTGGAGGCTCGGATGCCGGCTGAGAAGAATCTGGAGGCTCGGACGCCGGCTGAAAAGAATCTGGAGGCTCGGACGCCGGCTGAGTAGAATCTGGAGGCTCGGACGACAGCGGTCGGCAGTGAAGAGGCTCCAGCGACGGGTCCTCCTTGACCCTCCCTGGGAGCTCCATCGACGGGGACGTGTCCTCCTTGACCTTCCCTGGGAGCTCCATCGATGGGGACGGATCCTCCTTGACCCACCCTGGGAGCTCTAGCGACGGGGACGGATCCTCCTTGACCCTCCCCCGGGGGCTCCAGCGACGCATGAGGAGACGCCAGATGCTGGAGAGCAGCCAATGTGATGGCCAGGAAGACCGTGGGAAGGGAAGAGGCTGAGACTGGAGCTGGAACGGGCTCACGGGCTGGAGCGGGCTCACGGACTGGAGCGGGCTCACGGATTGGAACTGGAACGGGCTCAGACACTGGAACAGGCTCTCCAGCAGGAGCTGATTGCCTGACTGGTTCTGAGACTGAGGCTGACTTCAGGGCTGAACTGGCTGAAGCCAGCGGGCAGGTCAGAGCTGGAGCCGAAGGGCTGCCGAGAGCTGAGGGACTGGGAGGAGTCGGTGCGCTGAATGCATCAGGGAGGACCGGAGGCGAGCGGACAGTTCCGACTTCCTCCCCAGAAGCGGCTCTGCCTCGACGGCTGGCTGGAGGAGCTGGTCTCAACGGGCTGGAAGCAGCTGGCGGTGCCACGTCAGCTGCTTCCTCCTCCTCGAAGGCCGTCACCCTGCGGCGGTACCGTCGTCGGTGACGAGGCGGAGGAGGAGGTCGGTACCTCCACGGACCCACGCCGGGAGGAGTGTTTGACACTTTCCACGCCATGTAGATCCAGGTCTCCGGCAGCCAACCCCAGCAATCCCAGTCCGAGCCAGCGCTTTCCCACCAGTCTTCTGGGTCCATTTTTTCTGGCCGGATCATTCTGTCAGGTGTGTGTGTATGTGTGTGGAGTATCGACCAAAACGCAGAAGCAGAGGAAGTGCAGGATGTTTATTTAAAGGAGGCGGTGATGATGATGGTGAAGAGGACGACGGCAGGAAAAGAGAGACTGGACATCGGGCAGGAACGGAGAGGAAGGAAGACGGCACACCATGGAGATGAAGACACTGTGTTAGATCCGGCGCTGAGTGGAGAGAAATAATTGGGTTTAAAGGTCAGAGGTGAGTAGGATCGGGTGTGAATGATTTGAGAGACAGGTGAAGACAATGAGGAGTGAATAGGGCAGCGTGACAGTCTTCCGCACTATTATGATATTCTGTCTTTGGTGAAAAAAATGGTTTTGTGTCTCTTGCCTGGAATAAATTTATTTTTTTTTTTTTTACAGATGTTGCTCTCATATAATGCAAATTATATGAGTACACATGACTAAGAGATTTCCACATTAACAGCGCCTAGTATTTGATATTTGAGGGAACCGGGCAGTAAATCTACCCCTTCCGTCTCTAAGAACTTGCCCGGCATCCCTGAGTTTAGCATTCCAGTGGTTATCAGCAACAGGAAACATAAACCCTTAACCAAACGCTCTCATATTAAACAAAATCTCAAATTGATAACCTGTCAGAAGGTTCAGCTGCTCATCATCACAATACTTAATGTGATGGGACAGACAGATCCCGTCTGGTCCCAACTCGGTAAAGAGCAAGGTGGCTCACATTGGACTGATTGCGGGACGGGGTGAGCCATCCAATAAAAGGCAGCTGCCTGCTCCTCCAGACACAGCTCTTGTATGTCACCTCAGGTGCTGGTATGCTGGAAGACTCTAACCGCAAGCTGCGATCGTAAGTGCTCTCCTTCCTGTTTCCTGCGCATTAGTAGTCTAATGTTTATGGCTCCTAATTTGTTTGTAGCGTGCGATTGCTGAGTGGAACCAGAGCTGCGCATGCAGTTACAGCATTAACACTGCAGCCAGGTACTCCTAGTCAGCTCTCTGCCCATGTGGGTGTGTCAGCCGTATTCAGGCTGATCGGATTCAGCGGTGCAACGACTGTAAGTCCTCATCTCTGCTTGGGGAGGGTTGTGTTGATCCAGGGGGACCATGCCAGTTTTGTTTGTCTGCAGTGTGGCTGCCCGCGCTGGTTGGGGCCCGAGAGCCGCTCTGTCATCCGGCTTTGCCTGCGGCGTCTCCACCTCATCAGCTGAGCGTTTGACGTCATCTGTGGGGCACCGGCTCTCCTGCTGCTCCATCTCGCAATCCCGCGACAATCAGTCCATCTACAGACCTGGTGGTGCGCATGGGGGTCCACAACTGCTGTTTTGTCTAACCCGTTTGTTTTAACTAGACGCTGGGTGTCTGACGTCTGGTTGCCGGGGCAACCACCAGAACGCCCACAGGGTTAAGGGGAGTTATCTTTGTTTGGCTTGTTGTGTTTGCGGTGCTTTTCATTATTATTTGCATGTTTACTACTTACTTTTGTTGCATGTTTAATTTAGTTTTTTTTGTATTTGTTTGCCCTAGGCCGTATGGGTAATTATTGTGGTTCACTCTTGGTAACTTGACTCTGATAACCTACAAGTCTTACTTTTTTATATGTATGTGTTAAATGAAATATTAAAATAAAGAATTGTCTTATTGGAAAGAAGCGATCTGTTCCCTTGGTGATTGTCGAACCTACGGGCCTTATTTTACCCCTCTCTGGGGGGGTTAACCCAGGGTGGCGTTGTTGCAATTTTTTTCTTTCTCCTCAGTTTGTTTTGGGGGGGGGGCAGTATGTAAGACAAAACCATAGTGGTGTACTAAGCCTTTGTGTGGCCTAATTTTCTTTCTCTCTCCCTTCTCTAAGGACCATTGGTTCAGTCTAATCTGGGTGGCTATGGACAGGGAGGTGCAGCAGTTGAAGGATCTGGTGGCCCAGCTGAAGTCTGAGAACGCAAAGCTGCTCGAGGGGGGTGGCGGTTCTGGTGCGGGGCTGGGTGCGGCGGCCTCGGGCTCCACATCTAGCGGTTCTACACCTGCTCATGCTGTTGCCGAGCGGCTGGTAGTGGTCCCCAGGGATCGGCGATGCCCCATGTTTAATAGCAAAACAGGTATTCCTTTTTCAGAGTGGGAAGAAGATGTCCAAGCATGCATGCGGGCTCGTCATTTGCTACCTGCTGACCAAGCCTTCTTTATCTTTGACCACCTAGAGGGGGAAGCGAGAGAGGAAAAAAAGTATCGCACTGGTGCAGAGAGAAGTGATCCGGTGAAAGTGTTAGCCATTTTGAAGGATCTATATGGGATAGTCAGATCTTATGTGACCCTGCAACAGGCTTTCTTTTCTAGAAGGCAACAGGAGGGGGAGACTTTGTTGGAGTTTTCCTTGTCTTTGATGAAGTAAAGCAAAATGTACCTAATGGGCTGGAGAATGCTGAGGTCCTGTTAAGGGACCAATTTGTGGAGCATGTGTTGGATGGGTCACTCCGCCGACACCTGAAGCAATTTGTTCTGGGTCATCCCACAGCCAGCCTGTTAGAAGTGCGAGGGGAGGCTATTCAGTGGGAAAGGGAGGGTTCCCTGGGGGTGTTCCGGGAACGAAGTCATTCGCTCCCTGCGGTGTACGGGCTTCAGTGTGGGGTATTGGGCAGTTACGGGCCAACAGTACCGGCCCCAAGTCCAGAACTGGCGGAACTGAAGGAGCTGTTAAGAAAACAGCAAGAACAACTTAATCAAATTACCCAAACTGTTTCCTCATTTGCAGGATAACCTCCCACAAGCCCAACCCCGGTCGTCGCATTCAGGCCCGATTATCTGTCGTCGTTGTCGACAGCCAGTGCACTTTGCTAGCCAGTGCGATGGGGAAAGGCAGCGCGACAACATGCCGCGTAGGCCCGGCCATAATTTCAATTCAATTCAGCTTATTTATATAGCGCCAATTCACAACAGATGTAATCTCAAGGTACTTAACAAGAAGTAATTTCAATACAATTATACAAATATTCCAATCAGTTAAAAAGTTTCCTATTTAAGGAATCCCAGCAGATTGCGTCAGTCATTCGCTTGAGGTTGGGCAGACTTTCCAACCACAGCAATCCTTCAGCAATCCCTCATACTGAGCAAGCATGTAGCGACGGTGGAGAGGAAAAACTCCCCTTTAACAGGAAGAAACCTCCAACAGAACCAGGCTTAGTAGGAGCGGCCATCTGCCACGACCGTCTGGTGGTTTGAGAAGACAGAGCAGAGACCAAGAAGGAACAGAAGATCCGATATAAGAGCACTCTCTATGTTACAGAAAGTAAAAAGTTGATAAAAGGACACAGTGGCTGTTCAGCCACTGGGAGCACCATCCCAGTCGATGCACCACGTCCAACAAGGCATTGCACCCAAGCAGGACACCAGACCAGGTATATCTTCTATGGAGAAAAAAACACTGAGAGAACACAAAGTTAACAGTCGAAATAGCAGAATGTACTGTAATACAACTGGAGTGTAGTAGTAGAAAAGGAAGTAGCAGAGTGAAGAAAATTTGTAAGTCTGTCCTCCAGCAGTCTAAGCCTATAGCAGCATAACTACAGAGATAGCTCAGGATGACCTAAGCCACTACTTTTAGAAATCCTAGGAACTACAAGTAAACCTGCAGTCTGAGAGCGAGGTGCTCTGTTAGGAACATATGGACCAATCAGATCTCTGATGTATGATGGAGCTGATTATTAAGGGCTTTGTATGGAAGAATAAGGATCTTAAATTCTATTCTGGATTTAACAGGGAGCCAATGAAGGGAAGCTAAAGCAGGAGAAATGTGATCTCTCTTTTTAATATTCATCAGAACTCTTGCTGCCGCATTTTGGATCAACTGAAGGCTTTTAATGGCATTTTGTGGACTACCTGATAGTAAAGAATTACAGTAGTCCAGCTTTGAGGTAACAAATGCATGGACTAGTTTCTCAGCATCACTCCTGGACACATACACAGAGGTCGGAAAACTAGTACCCGCTGAGGTGGAGAGCCACAGCTCAGAGGGGGGTTTGATGGGCTCACAGGTAGGGGCGTCCAAACTAATTGCACCTTGACCCACTATGGATGTAGTTATGGGTGGCGTCACCGTGAAAAGTTTGGTTGACACCGGCTCCATGTTGTCGACAATTACGGAGAGTTGTTTCTCCAGTCATTTTGCATCCTTGGGGCATGAGAAATTGCTGGCTTGTCATTGGCTGCAACTCCGGGCAGCAAATGGAGTGTCCATCCCCTATATCAGCTATATAGAGTTGGACGTTACCTAATGCGACAAAGTCATCCCAGGTTGTGGGATCCTGGTGGTTAGGGACCCTCCTGGTACAGGGTCCTCAGTTTCAGGAATCCTGGGGATGAATGTAATGAATCGTTGTTACAAGGAGCTGCTAGGGTCTGACGCCCACTCGATCTTCAACTTACCTGCGGTAACGCAGTGTCCGGGTCCTGTGTTGGAAGCCCTCCAACAGTGTCATCAGGTACTCAGAAAGAACCAGGGTCCTTCTGTGGGGGCCGTGAGAGTTCGGGGTTCCAGAGGGGTCAGAATCCCGGGTGGGGTTATGAAGCTGGTAGTAAGCACCTGTCCCGCGAGGCTGGAGGGCCCGACTTTATTGTTTGAGCCCTCAGAAGGGGGGCTGCCTGCTGGGTTGCTAGCGTCTCCCTGTTTAGCCCAAGGGACGCGAGGTACAATTCACATCCCTGTTATCAATGTGGGTATGGTAGAGATTGTTCTCTACCCACAAACCCATCTAAGGTTATTAAGTTATGTTGAGGTGGTTAGTCTCCCTCCAGGTGTTGAGGAGATCAGGTCTCCTGTAACAATCTCCTCTCAGGGGGCATCAGGAGAAGGGAGAGATGCACTGGAAACCATTGACTTGTCTGGTTTGGCAGAAAAAAATCAGCTCCAGGTGCGGTCCTTGTTACAAAAATATCATTCTGTCTTCTCGCTTCTTGAAGGTGATCTGGGATGCACTGACCTGGTTTCCCATGACATCCCTCTGCTGGATGAAGTCCCCGTCAGAGAACGGTACCGGCGCATTCCTCCCTCAGATTATGAGGCAGTTAAAGCCCACATTAATCAGCTCTTGGAACATCAGGTAATAAGGGAAAGTTGCAGTCCTTATGCCTCCCCAATAGTTCTGGCGAGGAAGAAAGATGGTGGCCTACGCATATGCGTGGATTACCGTCTTCTTAATAATAAGATTATACCTCCTTACCTCGGATCGAAGAAAGTCTTGATGCACTAGCAGGGGCACGGTGGTTTTCCACCCTTGACTTGGCTAGTGGGTATAACCAAGTTCCTGTGTCTGAGAAAGACGGGCCTCAGACTGCTTTTTGTACACCGTTTGGGCTTTTTGAGTGGAATCGTATGCCTTTTGGGTTGTGTAATGCGCAAAGTACCTTCCAGCGTTTAATGCAGAGAATGTTTGGGGACCAACAGTGTCAGTCCCTCTTCCTTTATCTGGACGATGTCATTGTGTTTTCATCTTCTGTTTCTCAGCACGTTCAGCGGCTGGAAGCAGTCCTTGACAGACTCCAGAGAGAGGGGTTGAAGGTGAAGTTGGAGAAGTGCTCTTTTCTGCGGCAGCAGGTGAAGTACCTGGGCCATGTCATTTCTGACAAAGGGGTTGCTACCGACCCTGCTAAAATTGAAGCTTTGGCTAAATGGCCACGTCCGAGCCATGTGTCAGAGCTTCGCTCCTTTTTGGGGTTCGCCAGTTACTACAGGCGTTTTGTGGAAGGTTTTGCCAAACTTGCAAGACCTCTTCATAAGTTGGTGGTCCAGTTGGTAGGTTCTAAGTCCAGGAAGGGGTCTGGACAGGCCCTTCAAGCTGCATGGACCGAAGAGTGTGAGGCCAGCTTTGAGGATCTGAAGGCCCGATTGACATCTGCTCCAGTGTTGGCTTATGCTGATTTTTCTCGTCCTTTAATCCTAGAAAGAGATGCCAGCCACTCGGGCCTGGGGGCTGTGCTCTTGCAGGAGACTGAGGATGGAGTTAGACCAGTAGCATATGCCAGCAGAGGCCTACGACCCACTGAGCATAACATGTCCACCTATAGCTCCATGAAGCTGGAGTTTCTGGTGCTGAAGTGGGCCATGGCAGAGAAATTTAGGGAGTACCTCTTGGGGCACCAGTGTGTGGTCTATACAGAAAACAATCCCTTAAGTTATCTTCAGTCTGCCAAGTTGGGTGCTGTGGAACACCATTGGGCATCCCATCTTGCTTCCTTTGACTTCACAATAAAGTATCGGTCAGGGACCAGCAACCGAAATGCTGACGCACTTTCCCGCCAGTCTGTGGCTGGGATAAGTATGTTGCAGCAGGTTCTGGCTGGTACCCCGGTCCCGGAGGCCTTACAGTCAGTTGTTAAAGGCATCCTGGGTTATTGGAAGAAGCGTGTTCGTCCTAGCCCAGAAGAAAAACGACAGCTTCCAAAACCAGCTTTGGTTTTGTTGAAGCAGTGGGACCGTCTGACAGAAAAAGATGGAGTGTTACATCGCAGAGTCTATCTTTCAGATGGGGGTGAGGAAATACTGCAACTGGTATTACCAGGCAGTTTAAAATCAAAGGTCTTGACACAGTTGCACAAAGAACATGGCCATCAGGGCGTTGAGCAGACAACTGAACTGGTACGTTTACGTTGCTACTGGCCAGGAATGGCTAATGACATCAAGCAATGGGTCAGGGAGAGTGAACTTTGTCAGGTTGCGAAAGACTCCCAGCTAATGCACAACAGCTACATGGGTCAATTGTTGGCATAAGCCCAAATGAAATTGTGGCCATGGATTTTACTGTGTGTGGTGGGATGAACAATTTGGTTCATGGAGATTAGTCCAGGTGGATGACATCCTGATGATTGGGGGGCAGGTCACGCTGTCTTCAAAAGAGGCAGATACCTGCTGCTCACACAAACCGCTCTCTGATTGTGATCCTCAGCACTGAGCGTGTTGGAGGTGGCGATCTGTCGTTGGTGGCCGTAAGTAAAATCTAGTTTGCTGCCTCATTAGTATTTCCTCTCTGTGACAGCCTATATGGCTTACCTGTAGTGAGCGCTGGTTGGAGGCTGACGCTTCATGCAGCTCCAGACATACATGCCAGAGCAGGTGCAGAACCAGCGTGGCCTCTTCCTGTTCAGTGGTTGTTCTCCTCCCCAGCTCGGCAAAGGTAGGACCAGTTGTGTTGGGTAACGGGGGGAGCCGATCCTGGGACTTTTACCATCTGTCTGTCTGCAGCGCGGTTTACCAAATTAATATCTCTGCTGCTGCTATTTGCTTCTCTGTTTCTTACAGTTTATTCTCTGTTAACTCCTTGAAACAAATAATACATTTATTACATTTATCTAAATGCACAATTTAAAAACTTGTATAACTGTAAATCATCTCTATTTTCAATTTATCTCACTCAGTTGCACCTTCAGATTTGAGTATGCCACCCTAATTTAATAACAACTGTCAAGTAACCTTTTTACCTGTACCTGATACTCTTGCTTAAGAAAGAAACTTTTCTTCACTGCAGTTTCTGTGTGTGTAGGACTTGAGTTATACTTTATAATTTACCGAAGTAATTATCTATTTGCCGACTTTTTACCCCTACTCAGTACTTTAGACTGCTTCTATTTTAAAATTAGCCTCAATCAAAGAATGCTACAACTGAAAAGAATTTACTGCGGTTTGATAGTAGGTCTAACATTTATTATACTGACACCCTGTTTTTTATGCGATCTATAGCATATAATGCGCACAGGTGTTAACTGAATATTTTCCACATTTGTCCCGTCCTTAGAACAGTTGACCGAAATTCTAAATCTATTTTTAATCATTTGTCTTCATGAAGTAAACTAAATTTTAAAACTAGAAACCAAATAATTTAAAAAAACCCACTGTGTGTGTGTAGGTTACACCTGTTAGCTTAAAGATTGCACTAAATGCATCATTTTCACATATACAGTTGAAACAGGTAGCCTAGTGTATCCCAAATGCTTCCTTATTATTCAACATTTTTATTAAACATTACAATGTGTTGCTAAAGCTTTATTCTTTATAATTTAATGTTCTAATCCTAAATTTGTTTTATGCTTTCTACCTCCTTTGTGTGAATCTAAATTTATACACAGTCTAAGATCTAAATGCTTCTATTACCTGTCACTTTGCTGCCAGTACAGCAGAAGTTCCCTTTTTGGGGGAAAATAAAAGGATTATTCATGAAGTTAAGCATTGCCGTATTTTAATTTGGAAAGCACATGTTTGAAACAGGAAGTGGTTTTGCGCAAAACAAAGTTTGACTAATCCGGACTCGTTAACATCCAGGAAGTAACCGAAAATTCAAGACTAAACTTTTCGTCAAAACAGTTGTTTAAGTTCCTATTTTTAGACTTCCAGCCGCAGTCTAAGAGTGCTATTAGTGCTTCATCAGTGCCGGGATCTATGATTGTTTATAACCAGAGAATCGCAGCACATCAGTCGTAAGAAAGAATTCTGTGGCTCAATTAGCTGATTAGCATTCATTAGCAACAAGAGAATCACATTAAACCTGCAACAGACTTTATTTCAGATCATTTTTACCACATTTTAGGTAATAACTCGCTAGCTAAGATTAACCTTAGAGTGTTTACCCGCGTTGTTTCTGATTCCTTTTCTGTAAATTACTCAAAAGACTGAAATACTTTCATACTGCCACTCAGATTTGTAACTTGAGTTTGTTTTAATATGTAAATGTCCGATTCTAACCGTGCGTTTTCCGTGTTATTTCTATGTACTGCTGAGTAGGCTACGTTTATCAAAAGTATTAGTTAAAACATAGAAACCATCATTCATCTAGATTATAGCTGAATTGCATATTTTCACATAGGTTTTTAAAAGAAAGTTTTCAAGCTAAGGTTCCCGGGCCAAATGCAGCCGCCCCTTATCCATGAACACAGAGTGTTATAGTTTTAGGTCTAACCAGTTTTACTCAGTTACAATAGTTCACATTTTATATTACCATTTACCTTTGTGCATTATTCCCCCACAAGGCTTTCATTGATTAGCGCAAATCTAACAGCTGTAACTCACGGAGTACAGCACACCCATTTAATAGAGTGACCATACAGAAAATACTCAAATATTAGATTGATGAGGTAAATACAGTCAGATGTCATTTCCATCTCTCACATGAATTTGAAGGATTGCTTTGCAAAACCAGCATAATAAATATAATCATTAATGATTGTTGGAAATGTGTTCCACCAAATATGTTCTTAAAAATGATGTAGGAATTTATTCTCCAGTAAATCACTGAGTCATGTTTAGTGTTTTATCTGCTGTCTGACGGAGAACTTCTTCTGTATCTTATAACATGCAGGCTGGATGGTGCGACTTGAAAACTTTATTTTCTAGTTGATGCATTAGATTAAAAAAGTAATCATTATTATATTATCACCATTATAAACTATAGCAAGTTTTCAAGATAATATAGTTTATTTTAAACATTAAATCAGACTCTGGCCTCAATCATTTATTATGCTTTAAAATTGGAATATTCTCCTTTTTATTTGATCTATTTTTACCAAAGATCACTTGATGTTAAGATTGCCGTTTTCTAGATCTGTTGCGTTCAGTTTTTCAGATAGAGCGATGACAGTAGCATATTTATAATCCTGAGACATAATTTTATGGCCGAAAAGGAGGACATGTCTGGGCAAAAGAGGTCGTATGGTCACCCTACATTTAAGGGCTTATCACCCATTGTTTTTACCAATGTTTAATCACGTTTAAACAAGAAAAAACGACAACAAACATACTGGTAGTGGTCAGTGTCCTTCATATTTTCTGTCCTGGTCCTAGATTGTGTTAGAAGAAATCTTGAAAGCATTTAAGAACGGTATCTATTGCAATACATTCTTCTAAATATTCTCACTTTACATATGCAATGCAGCAGAACAACTTCAAAAGCTTAGAATGCCATTTACAGAATATATGTCAAATGCATTAAAAAGACATTCAAATCTTCTTTTATGAAAAATGCTACGCAGAAAAATTCTCATTACAGGCCTCAAATAATTTAGGCTGTGACAAAAGCCAAGAGAGCTACAACAAAACTAACTGAAATTTATAGTTCAGGATTTGATTTTTACCCCTAAACACCTAGTGATTATATATTATTTGCTTTCTTAATTTGAAAAGTGATACGTCACTGTTGACGAACAAATACGTTTCGTTGGATTTGCTTTTACTACAAGAAAGTAAAACAACTGGCTAAACAGCGTCCAACAGCAGTAATTCAGTATGTCCATTCATTTGGAAACAAGCAATTAAATTCCAACATTTCATGTTCTTATTAAGTTTTATTTATTGGTATTTTAAAGAGTGTTTTTGCAGCAACAGGGGATCACACTTCTGAGCCTCCCTTGTAAGGTCTAAGAGAAAATGTTAGAATTTGAATTCCCTTCACCATAGCCCCAAATAAGCCAAAAAATATAAGCAGCCCCCAAACTCAGGTACGCACAAGTAACCTCCCAAGCCACTTGTCCATATCTTTTTGGGCCGAACCTTCTCCCCTGTGGACAAAGTGGTCAGTCCATCCTGAAGAAAAAGGCAAAAAAAAAGAATGAGAACCAGCCTGATTTGCATTCTGGTTCAGTTGAAATTGAAAATTGCATTGGTTGTCATAAGCAAAATTCCAAACTCACGGGACCACTGTATTGTAATTGATGGCCTCTAAAAAGCATTTCAGGGATGTTAATATTTACTTAAAACAGTGAGACGTCTTCCCTTTAATTACAAAGTCAGGTGCCTTATATTAAGACCCACTTATATAACTTCCTGTGTTTACCCGCCAGAGTGCGACAAAACCATCAGATTTCTAGGATCAAACCATCTCTCCTGACCTCTTGCCTCACGTTGGGCGCCAAGTGTTATGGTAAACAAGTAGCTCAGGGTTTCCATAATTAAAAAGACTTGAGTCCCAGAAGACGTTTAAGTATTTAATTCAAACATGTATGGCCAGAACACGGAGAGGACAGAGTTACTCGTGCATCACCCTAACCAACCTTTCTGACTAACCGCTTAAATAGTATTCAGCAATCATTGTTAATCTCTGTAGACGTCTTCTCCAACCTTCACGCCCCGCCTCTGGAGTAACTGCTTCATGCAAGTCTGATACCAACGCATAAAACAGCACATCCGAAGGCCAGACTGTTATCTTACTGCCCCGGCTTCTGTCTCTCTGGTGACCTGACACATATATATATATTATAAACATTAAGTTGGAGCAATAACCTTGTCATTTTACCCTAGATGCATTCACTAAACAGAGAATATACACTTAATTCCTAATTGCATTACAATTTTCCACCACGAAGACAAGAGATGATTGTAGATTTCAGAAGAAAAAGGGTTTAGTCAAACACTGTCTCCATGGGAGAAGAAGTGGAGGTGGTTGAGGAGTACAAATACCACGGAGTTCACCTGGACAACAGACTAAAGACTGAACAGTGAAACTGTCTACTAGAAGGAACACAGCAGAATGTACTTCTTGAGGAATTTTAGGTCCTTCAAGGTTTGCAAGATGCTGCAAATCTTCTACAAGTTTTTGTGGAGAGTGTAATCTCTTCAGCCGTCATCTGTTGGGGTAGCAGCATCAGAGCCAGGGACTTAAATCGGCTAAACAACCTGATAAAGAAGGCTGGTTCTGTTCTTGGGACGTCTGTGGAACATCTGGAGAATGATGATACAAAGGATTCTTCATAATATCAAAAAGATTATGGAAAACCCTGAGCATCCTCTTCATGAAACTGTCATACAAAAACAGTGTCTTCAGTCGGAGGCTTCTTCAGTTTCGCTGCAACACAGACCGCTACAGGAAATCCTTCCTGCCCACAGCCATCATTATCTACAGCAACTCATTAAAGAATTAATTATATATGATCTACAACATTTAATTTACCTCTGGAAGCAAAAAAGTATTTTCGAATTAAATTGAATTATATGATGTATTACAGTTATTTAGGTCACACCACATACACGTCTACATCTTCACTGAACAAGGATCGATTCTATTGTGAGATTTCCTTAGAGACACATGGCAGTGAGTTATCTGCCTAATCAGGATACTTAAATAAATTTGATGTGTGTATCTATGATACCTGGTTTCCCTTTTGCAAAACAATTATAAATTGATTTGAACAATAAGGACATTTCTACAGGTGCCTTATGGATCTTTTTTACTAAATAATAAAATAAATAATTTTGTCTGAAACAGTTTGATGGGCATATTCTATTGCAACAAAGGTCAGATAGAAATCGACATTAAAACAAATAAGAGGTCTGACTTTAACATAGCTGTAGCAGTGTGTCTTTGTCTGGCAACTTTTGGTTCAAACAGGCTTGTTTTTCAGTCCGTGAAAAGCCCAAAGGCTTCAGGCTCCTTCTTTGCCGGCTGCCGGAATCCAAGGCTCATTGCCGCTGAAAAACATACACTTGAAAACATTACTCAAAGGCAGCTCTAAACAGAACAGCAGCGTTCTGGATCAGCTGCAGCTGTCTTGATTGACTTTTTAGGCAGACCTGTGATTACGCTGTTGCAGTAATCAATCAGACTAAAGATAAACGAATGGTGTAGTTTCTTTTGGTCCTGTTGCGACATCGATCCTTTAATCCTAGAAATGTTCTTCAGGTGATACAAGGCCCACCAGTAGATTCTAGCTGTATTAACTAAAGCTGTGTTCTGACTGTTGATCGTTCCTCTTTAGGTCCAAAAACAATAACTTCTGATTTGTTTCTGTTCAGCTGGATAAAGTTATGGCACATCCATCGATTTGCTCGATGTATTTACTTACTTCAGGGTTTATGTTTGCCAGCCGCCAAACTCCAAGGTTCCGTGTCGCTGGCCACACGATTCCGAGCTCCTGTATTGCCGGACCTTTCTTTGTCTTTTGAATTTCCCCAGTGTGGGACAATGAAAGGCTTTTCCATTATATTGGTTTTCGTTTAGTTGTTTTTTTTCAATCATGAGACAATAAAAAAAAAAATAGAAATTCATAATTGATACAATATGAACAATATATCACTGTTAGAGGATTCCTTAATGTCAAAAAGGAGTGGGAAGAAGCATAGCCTACTTATTTAATCTCACTCCTACACTGCATGTTCTGTGTTGCCATTTATTCGTAGCCTTTAATAATATTGTATGTAAAAATGATATGTAAAATAAATGTAATACATTGTTAACATTGTTAAGAAAATAACATTAAATCACGTCAGTGTTTGGTCTAAATTTAATTTAGCCATTGGTATATATAGCATCTGGTTTACTTATCTATTACTGTATAAATTTGTTTATGGCATTTCACGTTTATTGTTACAAGTCTGATGCAGTATTATAATTCTAACAGTTGAAGATCATGTATGCAGCTTAACAATTATAATACAGATAGTCGCTTTCTGAAACTTAGTCACACAATGTGAGTTAATATAGTAACTTGTGAGAGTTAAGATATAAACTAGCAAAGTTGGTGGCTCAGGAGGTAAGAGTTCGTCCTGTACCCAGAGGGTTGCTGGTTCAAGGGCCTCAGGGTAGCAGTGGCTACAATGTAGCTCACCACCACCAGCCTGTGAATGACTGAATATGGTGTAAAGCTCTTTGGGGTCCTCAGGACAAGATAAAGTGCTCTACAAGCCGATTTACCATTTATTGAATTCAGGTGGGAATACTCCATGTATAAAACCAAATCTAAAATTGATCACCTATCAGAAGAATCCGTTATCCACCATCAAAACCACTTAAATTATCTTTATTTAACATTAGGACTTATCGAATTTTTGAATTCATCACCGAGAGCAATTGACACATTTTTTGCATGTTTGCAAAATCCTCGTCTCCGTATTTACAGCAATCAACGTGCACTCTCATGGCCCTGGGTTCAATTCCAGAATAGCAATAGTAGCAGTAGCTGGTGGGTTTTTTCCTGAACTACAACACCGCTTCAAAAATGGAAGAGAGAGGCTGGGGTCCATCTGACCCCAAAAAAACAGCAGGAGGGATAAACAAACTAGTTAGTTCAAAAAGCTACAAAGTTTTAACTTCTAGAGGTATAGAATTTCTTTAAATACATTTATATTCTTAATTAAACACTACTTTTTGCCAGATCAAAGTATCTTCAAACTCATCAGCAGTTTCAACTTTAACTGGCCGAAACAGGTTGGATCTTGTTTTCTTTAGATCTTATTTTCCTTCATACGTTTTCAAGTTAACTGTTGGATTAGCATCATTAATAAAACCTTAGATGGGCCATTTTTTATGAGTTTGTAATGGATAAAGACTTTTCAACTGTGTGAATTCTCATGTCATTTAATAAGTTTTGATCTGAATGTTTTTTCACGGGTATTACTAGGAAAAGGCCTTTCATCTGTATGATGTGTCATGTGACTAGTCAAATTAGTTTTATGACTAAAATCTTTGCCACAAATTGTACAAGAAAAAGGCTTCTCACCTGTGTGCACCCTCATGTGACTAGTCAAATAACCTTTCTGAGTTAAACTTTTGCCACAAATTGTACAAGAGAAAGGCTTCTCACCTGTGTGTACCCTCATGTGAATAGTCAAACTGAGTTTGTGAGAAAAACTTTTGCCACAAATTGCACAAGAAAAAGGCTTCTCACCTGTGTGCACCCTCATGTGACTAGTCAAACTGGATTTTTGAGTAAAAGTTTTGCCACAAATTGTACAAGAGAAAGGCTTCTCACCTGTGTGCACCCTCATGTGACTATTCAAATAACCTTTCTGAGTAAAACTTTTGCCACAAATTGTACAAGAGAAAAGCTTCTCACCTGTGTGCACCTTCATGTGACTAGTCAAATGAGGTTTTTGAGTAAAACCTTTGCCACAAGTTGTACACGAGAAAGGCTTATCACCTTTGTGCACCCTCATGTGACTAGTCAAATTGGGTTTTTGAGTAAAACTTGTGCCACAAACTGTACAAGAGAAAGGCTTCTCACCTGTGTGCACCCTGATATGACTAGTCAAACAGTCTTTCTGAGTAAAACTTGTGCCACAAATTGTACAAGAGAAAGGCTTCTCACCTGTGTGCACCCTCATGTGACTAGTCAAATTGGATTTCCAATAAAAACTTTTGCCACAAATTGTACAAGAGAAAGGCTTCTCACCTGTGTGCACCCTCATGTGAGAGGTCAAATGATCTTTCTGAGTAAAACTTTTGCCACAAATTGTACAAGAGAAAGGCTTCTCACCTGTGTGCACACTCATGTGGCCAGTCAAATATGAGTTTTTAGTAAAACCTTTGCCACAAATTGTACAAGAGAAAGGCTTCTCACCTGTGTGCACCCTCATGTGATGAGTCAAAGTGGATTTTTTAGTAAAATTTTTGCCACAAATTGTACAAGAGAAAGGCTTCTCACCTGTGTGCACCCTCATGTGACTAGTCAAAGTGGATTTTTGAGTGAAACTTTTGCCACAAATTGTACAAGAGAAAGGCTTCTCACCTGTGTGGACCCTCATGTGACTAGTCAAACTATCGTTCTGAGAAAAACATGTACCACAAATCGTACAAGAAAAAGGCTTCTCACCTGTGTGAATTCTGACGTGCTTTTTAAAAATAGATTTTTTAGTAAAGCTCTTTCCACAGGACAGACATGTAAAACGCTTCATACCTGTGTGGTTTTTCAAGTGTGATATTAAGTTACTATATTGAGTAAAAAAATCACCACAAATCTGACAACAATACAAACAGTTTTGTGTTTGAGTTTTCTTTTTCCTTTTGGGTTCTGAATTGTTGCACTTTATGGTTTTCTGACATCTCTTAATTTGTTTGGGCCCTTTATCTCGCTTTGATCCTGAGTCTTTATGATGGTTTCCTTCTTGATCCTGGTTCTCAGTTTCATTAGACTCCTGAGAGTTGACTTGGTTCCTGATTGGTTCTGGTTTAATGATACACTTTTCCACAAGAGTAGGGGTCACCACGAATGTATCTTCAGTCTCCTGCTTCAATACAAGCAGGTCTTGTTGTTCATTTATGCAGAGCTCCAATGCTTCCTTATTTATCCAGGGATGTTCTGGATCTTGGTGCTCTTCTTTAATCTGAGGAGGTTCTGGTTCCTTCTGGTCCAAACTGGAATCACACTCCTGTTTACAGAGCTGCTGCTCAGAGAAAACTTCTTCTTTCCAAACATAATCGAGTAGGTGGTCTAGAAAAGCAAAAACAAGAGAAAAGCTTTCTATTTAATGTTAAAGGTCTCATTCACTCAGTTTTTCAATGAATATCCTGTGGTCTCTAGCCCAATTATATGCCTTTGTGTGAAGTTTTATGTGGAAGAAGTCTTCAGCCCCCTTACAATTGGCTAAATAGAAAAAGTTTTAACGTTTTAAACGTCAAAACTGTATTACAGTCCATGATGGAAAATCTCTATTCTGCATTCTGATTAAATTTTCAATCTCTTCAAACAAAATGTAAAAATATGTTTTATTTTCTATGACAATTAGGTTGAGCATCCTTTACACCTCAGCAGTAATACATACTGATCTCCACCATGTCACACTGGAGCAGTAACTGAAGCAAAGTGTGCTTCTACCAAGTACAAATACTGTACGCTGTAACGCTAATGTTTTAGTCCATAAATCTTGTTGAATTAGTTATCTTAATTGTAGCCCTAGTTTACACGTATCACATAATTGGTCTATGTTAAAAAATATTTATTTTTAGCTTCCCTTCTTTGGCTCCCTGCTAAATCCAGAATAGAATCTAAAATCCTCCTTCTTCCATATAAAGCCCTTAATAATCAGCTCCATCATACATCAGAGATCTGATTGTTCCATATGTTCCTAACAGAGCACTTTGCTCTCAGACTGCAGGTTTACCTGTGGTAAAAGTAGAATGGGAGGAAGATCCTTTGGTTATCAGGCTCCTCTCCTGTGGAACCAGCTCACCGCTGTAGTCCGTGAGGCAGACACTGTCTACTTTTAGGGCCAGGCTTAAAACTTTCCTTTTTGATAAAGCTTATAGTTAGAGTGGCTTAGGTCATCCTGAGCTATCTCTGTAGTTATGCTGCTATAGGCTTAGACTGCTGGAGGACAGACTGACCACTTTTCTTCACTCTTCTACTACTCTTCAGTTGCATTATTTGCTGTTATTTCAACTATTAACTTTGTTTTCTCTCAGTGTTTTTCTCTCCATAGAAGCTACACCTGTTCTGGTATCCTGCTTAGCTATGATGCCTTGTTGGACGGGGGGGCATCGAATGGGATGATGCTCCCAGTAACTGAACATCCCCCATTTTTGTGCCTTTGCTCAGTCTTCTAGAGCCCCCAGTCGGTCGTGGCAGATGGCCGCTTGTACTGAGCCAGGTTCTGGTTCTGCTGGAGGTTTCATCCAGTAAAAGGGTAGTTTTTCCTCTCCACTGTTCCTAAATGCTTGCTTAGTATGAAGGAGTACTGTGAAGTAAATGATAACGCAAGCAACAGTCTATTGTTGCTAAATGTTCGTCCAGGAGGAGTGAAGTTTATAGACCCCTCTAGCAACTCTTCTTTTAAAATTGCCTAGCGTCAAATCTAGCGACTTTTTTGCTGTTATTGGAGACCTTTGGAAACTCAAGTAAAGCACGTCTCCCGGTTACACTTTTTACTGTGCACCAGTGCTGCAGCAGCCTCCTTTACCGCGCTCAAAGCATGTGGCCAGTCTGCATAATGCACCTCCGCCCGCTTTGGAGTCAGAGCAAATATTTACTCCACTGAGTCCAGAATGCTAATAAATTACGCATGCTGGAAGCCCCCGCTTGGTGGCTGCTAATGGAGGAGCAGCCTCTCCTGATCTCTTCAAATCTCTTGCCTTATTCTCTTTTCTTATTTTCTTTTCCTAGCATTTTACTTAGTTACTTTACATACCCAGCCACTGGAGTTAGACCTGATCTCTTTTTTGGATTACTTTCTGAAGGACTGTGGATGACCAAAATGGCGTTTTGCTCACCTGAGGACTTTGAGAAACGGCT
The DNA here is from genome assembly GCA_963556495.2 of Valencia hispanica. NCBI lineage: Eukaryota > Metazoa > Chordata > Actinopteri > Cyprinodontiformes > Valenciidae > Valencia > Valencia hispanica. The sequence goes on from OY747707.1 coordinate 3,332,826, forward strand.
CCAGAGAATTGAAACAATAGAGGTGAAGTTACGCTATCTTGACGATAACACGGAATTAAACACTGGATATGGAAATCAGACAACTTTACCGATGACAACATACTGGTGTTATCTCGGTCCAACAGTCTCGCACAGAAGCCACAGAACAACGCTACTCCCTCAGCCAAAAGACTCTTTAGGGGTAGAACACCCCATTTACAGTTTGATTAACAACGGCCAGCTTTAAAGCGCACTGAATCTACACCTGCTTTTTCTGTTCCGAGGAAGAAAAAACAAAAGAAATTCCAACACAAAACAAGAGATATCACTCCACCTGGAATTACGCTAAGAAACAGATTCCTAGCACTCAATTCCCTGAAAGGCGACACAGCCCCTGGGACTAGTCAAGGACATCAGGAGAAATCCATCCACATGAAGAAGACATAAGAAACTAAGAACACCCCAAGCAACACTTCTCATCATACATGACGGATCAGTCAATGGTATCAAAGGCTTTTGTAGCCAGAACACTAGCGTTTATAGCTGCTCCAAAAATACAGTGAGAGAAATATAGAAAAAATCCTGACAATCATAGATCAATACCCGAAACTGGAAAAGTTCATTATCCACACAGGATCAACTGATGTAGCCAAGAAACAGTCAGAGATCCTGAAGAGAGACTTTTCTGATCTGCTACAGAGACTTGATGGACTTAACTTTTTTTTTAAATCACCAAATCATGTAAAGCACCTTGAAATACCCTGTTTTGAAACTGTGCTATACAAATAAAATTGCCTTGCCTTAACATAAACATCTTTATTAGCGGACCACTCCCTGAAGGAAATGATGAAAGGTACAGTAGACTTAGCATGCTGCATAAATGGTTAAAGAGACCATCTGTTGAAAATCGATCTCATTATTTAATCATTTTAAAATATTTGGATGTGCCAAGCACTTGTTCAAGGAAAACCAATGTTATCTTAACAGATCTGGAGTGAGACTGCTGACCTCAAATATGTTCTGTTATCTGAATCAGAAAGCTAAACACTTGATAAAGCACCCGTGAGCTGACCTTGAAGCATGGCCCGTGGATACTATCAGAGAACAATCATTTCTCCAACACACCAAGTTAGGATGACGCCACTGGCCCAGACAGATGCACAACCCGCAGAGAATGACAGAAGAAACACGTACAGCGCTTACCACAGCGTTTTTCAAGTATTCCAACTAGGCATGGGCCGGTTACCGGTTTCAAGGTATACGGCAGTATGAAAAAGTCAAGGTTTCAAAACCACTGAAATTTTCCGTCATACCGTCCCGGTGGTATAAGCGTTTTTATTTTTTTTAAAGTAAAGGTCCCTCATGAAGCTGCAGCATAAAGAGCTCTGCCGCACCTCCCCCACACACACCTGCGTTTGTTGTGAGTGACAATCGGCCAGCTCTGCAGGCTGTGGGATGACTGAACTATTTCCACCGTCTCTAAGCGGATGCTTGGGAATACTTCGGCTACCGTAAAAAGCCATTCGTTCACGGCTTGGAAGAAGAAGGACGCCCGACGTGCAAAACGTGCTTGAGAACAGTGGCAACCCGAGGATATGATAGTACGCATGTTCGGGAGCAGCCCCCATCGTTGTATGCTAAATTCAAGGTAAAGTTAATGCTGTCTTGAAATGAATGAGTGTATTAGCGTCTGACATTAGTAAAATGAGCTTTTTAGCTTGGCAGATCTGGTAACTACCATATCTTATTTTTTCTTCATCTCTATCCTTAGTAACTTTCTTTAATTGAGGCAGATAAGGGTAACTAGCATGCTAATGATGATTTATCTGAACATGCTAGTTAGTTACCATATCGGCCTCAGTAAATTGTGTTTTCCTTTAAAAAAAAAAAAGAATACAGACATTCAAAATACACATTTTAGAGCTGTAATCATAATACCGTGAAACCGTGATATATATATATATATATTTTTTTTTTTTTTAAACGTGTCCTGTTTGGCAGTGTGGAGCTCAGAATTGGTGTCTGAGTACCAAGTAGAAGCCCAACAGATTTACTTTCACAAGCGGAGCAGTACAGCTTTTGCTATAGTCCTCCACTTGATTTATGTGTGAAAAATCTTTATTATGAATTGTTGGGGTTTTTATTTCCTGATGTTATGGACACGGAGACGGAAAATTAAGGAGAAGAAAGAAGGAAGATGAAAAAGAGAGGTAGGAAACAAAATGTCATGAGAGAGGGTGAGTTGAAAATAAAAAAGAGGAAGGGGAACAAAGAAAACACAGGAAAACATTGAAGTCTGCCTCCATACCCACAGGACGGCAGAGAGAGGGGGAAAAACAAAACACGAAAAAGGAACATCGACAAAACCAACCAAACATTGTGAACTTAAGAATTACACAACCACATCACACAAAAATAGATATAAAAATACAACAACAATGTCACAGAAAAACTCATGGTACCGATTAATCAAGCTCTAGTAATGATAACCTCAGCCCAAGAATATATCCTTAAACACCAGAGACCCCACATCTATGTGTGTGTTAGCATGCTGGTGCATATAAGGTTTCTCCATAAGAGTGTTCGATAGTTGGTGTGAGAAGACATCAATCCGTCCCCCAGGAATCGATGCAGACATGAAGGAGATCGGAGCAAAGACGTCCAAAGGACCGCCCAACCCCAGGCGGACCCGGGCGGGGCCGACCGCATCCCCCAAGAGAGGAGAAAAGGAGAACCCCAGGGGAACATCCAGCTTCCACTATGCAGGGGCCCGGGGGGCAGAAGTGACGAGCCCACGGGCTCTGCCGGCAACCGGCCGCGCCGGGGCGGGCCGGTCAACGTACCGGGGGAGCCGGGGTCCAGGGGCACCCCACCCCCCAGCAGGGACCCGACAAGGGACCGGCCGACGAGGGCCCCCCGGCACTGCAGGGGCCGCGGCCGGCCGCCACGCGACGCCTCCCCCCTAGGCCAATCCCCACCGCCAACATCCCAGCGCCCCACCAATAGCCGCAGGGGACGGACAGCATCCCCAGGCCGGGCTCAGTCAGCATCTGGACGCCAAGTTGTACCAGCTCCCGGGTCCTGATCCCGCGCAACGCAGGGCGCCGAGACCAGGCTTCAAACGAGAGCCAGGGCCGGTCCAACCCGCCAATGAACCGGCCACGCACAGTGCGCACAGAACAGGTGATCAAACGAGCAGAGACGCCGGATCCGCATCCCGCCGAGCAGGCACCACCCAACAATCCCAAACCTGGCACGTCTAAAAGAGGTGCCCCAACCAACCAAAGGAAGATATCGGCCCAGCGCATCGGCCGACCGTCACACCGGCCCCCCCAGGCCCGGCCAGGCACGCACCAGGTCTGAACCGGATTGACCACCGGCGCACCGGCAGGCAGGGGCCCCCGTCACCGGCGGGGAGTGACGGAGGGGAAATAGGCCCCCCATTAAGTGTAAGGCCTGAGGTGCGCCAGGCGAGGGGGCAGACCAAGATCCAACCTGACAGGTAGACAAAGACATACAGACACAGTCATACGTTCCCTCCCTCTTAAACACATACATTCTCACTGACTCACCAAGACACCCAAAAAAATGACGCTGTACCCTCACTCAAAAACCCCATGCACACTTTATCCTCCCAGGTCCAGGTACTGATGCCCCAGTAGAGCCACCAGCCCCCGGACCCGGGAGGTGGACCCCCTACCTTCTAGGATGGAGACAAGCAGACCGCCAAGGGCCCCACAGTGGCAAAGCAGCCCGACAGCCCAGGACCCCGACCAGACCGCCTGTCCTCCTCCGGACCCCAACCCCTGATGGCCCGTAGCGAACAGGGGTGGGAAAAGACCCCTAGCCTCCATCCTCCCGCTCGAGTATGGTGTTGATGCGTGTTGTTATAATGTGCATTTAAAACAGAGGGGTGGGATGTGGGGGAGGCAGCCACACATCCCCCAACCCCCACCCCGAGCCCTCAGTGTCTATATGTGGTTTAACAGTGGGCACCGGCACCAGAGGTGAAGCTGATTGTACCGCTCCCCCTCTGGATGCCGAAAAGTGTGCCCACCCCAAAGTCCCTACATATGTGTCGTGTGAAAATGTTATAAGTGGGAGTGTCTAAGTTGTATATTAAAATTGGGACCCAGGACACCACGGGACAGCGAGGAGGGAAGCCCCTCCTCGCACCCCAGTGATGTGCCCATGCCCCAAGACCCTATATGAGTGGTAAAGTGATGGAGCGGGTGGACAGAGGTGTCCAGGGATGGGGAGGGAAGGACTGGGAGACAAAATGTCTTCCCAGGGAGCCAGCTCACCCACTGACCCCAATAGGCACCGCTGTTCACCGGGATCCACGAGGGGAGGGAGGCCATGGCACGTCCGACCCGGGGCCCACGGCCACAGCACCACAAAGCCCCACGGACCCCAAGGCAGTCCCCCCAGCCCCATCCCAGAAGGGGAACTAAACCCACCCTGACATTCGCTCTACTCTCAAAACACAAAAGACACTAGACACCCAGGTTGAGTTCGCCCCCCACCCTCCCGCACACCCCTCCCCCCCGTCCAAGTGCCCTCGTAGGGGGAGAGCACCTGTTGCCACACAGCAGCAGCCTCCCCACCAGCAAAGGAGGCCCCCAGCGCCACCCGCACACCGGAGGCCCCCGTAGCCCGAACCACGTTGACGTACCCGCCCAGACCAGGAGCAAACCGATGAGCCGGGCGGCCGACCCACCAGGCCGACATCCACCAGCCTCATTCTTTGTGGAGCGACCACTGTTGCTCAACGGCCCGGCAGGAGACCAAACCCAGCGCCCCACCCACCTGCCCTGCACGCCCACCACCCGGCCAGTCCCCCCGCAAGTCCGACCGATCCCGGCCAAATGCCCAACCCCAGCGCCCCACACAAAGACCAAGACCCAGGAGCCAAGTCCAGTGCAAAAAAGGACTGATCCGGCCCAGAAACGCCACCCAGCCGCCGCGACCAGCAGCCAGGCACCCCAACCAGCAAACAAGGCGAGACGCCATACAGGGACTGGCGATGACAATCGGCCCAGAGAAAAAAAAGAGAGGCGGCTGCACATGCCGGCCGCCGGCCGGCCACGACCCCCACAGCCAACAGAGACCCCACGCCGGCCAACCCCCAGCCAGGACCAAAGCTAGGGGACGCGGCGCCCCCGACCCCCAGGCCCACCCCAGACCCTACCCAGGCGCAGCACGGCCACCAGGCCAGTAACCCATGTCCGCCAGTGCAACCCCCCCAAGGCACCGCATGCAGCCATCAGGAGTCACCACCCAAAGCCCAACCCCAGGCCGGCCACGACGTCCACCGCCCCATCCGCCCAGTGATCCCACCCCCCGGGGTCCACCCAGACGCCTCCAACCCCAAAACCCCCACATCAGCAACAGTGTCCCAAACGACAAAACCAAGTGCCCCCCACCCCCACTAGGTGATGGAGCCGATCAAAGGAGCCCAGAGAGATTGATCAGATATGGAGCCAGAGGCCGTCTCAAGACCAATATGGTCCAACAAGAGATTTCTATACTGATTAATATTAAGAGCTTTTTTATTTTTCCAGTTCAGGAGGATAGTTTTCTTAGCGATGCATAAGGCAATGTGAACCATTAGAACTGACTTTGTGTCCATGGTGACATCATTTAAATTTCCTAACAGGCAAATTGAGGGAGATGGTGGGATGTTACATTTCAGACACTTTGATAAGTCCTCACATATCTGGCACCAAAATTTCTTAACAGGTGGACAGAACCAAAGCGCATGAACATAAGTATCTGGTATATTGCTTGTGCATTGTAAGCAGGTATTAGACGATGTAAAACCCATCCTAAACATTCGTTGACCTGTATAGTGTACTCTATGAAGGATTTTGTATTGTATTAATTGCAAATTAGGATTTTTTTTTATTTTAAAGGTTCTTAAACATATCTGAGACCAGACGTTTTGGTCAAAGCTGGCTGATAAATCCACCTCCCATTTTGAAATAGGGATGGCTATTGATTCATCTAATGTAGATAAAGTTTTGTATATTTTAGACAGCAATTTGGGGGGGTTGAGATTAAGAAAATCTAAAACTCTTGCTGGAATTTTTAATTCAGCTGTATTGAGCCTAAATTTACCTTTAATAATAGATTTAATTTGTTGATATTCTAAGAATTTGTTTTTATCAATTCCATATTGTGTAATTAATGTATTAAATGGGATAAAGTCTGTTCCTTCAAATATATGTTCCAGGTATTCAATTCCATTGCACCTCCAGACTGGGAAACTTATCATACATTTTTTTTGCAAGATGTCGGGGTTATTCCAGATGGGTGTACGTCTGCATGGGATTATTGTGGACTCTGTCATTTTTAGAAACTCCCACCATGCTGTCAGAGAGGAGCTGATATTTATGCTTTTAAAGCATTCATAGTGTTTTATATTTGAGCTAATAAATGGTAGGTCTGAAAGTTTTATCTTATTACATAGTGTCTGTTCTACGTCTATCCAGGACTCGTCTAGGTAGCTATGTTTTAACCATCTTGATATGTATTGGAGCCTGTTGGCTAAGAAATAATGATGGAAGTTTGGTAGATCTAGACCTCCTTTTTCTTTGGTCTTCCGTGATATTTTTGCCTACAGTTATCATACCGTCAGAATCTCATAACCTTGACCGCTGGAGATAGGCACCAGCCCCCCGTAACCCTGCATTAGGATGGACAGGTACAGAAAATGGATGGATGGATGGACTCTAACAAGTCAGTCTGTACCTCAGTACTGAACCAACTACCAGTGTCATCCCCAATTATCACCAATGTAGAGAAAATGTCTGAATTCCATTAATTAAACAAAAAAACCTTGAATAAATCATTAACTAACTAAGCTCCTCCTCTTGCTGTCTAGATATCCTACCCACAGTTTTCTTTAAGAAAGTTTTCTCTGTTATTGGGTCTGATCTGATTCAAATGGTGATAGGTGTCTTCCCCCAGGCATAAAAAAACAGCAGTTGTTAAACCCCTGTTAAAGAAGAAGAATCTCGACATGTTAAAACAGAACTACAGCCCAATATCTTCCATTCATCAGTAAGATTATTGAAAAAGCTGGTTCAGCAGTTAAATAGCTTCCAAGCAATGACCAACCGCATTTCAGCCTGGTTTCCGTGCTCACCACAGCAATGAGACTGCCCTCGTCAAAGTTTTCAATGACATCCGCCGAAATACAGACTGTGGTAGAACCACAGTGCTGGTTCTGCACGACATCAGTGTAGCATTTGACACTGTTGATCATGATATGTAATTGGAATGACTGGAGAGCTGGGTCAGACACTCTGGTACAGGATTTGGCTTGTTCCGAGTCTTACCTAAAGAACGGGGATTTCTTTGTTTCAATAGGAAACTTTTCAACAAAACATAGAGAAATCCCACGTGGGGTGCCCCAGGGCTCCATCCTGGGGCCCCTCATTTAATATCTACATGCTCCCACTAGCCCAGATTACAACAGCCAATAAGGTTAGCTACCATAACTATGCAGATGATACTCAGCTTTACATTACAATGTCACCAGGTGACTTTGAACCCAACCAAACACTAAGCAAATACAGCAAGCAAATTAATGGATGGATGTGCCGTAACTTTCTCCAGCTGAACAGAAACAAAACAGAAGTAATTACTTTTGGACCCAAGAGGAACAATCAAGAGTCAGCACACAGCTTCAGTTGATATGACTGGGTAAGCCGTATTGTGTCATTTCCTGTTGTCGCTGTTGCACTCGGTGGAACCGTTTTTGTTCAGACTCTCTTGAATGGATCTAGATTTCTCTGTACATAGGCCTTTCTAAGTTATTTTAACACACAAGCACACTAAAACATAAGATTTCTAGCGGTGTACTTTACATCTTGGGAACTCCTTGTGTTTCACACAGTTTTTCTTGGCGTGTTAAGGTCTCGCTAGCTTACTTAGCTTAGCTTCATTGCTTCTATGGCTACTCCTCTTCTCTCTCTCATATGTCATTCTCAGCCTAAATCTTCTCCTCTTTAGTGCTCTCTGTGTCAGATGTTTAGTTACTTCCCTGCCTCCTTTAGTGATAATGGTAACTGTAATAAATGTAACATTTTTGTAGCTTTGGAGGAGAGGGTGTCGGAGTTAGAGCTACAGTTCTTTTGAACATCTAATCCTTATTTTTCCTCATCCAAGGTGCAAAACATTAAGACCATTTTTGTTTGTGGTTTTGTATCGTCCACCGGGCCCTTACTCTCAATTCCTGAATGAAATCTCACCTTTTTTTTTTTATCGGATTTAGTATTAAATTCTGATAAGGTCATTATAGTGGGAGATTTCAATAATCATGTGGACACTGGAAGTGATGTCTTAAATGCAGCCTTTAATGCCATCTTAGACTCAATTGGCTCTACTCAAAAAGAACAGGGGCCCAACCACTCGGGTAAATACACTTTGGACCTTGTACTGACATACAGAATTGAGTGTGAGGAGATAATAGTCCACCCACATACCCCTGTTCTGTCTCACCACTTTTTGGATAATTTCTGAAATTAGTTAAACTGACCAACTTAAATCTGAAAGAAAATGTCATTATAGTAGAGCTTTATCAGACAATGCTGTAACAAGTTTTAAAGAATCTGAGACACTGAGGAAAGTAAGAATGGAACAGAGTAACACAATGGATGGCAGCAATTCTATCTCTAACCTCTCAGAAATTGATGGTCTGGTTCATAGCGTTACGTCCTCATTGCGTTTGGCAGATAGTGTAGCCCCCTTAAGAAAGCAACTGGCTAGCCATAGGAGGCTGACTCCTTGGTTTAACGCAGAGTTGGGTACTTTAAAGCACAATATAAGGAAATTGGAGAGAAAATGGCGCTGCTCACAACTAGAGGATTCCTATTTAACCTGGAATAACAGTCTACTGCTGTATAAAAAGACCCTTCAACAAGCTAGAACAGCATATTTTTCATCATTAATAGAGGCCAATAAGAACAATCCTAGGTTTCTTTTTCATACAGTTGCCAAACTTACACAGAGTCATAGCTCTGTTGAGCCAACTATTCCCCCAGCTCTTAGCAGTGATGATTTTATGGGATTTTTCATACATAAAATTAATTCAATTAAAACTAAAATCATGAGATGTACTTAAGTGTCAAATGCTTTCTGTGTGTTGTATTGCTTTTTTTTTTACTTTATCCGTTAATCATGTAAAGCACCTTGAATTACCTTGTTGTTGAAAGTGTGTTATACAAATAAAATTGCCTTGCTGGCTGATCCCACCCACGTTTGGATGTAAATGTAAACATTTCTTTTTCTAAAATAAACAACAGCACAATAAACAAATCACTGTTTTCACTTACAGTTCAGTCACCTCGTCAGTACACCTCTGTGTACGCCTCTCTGTGACAGATGTTAAACAGTCATCATGTCTCAGTCTAAACTGGACTCTCAGAAATACAGAAAGTGAGAATCAAACCCTGTTGCAGCTGTTTATTGGAGATGTTACACGGGCCTACTGACTATAATGTAAGGCTGATTCATATGTCAAAATTAGTGATATAAAAAACACATTCAAAAGGCAAAACTTTAAAACAGCTCCACCCCAACCATGTAAAAAAAAGCATTATTAAAACAATTATTACCCTCCCCTTCAGCATCTGTTACAATTACATGCATGTTATATGAATGAGGCAACATGGGGGGGTCAATTTAAATATCGTGATACTGATTTGAGGCCATATCGCCCAGCCCTAGCTGCAAGTCAATCACTCGATACAATCTGCTTAGATAGAAAACATTTGGACTGATTGGACTGTGTCTGTGATTGAATTTAAATTACTTGTAAAGTGCTTTGAGATTATGTGTTGTGAACTGATGTTATATAAATAAATTTAATTAAATAACTATCTGTGAACTAATAAGGAACAATAACACAGAGTAAAAAAGTCTTTTCAGTAGAAAGTCTGTAGAGGAATCTAAAGAAACCTTTTTTTAAGGTCAGCACACAGATGTTAACTCAGGGTAGGAGTAGGGTCTGAAATTATGAACAATCTTAGTGGAAATTAAAATTAGACAAATTCAATAACTTTTAATAAAATCCAAAATAAATCCTAACATGTTTGGAGGAGTGTTTTATCTATAATTCTGTCTTGTTTCCACTGTAGAATAATCAGACGTGTAGAGTATTATAATTTTTGCTTCATCAGTTCCTTTTTGAACCAGATAAAAAAAAGCAGTAATGACCCTTTATTTAACTTTATCATATCAAAAACCAGGTTAAAAAGATTCTTCTATCAGTTTAGAACAATATAGTCCTGGTTTAAAGAGTATTAAGTTTGTAATTTTCAGATCAGAGCAGATTAAAGACGCTGAGATGGTAAATATTAGGAGGTATCGACCTTTGGCCGTTTCTGGTAGCAGAGGCTGCAATCAGAAGCCAACTTTAACTTTGTTGACTTTTTTTCTTCACGAATGAAGCTTCCTAAATAAACGCCTTAAAATCTTAATCTGCATCGACATCATTAAACGTTAGTATCGCCAGTTCTTCATACCTATCCGGTGTAAGATGATCTGGGGTGTCCGGGTTAAATCCAGCAGTCTGCGCTGATCATCCATCTCTTCCTCGGACTTGAAGACTTCTTTAAACTCTGTGAATGTTTCGTCAGCAAGAGTTAACTGTTTGTTGAAGCTGGATTGCAGATATTCTTACCGCAAACACTCACACGTTCAGCCACAGATGATCAAACTCTCTAGAGTGACTCCATGCGGAAGGGAAGCTAACGCTGCTAGCATCACGTCTGTCTTCTTGTTGCCAAACAAGTCATTACCGCCACCAACTGGTCTGGAGGGGAACCTGCATTATCATTTTAGGGCGAGATCGTTTAATACAAATGTGTCTCTGTGTCCAGTGTTTGTTGACTTTCTATTAAGATGTCTGGTCTGCTTTCTGAATGGTTTCGTTGTAAACTTACTAATGATGAACTGGAATCTGAACAAATAACTGATCTTAATGGTTCTGTGTATGAACCCACAGGACAGCTGATAATATCACAAACATTTCTCCTATGATACTGAAAGTCCATCATCTATGCTTTTCCCTACCTTGAAATTAAACTCTGTTATAATCAACACATTTATCTTACAGTGAGGATGTCTGGAAGAAAGCTTAGTTCTTCTGTGTCTTCTTCAGGAAAATGGCTGCTAAAATATGCAGTCCCCACACATCAATTCAATTCAGTTTATTTATATAGCACCAATTCACAACAGATGTCATCTCAAGGCCCCGTTGATGCAGACTTTCCAACCACAGCAATCCTTCAGCAATCCCTCATACTGAGCAAGCATGTAGCGACAGTGGAGAGGAAAAACTCCCCTTTAACAGGAAGAAACCTCCAACAGAACCAGGCTCAGTAGGAGCCGGCATCTGCCACGACCGTCTGGGGGTTTGAGAAGACAGAGCAGAAACACAGAAGGAACAGAAGATCTGATATAAGAGAACTTTCTATGTTACAGAAAGTAAAAAGTTGATAACAGGACACAGTGGATGTTCAGTTACTGGGAGGATCATCCCAGTCGATGCCCCCCGTCCAACAGGGCATTGCAGCCAAGCAGGATACCAGACCAGGTATATCTTCTATGGAGAGAAAAACACTGAGAGAAAACAAAGTTAACAGTCGGAATAGCAGAATGTACTGTAATACAACTGGAGAGTAGTAGGAGAAAAGGAAGTAGCAGAGTGAAGAAAATTGGTAAGTCTGTCCTCCAGCAGTCTAAGCCTATAGCAGCATAACTACAGAGATAGCTCAGGATGACCTAAGCCACTCTAACTATAAGCTTTATCAAAAAGGAAAGTTTTAAGCCTGGCCTTAAAAGTAAACAGAGTGTCTGCCTCACGGACTAAAGCTGGGAGCTGGTTCTACAGGAGAGGAGCCTGATAACTAAAAGATCTGCCTCTCATTCTACTTTTAGAAATCCTAGGAACTACAAGTAAACCTGCAGTCTGAGAGCGAAGTGCTCTTTTAGGAACATATGGACCAATCAGATCTCTGATGTATGATGGAGCTGATTATTAAGGGCTTTATATGGAAGAAGAAGGATCTTAAATTCTATTCTGGATTTAACAGGGAGCCAATGAAGGGAAGCTAAAACAGGAGAAATGTGATCTCTCTTTTTAATATTCATCAGAACTCTTGCTGCAGCATTTTGGATCAACTGAAGGCTTTTAATGGCATTTTGTGGACTTCCTGATAGTAAAGAATTACAGTAGTCCAGCCTTGAGGTAACAAATGCATGGACTAGTTTCTCAGCATCACTCCTGGACAGGATGTTTCTAATATTAGCAATATTCCAGAGGTGAAAGAAAGAAATCATAGAAACCTGTTTAATATGGGATTTAAATGTCAAGTCTTGGTCAAAAATAACGCCACGGTTCTTTACGTTATTACTGGGGGACAATTTAATGCCATCCAGATGAAGATTTGCAATTATGTTTGTTTGTTTTATTTATTGTACAAATGGGCTGCACTGTGGCACAGTTGGTAGCACAGTTGCCTTACAGTAAGAAAGTTCAAGGTTTAAATCCTAGCGAGGGGTCTTTCTGCATGGAGTTTGTTCTCCCTGTGCATGCGTGGGTTCTCTCCGGGTACTCCGGCTTCCTCCCTCAGTCCAAAAACATGACTGTTGGGTGAATTGGTTTCTCTAAATTGCCCTTAGGTATGAGTGTGTGCGTTTGCATGGTTGTTTGTCCTGTTTCTCTGTGTTGCCATGCGATGGACTGGACCTGTCTTGCCCCATGACACCTGGAGATAGGCACCAGCCCCCGCCCAACCCTACACAGGAATGACAGGTACAGAAAATCGATGGATGGATATTGTACAAATATATACTGCCTTCGCTTTTCTCTGAAAAGTAAAAAGAAGGCAAAAAAGATTATTGAAATAAAAATGCTTTTCCATAGTTATCAGGAGTGACTCTAGACTGCATAGGAACCCAGAATCTTTGAAACCTCCTTAGTCCAGTTCAGGGTTGCAGGAATACCGGTTTGGACAGTGGAAGGGAAACCAAAGCGATGAGAGAAGACCCACCAATGCACAAGGAGGACTTCCATCAAATGAGTTTTCTCTCCTTAGAAGTTACAACTGGCCTGCTGATTTTGCGTTTAACCATGTTTGCTTTCTGGGAAAACCACTAGAAAAGCTACATCCGCCTCCATGTGTACTCTGTTTGTCTTTCAGCCCAGCCTATTGTGAAAAACATTTTTTTTTTCAAAAACAGCCTTAGTGAATAAAAAAATGCAGTTTTCAAATAATCATTTAATTAAGTGGAAAACTTTTACCCAGACTAACCTGGGCTTCTGTTTAAAAAAATCCTCCCTAATTAGGTTTACTCAGGTTATTAACTGGTCGTGCCACCCTTAACACAGAGATTTTTACGTCACTGTGGAGGGCTTCTGGCCCACTTTAGTTCAACCACATTTCAGGGTTTTCAATTATTGTAAATAAAAACTTTTAAACAAGCATTGAATGAATACACAGGCCAAAAGGTGAAGGGGTTATGTGCTAAAATAATTAACTAAATGAGTCTGGGTCTTCCCCTGGGCCTCCTCCCGGTGGGATGTGCCCGAAACACCTCACCAGGGAGGCGTCCAGGAGGCATCCTGACCAGATGCCCGAGCCACCTCAACTGACTCCTCTCGATGTGGAGGAGCAGCGGCTCTACTCTGAGCCCCCTCCAGATGATCCAGTGATCACACTTCTGAGCCTCCCTGGTAAGATCTATTCAGGGGTTCCGGAGAGGAGGGTCCGACGGATAGTCGAACCTCGGATCCAGGAGGAACAATGCTGTTTTCCTCCTGGCCGTGGAGCACTGGACCAGCTCTACAAATAAATATGCATGTTGTTAATTCAAATATTTCTAGGTTGTTGTTTTTTTTGTACAGATAAAAAAAAAATCAAATGTTTTTTTTGTTTTTCCTTTCTGACATTTGGGATCATTAAAGAGTCCAGGTGTGCTCCATCGATCTGTGGTGCAGAGCGTCAAGAAGATGCTGTGGCTTGTAAACCAGTATTTGTGACACATCTTGTTTCAGAAACAATTATCAGCCAATTGTTTCAATATCAGAATATTTGCTATCATGCTTCTTTTACCACTGTTCTCCATTGAAATCCATAATATTAATAAAAGACAAACCCAAAATTTCCGTACAGATCATTTGTCTTATTTCATGCATTGATCGAACTCAGGTTGCATGTATAAAATTAAACACTTTGATAATACCTTGGGGTGTAACGGTTCTCATTTTCATACCTAAATTCTTCCATAGAGACGTTTTGGTTCGCTGTGAAGGCATACCGAACAAATACAGATGTATTTTAAACCTGAAGACATGCAGAATGTTCATGTGCTCACCGCAGTGGTCCATCACAACACCAAAACTAAACTCAACAAGGGAGGATTCTCAGTCATCTCTAAAGTCTGTATGGGAACAGTCAAAGTAAAATTCCTTGTTTGTGTGAATAAACGTTCTGAAAAAAGCTGATTCTAAACATTAAAGGTTTATTGTTCAGCAACAGTGATGACGGAGAAGGAAAGGTGGACTAAATCCACCTTTACTACACCTAAATTTCAGGCCTGATCAGTAGATTCTAGCTGGATTAACTGAAGCTGTATGCTGACTCTTGATCTTTCCTCTTTAGGTCCAAAAATAATTCCTTCAGTTTTGTATCTTTTCAGCTAGAGAAAATTATGGCACATCCATGCATTGATTTGCTCAATGCATTTACTTAGGGTTTGGATGGGTTCAAAGTCACGAGGTGACATCGTAAAGTAGAGCTAAGTATCATCTGCATAGTTACGGTCTCTATTCTTATTGGTTGTCATAATCTGGGCCAGCGGGAGCATAAAGATATAAATGATAACGTCCAGCCAAGTGCAAGTACATTATGAAGCAGGAAAATCACGCAAAGATCACCAACTTCTCGGCCTCTGAGCGGCTAAAAAAAGGTTTTGATGACTTAAATCTAGTTGTTATGCTGTGGCATCACCCTAAACAAACTGATCTGACTTGTGATGAGAGGAGATTTTTAAGTGAAAGCCGGCGCCTCGCGCTGCTGTGCTACCAGTCCCTGACCAGCCTGCTGTCTGCTAACTCCTCTCTCCCAATTCGTTTATCCTGTGGCAGAATATAAAAAAGAATTACACATTCACACAATAAATATTTTTGGGCATGCATGGGAAGATATCCTCACCAAAATCATCTTCAAAGAACTCTTCCTCATAAATGCCATTTATTTCTTTACAAAGTTATTACAAAACATTCTGAGAGACAGCCTCTCTTACAGGATCCAATCAGCTTAATAATACATATTCATATAGATGGAAAGGGTGCCTGTAGTCCGTCCCTAATAGGTTAAGCCCGTGTTAATATATTCCTTTTGGTTGCTAAGCAGAAAACCTTCCTTCTCTCAACAGCATATTTTGAACGACCAAACCAACAGATGTTTCCTGTTTTGTTCAGAGAATCGTGACCCATTGTCTAACTCATATCCTGTTCTTAACAGTTTTGTCCATTTAATCGTGACCGTTCCTTTCTGACCCGTGGGTCACATCCTGTATCAACACTTTTCTGCATTTAGTTAATTATTTTAGCACATAACCCCTTCACCTTTTGGCCTATGTATTCATTTAATGCTTGTTTAAAAGTTTTTATTTACAATAATCCCTCTTTTCACCTCTAATATTTTAGAGGTGAATCTACTATTACTCTTACTCCTGTAATTCCACCTGTTCCATTTCTTTTATAGGAACTAACATGTATTGTCCTCTAAGTGGTGTTTGTGAGATTATTTTCTTTACCATAATTTTAAAACACGGTATTACGCAACATGTCAGCAGGAAAAAATATTAACATCAAAATTCCTAGGAAAGCCACTACCTTCCAGAGTAAGGACATCCATCCTCCAAAAAACAACCAATTCATCCATTGTGGAGTATCTGCATTTACAAAGTCTGCATTTTGGGCTTTGGCTACTTTGCGCATTTTAGAGAGAGCATTATCTATGTCGTTTCCATCTCTAGAATTATCCGGGATGTAGCTGCAGCATGTCTCATTCAGGAGTACACAAATTCCACCTTGGGCTGCCATCCAGAAATCTAACACCATCCTATTTTGAAGTAACATCAACCTCATGGCTTTCATATCTTTATTGTTGGATTCCCATGCACTAATTGAGGCATTCATGAATAACGAGAAACGATAGGCTTGGGTTTCCACTCTTAACATGACTTTTCTAACCCCTATTGAGGGAATTATTTTCCATAATTTATGGTCGTCTGGGACATCACTACCCCAAACACTGTCATGCTTTTGAACTTCTATTTTGCTTAGAGACCGTTTATTCCTACTTTCATTTTTATCCGAATCAGTTTTCTGTTTTGTGGTAATTATGAATGTGTGGTCAGTTAATCCTACTGGCGCGAATACTCCACCCCAATTTTCAGGCAAATACACATATACCTTGTGTCCGCATAGCCAATATATGTCATCCACTGGTTTTGTGCCCTTTTTCCCAGGTAACGCTGCATTATCCCAGTTTACAAACGAATAATTTCCTACGGGGGGAGTACTAGTAGAATACAAAGAACTAATATTACACAGACAGGTCTCATTTTGATCTACGGTTTGACTTACAGTGTAACTACTATGGACACACTTTTTAGGGTTGTACAATTTTTGGCATCTAAACGGAGACAATCGTCCTAGATTCCTTGTCCCGTTGCTATGAAAACAAGCTGGAAAAGTCATAGAGGATTTTAATTGTGCAACCCCCGGAAAAGATTGTGGAAACGTTGCAAGTGATTCAAGAGCAGTAAGGAGTTTATACGCTGTGAAATTTTGAGGACACAAGTAGGACACTAAAGTACAGTTGTTCCAGTTAATCTGATGACGGCCATAGCGCTTCACATCAGTGTGGAATACACAAAAAGAACTCCTAAATGACAATGGGAATGGATCCAATACGGGTTGAGAGGAGCTCTTTGGCATGATCGAGCACACATAGCAGTTAGAATAATTCTTCGATCTTGCAAGAACCTCCACATAGTTATACCACTGATTAAGATGGTATCCATGCAGAGGGTCTTCATCTTTAACGCCTAAATGAGGGTCTGATACCCATCTTTTGCCACGTTGTATTATCCGGATATCTGAGTGGTTTTTGGAATTTATCAAGCTGTTAGGACGCAGGCGGTTGTCTGTGTTTTGGCAGTAAGCTGCATGTCTGTAGGGCCAGTCGCAATTCAGAAACAATATAAAATTCAATATTAATAATAGTACAAAAACTGCGCAGCTTAAAACCGTCCAATTACCCCAAATAGGATCAGTTAGGGGATTTCTTCCCAACCTCCTGTAGCTAAACATTTTCAATCTGTATAATTTGCACAAAAATTTAAGCTTTAATATTTTTTTTAAACAGAATGTAAATGATGAAAAATATGAGCATTAAAATTAAATACACTTAAAGGCAGCCTTCTTATTATTTTAGCAAACTGGTAATACTCTGTTCTGCCCCTAGGAAAATGTGACTTTTTCCTCAGCCTGCTTATTCCCACATCATGATGCTGCCGTTTTCTTTCTTTATTTTTTTTAATAATTTTTTTTACATAGTGAGGCAGCTGCAATTATTTAAAAAAAATACAAATAACAAAATCTTTAAAAGGTATGTAGATAAAATCAAGCTAAGCTAAAATATAATATAAATGATAAGACGTAAATAAGATAAAATATAAAATGTGAAGATGCTCTTCAGTTTCTGTTTGGTGTCCTCCACTGGCTCGAGGGTGCTGCAGAAACTCTTTTCTTCTCTTTTCTTTTGATCTTCATGGAATACTTAACCAGCCTTTATAAAATGTATATGTTTTTTGTTTTTTTAAATGTTTTTCAGGCTTAAGAATTAAGTACCCCTTACCCTCTTTAGGAGTGATCTAACCCCTGATCACTCCTCCCCGACAGATTTTCTTCAGAGAATAAAAGCTGGGCTCGATAGCACCTAAGAACTTTTACTCTCCCTCTGTTGTCCTCTTCAGGGCCTCCCTTACTTCCGCAAGGGACCGTTGTGGTTCAGATGCAGGAGAACACTGATTCCAATGATACCAGGTGCAGCCCTTCCCCTTCAGTTGAACAGCATGAGTGGTTCTGGCAGTAACTTGGTAGGGACTCGTCTACCTGGGTTCACACCACTTCCTTTTAATGACTTTCAACCACACCCAGGCAGCTTCACTGGGGAGTGGAGCTAGGCCCTATACTGCAGAAGGAGCTGTTGTGAAAGATTTTACCAAAGCTTTTAAGATGTGATAGTCAGAGGATGGGTTCTGAGGGGTCGGGTCAGTCACAGTCCGAAGTTGTGCAAACGGTCCATTAAATACCCTGCCAGTCAGTAACTCACAAGGTGTAAGTCCTTTAGTCCTACAGACTGATGACCTGACAGCCATAAGTGCTATCGGAAGGGCATCAATCCACGTCAGTCCTGTTTGTGCCATTATTTTAGCTATTTTGGTTTTAAGATTCTGGTTCATTCTTTCCACTGACCCCTGAGACTGTGGATGATACACAGTCCCAAATTTGTGGGTTAATCCCAGCTGTTTTTCTACAAACTGAAGATGCTGATTTTTAAAATGTGTTCCTGAATCACTTCGCACAGTTCGAGGAAAACCGTGCCAGGGAATGTAATAATTAATCAAGCACTTAACAACAGTTTCACTATCCTCACGCTTGGCTGGCTAGGCTTCTGGCCAGCCTGTCAGTGGATCAGTCAGAACCAGAAGGTACTTGTAGCCCTTCACCGGTATTCCCATGTCAGTGTTATCAATGACAACTTCTTCACCAGGACGTGATAGTTCTTTAAAGGACCCCATTTCAGGTTTAATGGTGGTTTAGGATTAAATTCACCACACACTTTGCATTCATGTAAAAAAAATTTTATCCAATCTGTCATGTAAGGGTGCCACCAAAAACATAAATTTATTTTCATCTGAGCGGCACCTACATGGGCCAAGCCATGTGCTTCTTGGAAAATCTCCGATTTCATGTTCGAAGGTAACACTGGACGTCCATCTGCGCTACGCCAGAGTCCCTGAGATTCGACTGCTCCCCTTTGTAGCCAAACAGATTTTTCTTGAGGCGCAGCATTGTTTTGTTCAGTTTTAATAAAATCCTCTATGTTTTCAGTATCTTCTGCTACCATTTTCATCATCAAATCAT
This sequence comes from Valencia hispanica, assembly GCA_963556495.2. Classification (NCBI taxonomy): domain Eukaryota; kingdom Metazoa; phylum Chordata; class Actinopteri; order Cyprinodontiformes; family Valenciidae; genus Valencia; species Valencia hispanica. The sequence goes on from OY747707.1 coordinate 3,352,042, forward strand.
GAGCCTGCTGATACCCAGCAAAAAGTTTGGCAGCCGTATCAGCGGCTGAATTCCCGGCAGCTTCAAATGTATTTTCTTTACTGTGCCCCTTGCATTTTTTAATAGCTAGTGCAGAGGGAAGCTGCACAGCATGTAGAAGCTCAATCATTTCTTGCTGATGTTGTATTGGTTGTCCCTGAGTGGTGAGAAACCCACTCCTTTTCCATTGGGGGAGTCCAATATGTAAAGCCGACCAGGCATACATGGAGTCAGTAATTATTGTTATTCTTTTTCCTTCTCCCCACTTACATGCTTCAATCAGAGCCCTGATTTCTGCTTTCTGTGCTGACTGTTTCCCTTCCAGCTTCCCCTGTTTTCTTACCTGAAACCCATCAGTAGTTTTCTGCACTACTCCATACCCTGCTTGTAGCTCTCCACTGGGAGACCTGAAACAGCAGCCATCAGTAAACAAGGATATGCTATCTGGAAGAGTTTGAGATTGTAAATCTATCCTGATTTTGCTATCTTTAACTGTTTTCTCAGTGCAATCATGTGATACACCTCCCCTCATGTGATCTGCCATGTTGATACCCTCATGAACAAATGTTAAATTAGGTGCTTCCAATATTTTGCTCATGCGCTGTTGTCTGAGTGTGGACATGGTAAATGCCTCAGAATTAACGAATGCCATTACCCCGTGTGTAGTTAACACCCTGAGAGGATGCCCGCGAACAATGTGTGCTGTTTTGGAGATGAGATGGGCTAGTCCAGCTGCATGCCGGGTGCCTGTTTTCTGTTGTATCTAGTTTTACACTAAGATACATCAAAATGCTACTATGTCCATCTACCTTTTGAAACAGGACACCATTGATTATTCCATCAGTCTCTGAGGAGTCTAGAAAAAATTCTAGTCTGTATTCAGCCAGAGCCAAGTCTGCTGCTGCTGCCAGTTCCTGTTTTAGAACAATAAACGCTTCTTCTGCTGCCACCGTCCAGTTAAGAGGAGCATTTAATTGTTTCATACCATGTTCATTTATCAACGCACGCCATGGAGTGGTCAGATTAGTGTAGCTGGGTATGTAGTGACGGCTAAAGTTGGTTAGTCCTAAAAAGGACAGCATTTCTTTAACCTTTAACGGTTTTGGATGTTGTAGGATTGCAGATCTGTGAGCTGCTGTTAGACCTGATCCTTGTGCAGTAACTCTTCTTCCCAAAAACTGTACTTCTTGTCTTACTAGCTGTAACTTATCCCTGGAAACCTTCTAACCTTCTTGGGCTAACAAGCGGAGAATATTTATTGTTGCTGTGGTGCACACTTCAGCAGTTGGTCCTGCTTAAAGCAGGTCATCTACATACTGAATTAGTACACATCCTTGAGGTAATGTTAATTTTTGTAAAGATTCTTTTAAAACTTGGTTGAATAACCCTGGTGAAAGAGCAAAACCTTGAGGTAAGCGAGTGTATCTAAGTTGTTCCCCACGGAAGGTAAATGAAAAAATATCTCTAACCTCTGGTGCTAAAGGTAAGCTGAAAAAGGCATTAGCCAGATCAATGCAGGTGAACCACTGTAAATCTGGTGTTAATGCACTCAGAGCAGTATAAGGGTTAGGAGTGGAAATTGGCTTTGTTAATAATTCCTGGTTGATAGCGCGCAAATCATGTGCCATTCGATATTTCCCGGTTCCCTGTTTCTCAACAGGAAGAATAGGAGTATTCCACGCTGAGTTGGAGGGTTCTAACACTCCTCCCACCTTGAGAGCCAAAATGGTCTCTGCAATCCCTTCCTCTGCCTCCGGTTTGTGTGGATACTGGGATCTCCAAATGGGGGATCCTGTTTTCATGGAAAATGTCAACAGTTGTGTGTGTACTAATCCAACATCAGTGGGTCCAGAGGACCACAGAGTGGGAGGGAGGGAGTAGTTGTAGCGCTTTAACAGCTGCTGGGTGATCTGTTTTTTCTCTGCCATGAAAACGGGTCAGGTGTAAATGTTCTAACATAGAAGCATCCCATGTCGTGGTCTGAATTTTGTATATGCCAGTCGAGGAGGAAAACCATACGCTAGGTATTTGAGTTAATACCCAGTCAGTGGTTTCTGTCCCTCTTTTCACCATGGGGCCTAAATCTTTAGCCTGATGTTTTGGATGTAACAAAAGAGAAATATGCGGCACTGCTTCTGAACTTATCATGTAAAATTGAGCTTGTTGAGGAGTCAATTTAGCTTCTACGGCTACTCCCTCTGGTCCCACATAGCAAGGACCGGCAGTTACTGTCCAATCTTTACCTTCTAATGTTTTCTCAAACTGTTCCTGATAAATTGTAGGATCGCCCCTCTCATACAGGAGGGTGACATGTAGGGGATCTGGCGGGGGAACATAAGGATTCAAGTTCAGAAACCATGGTTTCCAGTCAGACATAAAAGATGCAGCAGACTGTGGTCCATAGGGAGGGGTCAACTTGGCCCAAAAAATATCTGCCACCTGTGGAGTGTCATCCTGAAGAAGGAACTGTCCATCAGATCCAGAACAGGAAAAATAATGTCCACTGGGAAGGGTAACAATCAATCCATCAGGACCACACAGGATTGTAGCTCCAAGTTTAATGAGCAGATCCCTGCCTATCAAGCTTGCAGGTGTAGCTGATGATACCACAAAGGGATGTACCACCCGCTGATTTCCCAGTTCCACAGGGAAGGGTTTTAGTCACAGGGAGAGACATCTGAGCCCCAGAAAATCCAACAACAGAAACCTTTTCTCCAGAAAGTTCAGCATGTGGAGGTTGCTTGTCCACAGTGCTGTAGGTGGCGCCTGTGTCAATAAGAAATGGTAATGAATGTCCACAAATGTTCATTGTGAGTAGAGGGTCTCCCATACCACTCTCACTCAGGCTTTTCTGTGGGCATTGTCAATAAGATGATTGTCCCTGCCATTGGGGTGGGGCCAGATGAGGTTGTGGCGTGTAATGCTGTGGCCCCTGCTGAGACGGTAGGGGTCCCTGTGTGGGTGGCCCTTGGCTCCGCCCACAATCTCTTGCCCAGTGGCCAATTTGTCCGCAAATGAAACATGCGTCTGACTTTCTACCAGGAAATCTTCCCTTCTGTCCCCTGCCCCTCCCGCCACGAGCCCCCCTGTAAGCTCCCCTGTACTGTTGGCGATTATACACTGGAGGTGGGGCCACTGGGGCCACCTGGGAATACATGCACGCTGGTGGTGTCAAATACTGCACGGTTTGTAATACGGGTTCAGAAGGGGGAGGAGGTGTAGGTGTAGCCACTACCAGTTGCTTCCCCTTTTTATTGCCTTTTAAATCTGATATTTTAACTTGGGCCTCCTTCAACTGCATTTTTAACAGTGCAGTTTCCAAATCACCCTTCTCCTTCTTTTTGTCATATTTCTCATCCTGTTCTTTTTCCAAGAAGTGGGTGAGGTGCACTTCCCATCTACCCTGGTCCGATCCAGGCAGATCTGGATTTTCCTTTTTTGTTTGAACTGATTCTGGAACCCCTCCCAAAACTGCTTCTCTGAACCAACCTCTGTTTGTATCCGCTCTCCCTGGATACTCCCCTGTCAACGCTACCCACTTTTTCTTTACACTGAGAAATATAATCTGTAGGAGACACCTCAGGTTTCCACACAAACTTGGGGACTTTGGAAGCATGTGTTCCTGGCCATCGACTACGCATCCATGTATAAATATCACGGGAATATTGGGTAAACAGTGCACCATCCGCTGTACAAGCTATATATGCTTCCGCTTCTAAATCTCGCATGTCTGTGAGTGTCATGCATTGTGCAGCCACAGCTCTGAAGTCGCCTAGAGCTAAAGTCTGTCCCTGAGTCACCTGATCAAACTTCCTCAGCAACAAATTGGCTCCTTCAGATAAGGATGGGAGGGAGTGGGCTATTACCTGCACATCTGCTAATTTAAGAGGTTTGTATAATCTTTCACCTTCACGAATACTAATTAATGGTGCCATTGTAGCCCTCTTTAAGTCTCCTCGAGGAGGCGGTTCCAAGTTATCTGGATCATCTGCATCGTCTCCCCCACCCTTCTCCTTAGGAGTTCCCTCATCGTGGTGTTGTACTATTTGTCTCCATACATCTAATTCTTCTTTTGTGTACCGCAATTCCCCTCCTTTAACGTGAAGGGCTAGTTTTAATGTCCTAGTAAGGTTCTTCCTCTCCTTTTCTTCCTCATCATCTTTCTTTGGTGCTCTGTCACATGACGGTGCTGTTCCTCCTAAAATTGATCGCTGTCCCTCTCTTTCTCTCTGCTCTCGATTCCCAAAGGGAACCTCACGGTCCTTTGCTGGCTGAGGCTTGGGTGTGGTGTTCCTACCAGAGCGCGTTTGAACAATGTTTGAGGGTGTAAATTCCCACTCTACCTCTAGTGCCTCTCCATCACTGTGTTCTTGTTTTATTACTGGATAAATACCTTGATATGATGGTGGAGGAGCTATTGAAGACAGCATGTCCTCTTTGCAAAGATGATCGACACCTTGTCCACAAACCCTACGGAAATACTACTTAGCTGCTTTTGTAGTTAACTTACCCTTTCTCCCCATCAATCTACTTGCTTTTGCTGCCTCTCAGACCTGGACTTCCTTTTTTCTTCTGACATTATAACAATATATCACGTTCACCTTTTATAAAAAACAGGTTATTTCTAGGGGAAATGCCTACTGGCGTTCATCCAGCCCCTAAGATCCAAGCTTCTACTTGAATACTATTTATTCAAGCGGGATCCTACTGGGTGTTCTGATCACAGGTCTGGATGGATTTTAGATTCCCTGTCTTCAACCTCTACTATGGAGATCTTTAACACTAGAAGATCCAGGATTTTTTGCTCTACCTATAAAACCCAGAGGGCAGCCGATCGGCTGGAAGGCCACCTGTGAACCCTCCTTTTGTTATGTAAACGAGGCAATCACTGGGGCACCACAAGAGGGGACATGCTAAGCCACTTCACTCAAAACACCTTGACATAAAATGGGGGAGGGGGGAGAATCAGATAGGAGCAGGATTGCTCTGTCCGAGCTGCTAACTGGCTGTCTGTCTTTCACCAGTTTCCCAAGGTGGCAGCCTGGGCAGAACATATGAGCTGAATCAAAATGTAATATATGTAATATATGTAGAAGGATGTAGAAGTTATCAGGACCCTACAACACTGGGCTTCCAACATCCCCACCAGACACATAGAAAAAGTAAAAGAACAGAACCACATCAAAAAAAGCACTGAAAATCTGTGGTTATCCCAACTGGGCCTTCATGATATTTACAAATAATAATAAAAAAAATGTATTATCAGGATACAGTGTTAGAGAGTGGAAGTGAGTGAGACTTAGAACTTAGACTTAAAACTTTATTGATCCCTTTGGGGGGACTCCCTCAGGGAAATTTGAGTTTTCAAGCACACAGAGAAAACTAAACAGTAAGTAACAGTGAGTGAGGTGAGTACATTTCAATAATCACTCACAATCTTGGCACTGCCAAGCCGTCTCCTTTCTGCATTTGCCACATGTGTATTTGTATCAGTCAATACATCGCACAGTGGCATGATTGCTTTTACACTGAATTTTAACCTGACACATTGCTCTTTTCCCAGGGCTAGGTGTTGAAGGTTGTTGCCAAAGCAATTGTTCCTTTTGTGTCTGCTTTGCACCCACATGAGAGTGAGCCAACTCTCTTGCAATCATTTATCTGAGGAGATTTGTATCGCCATATTTCACTGTGGGGATGCTGTGTTCAGGGGCATGTTGTATTAGTTTTTTTGTGTTTTGTTTGTAGGCCAGAAATTCAGACATGGTCTCATTTGACCAGAGTCCCTGTAGATCTCTGCACCTCCTCCAGAGTTGCCATTGGGCTCATGGCTATTATCTGGATTGATTCTTTCCTTGCCTGACCTGTTCGTTTAGTGAGATTTTCAATTCTTGATAGGTGTGCAGTCTTTCCTTAGGTGATCAGGAGATTAAACCGTGCTCTTTGAGCTGTTCAGAGCTTCAGCTAGTATTTATATCTAAAACTGCTTGAAAGATTTTCTACAACTTCATCCCCTGACCTGTCTGCTGTGTTTCTTGGTCTTCATGAAGCTTGTTATTAATGTGCTCTAAAAAGACCCTCTGAGTCCTAAGATCAAATTGCACCCAGTTGGACAGTATATAGTACCTAGGTGACTTGTGAAAGCAAGTGTTTGCCATGGATTTTATTTTAGGGTATCAAAGAGAAGGGGCCTGAATATTTATGTACACCAAATGTTTTAGATTTCTAACTGTATTTTGTTTAATCTGTATTCAATCTTTAAATTTACAAAACCATACAGTATTATCATCCTTCCACTTCAAAGTTATGCCCTACTTTGTGTTGGCCTACTGCATGACATCCCTTGGGCTTCTGCCTGTAGTTGCCACCAAAAAAATGCTTTATGTGCATCAGGGTATGTTGCCATATGTTGGTTGTTTAAAAGTTGTTTACATACGTTTATAATGAAAATAATGCGTGCCTTTTTAATACATTTTCCCAACCAGATTCAATTCAATTCAATTAATCCATTTTCATTTAAAAAAATAGTACTGTACTTGAATACTTGAACAAACGTCTAAATTAAGAAGAAGTGGTTGAAAAACACAGTACAACTAATGATTTTAAATTTGAAATCCTTTAGTCGTAACATTTTACAAGGATTTCTTTGTGATTGTGAAGGAATAGTCCACTTTTATTTTATTTTATTTTTTTTTTATATTTCAGGTCTTTTATTGTTTTAAAACTGATGGTTTTGGCATACAGCTCATGAAAACCCAAAATTCCTATCTAAACAAATTAGCATATTTCATCCGACCAATAAAAGAAAAGTGTTTTTAATTTAAAAAAAAGTCAACCTTCAAATAATTATGTTCAGTTATGCGCTCAGTACTTGGTCGGGAATCCTTTTGGAGAAATGACTGCTTCAATGCGGCGTGGCATGGAGGCAATCAGCCTGTGGCACTGCTGAGGTGTTATGGAGGCCCAGGATGCTTCGATAGCGGCCTTAAGCTCATCCAGAGTGTTTGGTCTTGCGTCTCTCAACTTCCTCTTCACAATATCCCACAGATTCTCTATGGGGTTCAGGTCAGGAGAGTTGGCAGGCCAATTGAGCACAGTAATACAATGGTCAGTAAACCATTTACCAGTGGTTTTGGCACTGTGAGCAGGTGCCAGGTTGTGCTGAAAAATGAATTCTTCATCTCCATAAAGCTTTTCAGCAGATGGAAGCATGAAGTGCTCCAAAATCTCCTGATAGCTAGCTGCATTGACCCTGCCCTTGATAAAACACAGTGGACCAACACCAGCAGCTGACACGGCACCCCAGACCATCACTGACTGTGGGTACTTGACACTGGACTTCAGGCATTTTGGCATTTCCTTCTCCCCAGTCTTCCTCCAGACTCTGGCACCTTGATTTCCGAATGACATGCAAAATTTGCTTTTATCCGAAAAAAGTACTTTGGACCACTGAGCAACAGTCCAGTGCTACTTCTCTGTAGCCCAGGTCAGGCGCGTCTGCCGCTGTTTCTGGTTCAAAAGAGGCTTGACCTGGGGAATGCGGCACCTGTAGCCCATTTCCTTCACACGCCTGTGCACGGTGGCTCTGGATTTTTTTTTTTGTTTGTTTGTTTTAAAAAAAAAAAAAAAAAAAAAAAAAGGAATAGTCCAGTTTTCCTTAAAACAATGTTGGATTTTTTTGCAGTTTTATTGCACAGCTCCCTCACAGTATTGTTCTTATTTTGTTGGTTTTATGTTTTTTGCTGCTTTTATCTCGCACTGTCCACTTTATGCTGCAACAATGCAAATTTCTCACATGTGGGAACTAATAAAGGTTATCTTATCTTATCTTATCGTCCTGCAATGGTTATTTTAGTCAGTTATGACTTCTAAACCTTAATTAATTTCTAATCAGTCATTCAGCTTTGCAAGCCTAAAATATTCTACACATTCAGTGCTTTTTTTTGATGTGGTTCTGTTCTTTTACTTTTCCTATGTGTCTGGTGGGGATGTTGGAAGCCCAGTGTTGTAGGGTCCTGATAACTTCTACATCCTTCTACATATATTACATATATTACATTTTGATTCAGCTCATATGTCTTGACTCCGGTGCAACGTTTTCTGTCACAAGATCAGGTTTGAGAGTCCTCAATTCTCGGTCTGATCTGTGTCCCGATCTGCGGTCCAACCGTTGCACGTTAAGTGCCGTCGAACTTAACGTTGGACCGATCACCTCCAGAGGAAAGCAAAGTTTAGTCTTAAATTCTCTATTTTCCTATTAATACTTTTCAATTTTGGCACTTCAGGCTAGATATGAGACAGGAATGTTTTGGAAATGTTCAATATAGCAGTTTTATATAAAGGGTACTGCTTACCGTGTTTATTTCCCTGGCCAGCTACTCCTGTCCCACTGCCAACCGTCAGATGTCTTTTAAATACTTACTTTCTGCCACTGAAACCGGGCGGAAACACCAAATTGTTGAGAGGAGATTTTTAAGTGAAAGCCTGCGCCTCGCGCTGCTATGCTACCAGTCCCTGACCAGCCTGCTGTCTGCTAACTCCTTTCTCCCAGTTCGTTTATCCTGTGGCAGAGTATAAAAAAGAATTACACATTCACACAATATATATTTTTGGGCATGCATGGGAAGAGATCCTCAACAAAATCATCTTCAAAGAACTCTTCCTCATTAATGCCTTTTATTTCTTTACAAAGTTATTACAAAACATTCTGAGAGACAGCCTCTCTTACAGGATCCAATCAGCTTAATAATACATATTCATATAGATGGAAAGGGTGCCTGTAGTCCGTCCCTAATAGGTTAAGCCCCTGTTAATATATTCCTTTTGGTTGCTAAGCAGAAAACCTTCCTTCTCTCAACAGCCTATTTTGCACGACCAAACCAACAGATGTTTCCTGTTTTTTTCAGAGAATCGTGACCCATTGTCTAATTCATATCCTGTTCTTAACAGTTTTGTCCATTTAATCGTGACCGTTCCTTTCTGACCCGTGGGTCACATCCTGTACCAACACTTTTCTGCATTTAGTTAATTATTTTAGCACATAACCCCTTCACCTTTTGGCCTGTGTATTCATTCAATGCTTGTTTAAAAGTTTTTATTTACAATAGAGGTTACAGAGCCAAGAGCAAGGTAATCCTGTGAGAAATCTGCGCAAGGACAGATGGAAACCAGCAGGGAAGGAGAGAGAAATGGGAAGCTTTATTAGGAGAGTAAGGGTATATTTTCCTGATTTTGGAAATGATATGTCCCCCAGAGTGGTCTGGCCCAGTGTTCCTCCATGCTTGCCCAGATGCAGATATAGACTGGACTGGGACAATCCCATAAGGGTGGTTTCTGAAGCTATTGAAGAGAACTGGGGTGGATATTTGCAGATATATACTGATGGTTCTGTTGATCCTAATAGTAAAAAAGCAGCTTTTGCTGTTCACATTCCTGAGGTTGGTTTGAGCCAGGGTTACTCCCAGATGGTTTTTCAGTGTTTACCACAGAAGCTATAGCCATTCTATGTGCATTGAAATGGGTGGGTAAGATTTGGCCTCAGAAGGCCTTAATATGTTCTGACTCAGCTGCTTTGGTGGCATTAGAGTCAGGAGTGTCGAAGGCTAGGCAGGATGTGATTTGTGAAATTTTAATTGCATTATATAAAGCTGAAGCTGCAGGATTGGCTCTGGCATTCATGTGGGTCCCAGCACATGTCGGAGTATCTGGAAATAAAAGTGCAGACTCTGTAGCGAAAAATGCCTTGAATTTGGAGGATGTTATTGTTGTTACAACTCTAGGATATTCTGAATATTGTAACATGGTAGGACAGGTAATGTGGGGCAAATGGCAAAACATTTGGGACTCAGAGGGAAGAGGGAGACATTATTATTCATTACAAAGCACTGTTAAAGGGGGAGACACCACCTGGGGGGAAAGTAGAAGAGACCAAGTAATTTTTACTTGTCTGAGACTAGGACATTGTGGATTGGCTCCAGACCTGGCTATGATGGGAAAGAGAGCTGATGGACTCTGTGCATGTGGCAGTAAAATTGAGACAGTTCTGCATGTCCTAATGGAATGTAATATCTATAAACGAGAACGGAAACAATTGTCAAAGGCAGTACTTGATTTGGGAGTTAAAACGATTTCTTTGAGGAGACTTCTTGCTCCACAGGCAAGTAGGAGAGAAATAATTGCAGCGATAATGAACTTCATTTATTCTACTAACTTGGATCTTGAGGATTTGTCCGTGATGTAGTTCTTCTAGCAGACAGTGAAAGGCAGTAATACGCCAGGAGGCGTCTAGCCTGCCGGAAAAGCACAAGAAGAAGAAGAAAAAACCCGGACTTCAGACGCAGCTCATTCCAACGTGGGTATGGATTCTTCAGCATCGGGCAAACGAGCAAGCACCACACAAAGCCCATTAAAAAGTGGCACAAACAAGAAAAAAGCTTTATCGGCGGCATCTCGTGAGTCTAAAGCCAGATATGATCGAGGTCGGGCAGGCACCCGAATAAATATTGGTTACGCTTTCGAGGAGTGGCGGCTGCTGCAGCTCGGACTAAAAACAGATGCAGATATCTCTAATGTCCTACTGACATTATTAACAATGGTGTGTTAAACGTGATGTAAATTGTTTGTAGACCGACTACCGGAGTCATTGTTGTTGACTACAGCTATCAATAATAGCGCATGCTAAGAAACATAGGTCATGTTTACTGCTTGATATGAAAATGATATCAGCTTACTGATAACTCTGACACCTAATATGCCGTAGTTTTACTGCTCGTTTAACAATGAGTTGTTAAACCTGATGTAAATTGTTTGTTGACCGAATGATGGAGTCATTGTTGTCGACTACAGCTATCAATAATAACGGTTCCCTAATTGGAATGTCTGTTACCGCCACGCATGTTTGCCCAAACAATCAGTGGTGGCGTTTCGACCCACCTGGATACCGGCAGAATTATTTTCCGTGTCTCGTGGATATGTAATGAATTTGGGCAAACACGCAAATAAGATTATTTCAGCCAGAAAAGGAAACCAGAAATTTTAATCTGAAGGGAACTGAATCAGTTGCCACAACTAGACAAACTTTACACAAAGTAAACGCTGGTTTGTTGGATACATTTGCGTTCATTTGCCAAAATCTGCCCTGTCTATCTAGGGCAGAATAAAATATGGATGTGGAAGTGACACACAGAGTTATTGAATTGCTGACTGAGATATTTGTTTGGATATTACTATTACTACTGTCTGTTAGGCCTACTGTTAACTTTGATGACCATAATTGATCTGACTGAACAGAGGGAGAAGTCACAGCCAGTTTGTTGAAATGTTTTGTTAAAATGTGTTTTCCAGGTACAGGGAAAAGCAACCTCCTGAAGCTGCAACTCAGGGATGTAATGTGAGAAGAGTGTCAACACCCAGCAAGCGGACATCAGCAAAAAATCTCCCATCGATTGTCTCCAATAAAACCACTGTCCGAGGGGTATGTTCAGTCAGACTAAACATTGAAAAACATAGCTATATAAGATTGCTGATATTACATTAGACATTGTAAAAATTTGTTTCTCGTGGCATTATCTTGACAGGGAAGATTTCCCAATTGCTGGTATTGAGGCCACAGCTATTGACCAAGATTTGGATCCTTTGGAAGACAGGAAAAAGTCTTTACGACACATCTTATAGTAGGCATGCATCTGTGAAGTTGGGATCCAGGGCAGATTTATGTTGTCAGCTTGAGTTCAGGAGAGACGGGTTTAGCTCCATATATGATCTTTTCTAGTAGTACCAGTAGACCTACTTGTCTTCACTTGGAACACACATATTTGTCTTGTCTGCAGTTTCAAAGCCATGGATCTTGAACTGGATGCTGCCATAGTTGATGAGGGACAAGCAAACAGTTTCCTCAACAGTGTGTGAGTGGAAAAATTCTTAACAGCTACACTTCTAATCTGTAAAGTCTTCTCACAATCATATTTTTCTTCTTTGTTTGTTTTCATTACAGAATTGAATTGGATGCAAATGGTTCAAATCCAAATGACAGTGATTATGTGCCACCAATTTTTATACAGTATGTATATCTTCATAGTCGATTGTAAAATCAGTTTCCTCAAGATTTGGTGGATGGGTGGAGGGGGTGCATTATACATGAATAGAAAAATTAAATGACAATGAATTGTGTAGTTTTACAATTCACGCATTTTTATTCTGTTACACAGAGCTCCTGGTGGTTTACAGCAAACAATTTACGCTTTACCCATTGTTGGTCTTGATGAAAGTGTCATTGACATTCTTCACCGTGATGATGAAACGGATGAAGAACCTGACAACCCAGAGCCAGATGAGGAGGTAGACAAGGATCTTCCCTACTTACCCGGTGTAGAGAAGGTCTCCGTCGAAGAAGACTTAGTCGACCAGCCAGCATGCATCGCCTTCAAAAGCAGCATGGAAAGATTGGTCAATTTCTTCCAGCTACCAATCCAGAAATATATATATATTATCGGGAGGACCTGCTGGGTACAGACTGTGATGCCACTCCACCATTTCAGGTTAAATTCCAGCAAAGGGGAAGTGCTACCATTATTGAGTGGGTGAGTTATTTTGTATAATTTTTTTATCCATAGGTTGGTCTCTGACCTTTTTTTTGTTGTTGTTTACATGGAATGCCTACACATTCAGCTGCAGCTTAAAGCAATCAGATTGCAATCTTCACAGGTAACTTTCCTGCTACAAATTAACCTGTCCATTTTAGTTTTGCAGTCATGGCCATAAGCTGTGGAAGTGGAACAGCCAGCCCGTCCTGAAGTACTCAATGCAAGGAGGGGACTTCATGGTCGCCACAAACATACTCCGCTCTGGCAATAACCTCTCAAAGATTGCCCTCTTCTTCAGATACATGAATATCGGCTTTGTATCTCGGAAAACATTCCGACTCATGCAGAGCCATTATTTCGTTGAGTGTATAAAAGAGTTTTGGGAGAAGAAGAGAGCTGCCATCATTGACCGCTTGCGTCCAAAGGAAAGTGTTGTTGTCCTAGGTACGTGTGGGAATGCAATGTAAAAACCAGCACCAGGGAATACATTTTCCCAAATTGTTTTTACACAGACAAGAGAAAAAACTGTATGGAAATTTCTTTGTTACTGTCCATGAAAAATGATGGTGTCCCAGGTGTTATTCGGTTTCACATGACTGTGTATGGTTGGTGTATAAAGAAAATAACATTTTACTCTACTAAGCTATGTAGTAGCCCTTGTTTCAATTGCACATTTCTAATGCTTGCCTTTATCTGTTCCAGCTGATGGAAGGATGGACTCTCCAGGTAAATATTCTATTGATCAAATCTTGTTGCTGTGTTGACACGTGTTCTGAATGCTAATATTTTTTCTTATTCTAATAAATCTACAGAACATACAGCCCAGTACTGCACTTATACCACAATGGGAAATGAGTCAAAGGACATAATCAGTGTTGTCACTGTTGACAAAAGACAAACCAAACACAACAGTGTGATCATGGAGAAGCATGCCTTCATACAGACGTTTGACAGCCTTCAGGCTGACCTGAACATCACTGAGATTGTCACAGATGCGCACATGCAGATTTCTGCACTGATGGGTAACAGTTTGCCACAAAGATTATTCAACAATTGCAAACAATTGCACCACCTGTTGTGGAGACTACCACAACTCAAAACTAAATAGTAATAGCCAACAATTTCATAAAATTGTATCCTTATTTTTTTTTCAGATCCTACAAAGGGAAGATACAAAGACAAAGGTCTCCTACATTCTTTGGACGTATGGCATACTGCAAAAAATCTGACCAAGAAACTTCATGCGGTTCGTATACTAAAAATGGATGACAGTTTCTAACTGTGAATAGGTCCACTGGTAATAACAATAGGGTTGTTTTGGTTGTTTATCTTTTTCTGTTCACAGGCTGGGATTCTAAAAGGCAATTCCATCATACTTGTGTGGCTAAAGGACATAATTAATCATTTTTGGTACATTTGCAAGAAAGCTGAACATCGCGACATGTTCAATGTAAGTAATCTGTCATAGTTTGGACATCAAAACAACAAAAGTCAAAATGATTACCTTTCAATTCTAATGAATGGTATCCCACTTGCTTTGGGTGGTTGAGGAGTGCCTCTGTTAAATGTCAAGTATTCTCCTAAAAACTTTATTTTGTTCTAGGACATGTGGGTGGGGGTGCTTCATCATGTCACAGGGAAGCATGAATGGACCCGAGGCAAATGTGACCATGGACCACTTGATGAGGCGGCCCTTGATAAAGAGCTCACGGTGCCAGGCTCTCCACCTCATGAGGCTCTACAGCGAGTAATGTTCAACAGACGCTGGTTGAAGGATGTTCCCAAGTATCTTACCTTTCGGTACATTTATAACATTGTTTTCGTAAGCTGAACAGCTACAGTGTCCTTATAAAAGCTGATAAATTGCATGTAGTATTGACAAGGGGAAAGAGGAACTTAAAAAGACAATAAAAAAAGTTTGTTCTGAAGTTTTATCTTTGTTTTATCTGCCAGGTCGACGTCAGACTTTGAGAGCTTCCAGAACTGCATTCTCATGTATCCTGGAAAAGGGTAATTAGATCTTGATACGATTATTTCAACATGTTTCATAAATGCTTATTTAAAGTATTGCCGTTATTGTATTTTCCTGGTTCTAAATAAAGAATAAAAGTACCTAGTTAATATGCCCAAGAAAACTTTATTCCCTAGATAATTAGAGGGTTCAGCTTCTCTTAACACTGTTCCTCCTCCTCCATGCAAAAATAGAGGTTTGCGTTTTCTCCTCCGGTCTATGAAGCAAGGTGCCTTCTCGCTGCATTGGACTACAACCACCGACCCGATTACATCACCAGGAATAATGACAAGTTGTAAGTCTTACTTCTTTTTTTAACATTCAAGTCAAGTAAGGACTATAAGTACTTCAAAACAAATTGGCAAATGTGCTAGTTTAGTAGTATTTGTCACAAAGTTGATGGACAGTAAAGACAGGAGAAATAGGGGGACCTGCAGTGAATCGTGTACAACTGTTGTCTTTTAGATACAAGCGACTATACAGCAAGAAGTCCCGCAATTACCGTGTTCAAGCGGTAAAGGTTGCGAAGGACTACAGCTATATCCCCGAACTGCAGCGTCAGATCCTGAAAAAGCGTATGGATGGAGGGGGGCTCCCAAGAAGGATGAAAGTTAGGCCAGGAGATCCATGGCATCTTGGAAATTGCTGGAGTTGTGCCACCTCCTACAGCAGAACTCGTCCAGACACACATTCGAAGAGGACAGGTATATCATTCACTGGAATCCATGAGGAATCGACCGCATTGACAAGATCAGTCTTCTTGCTTTTTTATTGCATTAGACACACACAAGGCAATTCACAAATGAGTGTGGCTTGCTCCGCTACCTACATTTACCTACATCCCACATGTTATGTCTAGGACTGCACCGATACAGGTATCGGCCCCGATACCGTCCATTTACCATGAACCGATACACAATGTGGAAAATCTGCAATAAATTTACAAAAAGATACATTTTTCACTTGAAATTTAATTTTTGTGGTTATTTTTGATTTTACATCTTTTATTTGGTCTTATGTTTAGTTAGTACAGTCTGGTGTCTTAATTCTCTTCAAGAAAGGTATAAGGTGGAAGTTATACAGTTTATTAATTCAGCTATTGTATCGGATATCGACAGATACACAAAATACAGACATCTGTATCGATATCGGGACTAAAAAAGTTGGATCGGTGCACCCCTGGTTATGTCAGCTTACCGGTACTTTCAGTTGCTATATTTGTGAAATAAAAACTCTTGTAATCCACCTCCTGTACTAAGTGAGCAGAAAATCTGAAAACCTTTGTGCTGTATCATCAATTGTAATGCGCTATTTATTCGTTTGAAAGTCTGGAACTATTTCAAATGAGCACACTACCAGCATCAAGCCACTGGTTGAGCCAATGTCAAGTTGAAAAGGACAATTACCCGATTTGATTGTGCCTTGCTATATTTTCTACTGTTTCTCCTCTCCATAAAGGCCCCGGCTACATGACACATGAGAAGAAGAGACAACCAAGTTATTCTTTTTTTGTTCTGTTTTACGACAATTGTAAAAAGGCAAACTATGTACAAATACAAATTATAAAAACACTGTAAACTTTGAACATAAATAAAAATAAATATATTGCACAAACAATAGTTTTTATCTTTGGTTGCTATTTTGAGTTATTGTGGTATTAGATCAGCTGTAAATTTCAGTCTGCCACTCTGAATGGAGCTTCTTTGTACCCAGTGTAATTGCCAAATGGGTCAGGGAATTTTGCACGTATGCGGAGGACACAGCAACTTGGAATTGGCCTCCGACTGCCTCTTCCCAGACGCCCATGTTGCCATACTGTGAATTGGCGGTAGGCAGCAAACCGAAACTCCCTGTTGTCGGTACCCACATCCTGATTGTCCTGTAAGGCAAATATATTATTCCAGGTCATCCTCACCAGGCATAGCGGGCCTTCATCCAAGCAGTATAGCTCCAGGTAAGCACTTCTGCTTAGACAGAATTCTGACGTCTGCCGACAGCACAGGTTTTCCATCTGTGTAGGCATGCGTCTGCAGTTCAGGCAAGTGCACCATGCAGGATGCCCTTGATCAGGAATGTGTGGAGCTGGTGTCTGTTGCCGGAACTCCAAGATGTCCAGCATCACACCTGGTAAACGGGTCACCACCTGCTGTAGAATTTGATCTCTGTCCTCTTGGCTAAGCTGTTGTAAAGCCGTCTAGAAAATAATCAGAGGCAAATGTTTATACTACATCCATATTTCAAATTTTGGCCATTTTACATGTTCACATAATTTTTGGACCCTAAAAGTTATAACCAACCTGCATCTCAGCTACACTCGCAGCTCTCAGCTGTGCAAGCCGTTCCCAGTCTTCTTCCCTGAGAGCTGCTGTTCGCTGCCTGCCCCGGCGCCCTGGTCCTCTTGAAGGAGCTCTGGACCTCGACCTGCTGCCCTCGCCCCTTGTGCGTGCCCTTCCCCGACCCTTTCCTTTACCCTCTGGTCTCCAATTTTCCCATGACTCATTGGAATAGGCTAGATACAATTTGCCTACGGCAGTCAAATGTCAGATGTGGCTAAAACCTGTCCTAGTAAAGTAGCATTACGGTGTTGGCTTCTCGCCAGTAATAAAACAACTTGAAATGGTCTGAGGAAGGTATACATGCTTTACATCACTACTGGTATATATATGAATGAATATCCTAATGTTGTCAAAGATATTTACTAATGTTACACCAAAGTAAATACTATTACTTCGTCGCTAGACATGTTGTTTGTTGTCCTAACGATGTGCGCTACGTCACTGAATTATTTACTTTTTGTGCACGCTCCCGCGGTGGCTGCAGTTACTTGTAGCGCCGTCCGCAGCAGTCGCGAGTTTCATTTCTTCAAACCAGCCCCCTGTTCCTTTAACCAAACGCTCTCATATTAAAAAAAATCTCAAATTGATAACCTGTCAGAAGGTTCAGCTGCTCATCATCACAATACTTAAGTTAGCTTTATTAAACATTAAATCTCTAACTGGAAAGTCTTTTCTTATCAATGACTTCATCACTGAGCATAATTTACATGCCCCTTTTTTATCAGAAACCTGGCTAGATGAAAATAATGAAACATCTGCATTGATAGAATCTACTCCTCCAAACTACAATTTCTTAAGCGAGAGCAGAAAACACAGACGACGTGGAGGCGTAGCCACAATTTTTCATAACTCAATGAACTTTAAAAAGGTATCCCTGGGCAGATTGGATTATTTTGAATACCTAGCCACACAGATAAATGAGCCTAACAAAGCTCTATTTCTAAGTTTATATAAACCCCCCAAACTTAACTCTAACTGCTTTAATGATTTCAATGACCTTCCTTCTGTAATATGTATCGACTATGACCAATTAATCATTGTGGGGGATTTTAACATCCATACCGACAATCCTCAAGATAGACAAGCAAAAACATTAGATGATACTCTCCACAACCTCGTCAAAACAACCAACAAACAATAAAGGACACACTCTGGACTTAATAATCAGCAAAGGTTTAAATATTTCCAACATAATTAATACACAATTAATATTGCATTATCTGACCATTTCTGTATTTTCTTTGAAAGTACCATCTCTGCTAAATTATCCAGCCACAGTAAGACCACTACAAAAAAGCATTTTCTGGGGGACAGCTCAGTTGAAATTTTTAAACGTATTTACCCTTCCACCGCATCCCCCTCATCTCCCAACTCAAACTCAGTAAACAAGCTGGTAGATAATTACTTTGCAAAAATCTCAGACATCATGGATTCCATTGCTCCAACTAAAGTGAAAGTAGTCTCAGGTAGAAAGAAGTCTCCATGGACAAGTAATCCACTGGTACGTAGTGAAAAAAGGATGTGTCGACGAGTCGAGAAAAAATGGCCAAAACCTCGACTCCAGGTTCACTGTGAGATCTACAAAGAGAGACTGAATAGATATCAGCTAACTATAAAAGATGCTAGGGAATCTTTCTTTTCTGAAATCATCAACAGAAACATTAAAAATGCACAGACTCTATTTGCAACAGTGGAAAGACTAACTAATCCTTTAGTGACGGTAGCCCCTGAACTAAATTCTATCAGGGCCTGTAATGAATTTGCCAGCTTTTTTACTGAAAAGATTATAACAATCAGACGGTCAATCTGTACCTCAATACCGAACCCACAACCAGTGCCATCCCCAATCAACAACAATGTGGAGAAAAAGTCTGAATTCCACGAATTAAACCAAAAAAGCCTTGAAAAAACTCTTTATCCAATTTAGCTCCTTCTCCTGCTGTCTTGATATCCTATCCACAGCTTTTCTAAAGAAAGTTCTTCCTGTTATTGGGTCTGATCTTGTTCAAATACTGAACTCACCCGTGCTATCAGGTGTCTTCCCTCAAGCTTTAAAAGCAGCATTAAACCACTGCTAAAGAAGAAGAATCTGGGCAACACGTTAATGCAGAACTACAAGGCAATCTCTAATCTTCCATTCATAAGTAAGATTATTGAAAAAGCTGTGTTTCAGAAGTTAAATAGCTTCATAACAATGACAAACCATTTTGATGTTTTTCAGTCTGGTTTCCGTGCTCACCACAGCACTGAGACTGCCCACGTCAAAGTATTCAATGACATCCACGTAAATACAGACTGTGGAAGAACCACAGTGCTGGTTCTGTTGGTTCTGGTTCAGTCTAGTTTTAACAGAACCAGACTAAAAAACATCAAAGTGGTTGGTCATTGTTAGGAAGCTATTTAACTGCTGAAACAGCTTATTTCATATCTACATGCTCCCACTAGGCAAGATTATAGCAACCAATAAGATTAGTTAGCATAACTATGCAGATGATACTCATCTTTAGATTACAATGTCACCAGGTGACTCTGAACCCATTCAAACCCTAAATCAATGCATTGACCAAATAAATGGATGAATGTGCCATAACTTTCTCCAGCTGAATAGAAACAAAACTGAAGTAATTATTTTTGGACCCAAAGAGGAACGATCAACAGTCAGCACACAGCTTCAGTTACTACAGCTAGGAACTACTGATCAGGCACGAAATCTAGGTGTAGTGATGGACTCTTACCTGAACCTTCAAGGTCACATAAATGCAACATCATGGTCAGCCTTCTATCTCAGAAGAACATTTCTAGGATTAAAGGACTGATGTTGCAACGGGACCTTGCCCTTGTTTATCTTTAGTCGGATTGATTTCTGCAACGTCTTCACAGGTCTGCCTAAAATGTCAATCAGACAGCAGCAGCTGATCCAGAACGCTGCTGCTCGTTTTCCTCACTAGAACAAGGAAAGTAGACCACATCACCCCAGTTCTAAAGTCCTTACACTGGCTCCCTGTTGCTCGGAGAATAGACATCAAAATACTTTTACTAGTTTATTAATCAATGAATGGCTTAGCACCAAAGTATATTGAAGATCTACTGCTACTATACCAAACCCCCATGACCACCCAGGTCCTCTAATTCCAGTCTAGAATTAGAACCAAACATGGAGAAGCAGCTTTCAGTTTCTATGCTCCTCTAATCTGGAACAAACTTCCAGAAAGCTGCTGAAAGACTGAGTCTCATAAATCATAGCTAAAAACCATCTGTTTAGAGCTGCCTTTGAGTAATATTTTCATATGTCATATTATGACAGTGTAGATTCCTGATACTGTGTCTCCGATTGATTATGCGCCCTGGCTATTTGGCCACAGTGACATTCTTGTGGTTGACTGGCAAGCGCATGTGACTTTCACCCGGGACTCTGGGGATCAAATCCTGCCCGGGCCCCCGTTGTGCACCTTCCCACAATATGTTTTGTGTGTGGTTCCTGCTTTATTATGTACTTTACGTGTCATATGTTCTGTGTATGCTTTATGATGTTTTTACTTTATCACCTAATCATGTAAAGCACCTTGAATTACCTTGTGGTTGAAAGTGTTGGTGTATACAAATACAATTGCCTTGACTCTATGATTGCCTGGAATGTATGATTTAATCAGTAACAGCAAGTTATCCAGATACCGAAGCAGCAGAGCAGTCCCAGGCCATGACACAGCCACCACCATGTTCGACATATTCAAAGGGACGTATACCTTCAAAAAAGTCAGTTTTTGCTTTGTCAGTCTAGAATATATTTATCCATAAAATCGTTATTCAGAGTAATCTTACAAGGTTTTCTTTAATGTTAGATGAGCCTTTGGGTTATTTTTGCTGAGCAGTGGTCTTCCTGTTGAATCGGGAAAACTGACTTAAGTCAAATAAGGCCCGCAGTATTTTAGATGTTGTTCTAAGGTCTTCAACTCCTAGATGAAGCGTCGATTTGGTCTTGGAGTTTCCTTCCCAGACTGGCCAGTTTTGCAAAGGTCAATGTTTTCGCATTTGTGGATGGCGGCTCTCTCTGAGGATCACTGGAGCCCCAAACGATCAGAAAAAGGTTATTAACCCTTTCTGGACTGATAGACGTCAACCTTCTATGAAGGTAAATAGGTGCCAAAATGTATGCAAAGGTGGAGATTTAGTTATACCAGTATATCTTTTTCTGTGGTGGTTTATATGCATTCTTTCGTTCAGATTTTGTCTGGGGATCACAAAGGAAGCTGGTGTCAGTCTGGCCAAATGACAGGTGCCACACCACTTAGGAGGAAGGTATAATTAAGGGGCTGTTTACATGACAACGTTTTTCAGCAAAACAGAGGTTTTTCTCTCCGATTCGGCCTCTCGTTTACACAACGGGAAAACGGGGGGCGAAAACGCAGCTTTTGGGAAACGGCTTCCAGAGTGGAGAGTTTTGAAAACGCTGAGGGATTCGTTGTTGTGTAAACGCAAGCCGGAGACTTTTGAAAACGATGACGTCACTGCCAGCCGCCTACGGACATGTTGCACTTGCGCACTCCGCCTTTCTACAGAAAAACAACAACAATGGCGGATCCAGGTATGCGGTTACTGCTGATGCAGCTTCTGAAGTTATGTGGTCGCATACAGTACGTGCGTCAAATAATCAATATGCCTTTATTTGAGCGGAGAACTACAATAAGACCGCCATTGTTGGGTATCATGAAATGTTTCTTTTCCAGGTTGTGAGGGGGAAATCTTGGAAAACTGCATACACGGGGCATACTGCCATCTAAAGGCCGGGCATATGTACTACATCGTTTTCGATCGCGCGCCCTGTCGTGTAAACGCAGTGCGTTTTCACCCGCGTATTCAAACAAAAACGGCAACGTTGTCATGTAAACAGCCCCTAAGTTTTTGAACCACACACACAGACATGAGAAAGAGGTGAAGGTTCCTCCTCGCTCAATGGCTTCGGGTGGTTGAAAGTGTTCCAGATGGCTCCAGTGGCCTTATTGTCAAAACCATGCTTGTCAGCTTCCTTGTACACTGAAGTTGAGTTCAAATTTTCCATTTCCAAAGTGTTATCACACTGTGATCTTCCCAGATAGAGATCTCTTTTAAACCATCTGCCTATATAGTTGCATTTAGCTTTAATACAAAGGGTAGCAGCTGCTGGATTTGTAGTTGTTATACTCCTTAGATTAGTGTGATTAGTATTATAAACCCACTTAGTTGGATTCCTCCAATTAGACAAGTTAAATGAGAGAAATTTCTAGGCAATTCAGTACAGTTTTCAAATTTTTTATCAATACAATTTTTAGCTTTCTGCGTCCCATAATGTTTACTTGAAAACCATTCCATTACACATAACAATCAGACATATTCAAAGCCATTGCAGTTACATTTCCATGTTGGCACTATACATTGTCATGATAACCGTCAAAGTTTATTTCATATCTTTTCTTTCAATACAGTTTCTGTTGAAGGCCTAACAGCATGATGCATGTTAGGGTTGATTCATCTTTCTATCTTCTCAAGGGGGAGAGGTTACTAGCACTTCACCCTTTCAGTTTAGCTAACAGTGTTCTTTTCCTGTACTTGTTCCACGTCCACAGATGTGTGTGTGTGTAAGTGGGTGGGTGCAATGTCTCTTTTTACTCGGTTGTAGCAGTTGTTTCTTGCAATGTGACAAATGTATCCACGTTGCTCTTTCTGCAATTTTAACTGCAATTGGTGTGGTCAAGAGTATTTGGAAAGGTCGTTCCCAGCGAGAGCTCACCCAGTTTTCCTTTTAATTACTTTTATGAACACAAAGTCCCAAACCTGCACAGGTGATCACATTTCCTTGTGGATTGTGACAAATACAGGTTACGCATGCACTACAATAAAAACATTTTTGACTTTTTTTTTTATTAAATTTTTTTTAAACATTCCTTTGTTTGAGTCAGCCAATGCTTTTTCTTCTTTTTTGCTTCTGTTACCTTTTCAGCATGAACAGCAAAATGCATGAATTCATCCAAATCACACGTTGGCAGATTAACGCAATGTTTTTTGATCCAGTCATGTATGGATGGGGGGAATCCTTCCAGAAGAGCATTCTTCAGCTGCTGCTGGAAGGTTTCTCCCGCTTGACCATCATCAGTTATCCCACTATTATCTTGGGACACGTCTGTCCATGTTCTGTAAACTAACATGGTTCTATTTGTGTCCCCGTTTTGGGCAGCAGGGTCACATGCAGGGCCGGCCACTTCCACCACTGGAAATGCACCAGAACACTCCTGACTGCAGGAGGTCATCCCCGCTTCAGGAGGGCTCAGCAGTCCCCATACTCTGTTACTCCAATCCCCCACTTCTGCTTTAGACAGTGTGTTCGCTGCTGGAGGGGAAGTTGAAGCTTGAAATGAAACCATAAATACTGGGTGGCGGTGGATACGGAGGTGGATCAACACTTTCAAGAGATGTGGTCTGTTGTGGAGCGGTTGTTGCAGCAGCAGCAGCTGCGATAGCCTGCTGCTGTTTTTGCATTACATCATTCTCACCGTTATTGTCTTCTTGACATGCTATCATGCATGCTTCCACTGTTTTATTTTTCTTTCCATTTTGTCTGCGATGAGCTTCTCTTGCCACTTTAACGCAGCAGACAGTTGCTTTTCTGTTTTGTTTCCTGTTTTATGTTTCTATTTCATCTTAATTAGGTGCACTAAACGAACGCAAGGTTTGACTTCTAATTTGCTTTCAAAATCGTATTTCTTTTTCCATTTACCAAGGTATTTTGTGCTTCCTTCATATTTTTCAGCCATGTATTTAGGATCTCCTTCTAATTTGTGTTTTTCATTACTGTTCCCCATTATTCAAGGTATGTGTGGGTTAATCTGGAGCGAATGTGAAATACAGAAAGCCAACCTGAGAGACAAACTTCTAGACCAGACCAATTGTCTAATCCGGTTTCTCACTGGGGCTCCTATCCCAGTTGACTTCTCGTTTTAGACTCTCCAAATCACTTCCACCTGAATTTCTAATGAAGAGGGTTTAACTTAATTTAACTAACAACAGCCTTTTGTTATCACCGTCAGGTTTCCAGCTGCTGGGTTGTTTCAGTTAAACTCCTCCAGTCACACAATCACACAAAATAAATTCCACTATAACTTTTATTTAACCTGTTTCTGAACTTCGGGCCAGATTTTTTTTAGAGTAACTTAATCTGTTGCTGAACATCCAGCCCGTCCAGGGCGCCCAGTGAAGGGAAGGCTGTGACCCCCACCTCCACCCAAGCTCCACCTAGAGAGAACCAAGGCAGCCACAGCCAATCACCGCTCCCGAGGCAGAGGGCTCCCGCAGAGGAAACACTGGAGGAACGATTAAAATAACAGGCTAAAATATTAAAATAAAGATTAGATAAACATGAGTAAATAGGCTAATAAAACACAGACAAAATTTTACACTGTTAAAATGTTGAATAGTGTAAAACATTCATAAAATGTAATCTAGTAAGGGGCGGTTAACTAGACAACGTTGCCGTTTTTGTTTGAATACGCGGGTGAAAACAGACTGCGTTTACACGACAGTGCGCACGATGGAAAACGATGTAGTACATATGCCCCGCCTTTAGATGGCAGTGTGCCCCGTGTATGCAGTGTTCCAAGGTTTCCCCCTTACAACCCGGAAAAGAAACATTTCATGATAACTAACAACGGCGGTCTTCTTGTAGTTCTCCGCTTAAATAAAGGCGTATTAATTATTTGACGCACGTACTGTATTTGTTTCCGTTAGCGATCACATAGAAGCCTGATGATCTCTAAGTTTTGCTTACAGAGATCAAATTACTTCAGAAGCTGCATCAGTAGTAACAGCATACCTGGATCGGATCTGCCATTGTTGTTTTTCTGTAGAAAGGCGGAGTGCGCAAGTGCAACATGTCAGTAGGTGGCTGGCAGTGACCTCGTCGTTTTCAAACTTCTCCGGCTTGCGTTTACACGACAACGAATCCTTCAGGGTTTTCAAAACTCTCCACTCTGGAAGCCGTTTCCCAAAAGATGCGTTTTCGCCCCCCCCCCCCGTTTTCCCGTTGTCGTGTAAACGAGACGCCGAATCGGAGAGAAAAACCTCAGTTTTGCTGAAAAACGTTGTGTTAACAGCCCCTAAGACATGCAGAGCAATTAAGCAGATATTAATTAATCAGTTAAAAGCTCGGCTAAAAAGGTGAGTCTTGCGCCGTTCGGATGAGGTGAGTCTTGGGCCGTTTGGATGAAAGAGGGGAACCTGCTCTGAGAGGCCCACACCCTGATGTGGTGGAGCCATTGCCAAAGAAGCTGTCCTGGTGAGGGAGAAGTTTGTGGCTCACTTCTCAGCAGTGGGAGCTGTGCCTTGGCAGCCAAGAGAGTAGATTTGAAGTCCCTGTGACTTCCCCACAACAGCTCTTTTAAGAGCCCCCCACAAACCTCTAAAGATCTTTCCTGCCATTTATTATTTTGTTAGCAAATGGAGCTTGCCTCCAACATGAACAAACCTCTCTTTATTCTCTTGTTTTCACATTGTGATGTTCCTATATAGTAGTATATTTTGCATTAACATTATCTTCATTGAACATTACATAATGTATAAAGTTGTGTGGCAATATTTGCTTTGTAGTAGAACTAACTGAGACATTTAGTCATCCAAATTTATTAGAAAGAATATTCAATAAATCTCAAACAGAAACAAAGAAATATGAAAAATATAACTATTTACAGACAGAGACAGGAATAAAAAGGACCCCATTTAGGAGGTAGAAGAGCCTCAGGGTCATTGGACGGAGAAGAAGAAAAGTGCATTGTTCCTGCCCTGGAGAGCCTGCTCCCTTGTGTTTTAATCAAAATTACTGATTACTAGGCTCCAATGGTTCCAGATTTAACAAAGCTGTGGTGTTTTCAAAAACAGTTTTATGAATTTGGAATTTGACGAACTCTCTCGTCTGAGGCGACATGCTCTCCAGAGCAGGAACAAGGCTGGGGAGGAAGAGCTCAGTTGGAGATTGGTGTGGCCTCTTGAAGGCACTCCAGGATGGTTAGCTCCACCTCGGACCGACCGTCCAGGGACCTGTCTCTCGTCCGCCTGGGTGCTCTCCACCTCTGTGGGCTTGTAAAACAAAAGAACCAAACAACACAAAGTAATGAGAAGGCTGTTACTAGATTTTCATTTACAACATGGTAAAAAACAGGCTATCATGTGATTGGTTGTAGATTATTAGTAAAGGTAACTATTCACAAAATGTGAGTTAATGTGAATGTTAAAAGCTATCAGTGGTTGCTGTACATCTGATTCATACATGTTAATTCAGTTCAGTTCAGTTTATTTATATAGCGCCAATTCACAACAGATGTCATCCCAAGGCACTTAACAAGAAGTCATTTCAATACATTTATACAAACATTCCAATCAGTTAAAAAGTTTCCTATTTAAGGAATCCCAGCAGATTGCATCAGTCATTGGCGTGAGGTTGCGCCCCGTTGATGCAGACTTGCCAACCACAGTAATCTTTCAGCAATCCCTCATACTGAGCAAGCATGTAGCGACAGTGGAGAAGAAAAAATGTACATTTATTGTTGCTACAATTTCATTCTCACACCTGTGGGTGTAGCAGCAAAAGCAGGGGCGGAGGGACCAGGGACCGGGGAGCCAGGAGAAGCAACAGAGGATGGCTCCACTCCTACAGAATCAATTGACTCTGTCAAGACAATATTCAATGTTAAATGTCGCCACATATTTTATGCACTTTTCTCAGACATACATTAACATTTACTCACAGTTCTCAATAGTTTAAGTACTCTCAAAGTTCAAATCATCTTAGATTAAAAAAATTTTAAGTATTAATATGCTGCGGTTTCTTTGTCCGGGCCGCTCTGGTGCGTCTTTTTCCACTGAAGATCTCAAAGCAGGTGTCTGTTTTTGAGTGAGAAACATAGTTATGGGTAGTTTTTTTGTGCTGTTTTTTCTACTGGACAAGAAGATTCTCATAACCAGACATGATAAATTTGGCAAGCGCAGTAGACACGACACGGAGGAGATTGACAATTGGTTTCAATCATTCAGGACGCAGAATGCAATGCGCTGGAAAATTGTGCTGTGCTATAAAGAAATCAGCGAAACAGCGAGGCCGTGAAGGTGAACTGCGTAATAGCGAGGGACCACTGTATACCTACTGTTTATAAGTAAACAATAACAGACATGCCTATATGACAACATACATAAAATAACATAACTGCCGTTGATTAATTGTAAACATACCTTCTGTCTCGGACTCCCCTCCTGCTTCCAGAGGCTGTCCCTGGTCCTCGGGGAGGATGTTCTCCGCAGTCCGAACGTTTACCCCCCCATGTTGCTGCTGGTCTCCCGTGGGGTGATAAAGGGGTCGCCAAACCTTATTACCGCGGAGAACTTCCATTTCCTCCCTGATCCTGCTGCTGACCCACTCCGCTTCTAATTCTCCATCTTCTTCTCCTTCATGTAGGTGTCCCTGAGGCTCTTCCACTTTTTTCTGACGAAGTCCTCTGAATAAACACATTATCTTGTTAGCGGAAAAGTATTTGTACATCAGCGGGAAAATAATTGTAAAATAGCGGGACAGTAGGCGGGCTTGCTAGCCTTTGCACAGGTTCGCAGAGTCAGTCAAAACTTTCAAAAATGAAATGAACTTACCAGGTTGCCCTATCTCTTCACTTATAGTCCTCCAAGTGAGGTCCTTTTTATTCCTGTTTCTGTAGCAGCTGGTGTCGTACAGCTCCGGGTGGTTAGCCACAGCGGTTGTAGTATAGTTGATGTTGTTAAGTTATCGCGAGAACAGCTAACGAGAAGAGAGAACGAGACCAGCAGCAAGACCTGAAGGAATAATGCAATTTTTGTTATTAAAAAGGTGAGTTTAAAACTGAACTGAAGGACTGATCATTTGACAACAACACAACATTTTGGTGACGAGGAGACAGTTCTCACAGAACCCAGAAGCAAGAAAGAGCGACTTGGATTTTACGTCCATGCTGAGAAAGTACAACGCAAACTTCACGTGGCAGTCATGTCAAGTGGCGATGGAGCCGCACAAGTGTTAGCTGCTGCACCTGAACCCAGATACGCCCAGCTGAACCCACCTGCATCGCTGAACCTTGCTGCGTCTGATTTATTAACAGAGTATAACCTGTGGAAGGACTCTTACAGCGTTTTCGAAGTTTCCAGTGGAACTATAAATGCATCAGATTTAGTAAGGAGAGCTACATTGCTGCACTGCATCAGAGCGCCTACCCAGAGGATTTTTGTTAATCTACTGGGAGACAAAGGTACACATGCACAGACTGTGGACGCTCTCGGCGCATATTTTACTCCACGAAGAAATATAGTCAGTCCTAGAGAGACACAAGTTTAGGGAGAGAGCTCAGTGCCTTGAGGGGTCAATAGATGGATTTGTAAATGCATTGAGAGAACTGGCAATGGAAAAGCTGCATGACAAATTGTTGCAGGAAGAGTTTGGACAGAACACTTTCAACTGCAAGAGGTTTTGAAGCAGCACAAGCAGAATCTAAACTTTTCACGGAGAGTGTTCATCACAACACTGGAGACGACCGTGTTCGTTCACTGGGAGAGGTGCACGTGTGGATTGCAGACGGAACAATGCAACGCAAGGAGGCAGAGGAAACCAAGAGCAAGGCAACAGCACCAGCCAGTGTTAGAGATGTGGAATGGACACTCACACAGCAGAAGAATGTGGAGCCAAAACAGCAACGTGTCTTTTCTGTCAGAAAACGAGACATTATGCTCGCATGTGTTTTTGGAAGAAAAAGAAAGGAAAAAAGAAAAGAACAGTGGCAAAGGTAAAGACCGATTTAAGGGAAAAAAAACAAAGTCAGGTAAACCAGTGACAGCAGTAGTACAACAAACTTCTGATTCAGATGAGTTTGTCCATGCTGTAGATCCTGAAGGTACTTAAAAAGTAAATGTTAATGGACAATGGCTGAAAATGGTCATAGATACTGGAAGTGGCAGAAACTTTATAGGAGAGGACCTGTATAAAAGAACATTGTCCACTAAAACAAAACTGAAACCAACTAAGAAGAGATTTTATGCTTATGCTCAAACCACTCCACTTAAATGTGTAGGTTACTTTGAAACTGCAATGAGATGGGAAGACAACGAGGTCAAAGATAACATTTATGTGATTTAAGGAAATGTAGAAGTACTGCTTGGCAGAAAAACGAGCTTTGAATTAAAGATTATCAACACTGGAGAAACCGTGAACAGTGTATCTCAGAAAGAGAGATTTCATAATCTTGTCAAAGAGTTCCCACTAGTTTTCAAAGGACTAGGTCAGATTAAAGGTTACAGCCATAAGGTTACAGTTGATGACAAAGTTCCGCCTGTAACACAGCGTTTAAGGAGACTCCCTTATCATATGATAGAAGGTGTAAACCAGGAGCTCGACAAGATGCTTGAACAAGACATAATAGAAGAAGTGAATGAAGGTTCAGAATGGGTTTCTAATATCCTAATAATACCCAAGAAAGACACGCAAGAAATTAGACTCTGTGAAGCCTCAGGGAAGTGAATAAAGCAGTGGTCAGGGAAAGACACCCAGTGCCAACTGTAGATAGGATCTTACAGGCAGTCCAGGGAGCGAAAGTGTTTGCTAAACTGGATGCCAGGAAAGGGTTTTGGCAGTGTGATTTAGCCACAGAATCCCGACCCTTGACGACATTCATCACACATAGAGGGTGCTACCGCTTCAAGAAAGTCTCTTTTGGATTATCAAGTGCACCAGAAGTCTATCAGAAGGCTATAGACTCTATGTTATGTGGAATGCCTGGCACTGTTCGCTACATTGATTATGTAGTGGTCTTAGGAGAAAACGATGAACAACTTGAACAGAGGCTGAGAAGTTTTTCAGCGATTTGAAAACAAGAGGTTAACCCTAAACAGAGACAAGTGCATTTTAGGACTACAACAGATTGAAATTTTTGGACATGTGATCAAT
This sequence comes from Valencia hispanica, assembly GCA_963556495.2. Lineage (NCBI taxonomy): Eukaryota > Metazoa > Chordata > Actinopteri > Cyprinodontiformes > Valenciidae > Valencia > Valencia hispanica. The sequence goes on from OY747707.1 coordinate 3,381,961, forward strand.
GCGGAAGGAATCAAACCAGACCCGAGAAAGGTTGAGGCCGTCTACAAAGCGCCCAGACCTGAGAACGTTCAGCAACTCCGTTCATTCCTAGGCACTTGCGGATTTCTGATTAAATTCATACCAAATTATGCAAATTTATCAGAACCACTAAGGAAGTTGACTAGAAAAAGACAGGCATGGGATTGGACAAGTGAAACGGAGAATCATTCCAAGCAATGAAGGAAGCTTTGGTGAGTGAGCCATGCTTGGCCTACTTTAAACTAGATGCACCAACAGTTGTTATTAGTGATGCAAGTCCAGAAGGACTAGGTGCTGTTTTGATACAGACACAGTTAGATGGACAGAACAAGCCAGTAGCCTATGCTAGTGATTGATTAACATACTTCCTTTCCAGAGGCTGTAGTTATTACGGTAATTTCTTTGTCCACTGTAGTTGCACAACTGAAGAAGTTGTTTGCTAGAGTTGGCTACCCTCTAGAGGCCGTCACTGATAATGGCAGACAGTTTGTCGGACAGTTTTTCGAAGAATTTCTCATTTCTTGTGGAATCAAGCACGTAAGAGCATCACCTTACTATCCTAAAAGCAATGGGAAAATTGAAAGATTTCAAAGATACTTAAAGAAAGGTATGAAAAACAGGTATGAAGTAGCGCTTAATACCTGAAGTAGTAGATGTTCATGGCCCTCCCTTAACTAATGGCATTTATGGCAATTGTCATCTTGCTGGGCTTACCAAAATTCCATCACTATGTGACTGCTGGTCAGCAAACCTGGGAAACCCACATATCGTTGAAACCGCTTCCAAGACATCATGCAACACCTACACTTTGATGACAGGTCCACCCGCAGTGATTGAGCCAAGACTGATAAGTTCGCAGCAATTTCCAGTGTGTGGGGATCATTTGTCACCAACTGCATCACGTCCTACAACCCTGGTGTACATATCACTGTTGATGAACAGCTTTTCCCGTCAAAGACTCGCTGCTGTTATCTGCAGTATATTGCAACTAAACCCGACAAGTTTAGGATCAAGTATTGGGTGGCTTGCGACCTAAAATCCAAGTACATTTGCAATGTCCTCCCATATTTTGGCAAGGACCCAATTCGTCCCAGTGGGGAGAGACTGTCCGAAAATGTAGTGATGAGGCTGATGGAACCATTCCTAGACAAAGGCAGAAATGTTACCACGGACAATTTCTTCACATCGCTGTCTCTTGCGCAAAAATTGCTTAGCCAGAAAACCACCATCCTCGGCACAGTCAACTAGATTTGCAGGGAAATTCCTCAATCCACTAGACACACAGATCGAAATGAATTCACCACTCAGGTATGTTGCAGGTCTTTTGTGGTTCTTTGTTTATGTGTTTCTAATTTTTAGAATCAACACCTCCAAGTGTGTCATTGTGTGTAAAAGTGCTATGAAAATAACAATTTATCTTATTTATTAGGGGTTTTCAACCACTGCTGTCACGCACATTCTTAGCAGCATGCACAGCGTGGTTTAGACTGGTAATACCACCAAAAAGAAGCCAAAGACTGTCAAGCTTTACAACACCACAAAGTGCGGCGTGGATGTGGTGCAAAGTACACTGTCAGCACAGGAACACGGCGCTGGCCGGTTGCTGTGTTCTATAACATGATTGACATGGCAGCACTGAATGCACATGTGTTGTATTTAGCATGCACCGGGAGGCAGGAAAGATGGGTGGACTTCCTGGTGGAGCTTGCAAGAGACTTAGCTAACTCTCATATGGGTGCGAGGAAGGCAAGAAAAGAACAATTGCTTCGGACACAACACTCCACACCTAGCCCTGGAAAAAGATTGTGAGTGATTGCTGAAATGTACTCACTCACTTTTTATCATTATTTGTAAATATGTGTACAGTTGTGGCCAAAAGTTTTGAGAATGACACAAATGTTAGTTTTCACAAAGTTTACTGTAAAACTACTTTTAGATCTTTGTTTCAGTTGTTTCTGTGATGTACTGAAATAAAATTACAAGCACTTTATACGTTTCAAAGGCTTTTATTGACAATTACATGACATTTATGCAAAGAGTCAGTATTTGCAGTGTTGGTCCTTCTTTTTCAGGACCTCTGCAATTAGACTGGGCATGCTTTCAATCAACTTCTGGGCCAAATCCTGACTGATAGCAACCCATTCTTTCATAATCACTTTTTGAAGTTTGTCAGAATTAGTGGGTTTTTGTTTGTCCACCCGCCTCTTGAGGACTGACCACAAGTTCTCAATGGGATTAAGATCTGGGGAGTTTCCAGGCCATGGACCCAAAATTTCAACGTTTTGGTCCCCGAACCACTTAGTTATCACTTTTGCCTTATGGCACGGTGTAAGTGAGCCCACTCCCTTGGATGAGAAGCAACCCCACACACGAATGGTCTCAGGATGCTTTACTGTTGGCATGACACCGGACTGATGGTAGTGCTCACCTTTTCTTCTCTGGACAAGCCTTTTTCCAGATGCCCCAAACAATCGGAAAGAGGCTTCATCGGAGAATGTGACTTTGTCCCAGTCCTCAGCAGTCCATTCACCAGACTTTCTGCAGAAGATCAATCTGTCCCTGATGTGTTTTTTGGGAGAGAAGTGGCTTCTTTGCTGTCCTTCTTGACACCAGGCCATCTTCCAAAAGTCTTCGCCTCACTGTGCGTGCAGATGCGCTCACACCTGCCTGCTGCCATTCCTGAGCAAGCTCTGCACTGGTGGCACTCCGATCCCGCAGCTGAATCCTCTTTAGGAGATGATCCTGGCGCTTGCTGGACTTTCTTGGACGCCCTGAAGCCTTCTTAACAAGAATTGAACCTCTTTCCTTGAAGTTCTTGATGATCCTATAAATTGTTGATTTAGGTGCAATTTTAGTAGCCACAATATCCTTGCCTGTAAAGCCATTTTTATGCAACGCAATGATGGCTGCACGCGTTTCTTTGCATGTCACCATGGTTAACAATGGAAGAACAATGATTTCAAGCATCACCCTCCGTTTAACATGTAAAGTCTGCCATTCTAACCCAATCAGCCTGAAAATAGTGATCTCCAGCCTTGTGCTCATCAAAATTCTCACCTGAGCTAACAAGACGATTACTGAAATGATCTCAGCAGGTCCTTTAATGACAGCAATGAAATGCAGTGGAATTTTCATGGCAAAGAAGGACTATGCAATTCATCTGATCACTGTTCATAACATTCTGGAGTATATGCAAATTGCTATTATAAAAACTTAAGCAGCAACTTTTCCAATTTCCAATATTTATGTAATCTCAAAACCTTGGCCACGACTGTACAAATACTTGGTTTGTTTTTTATTTTTTAGTACTGTTTTTATCAATAAATCTCAGCAACAAAGGAAAAAAAAGGGCTTCTGCATTGACTTTACATGTAAACCTGACGGCCTTGATACTTCAAACGCGTTCGGTGTGAACGCACCGTTAGAGGGAGACAGAGGATGGGTTACTGTGGCAGGGGCAGAATGGGGCAGGGAAAACCTCCTGGTAGAAGGTCAGACACCTTTTCTGGCTTCTAACCGCTGGGGACGTCTTCCGACCTGAGTCAGGAGACCTTATCCTTCCGGCTTTTAGCCAGGGAGCTACTTCTGACGAGGTGCCAGGGAACTAAGACTTTTCTGGCTTCTTACAGCCAGGGATGTCTTTCGACCGGAGTCGGGGAGTCTAATTCCTCTGGCTTTCATCTGCGTTACTTCATCCGACAAGTGTCAGGGACCCAGAATTTGTTTTATTTTACTGTATCATTTTTGTAATTTTTCTCCTTTTCGTGGTTATTTTAATTAGTAGGAGTTCTTTTTTAATTCTCTGTTTTACTCTGTTTTTATTTTTTTAACTCAGCATCGAACTCATCAACAGCTGTTTTTGTCCAATTAGGCCTTGCTTCTGCTCAGGGTTAGACTTAAAATTAATTATTAGATATTTGCCAGCTGTTTTGCATGCACGCAAATTTTTATGGCCTATTAAAGACCCAGTCCAATTAAAATTGTGTTTTTCATGTTAACAGGTTCTTGTGCCATTTTTCTGACGACAGAGGACATATCTGAAGATAATTGAGCTGAAAATTGCATTTCTGAGTATTTCTGCTTTCAAATTGCTATGAATCAGTAGCAAACGCTAAACGCCAGTCTAACACAGACTGTGTTTGTGACGTAGCAACCGCACTGGGCGGACTACAAGCTCCGCCCCGCCCGCTCAGGTTCTGAGGAGCAGAGAAGACGATGACAGATAAACACTTCTGTATTGTAGCGGGTTGCAATGCTAAGAAGAATGATATTGTTAGCTTTCATACTTTACCAAAACCATCTGCAGTAAGAGAGAAATGAATTAAGTTTCTTGGTCACAGCAAGATTAAAAACCAGTCCGATTTGCAGTCAACATCTCAGAGAAGACTGTTTCACCAACTGGCAAGGAAAAAAAGGGTTTTGCTAGTAAACTACTTTTGAAGCCGGGTGCAGTGCCTTCCATTAAGAGACCATCGAGTGGACAGCCTGCATCGTCACCGGTAAGTTTAATTTTTTTCGTCAGGAGCTAATTCAACCATCTGCTTGTTTGCTAGCATTACATCAGCTATTTATTGGTCAACAGCCAGTGCTGCTGTGTTAAAGCGATGTAGATTATAACATAAAGTAATGCGTTTTAAAGTCTTTTTTTGTTTTTGTTTAATTTTATACAAAAGCACTGTCAGATGCACAAACACAAGCCATTGCTGCGGGGGTCCTCCGCGGCCACGGTTCCGCCCACAACACAGAGGCGAGTTGCTAATGAGCTACAGCCGTTCTTCTGAAGCTATGTCCTAGAAATCAGCATGTGTTTTGTGATTTTGGCTAAAAACGGCATAATATTCATTTAAAGACTCACCCAGCAGGCATCTCCACCACACTCTGAAGAGAAAATTCAAATAGTTTTCTTTACCTTAAACGGTAGATTTGGCTGGCCTTCCCATCAGAGTGCGAATGTTGACCCCACCTGAGTCCTGTCAGCCTGGCTTGGCTCGCCATTAATGTTGGTGGGTTGACATGCAAAATATTGAGTAGAGTTTTAAAAAAACAGTCAACACAGCTTTAGTTCTAGAATACAGCCTCTGCCGGTTTATTAGTTTACATACCTTCTCTGAGCAGGACAAACCATTGATGACAAATAGTTCTGTTGTCCTCAATTAGACTCCATCTACTCTGCTTACCACACACAATTAAAACAGCATTTGTGCGTCACCACTGTCCTGATGGGAAACATCTGGTCTTACACTTCACACATGTGCCTACTGTTGTCCCGGAAACCATTTTTTCATTGGGTGTTCCAGGCAAGTTGACCCAGCCAAGAAACTTCTTGGCTCGGGTCAACTCAACCCGACCTTATCTGATCAGAAAACATGTTCTCTGCTCTTCTATCCTCCACTCGTTACCTGTATTAATCTCACCTGTTGGAACTCGTTATCTGTATAAGAGACACCTGTCTACACCTTCAAAAAATCAGACTCCAACCTCCAACAAGACCAGAGAGCTGTCCAAGGAGAGCAGAGACAAGATTGTACACCTGCACAAGACTGGGATGAGAAAATCTACAATAGGCAAGCAGCTTGGTGAGAAGAGATCAACTGTTGGAGCAATTATTAGAAAATGGATCAGTGACAATCTTCCTTGACCTGAGGCTCCACGCAAGATCTCACCTCATGGGGTACACATGATCTAGAGAACAGTGAGGAAACAGCCCAGAACTCCATGGGGTGAACTGGTCAATGACCTGAAGAGAGCTGGGACCACAGTAACAAAGGTTACTATTAGTAACACACTACGTAATCAAGGATTGAAATCCTGCAGCGGTCCAAAGGTCCCCCTGCATAGGCAAGCCAAGGTAATTTTATTTGTATAGCACACTTTCAACAACGAGTTAATTCAAGCTTTACATGATTATAGGGATAAAGTAAAAACAGCAATAAAGCATAAAACACATGCAAAATATATGAAAACATTACTTGAAGTCAGCTCTAAACAGATGGTGTTGGTTTTTAATGTTGGTCCAGGTCGACATGCAAAGATATTGAGTCCAGTTAAACAAACAGTCAACACAATTTCAGTTTTGGAATACAGCCTCTGTCGGTTTATTAGTTTACATACCTTCTCTGAGCAGGACAAAGCATAGACAACATACAGTTCTGTTGTCTTCCAAATGCTTCAGCAAGACTCCCGGCCAGCCTAAGACAAGCTCCCTTCTATTATTAACACACAGATTTTATACTTAGTTTGTGCGTCATATTGACACCAGAACTGTATAACAGTATCCAGATGTTTCCTCTCAATAACAAATTATCAGCACATATTTCTCTATGAGAACATGTTCTCCTGGCCAAGACAAATTTATCGTGTCAGCGTGACCTTACTCTGGATAAACACACAAATTCCTTCACGTATCATTTTCGGTAAGGCATTCATCATTTACCACAACAGTCCCCCCTGTGGTGCTCTCTTAAGGGCACCAAAAAGCTAATTAGGCTAATTAACAACCTTTACATGTGAGTAACATACAGTATATACCTGTGAATGATGAATGAAAAACAAGAAATGGTGGGGATATGTTAACACCTATATGAGCTAACATGTAACCTGGATAAATATTTTAATAAATAGTCAATCCAATGCCAGTGGTGATCCGTTGCGTAGAGTCGAAAAACCTGTCGGCTGTTCTTGAACAGGAAAATTACTCTACAGCCCCCCCGGCCCAGGCGACTACCTTATTGTTGACAATCTTTCGGCACACCGAATCACCTTAACCGACATGAGGAATCGTCTTAACTCAGAATATGATCAAATGGAAACATGGATAAATTCAAAATACAATGAAATTAAATATATGTTGACTTACACCTTAAACATACACTACATGTGGTATATAGAAATGTTAAAATGTCACTATTGTCCATAGCAAATGTGATTATGAAAAATGTTTCAATGTCCATATTGTCCACAAAAATGTAATTAGTAAGTTTGTTGAAATGTCTTGATTGTTCATAAAAATTAAAAATAGACGTGTGAAGTAGACAAAGTAGGTTAAGCAAAGAACAAAATGAATATTCTTGGTGTGGGTTCTGTTGAGGGCTGATGGGGTCCTGGAGGTGGACTTGTTTATTCAAAGGACACTTTATTACTTGAGCTGGCTCCACTAAAGAGTCCTTGACTTGGATGTACAGACGCTTAGGAGGTGGGGAGGACAGTTCACTGTGGTCCTCTCCATCTGGACCAACTGGGATGCAGCAGCCAAGTTCATCTGAGAAGTCAGTGTACTTATCCATATCCGCTTCACGATGGGTATGATGAAACATGCCAATAAGAAAATTACAATTAGTACTATGGTTGCACTAATTGCCACCTTAATTAGCATTGCTTTCCAATACCCTAAATTTAAATCTAACCTCCCCCCTGACCAATCATTCCTACCAGCATTTATTCTAATTTATTCTTTAAGGATTTTAAGCTTAGCCATTGCTGCAGAGAAAGTTCCATCAGGCGGAGCATTGCTTGTGCAACACTGATCACCAAAAATCTGGCAGACTCCTCCGTGGTCTGCCATGAACCAATCTATGGCCTGCCAACTTTGCAATGCCATCCTACTAGTTTCATGCAACTGCTGGCCTAACAGTCCAAGAACATCACTAGTATAATTGAGAATTCCCTGTTGATTATAATAAATGTAATTAATCAATTCCACATTATTAATAATTGTTATCTGAGGAAATATGGACTCAAATCCTGCTTTAACTTCATGTCTTGCCTTAAATTCATTTGGAATTCCTCTATTATGTCAAGATAAACAGTCTGATCAGGTACATATTCTCTTTTTGCTCTAGGGTTGTTATTCACTTGATCATGTTGTGGTAGAATGATGAATATCCAAAATGTTCTTATCAAAAATGCTACGTGAAGGAATGTGTCTATTTAGAGAAGGTCACTCTGACGCGGTGGATTGTGTACTTGACTGGCGGAGTATGTTCTCTTGGGGTGTGGCTGGATTGCAGATAGCACCGGCGCCGGTGTGACACACAAACTAGGTATAAAATCTGGGTGTTAATAGTAGAAGGGGAGTCTAGTCTGGGGCTTGCCGGAGAGTCTTGCTGGGGTGTTTAAAGACAACAGAACTGTAAGTCATCAATGCTTTGTCCTGCTCAGAGAAGGTATGTAAACTAATAACCCGGCAGAGGCTGTATTCCAGAACTGAAGTTGTGTTGGCTTTGTTTGTTTGTTTAACTGGACTCAATATCTTTCCATGTTAACCTGGTCCAACATTCAAAATAACCAACATTTGTGGCGAGCCAAGCCAGGCTGACGGGTCTCTCGGTACGTCATCGACATTTTCACTCTGACGGGAAGGCCGGTCAAATCTACCGTTTAAGGTGAAGAAAATAATTTGAATATTCTCGTTGGAGTGTGATGAAGATGCTTCCTGTGAGATGTCAAAAAGTTCCTATGTTTTTATTCATGTTAGCTTCATGTCTGGAATACATGCTTTAAGCCCAAATTTGCGTGCACGCAAAAAGCAGCTTGCAATTATTCAATAATTAATTTTAAGTTCAGCCCTGAGCAGAAGCAAGACCTAATTGGACAAAAAACAGCTGTTAAAAAGTTTGATACTGATGAAAAAAGTAAAAACCAAAGTAAAAAGTAAAAAAAAAAGAATTAAAGGAACAGTAGCCTATTTGTTTGAGTAAAAACAAATTGTGATCCCCCACTCTTGTCGGTAGAAGGTTTTTCCATTCCGGTTGAAAACTCCCTTGGCTTGAAGAAGCTGAAATCTTGGTTCCCTGATATTGTCGTCAGAAGCAGGTCCCCGGCTTAAAAACCGGATATCTGGAGGATACTGGCTCGTTGCCGAAGATGGAACCTGGCACCACGCCAGAATGTCTCAGTTCCTCAGCATGGTCGCTGAATAGTCATTCACCTTGGTTTTAAAGAAGAAAGCCAGAGGAAGTTTAGGTTATACCTGGAATCATGGTCCAGATGGAGCGCTGACTTTTAAGTCACTGAGAATCTTGAAGAGTGCACTCACTAATAACTGCAGTATTAAAATTATATGTATATTAAATAATCACATAAACACTTGATAATTGACAAAAGAAAAACAGACTAAAAAGGAATTGAAGTGAAAGATTTATTGTGAATCTAGAAAAAGACTTGACACCAAAGACTGACAAATTCTGTATGAGTGGTGATTAATGTTTGCTTTGTGAAGACATAACATAATAATGCTGCATGTACTTTCATGTGATTCTGCTTGCTGAATGCTGTTTCTCAAAAAATGGACTGAAAGACAGGACTTTTGACATGTGTGACTGTATGCTCAGCTGTGAGAATGAGAGTATGTTAAGTTTAGCTTTTGTGAAAATTTTAAAGTGCTCTGATGTTTCACTGTCCTGGTAAAAAGCTTTAAAAAGCTTGATTTCTGTGAAAATTATGAAGTGTTGAGGATCTGCTTGGTAGACAAACTCTTTTCTCATCTCTTTTCTTTCTCACTGCACATTGGAAGCGTTCCAAAAGTGTCCTTTTTTTCCTCTCCCTCTGTCTGAGAGGCCAAAGTGGGGTCCGACGGCTTGATGAATGGGCTGAGTTCTGTGGAAAAAAGAATCAAGTCAGTGAGATGCATTTAAAAAAATGTTGGTAAAGTTAAAAAGTTGGAGTTGTGAGTAATTTAGGATGAACTGTGGATTTCTCCTTTGAGTGGAATACAGCCGTGTCTGTGAGCGCAGCAGTTGCTTGCACACACACACAGGCAAAGACAGACAAATTCCAATGTTATCTCTCTGTTTTAGTCTCTCCCTCACACATAAGTTATGTGAGTTATGTGGTGCTTAAGAGTGCATGGTGCGAGAAAGTTGTTAGGAAAGAAAGAAAAGAGGCAAGTTGCAAGAGTGTTACGCTGATTAAGTTGGTTGAAAGTTGTTTCATAACATACCAGAGTTGAGAACTGTGAGGAACCAGAAAATTGTCAGGGAAAAAAGGAAAAAGCAAGTTGCAAGAGTGTTACGCTGATTAAGTTGGTTGAAGGTTGTCTCGTAACTTACCGCAGAGTTGAGAACTGTGAGAAACGGGTGTGGCTGCTGAGTCTTGTCGGTTTGCCAGTTGAAATATTTTCAGAGCGTCGAGGTCTTTTCAGTGTGTTACAAATAGGCGTTGGCCGAAAAGAACTACGCACTGTCGGAGAGCAGGAAGTGAACTGAAGAGGAAGTGACAACCCACTCCTCAGTGACCTCCCACAAAACCCCCCAATCTCCTCCCCAGTTACCGCCCAGTTACTGCCCACTCCTCGTTCCCCTCCCAAACAGATTAGAAAGCTTGGAGCACCGGTTCATTGGCGGGTTGGACCGGCCCTGGCCCTCGTTGGATCCCTGGTCTCGGCGTCCTGCGTTGCGCGGGATCAGGACCCGGGAGCTGGTACAACTTGGTGTCCAGATGCTGGCTGAGCCCGGCCTGGGGATGCTGTCCGTCCCCTACGGCTATCGGTGGGGCGCTGGGATGTTGGCGGTGGGGATTGGCCTAGGGTGGAGGCGCCGCGTGGCGGCGGCCCCTGCAGTGCCGGGGGCCCCTCGTCGGCCGGTCCCTTGTCGGGTCCCTGCTGGGGGGTGGGGTGCCCCTGGGCCCCGGCTCTCCCGGTCCATTGACCGGCCCGGCCTGTGGGCTCGTCACTGCTCCCCCCCGGGCCCCTGCATAGTGGCCGCTGGACGTTCCCCTGGGGTTCTCCTTTGCTCCACTCTTGGGGGATGCGGTCGGCCCCGCCCGGGTCCGCCTGGGTCTCTGGGGGTCCTTTGGACGTCTTTGCTCCGATCTCCTTCATGTCTGCATCGATTCCTGGGAGACGGATTGATGCCTGCTCACACCAGCTATCGAACACTGTTATGGAGAAACCTTATATGCACCAGCATGCTAACACACACACATAGATGTGGGGTCTCTGGTGTTTAAGGATATATTCTTGGGCTGAGGTTATCATTACTAGAGCTTGATTAATCGGTACCATGAGTTTTTCTGTGACATTGTTGTTGTATTTTTTTATCTATTTTTGTGTGATGTGGTTGTGTAATTCTTAGTTAACAATGTTTTGTTTGTTTTGTCGATGTTCCTTTTTCGTGTTTTGTTTCCCCCCTCTCTCTGCCGTCCTGTGGGTATGGAGGCAGACTTCAATGTCTTACTGTGTTTTCTTTGTTCCCCTTCCTCTCTTGTATTTTCAACTCACCCTCTCTCTTGACTTTTTGTTTCCAACATCTCTTCTTCATCTTCCTTCTTTCTTCTCCTTCATTTTCCGTCTCCGTGTCCATAACATCAGGAAACAAAAACCCCAACAATTCATAATAAAGATTTTTCACACATAAATCAAGTGGAGGACTATAGCAAAAGCTGTACTGCTCCGCTTGTGAAAGTAAATCTGTTGGGCTTCTACTTGGTACTCAGACACCAATTCTGAGCTCCACACTGCCAAACAGGACACGTCAAAAAAAAAAAAAAGAAAAAAAGCTTGGAGCAATAACACTTTAAATGCTGGTTTGAGAATTTAAACACCAATAAAATAGGCTTTTTCTGATTAATTTCAATTCATTTTGAGACTGAAACACAATTTTAACTAACTTTAAAATGTCTGCCACCCCTGTAGCAATTTTAAGCATTAAAAACCCAGAATTGGCAAAAGGAATTGAGAAACGTTCTCGCAAATGGCACAAGCGAACAAAAAACTTAGGGTATCCATGGCCACAAAGTGGGACCTTTGACCTTTTGGTAAATGAGATTATGGAACAAAGGATTCTTGATTGTAAGGCAAATCAAAAAACCAAAAAGCGAACTGAAAAAAGGGTAAAAGTTACAGATCCTAAAGTTATTTAAAGAGGAAGGGAATAAATTCAGACAAAACTTTAAAGCAATGATTTCAAGCTTGGCAGAAGAACAGAATGAGATTAAACAAATCAAAACACAGCAACCTTTAAAAGCAGAGATGCAACAAGGCCTTTATCCAGTTCTGGAAGGTAAAATCCAGATCGACGCTGATTTTGAGATGGACAAAGAACGAAGCCTGAATGTCTATGAGCCCCTTTTGAGATTGAGCAGGACTAATAATTCAGAAGCAGGCGGGGAAGGAAATGAAGTTGCTTCCCCAGAACATTTAAAGCCACCTGCTTATTGCATCACAGGCAACTAACGAGTATCCACAAAGCAATTTATCTGCAGGAGAAGGTGAAGGAAGTTGATGCTGACAGAGATAACGAAGGTCCAGTGGCCCCTGGAGACCAAGTGTAGGCTAAGGTCTTCCGGAGGAAATGGCACGAACCAAGGCGTGAGGGTCCGTTTGTTGTGGCTCAAGCAACACCAACAGCTGTCCAAATTGAAGGCAGCTCGACATGGTACCATCTGAGCCACTGCACGAAAGTCAGAGAAGCAACTAAGGAGAGTGCAAGTCAACAAAATAGGACAGAAAAAGTCAAGGACAATGAGAAAGATTGAGAGTCTGATAATTGTTCTGTGTTGGGTGATGGCAGGAATGCTGAAACTAAAGGGACTGGTCCTGGAGGAGGTGAAGATGGACCTGAGAGGTGTGGGAAGCGACGTCCAGTCACCAGAGCGTTTGCAAAGGCACCAGACGGAAGGAAGAGTCCGCCTAAAAAAAGTTAAGTATGATGCAACCATGCCGCACCACACCAGATCAGTCAGGACACCAGTATTCAGTAAAATCTCACATAGTTTGCGTTCACGTAGACAAATTTACACTGTTAATGAAACTGAACATGCTAAACAGCTACCAGAGATTGACGTTGGCTTTAAAATGGAATGGGTTCCTATAACAGATCCCACTCCAATTCCCATCCCCACAGTAATATTAAACACACCTGTGACAACACCGAATAGTGCTTTAGTAACTACTCCAGGAGTAACTACTCCAGACAATAGTGGCTCCTCCCAGCCCACCACCAGTTACTACCAACAGGCAACCTGTAACACAAGGAACCACACCTAGAACTGTTACACCAGTTATAGAACAGGTCCCCTTAAAAGTGGGTGACGAGGTCAGTTCTGACCGTCGTCAGGGGGACTGGATACAATTAATGGATCACGATATAAAAATATAAACAATCCTAGTTTCAGACCAATTCGAGTCAAACCACAAAATGTAGCCGTCCCTAGAGCAAGAAGGCCCCGGCCGATAGAAGATGTACTTTGGGCAAAAGCTAATCAGAATAGCTGGTATTTATGGGCATGGTACACAACAAAGGAAATGACCTCTAATGAGTGCATTATGTGCTCGGAAGCACCAGGAGTAGTTCCAATTGTAGTTCCAGAAAAATATACTTCTAAAGAGTGTGCCTCAGTACAGAAACAAGCCTGTAAAACAGGAGATTTTAATAATGCAACTGGAGTACCATTATTTTTTAGATTTTCCATGTGTGGAATTAAATGCAGATTACTGTATGGGTCAAGAAGAATTCATAATTACTTAGATAAGTGTTGACGTTATAAAATTGAGGAAAAATGTGCAGAGTTTAACATTTCAACAATACAAAATGGTTTGCCAACAATTTACAAAGTAGATTATGAAGCAGAATATGAATATGAATATGCTTTGCTAATGGAGGTTTTACAGAAAGCGAATAAACTTTTGTGGGAAACACAACAGTATAATGTAAGGTAACTTGGGTTCTATCTTGGTTTCCACATGCTTTTGGGCCTGATCAGTAGTTTCTAGTTGTATTAACTGAAGCTGTGAAGCTGTGTGCTGACTGTTGATCGTTCCTCTTTAGGTCCAAAAAGAATACTTCCGATTTGTTTCTGTTCAGCTGGAGAAAGTTATGGCACATCCATCGATTTGCTCGATGTATTTACTTACTTTAGGGTTCCTTGTCTTTATCCGCTTACTTCAGGGTTTATGTTTGCCGGCCGCCAAACTCCAAGATTCCGTGTTGCTGGCCACACGATTTCGCCCGCCCTCCCTTCCTTCCTATTTCCCCAGTGTGGGACAATGAAAGGCTTTTCCATTGTATTGGTTTTCATTTAGTTTTTTATTTCAAACATTCTGATGCATTATTATAATTCTAACAGTTGAAGACCATGTATGCAGCTTAACAATTATAATACAGATAGTCGCTTTCGGGAACTTAGTCACACAATGTGAGTTAATATAGTAACTTGTGAGAGTTAAGATATAAACTAGCAAAGTTGGTGGCTCAGGAGGTAAGAGTTCGTCCTGTACCCGGAGGGTTGCTGGTTCAAGGGCCTCAGGGTAGCAGTGGCTACAATGTAGCTCACTGCCACCAGCCTGTGGATGACTGAATATGGTGTAAAACTCTTTGGGGTCCTCAGGAGAAGATAAAGTGCTCTACAAGCCGATTTACCATTTATTGAATTCAGGTGGGAATACTCCATGTATAAAACCAAATCTAAAATTGATCACCTATCAGAAGGATCCGTTATCCACCATCAAAACCACTTAAATTATCTTTATTACACATTAGGACTTATCGAATTGATGAATTCATCACAAAGAGCATTTTTTGCATGTTTGCATCATCCTCATCTCTGTATTTACAGCCATCACCGTGCACTCTCATGGCCCTGGGTTCAATTCCAGTAAAGTGTGTTGAGCAAACTTGTTCCTCTATTGAATTTTTACATAGCAATAGTAATTAACAGTAAATGGTGGGTGTTTTCCTGAACTACAACACCGCTTCAAAAATTGGAGAGAGAGGCTGGGGTCCATCTGACCCCAAAAAAACAGCAGGAGGGATAAACAAACTAGTTAGTTCAAAAAGCTACAAAGTTTTAACTTCTAGGGGTATAAGATTTCTTTAAATACATTTATATTCTTAATGAAACAATACTTTTTACCAAGTCAAAGTATCTTCAAACTCATCATCAGTTTCAACTTTGAATAAAATAGCAGAAACCGGTTTGATCTAGTTTTCTTATCCTTCATACGTTTTCAAGTTAACTGTTGGATTAGCATCATTAATAAAACCTTAGATGGACCATTTTTTGAGTTTGTAATGGATAAAGACTTTTCAACTCTGTGAATTCTCATGCGTCATTTAATAAGTTTTGCTCTGAAAATTTTTTCACGGGTATTACTAGGAAAAGGCCTTTCATCTGTATGATGTGTCATGCTTCTCACCTGTGTGCACCCTCATGTGACTAGTCAAACTGGATTTTTGAGTACAACTTTTGCCACAAATTGTACAAGAGAAAGGCTTCTCACATGTGTGCACCCTCATGTGATTAGTCAAATTGAATTTTTTAGTAAAACTTTTGCCACAAATTGTACAAGAGAAAGGCTTCTCACCTGTGTGCACCCTCATGTGACTAGTCAAACTGGATTTTTGAGTACAACTTTTGCCACAAATTGTACAAGAGAAAGGCTTATCACATGTGTGCACCCTCATGTGATTAGTCAAACTGGATTTTAGAGTAAAACTTTTGCCACAAATTGTACAAGAGAAAGGCTTCTCACCTGTGTGCATCCTCATGTGACGAGTCAAATATTCTTTATGTGTAAAACTTTTGCCACAAATTGTACAAGAGAAAGGTTTCTCACCTGTGTGCACCCTCATGTGACTAGTCAAATATTCTTTATGTGTAAAACTTTTGCCACAAATTGTACAAGAGAAAGGCTTCTCACCTGTGTGTACCCTCATGTGAATAGTCAAACTGAGTTTGTGAGAAAAACTTTTGCCACAAATTGCACAAGGAAAAGGCTTCTCACCTGTGTGCACAATCATGTGACTAATCAAACTGGATTTTAGAGTAAAATTGTTGCCACAAATTGTACAAGAGAAAGGCTTCTCACCTGTGTGCATCCTCATGTGACTAGTCAAACTGGATTTTAGAGTAAAATTGTTGCCACAAATTGTACAAGAGAAAGGCTTCTCACCTGTGTGCACCCTGATGTGACTAGTCAATTGACCTTTCTGAGCAAAACTTTTGCCACAAATTGTACAGGAGAAAGGCTTCTCACCTGTGTGCACCTTCATGTGACTAGTCAAACTATCTTTCTGGGTAAAACTTTTGCCACAAATTGTACAAGAAAAAGGCTTCTCACCTGTGTGAACCCTCATGTGACTAGTCAAATTGGATTTGCAATAAACACTTTTGCCACAAATTGTACAAGAGAAAGGCTTCTCACCTGTGTGCACCCTCATGTGACTAGTCAAATTGGATTTGCAATAAAAACTTTTGCCACAAATTGTACAAGAGAAAGGCTTCTCACCTGTGTGCAGCCTCATGTGAGTAGTCAAACTGGATTTTTGAGTAAAACTTTTGCCACAAATTGTACAAGAGAAAGGCTTCTCACCTGTGTGCACCCTCATGTGACTAGTCAAATTGGATTTGGAATAAACACTTTTGCCACAAATTGTACAAGAGAAAGGCTTCTCACCTGTGTGCACCCTCATGTGACAAGTCAAACTATCGTTCTGAGAAAAACATGTACCACAAATCGTACAAGAAAAAGGCTTCTCACCTGTGTGAATTCTGACGTGCTTTTTAAAAATAGATTTTTTAGTGAAGCTTTTTCCACAGGACAGACATGTAAAATGTTTCATACCTGTGTGATTTTTCAAGTGTGATATTAAGTTACTATATTGAGTAAAATAATCACCACAAATCTGACAACAATACAAATAGTTTTCTGTTCGAGTTTTCTTTTTCCTTTTGGGTTCTGAATTGTTGCACTTCATGGCTTTCTGACATCTCTTATTTTGTTTGGGCCCTTTATCTCGCTTTACAAGCAGGTCTTTTTGTTCATTTATGCGGAGCTCCAATGCTTCCTTATTTATCCAGGGATGTTCTGGATCTTGGTGCTCTTCTTTCATCTGAGGAGGTTCTGGTTCCGTCTGGTCCAAACCGGAATTGCACTCCTGTTTACAGAGCTGCTGGTCAGAGAAAACTTCTTCTTTCCAAACATAATCGAGTAGGTTGTCTAGAAAAGCAAAAACAGGAGAAAAGCTTTCTATTCAATGTTAAAGGTCTCATTCACTCAGTTTTTCAATGAATATCCTGTGGTCTCTAGCCCAATTATATGCCTTTGTGTGACGTTTTATGTGGAAAAAGTCTTCAGCCCTACAAGTGGCTAAATAGAAAAATTAAAAAGAGTTTAAACCAAGTTTTAAACGTCACAACTGTATTACAGTCTATGACGGAAAATCTCTATTCTGCATTCTGAATAAATTTCCAATCTCTTCAAACAAAAAACATGTTTGATTTTCTTTGACAATTAGGTTGAGCATCCTTTACACCTCAGCAGTAATACAGACTGATCTCCACCATGTCACACTGGAGCAATAACTGAAGCAAAGTGTGCTTCTACCAAGAACAAATACTGTACGCTGTAACGCTAATGTTTTAGTTCATAAATCTTGTTGAATCAGTTATCTTAATTGGAACCCTAGTTTACACCTATTACATAATTGGTCTATGTTAAAAAATATTTATTTTTAGCTTACCTTCATTGGCTCCCTGCTAAATCCAGAATAGAATCTAAAATCCTCCTTCCATATAAAGCCCATAATAATCAGCTCCATCATACATCAGAGATCTGATTGTTCCATATGTGCCTAACAGAGCACTTTACTCTCAGACTGCAGGTTTACTGCTGGTAAAAGTAGAATGGGAGGAAGATCCTTTGGTTATCAGGCTCCTCTCCTGTGGAACCAGCTCACCGCTGTAGTCCGTGAGGCAGACACTGTCTACTTTTAGGGCCAGGCTTAAAACTTTCCATTTTGGTAAAGTTTATAGCAGGAGTGGCTTAGGTCATCCTAAGCTATCTCTGTAGTTATGCTGCTATAGGCTTAGACTGCTGGAGGACAGACTGACCACTTTTCTTCACTCTTCTACTACTCTCCAGTTGCATTATTTGCTGTTATTTCAACTATTAACTTTATGTTTTCCTCTCCAGAGAAGCTACACCTGGTCTGGTATCCTGCTTAGCTATAATGCCTTGTTGGACGGGGGGGCATCGAATGGGATGATGCTCCCAGTAACTGAACATCCCCCATTTTTGTGTCTTTGCTCAGTCTTCTAGAGCCCCCAGTCGGTCGTGGCAGATGGCCGCTCATACTGACCCAGTTTCTGGTTCTGCTGGAGGTTTCATCCAGTTAAAGGGTAGTTTTTCCTCTCCACTGTCGCTAAATGCTTGCTTAGTATGAAGGAGTACTGTGAAGTCAATGATAACGCAAGCAACAGTCTATTGTCGCTACATGTTCGTCCAGGAGGAGTGAAGTTTTTAGACCCCTCTAGCAACTCTTCTTCAAAAAAGCGACTAGCGACAAATCTACCGACTTTTTTTGCTGTTATTGGAGACCTTTGGAAACTCAAGTAAAGCACGTCTCCCGGTTACACTTTTTACTGTGCACCAGTGCTGCAGCAGCCTCCTTTACTGCGCTCAAAGCATGTGGCCAGTCTGCATCATGCACCTCCGCCCGCTTTGGAGTCAGAGCAAATATTTACTCCACTGAGTCCAGAATGCTAATAAATTACGCATGCTGGAAGCCCCCGCTTGGTGGCTGCTGAAGGAGGAGCAGCCTCTCCTGATCTCTTCAAATCTCTTGCCTTATTCTCTTTTCTTATTTTCTTTTCCTAGCATTTTACTTAGTTACTTTACATACCCAGCCACTGGAGTTAGACCTGATCTCTTTTTTGGATTACTTTCTGAAGGACTGTGGATTACCAAAATGGCGTTTTGCTCACCTGAGGACTTTGAGAAACGGCTCCAGAGAATTGAAACAATAGAGGTGAAGTTACACCGTCTTGAGGTTAACATGTAATTCAACATTGGATATGGAAATTCCAACATAAAACAAGAGATATCACTCCACCTGGAATTACGCTGAGAAACAGATTCCTAGCACTCAATTCCCTGAAAAGCGACGCAGCCCCTGGGACCAGTCAGGAACACCAGGAGAAATCCATCCACATGAAGCGGACACATAAGAAAGTAAGAACACCCCAAGCAACAGTTCTCGTCATACATGACGGATCAGTCAATGGTATCAAAGGCTTTTGTAGCCAGAACACTAGCGTTTATAGCTGCTCCAAAAATACAGTGAGAGAAATATTGAAAAAATCCTGACAATCATAGATCAATACCCGAAACTGGAAAAGTTCATTATCCACACAGGATCAACTGATGTAGCCAAGAAACAGTCAGAGATCCTGAAGAGAGACTTCTCTGATCTGCTACAGAGACTTGATGGACTTAACTTTTTTTTTGAATCACCAAATCATGTAAAGCACCTTGAATTACCCCGTTTTGAAACTGTGCTATACAAATAAAATTGCCTTGCCTTAACATAAACATCTTTATTAGCGGACCACTCCCTGAAGGAAATGATGAAAGGTACAGTAGACTTAGCATGCTGCATAAATGGTTAAAGAGACCATCTGTTGAAAATCGATCTCATTATTTAATCATTTTAAAATATTTGGATGTGCCAAGCACTTGTTCAAGGAAAACCAATGTTATCTTAACAGATCTGGAGTGAGACTGCTGACCTCAAATATGTTCTGTTATCTGAATCAGAAAGCTAAACACTTGATAAAGCACCCGTGAGCTGACCTTGAAGCATGGCCCGTGGATACTATCAGAGAACAAACATTTCTCCAACACACCAAGTTAGGATGACGCCACCGGCCCAGACAGATGCACAACCCGCAGAGAATGACAGAAGAAACACGTACAGCGCTTACCACAGCGTTTTTCAAGTATTCCAACTAGGCATGGGCCGGTTACCGGTTTCAAGGTATACGGCAGTATGAAAAAGTCAAGGTTTCAAAACCACTGAAATTTTCCGTCGTACCGTCCCGGTGGTATAAGCGTTTTTATTTTTTTTATGTGGCGTCTTCCCAGGGAGAAAGTAAAGGTCCCTCATGAAGCTGCAGCATAAAGCGCTCTGCCGCACCTCCCCCACACACACCTGCGTTTGTTGTGAGTGACAATCGGCCAGCTCTGCAGGCTGTGGGATGACTGAACGATTTCCACCGTCTCTAAGCGGATGTTTGGGCATACTTCGGCTACCGTAAAAAGCCATTAGTTCACGGCTTGGAAGAAAAAGGACGCCCGACGTGCAAAACGTCCTTGAGAACAGTGGCAACCCGAGGATATATGATTGCGCATGTTCGGGAGCAGCCCCCATCGTTGTATGCTAAATTCAAGGTAAAGTTAATGCTGTCTTGAGATGAACGAGTGTATTAGCGTCTGACATTAGTAAAATGAGCTTTTTAGCTTGGCAGATATGTTAACTACCATATCTTATCTTTTTTCTTCATCTCTATCCTTAGTAACTTTTTTTAATTGAGGCATATAATGGTAACTAGCATGCTAATGATGATTTATTTTAACATGCTCGTTAGTTATCATACCTGTCTCACTAAAGTGTGTTTTCCTTTAAAAAAAAAATAGACATAAAAAATACACATTTTAGAGCTGTAATCATAATACCGTGAAACCGTGATATTTTTGCCTACGGTTATCATACCGTCAGAATCTCATACCCTTGACCGCTGGAAATAGGCACCAGCCCCCCGCAACCCTGCATTAGGATGGACGGGTACAGAAAATGGATGGATGGATGGACTCTAACAAGTCAGTCTGTACCTCAGTACTGAACCAACTACCAGTGTCATCCCCAATTATCACCAATGTAGAGAAAATGTCTGAATTCCATTAATTAAACAAAAAAACCTTGAATAAATCATTAACTAACTAAGCTCCTCCTCTTGCTGTCTTGATATCCTACCCACAGTTTTCTTTAAGAAAGTTTTCTCTGTCATTGGGTCTGATCTGATTCAAATAGTGAACTAATCCCTCCTTTCAGGTGTCTTCCCCCAGGCATTAAAAAACAGCAGTTGTTAAACCCCTGTTAAACAAGAAGAATCTCGACAACATGTTAAAGCAGAACTACAGCACAATATCTTCCATTCATCAGTAAGATTATTGAAAAAGCTGGTTCAGCAGTTAAATAGCTTTCAAGCAATGACCAACCGCATTTCAGCCTGGTTTCCGTGCTCACCACAGCAATGAGACAGCCCTCATCAAAGTTTTCAATGACAACCGCCGAAATACAGACTGTGGTAGAACCACAGTGCTGGTTCTGCACGACCTCAGTGCAGCATTTGACACTGTTGATCATGATATGTTATTGGAATGACTGGAGAGCTGGGTAAGACTCTCTGGTACAGGACTTTGCTTGTTCGAGTCTTACCTACAGAACAGGGATTTCTTTGTTTCAATAGGAAACTTTTCAACAAAACAGAGAAATCCCACGTGGGGTGCCCCAGGGCTCCATCCTGGGGCCCCTCATTTAATATCTACATGCTCCCAATAGCCCAGATTATAACAGCCAATAAGGTTAGCTATCATAACTATGCAGATGATACTCAGCTTTACATTACAATGTCACCAGGTGACTTTGAACCCATCCAAACCCTAAGCAAATGCATCAAGCAAATTAATGGATGGATGTGCCGTAACTTTCTCCAGCTGAACAGAAACAAAACAGAAGTAATTACTTTTGGACCCAAGACGAACAATCAAGAGTCAGCACACAGCTTCAGTTAATATGACTGGGTAAGCCGTATTGTGTCATTTCTTGTTGTCGCTGTTGCACTCGGTGGAACCGTTTGTGTTCAGACTCTCTTGAATTGATCTAGATTTCTCTGTACAAAGGCCTTTCTAAGTTATTTTAACACACAAGCACGCTAAAACATAAGATTTCTGGTGGTGTACTTTACATCTTGGGAACTCCTTGTGTTTCACACAGTTTTTCTTGGCGTGTTAAGGTCTCGCTAGCTTACTTAGCTTAGCTTCATTGCTTCTATGGCTACTCCTCTTCTCTCTCTCATATCTCATACTCAGCCTAAATCTTCTCCTCTTTCTTGCTCTCTGTGTCAGATGTTTAGTTACTTCCCTGCCTCCTTTAGTGATAATGGTAACTGTAATAAATGTAACATTTTTGTAGCTTTGGAGGAGAGGGTGTCGGAGTTAGAGCTACAGTTCTTTTGAACATCTAATCCTTATTTTTCCTCATCCAAGTTGCAAAACATTAAGACCATTTTTGTTTGTGGTTTTGTATCTTCCACCGGGCCCTTACTCTCAATTCCTGGATGAAATCTCACCTTTTTTTTAATCGGATTTAGTATTAAATACTGATAAGATCATTATAGTGGGAGATTTCAATAATCATGTGGACACTGGAAGTGATGGGTTAAATGCAGCCTTTAATGCCATCTTAGACTCAATTGGCTCTACTCAAAAAGAACAGGAACCCACCCACTCGGGTAAACACACTTTGGACCTTGTACTGACATACAGAATTGAGTGTGAGGAGATAACAGTCCACCCACATAACCCGGTTCTGTCTCACCACTTTTTGGATAATTTCTGAAATTAGTTTAACTGACCAACTTAAATCGGAAAGAAAATGTCATTTTAGTATAGCTTTATCGGACAATGCTGTAACAAGTTTTAAAGAATCTGTTCCATTCTTACTTTCCTCAGAGTAACACAGTGGAGGGCAGCAATTCTATCTCTAACCCCTCAGAAATTGATGGTCTGGTTCATAGCGTTACGTCCTCATTGCGTTTGGCATTAGATAGTGTAGCCCCTTTAAAAAAGAAAGTGGCTAGCCATAGGAGGCTGACTCCTTGGTTTAACGCAGAGTTGGGTACTTTAAAGCACAATATAAGGAAATTGGAGAGAAAATGGCGCCCCTCACAACTAGAGGATTCCTATTTAACCTGGAAAAACAGTCTACTGCTGTATAAAAAATTCCCTTCGACAAGCTAGAACAGCATATTTTTCATCATTAATAGAGGCGAATAAAAACAATCCTAGGTTTCTTTTTCATACAGTTGCCAAACTTACACAGAGTCATAGCTCTGTTGAGCCAACTATTCCCCCAGCTCTTAGCGGTGATGATTTTATGGGATTTTTCATACATAAAATTAATTCAATTAAAACTAAAATCATGAGATGTACTTAAGTGTCAAATGCTTTCTATGTGTTGTATTGCTTTTTTTTTACTTTATCCTTTTAATCATGTAAAGCATGTTGAATTACTTTGTTGTTCAAAGTGTGCTATACAAATAAAATTGCCTTGCTGGCTGATCCTACCCACGTTTGGATGTAAATGTAAACATTTCTTTGTCTAAAATAAACAACAGCACAATAAACAAATCACTGTTTTCACTTACAGTTCAGTCACCTCGTCAGTACACCTCTGTGTACGCCTCTCTGTGACAGATGTTAAACAGTCATCATGTCTCAGTCTAAACTGGACTCTCAGAAATACAGAAAGTGAGAATCAAACCCTGTTGCAGCTGTTTATTGGAGATGTTACACGGGCCTACTGACTATAATGTAAGGCTGATTCATATGTCAAAATTAGTGATATAAAAAACACATTCAAAAGGCAAAACTTTAAAACAGTTCCACCCCAACCATGTATAAAAAAGCATTATTAAAACAATTATTACCCTCCCCTTCAGCATCTGTTACAATTACATGCATGTTATATGAATGAGGCAACATGGGGGGGTCAATTTAAATATCGTGATACTGATTTGAGGCCATATCGCCCAGCCCTAGCTGCAAGTCAATCACTCGATACAATCTGCTTAGATAGAAAACATTTGGACTGATTGGACTGTGTGTGTGATTGAATTTAAATTACTTGTAAAGTGCTTTGAGATGATGTGTTGTGAACTGATGCTATATAAAGAAATGTAATTAAATAACTATCTGTGAACTAATCAGGGACAATAACACAGGGTAAAAAGTCTTTTCAGTAGAAAGTCTGTAGAGGAATCTAAAGAAACCTTTTTTTAAGGTCAGCACACAGATGTTAACTCAGGGTAGGAGTAGGGTCTGAAATTATGAACAATCTTAGTGGAAATTAAAATTAGACAAATTCAATAACTTTTAATAAAATCCAAACTAAATCCTAACATGTTTGGAGGAGTGTTTTATCTGTAACTCTGTCTTGTTTCCACTGTAAAATAATCAGACGTGTAGAGTATTATAATTTTTGCTTCATCAGTTCCATTTTGAACCAGATAAAAAAAAGCAGTAATGACCCTTTATTTAACTTTATCATAACAAAAACCAGGTTACAAAGATTCTTCTATTAGTTTAGAACAATATAGTCGACGTTTAAAGAGTATTAATTTTGTAATTTTCAGATCAGAGCAGATTAAAGACGCTGAGATAGTAAATATTAGGAGCTATCGATCGTTTCTGGAAGCAGATGCTGCAATCAGAAGCCAACTTTAACTTTGTTGCCTTTCTTTCTCCACGAATGAAGCTTCCTAAATAAACGCCTTAAAATCTTAATCTGCATCGACATCATTAAACGTTAGTATCGCCAGTTCTTCATACCTTTCCGGTGTAAGATGATCTGGGGTGTCCGGGTCAAATCCAGCAGTCTGCGCTGATCATCCATCTCTTCCTCGGACTTGAAGACTTCTTTAAACTCTGTGAATGTTTCGTCAGCAAGAGTTAACCGTTTGTTGAAGCTGGATTGCAGATATTCTTACCGCAAACACTCACACGTTCAGCCACAGATGATCAAACTCTCTAGAGTGACTCCATGCGGAAGGGAAGCTAACGCTGCTAGCATCACGTCTGTCTTCTTGTTGCTAAACAAGTCATTACCGCCACCAACTGGTCTGGAGGTGAACCTGCATTATCATTTTAGGGCGAGATCGTTTAATACAAATGTGTTAGTCTAAGATAATTAAATATTAACTGATACATTTTACTTTATGATTTATTTCTGGATTTTTAAGTAAGTTTCACTGAAGCTGATAATTAATTCCATTACCACTATAATGTTTTCCTATTCACAGTTAATCATTAAGTCCACTATGTTTACTGTGTCCAGTTTGTTTACTTTCTATTAAGATGACTGGTCTGCTTTCTGAATGGTTTCGTTGTAAACTTACTAATGATGAACTGGAATCTGAACAAATAACTGATCTTAATGGTTCTGTGTATGAACCCACAGGACAGCTGATAATATCACAAACATTTCTCCTATGATGAAAGTCCATCATCTATGCTTTTCCCTACCTTGATATTAAACTCTGATATAATCAACACATTTATCTTACAGTGAGGATGTCTGGAAGAAAGCTTAGTTCTTCTGTGTCTTCTTCAGGAAAAGGGCTGCTAAAATATGCAGACCCCACACATCAATTCAGTTTATTTATATAGCGCCAATTAACAACAGATGTCATCTCAAGGCACTTAACAAGAAGTCATTTCAATACATTTATACAAACATTCCAATCAGTCAAAAAGTTTCCTATTTAAGGAATCCCAGCAGATTGCGTCAGTCATTGGCGTGAGGTTGGGCCCCGTTGATGCAGACTTTCCAACCATCAGCAATCTTTCAGCAATCCCTCATACCGAGCAAGCATGTAGCGACGGTGGAGAGGAAAAACTCCCCTTTAACAGGAAGAAACCTCCAACAGAACCAGGCTCAGTAGGAGCCATCTGCCACGACCGTCTGGGGGTTTGAGAAGACAGAGCAGAAACACAGAAGGAACAGAAGATCTGATATAAGAGAACTTTCTATGTTACAGAAAGTAAAAAGTTGATAACAGGACACAGTGGATGTTCAGTTACTGGGAGGATCATCCCAGTCGATGCCCCCCGTCCAACAGGGCATTGCAGCCAAGCAGGATACCAGACCAGGGCCCTGTACCATGAAGCCGGATTAGGTGGCTAGCCAGCTATGTTTCAGCTTAGTTTCCACCAACCCTGGGTTTTGGGTACCATGAAAGTGGCTCGGCTTTGATCGGTGTTCGTTGCCATGGTATCTTACGCTGCACGGCTAACCTGCTCCGGGGCAGGTTATGTTCTGGATTCGCGATCTCAGACTGAAGTTTGACCAATCAGCTATGAGGAAAGAAACATATATATGTGACGTAACTAATTCCCAGCGTCTGTTCTCTGTTGCAATGGCTTCACCTTTTCTCCCTAATCCTGTGGACATCTCCGCGCAAATTGTAAGACGAGCACTTCGTAGAGAACGAGTTTTTAGGGACAGACAAAATCCATTTGACTTTCCTGATGCGTACTTGTATGAAAGATACAGATTTTCCGCGGAAGGATTGTCTTATCTCTGTGAGCTTCTTGAGCCGCACATAAAAAATGTGACTCGTCGAAGCCGTGCCCTGACTGTACAGCACATGCAATCCCATCCATAATCGGCCGCCCCTTGTTGTTGCTCAGAGCCAACTCCTCTGCCACAGTGTCATCTTGAGGAGGTGGCCCTCCCCCAGTTTTCCTTATTTCACATTTTTTTCTGTTTGCTGCAAACAAGTGTTTGTGATTAAATGTTCAAAGAAAATAATAAAAGGTTATGGTAAATACTCACCACTTTGAATTATATTTTTATATTTCGTCTTGATCTGCTGCCAAGACCGTTTGGAGTTGGGGTTGCATCTAAAAATTAATGAATATCAATCTTTCTTAGGATGAAATAGCCTATAATTTCACATTTTACATACATCTACACACATAATATATATATATATATATATATATATATATATATATATATATATATATATATATATATATATATATATATATATATATATATATATATATATATATATATATATATTTATATATCAACACGAATACTTTTTCATTTTAGCATTTAATATATTTTAATATGCTTAGCCTACTTAAATGTACATTAATTGTTTAACCCACGCATTAACACAATCAGCAATCTTCCTCCACGATTATTCTCTTGCTTTGGCAGCAGATACAGTGTTACTGCGTGCTTGAAAAATATTTCTAAATTCTTCATATTTCTGGAGAATAATCTCTTGCTCCTCCGTTGAAAAGTAGATAGCTCTCGCTCTATCCATATCGAACGCGATTGGTTGTTCAGTGTCGTCGTCACTTTTTTATGTGCACGCGCCTGTGGATTAATCATAGCTTAAGGATCAAAGCCTGAGTTGACAGAGAAAGTTGATAACCTGCGTCATGGTACCAATTAAGCCTGATTGCATCGGTTTGGTTTTGTCGATTCAAAACCAATCCTGTAACCCCGAGTTTGTTGAGCCACCTTCATGGTACAGGCCCCAGGTTTGTAGCTTTTATGGAGAGAAAAACACTGAGAGAAAACAAAGTTAACAGTCGAAATAACAGACTGTACTGTAATACAACTGGAGAATAGTAGGAGAAAAGGAAGTAGCAGAGTGAAGAAAATTGGTAAGTCTGTCCTCCAGCAGTCTAAGCCTATAGCAGCATAACTACAGAGATAGCTCAGGATGACCTAAGCCACTCTAACTATAAGCTTTATCAAAAAGGAAAGTTTTAAGCCTGGCCTTAAAAGTAAACAGAGTGTCTGCCTCACGGACTAAAACTGGGAGCTGGTTCCACAGGAGAGGAGCCTGATAACTAAAAGATCTGCCTCCCATTCTACTTTTAGAGATCCTAGGAACTACAAGTAAACCTGCAGTCTGAGAGCAAAGGGCTCTGTTAGGAACATATGGAACAATTAGATCTCTGATGGATGATGGAGCTTGATTATTATGGGCTTTATATGTAAGAAGGAGGATCTTAGATTCTATTCTGGATTTAACAGGGAGCCAATGAAGGGAAGCTAAAACAGGAGAAATGTGATCTCTCTTTTTAATATTCATCAGAACACTTGCTGCAGCATTTTGGATCAACTGAAGGCTTTTAATGGCATTTTGTGGACTTCCTGATAGTAAAGAATTACAGTAGTCCAGCCTTGAGGTAACAAATGCATGGACTAGTTTCTCAGCATCACTCCTGGACAGGATGTTTTTGATTTTAGCAATATTCCGGAGGTGAAAGAAAGAAATCCTAGAAACCTGTTTAATATGGGATTTAAATGTCAAGTCTTGGTCAAAAATAACGCCGAGGTTTCTTTACGTTATTACTGGGGGCCAATTTAATGCCATCCAGATGAAGGGATTGACTAATCAGTTTCGTTTTTAGAACTTCTGATCCAAAGACAGCAACTTCTGTCTTGTCAGAATTTAAAAGCAAAAAGTTTAGGGTCATCCATGTTTTTATGTCTTCCAGACATGCCTGTAATCTACCTAACTGACTGGGTTCATCAGGATTTATGGATAAATATAGTTGTGTATCATCTGCATAGCTGTGGAAATTTATCCCATGCTGTCTAATGATTCTACCAATTGGAAGCATATATATGGTGAAAAGAATTGGTCCAAGCACAGAACCCTGTGGAACTCCACAAGTAACCCTTGAGAGTGAAGAAGATTTATCATTTAGATGAACAAACTGGAATCTGTCAGACAATTATGATTTAAACCAGCCTAGTGCTGTTCCTTTGATCCCTGCAACATGTTCAAGCTTTCTAAGAGAATATTATGATCCTGGATACAAATTCTTCAGATGTTTACATTCAGGACAGCACTACACAGCGATTTTTCCAAAAATCAGCTTCCACAGAGATAGTTCCTCCCCCCAAGCTGTCTCTGTGATGAACACAAATAACACCTTACGGCCAGAGTGACAACTACTCTACTGCAAAACAATATAACCATCTCTTCACTGTTACATCTACATCATTTGTCGTTTTTTTCCAGATTTCCTAAAAAATCTATATATTTAAATTTCCCACACTGTGAGAAATGTTGTTCTGCATCTGCAAAGGGAGCCAGACTGTCTTTCCCAATATTATGATCTGTTGTCTTTGGTTAAAAAACTGATTTCGTGTCTCTTGCCTGGAAGTTTTGTGTTTTTGTTATTAACAAATGTGGCTCTCATATAATGCAAATTATATTAATACGCATGACTAAGAGATTTCCAACTTAACAGTGCCTAGTAATTTTTATTCCCATAACAGCAAATAAAGATGATCCTAATATTGTAATATTGTAGACAGCTGCAGCTGATCCAGAACGCTGCTGCTCGTGTTCCTCACTAGAATCAGGAAAGTAGAGCACATCACCCCAGTTCTAAAGTCCTTACACTGGCTCCCTGTAGCTCAGAGAATAGACTTCTAAATACTTTTACTAGTTTATAAATCATGGTTAGCACCAAAGTATGTTGAAGATCTACTGTTACTATAGCAACCCCAAACCTCCCCCCCCCCCCCCCCCCCCCCCGACCACTCAGGTCCTCTAACTCCAGTCTACTCAACATCCGTAGAATCAGAACCAAACATGGAGAAGCAGCTTTCAGTTTCTATGCTCCTCTAATCTGGAACAAACTTCCAGACGACTGCCAAGATGCTGTAACACTGAGTTCTTTTAAATCACAACTAAAAACGTTTCTGTTAAGAGCTGCCTTTGATCAATGCTTCATGTATCATATGTTTGGTGTGTGCTTCTTGCTTTATTGGTGTTTTTACTTTATCCTAAATTAATGCCTGCTTTGAGTAATGTTTTGATATGTCATATGCTCTGTGTGTGTTTTATGCTTTATTACTTCAGGTCTGAGTCCATTACTACACCTAGATTTCAAGCCTAATCAGTAGTTTCTAGCTAGATTAACTGAAGCTGTGTGCTGACTCTTGATCGTTCCTCTTTAGGTCCAAAAGTAATTACTTCTGTTTTGTTTCTGTTCAGCTGGAGAAAGTTATGTCATATCCATTCATTGATTTGCTCGATGCATTTACTTAGGGTTTGGATGGGTTCAAAGTCGCCTGGTGACATCGTAATGTTGATCTGAGTATCATCTGCATAGTTATGGTAGCTAATCTTATTGGTTGTTATAATCTGGGCTAGTGGGAGCATGTAGATATTAAATTGGTGGGGCCCCAGGATGGAGCCCTGGGGCACCCCACATGTGATTTCTGTTCGTACTGATGAAAAGTTTCCTATTGAAACAAAGAAGTCCCTGTTCTTTAAGTAAGACTCAAACCAGCCATGTACTGTACCGGAGAGTCCGACCCAGCTCTCCAGTCGTTCCAATAGTATGTCATGATAAACAGTGTCAAATGCTGCACTGAGGTCCAGCAGAACCAGCACTGTGGTTCTACCACAGTCTATATTTATGCGGATGTCATTGAAAACTTTGATGAGGGCAGTCTCATTGCTGGGGTAAGCACGGAAACCAGACTGAAAAACATCAAAGTAGTTGGTCATTGTTAGGAAGCTATTTAACTGCTGAACCAGCTTTTTCAATAATCTTACTGAGGAATGGAAGAGATTGGGCTGTAGTTCTGCATTAACATGTTGTCCAGATTATTCTTCATTAACAGTGGTTCAACAACTGCTGTTTTTAATGCCTGGGGGAAGACACCTGACAGGAGGGATGAGTTCACTATTTGAATCAGATCAGACCCAATGACAGGGAAAACTTTCTTAAAGGGGGGGTATTATGCAAAATGGACTTTCTGTAGCTTAATGTCCTGAGAACCTGTCTTTCCCTCAATAAAAAACATACCTGAAGTGTTGCTCTCACCCATTCACTCATGTTAGAGTAATCTTTGAGTTTCTGCTGGTAGTTCTCGGGGTTGCTGAAATGCCTGCTCCCACCTATCCCCGCCTTTTCCACCCATCTCCTCCTCTGAGCTTACGTACTCAGCCGAGAGCCTCGCCCCTGCAGAGCTCGCCCGCCTCACACAACTCCGGCTGAGTCCCAGCCAGATTATAACACACCATCTGCAGCTGCGCGTCTTCTGTGAGATTTTTTTTTCCGACTCCGTGCATGCTGCAATGATGCACGGTATGTGACGAACTGAAGGGGGAGTGTCAGAAAGAGTAGGAGGGTCTTAGAGAGGCACAGGCTAAAATAAAGGCGTCCAATACGGAAGTAAATTTCTTTAAGGTGGATTTGGATATATGACAGACTTTTAAAAGACTTAAGGTGACAATTTTATTGGAGTGTGCTATAGAAGGGTAATATGTGCCTGGAAGAAGCATGATAACCCCCCTTTTAAGGAAAACTGTGGGTAGGATATCAAGACAGCAAGAGGAGGAGCTTAATGGGTAATGATTTCTTCTAGGTTTTTTGGGTTAATTCATGGAATTATGACATTTTATCTACATTGGTGTTAGTTGGGTATAACATTGGTAGTCGGCTCAGTGCTGCGGTACAGACTGACCGTCTAATTGTTAGAATCTTTTCGGTGAAAAAGCTGGCAAATGTATTGCAGCCCCTGGTAGAATTTAGACCAGGGGCTACTGTCATTGGAGGATTAGTTAGTCTTTCCACTGCAATAGAGTCCATGCATTATTGTTTCTGTTAACAATTTCAGAGAAGAAAGTTTCTCTTGCATCTTTTAGAGTTAACTGATATCTGTTCAGTCTCTCTTTAGAGAACATTAAGGAGAACATCTCTGGTGTGTTCAACAAGAGCTGCGCCATCAGTAACACCTCCCACAGGAACATCTTCCCCATGTGGACCCTCGGACGCTTCTCCAGGATTTATCCCACCAGTCCACTGGCTGGGAAGATAAAGCTTTGACTTCCTGCAGAAGAACCTGACCTCTAACATCTAAGTCGACTGATGTTTACTTCTATGATCCATTAGAAAATGTTTCTGGTTCAAAGTTGTACCAGATATCACAGCGATTAGCCAGTCACTTATTACAGCAAAAAAGTGGAATATCCAATTATTAGTATCATTATGTACCATATGCTTCCAAAACTGGAGAAATCGTGTTCACGCCTCCATCAGTTACTATACATCAGAGTTTTTGCAATGATTCCCCTTTAGCTTCTGTTTTTAGCTGAAGTTTTCTCATAGCTTTAGTGGATTGTGCCATTAACCCTGGAAGGCAACTTTGACACGAAGCAGTTTGGTGGAAGTCCTGCTGTGACCATACCAACTCTACTAGCAATGAAAGCCAGTAACGATGCATTTATTTTTATTTAAAAACAGCAGTAACATCTTCAACAACAGATGCTTTAGGGTACGAAGTAGGGGTGTTACGGTACACAACAATCAAGGTTCGGTACAATTTCAGAACTCTTCAATCAAGAAAAATTAATTAAAATGTATAATTTTTACATCAAGTCAACAGTAAACAGTGAATCTTTTTCCATTTCTGATATTAAATTTTGTTATGTTCTAAAACTTAAAAGGTTGAGGGTAGAGACCAAAGTAGTGAACATAATAAAGTTGTATAAGCAATTATAACCAATGCTTGTATAGATTACTGTATACAACAATATAAGTAGCTGATGATGGTTAATTTAGGTATTTAGACATTTGTAAACCAGTCTGTGTTCATATTTCAGAAACATGTTTAAATCACTTTGGGGTTGTTTTGATACTTTGACATCCTAGTGTCCCAACTGTACCTGAATGCGCCATTAGTAGCAGCTGGAAAAATCACCTCATCAATGGAAAGTCGTTTACCAGCATTACCTATATACATGTGCAGAGTTTGTCCTGATTGTGCTACAGGCAGCTGGATTTGGACTTAAGCTGATTTTATTTACAGAACTAGTTATGTTTATGTTCCAGGGGAATAATTCAGTTCAGTGCACATCAAGCTACTGTATGGACCTTATATGTCACGCTGCCCTATTCACTCCTCCTCATCATTGTCCTCACCCGTCTCTCCAATCAACCACACCTGATCCTTCTGCCTTTAAAGCCCGTCACTTCTCTCCACTCAGCGCCGGATCATTATTATTGTCGTATTGTTGTGTCTTGGATTATCCTCGTCTCCATGGTGTGTCATCCTGCTGTTTCCCATCCTGCCATGATCATCATCATCATCACCACCATCAGCACCTTTAATAAACATCCTGTACCTTTCCTCTGCGTCTGGGTCCTTTCTCCACACACATCCTGACATTATAGGTGTTAAATAAAGACATAATGTTTGGATGTAGTCCACCTTTCCTTCTCCGTCATCACTGTTGCTGAACAACAAACCTTTAATGTTTAGAATCTGCTTTTTTCAGAACGTTTATTCACACAAACAAGGAATTTTACTTTGACTGTTCCCATGCAGACTTTAGAGATGACTGAGAATCCTCTCTTGTTGAGTTTAGTTTTGGTGTTGTGATGGACCACTGCGGTGAGCACATGAACATTCTGCATGTCTTCAGGTTTAAAATACATCTGTATTTGTTCGGTATGCCTGCACAGCGAACCAAAACGTCTCTATGGAAGAATTTAGGTATGAAAATGAGAACCGTTACACTCCAAAGTATTATCAAAGTGTTTAATTTTATACGTGCAACCTGAGTCCGATCCATGCATGAAATAAAACAAATGATCTGTATGGAAATTTTGGGTTTGTCTTTTATTAATGTTATGGATTTCAATAGAGAACAGTGGTAAAAGAAGCATGATAGCAAATATTCTGATATTGAAACAATTGGCTGATAATTGTTTCTGAAACAAGATGTGTCACAAATACTGGTTTACAAGCCACAGCATCTTCTTGATGCTCTGCACCACAGATCGATGGAGCACACCTGGACTCTTTAATGATCCCAAATGTCAGAAAAAAAAAATAATAATGATTTTTTTTAAATCTGTACAAAAAAACAACAACCTAGAAATATTTGAATTAACAACATGCATATTTATTTGTAGAGCTGGTCCAGTGCTCCACGGCCAGGACGAAAACAGCATTGTTCCTCCTGGATCCGAGGTTCGACTATCCGTCGGACCCTCCTCTCCAGAATCCCTGAATAGACCTTACCAGGGAGGCTCAGAAGTGTGATCACTGGATCATCTGGAGGGGGCTCAGAGTAGAGCCGCTGCTCCTCCACATCGAGAGGAGTCAGTTGAGGTGGCTCGGGCATCTGGTCAGGATGCCTCCTGGACGCCTCCCTGGTGAGGTGTTTCAGGCACGTCTCACCGGGAGGAGGCCCAGGGGAAGACCCAGGACACGCTGGAGGGACTATGTTTCTCGGCTGGCCTGGGAGCGCCTTGGGGATTCCTCCCGAGGAGCTGGAACAAGTGGCTGGGGAGAGGGAAGTCTGGGTCTCTTTTTTATGATGATGAAATCAGATAGATAAATATATACAGTTATTGGTCAATTCTGGTATTTTAAAGACTAAAATGAAAAATAATAATAATACAAATAAATGCATAATTACAAAATAACAAATTTTAAACAAAAAAAACCCACTTTTCTAAGACAATCTTTTTCAATTCCTTACCATTACAGAATGTAAGGAATCAATATATCTTAGAACAAGGTAAAAAGTACTTCCAGTTACAATTTATGGTGTTTACTGTATAATTACTTGACCTCACAATGCAAGAAGTTCAACAGACAACAGAAAATTACATTTGAAAACAAAGTGTGTAGAAACAGGAGGTCTTCTTTAATAAACTGTAGGCATTTATCTGTTTTATTTTTTGGTTAAAATATGTTTGTTCTTCATTCAGTTAAGTTACTCACAGTGGGTAGAGCATCCGGGGATTTTACTCAAGATTGGAGATATTTCATGATATCACTCAAGTAAAAGTACAAAATTATAGCATAGCAAAACTACTCTTTAAAGTATATTTCTTTCCAAAGTTTACTCAAGTAAATGTAACTGAGTAAACGTAACTAGTTACTACCCACCTCTGGTAAGAAGTGTGGCAGGGATATGAAGACATTTCTGATATTTCTCGTGAAAAACTTATGTAAATGTGAACTTGAAGTCATGGGGAAAAAATCCCTTGGGAGTTGTGTAATTGTAGATTTTTTTCAATCTCTCACTATACAAAATAATAGTTGCATCTCTACAGGTTATTAAGCACAAGTACACCAACGCTTATCAGTTCAATTTTCTAAACACAAACGGACATTTGGAAACACAGAAAAATAGATTCAAATACGCCTATACAATTTTTCTTTTTTTCTTCACCTTGACAAATTTAAAAAATGGGTTTTTAAAGTGTTTTTCCAATTTTCTGTTTTCATCAGAAAGGTAGAAAATGGCAAAATTGTGTAAAAATACCCTCTGGGCTCCAATTATTCAATACTGCAATGACATTCTCTCCCTCGTTCCTCGTAGTTCTATGACCTTGCGCCGGTATTGAGAATGGACATAAACATATATAAACATATATTCATACTAACCCACATAAACAAGCTGCAACCTAAGCTATAGACTGAATATGAAAACGCATACAGCATTATGTATCTATTCTTTATATAGCCTTCAGCCTGTAGATAGAGCCAGACTGTATCTTCTACAGAATAATAAATAGCCTAATAATAATAATAATAATAGAATAATAATTGAGTAATTGGAGCCCAGACGCAATTTAGCAATTTTCTCCATTTCTGATCCTCTGAATGAAAATAGAAAATTGGAAAAACAATTTAAAAATCAAATTTTTAATTTGTCATGGTGAAAATAAAGAAAAGTTGGATATTTGAATCCATTTTTCTGTTTTTCCAAATGTCCGTTTGTGTTTAGAAAATTTAGCTGATAAGCGTTACCCTGACCCACAAGTCACACATTTTTTGTAATCAAGGTTTTTATTGTATTTTCATTATTACAAAAAAGAAGTACAAACAGACAAACATATAAACAGAACAAAGTGGAGGCTGTTGAAAGATAATTGGAGAAAAAAAAACATATATATATATATACACAGGCAGGCATGTAAACAGGCAGGGTATAGGCAATTTAAAACTAAATCAGGAGCATAACTATTTAACACACCTGTAATAGCATCTTCCTACAGAGACAGTTTTTCAACATCCGCTGTTGTGAGTCACAATGCTGCTTTATGAGCCACACCTTGTTTTTTGGTTTGTGCTCCTGGATTTGGGAGCAGTTATCCGTGACCTGGTGGTGATTCATACCTCCACACACCAGAGGGCGCTGGCGTGGACGTTCCCGGCTCATAAAACCTTGGAGAACATGTGGAGGAGAGAGAGAAAAAAAGGGAAGACATTTATTTAATATACAGAAAGAAGTAGGTAAGATGAAGATAGAGGAGTTTAATAATAGAGAGCAAACAATAATATCAAGACTAAGGATAGGACATTCGGGATTAAATAGCACTTTGTATGTTATGGGAAAACATCCAACAGGTTTGTGTGAGTGTGGGAAAGAAAGGGAAACTGTAGAGCATGTACTGTGTTTTTGTAGTAAGTATAAAGTAATTAGAGAAATATTAAAAGATAAGTTAAAAATTAAAGGATATGGAGATTGGAATTTAAAAACTGTATTGAATGGAAATAATAAAATTTATAAATTAGTGTTAGAGTTTCTTAGGAAAAGTAAGTTAGTTAATAGAATTTAGTTTATTTTTGTTTTTGTTTTGTTTGTTTTTTTTACTCCTCACTTCGACTCACACTCCTGCACAGTAGGTGGCGGTAATGCACCTTAAGTTGGATGCCACCCGCCATTTAAACAAAAAGAAGAAGAAGGAGGAGAGGTATATATATATATATATATATATATATATATATATATATATATATATATATATATATATATATATATATATATATATATATATATACTGTAATTGACTGTAACCACCGTGTTCCTCTGTGCAGACGAAGGTGCCGTAGCTCCATGCAGTGAACACCTGTCCAATATCCAGGATATAACCACCTTTAGAGGTTCTGATCCACGAGGAACAACGTTAGAAGTGAAACAAAACTCAACAGCTGATTCGGACCAAAATAAACTGCAGGTAACTTTGAAAGGAATGTTTACCGCTTCAAAAGCATCCGTATCTGTGGTTTATCTTCTAAAGCAGAATCTGCTTCAGTTTCTTTCTTAGTTTGAAGATCACTCAGCATAAACACTGACTATCAATGTGAGTTTTTCCTTCGGCTTTTTTTTTTCTATAAACGTGATCTTTTTTAAATTGATTTTATAAATCACACCGTGTTATGATCGTTATCTGTGTCCCCACGCTGCAGGGCCTAAACTACATCCAGATAGCAAACCGACTCCCGGTTCCGATCTGGATGTAGTTTAGGATCCGAATCGGAGTCCACTCCTCCGGCTCGGACCGGTTTAATAACGGTCCAGGTGGAGTATGTTACTCCGGTGTTTCTGTCTGTGTAATAAACTGGGCCTGAATAGCATCCAGGAATGTGATTTCTGCTGTATGTCATCATTCCGACGGGCGGTGAACCGGTAGAACACGGAGCGGCCTGAGGGCCCAAAGTGACGGATATCATCTCCTAAAACTCTCCAGCAGAGCTTCATCCTGTCTGCCTTTAACCTTTACAGCTGTTAACAAAGATTCATCTGGCTCTCATTCATTTCTGTTTGTTTAAATTTGCCACTCAAGTCCAGACATGTCTCCTTTTAGACCGCCCACAAGCTCACCGATTGGCTGGGAAGGTTCGTGCTGACGTGTGATTGGCTGTCCCCGCTTTGCCTGACTGTAAATGTCAAATGATCCGCCACATGTGCTCTGCTAACTGGCCAGGAGTCTGTGTTCATCTGCATGTGAGTTGTTAAAACGTTTTTATGTTAACTTTATTTAAAAATAAACATTGTACAATCACAATCAATAACATTCTCAAGTTAAAGGAGTGCCAGATTAAAAAACAAGCAGAAGACAAAAATAAAGAGGTTACAACTCAGATTAAAAACATAAAGCTTTTAAGTTTCATAGTTTTAGAGTTAGTGCTCAGTTTTAAAGAGTAAAAAAAAACATTCAGTGTAACAACAATATCTAATCTTCTGTTACAGAAAATATTAAGTTCACATCAAAAGGGTTTTACTACTAGTTCAGTCCCAAAAGGTTGTCACTCTCCAGATGACAAAAGGAACAAACATGATCAATATTTTTGATCATATTTATCAAGTATTGAATAACAGGATAACAACATCTGTGTAAAAAATGTGAAATATGTGTTTTTCAGAATTAATGTATTTTTTTTTTTTTTAAGTAATGCTCCTACAGTGTCTTTAGGGCGATTATGTTCTACGGTGTGAGGGCATTATTAACCTGCTAAGTAAGAGAAACCAAACATCTCCAGTTTCCATCCATCCATTCATTCATCATCTATAGCGCTTATCTTTACAGAGGAGCTGGTCATCGGGCGAAAGGCGGGGGACACCCTGCACAGCTCCGTTTGTTTTGGGATTGAGAAAGTAGGAAATACTCGTCTCTAAACAATATAGACAGGATGAATTATTAGCTTTGATAGTTTGCGCAGACACCTGAGGATGGAAAGCCCCATCTGGTTTTCTCTCAACGTTTATTATGCCCCCCAGAGTTTTAGTCTCTTTAATTCAGAAAAACATAGCTTTTTGTTTATTTTTAAGTGAATCCAAAAGGCTTTTGTACTATGTTTTTTTTTTGTTTTGTTTTAATACTGAGGAAAGGGTTCTGAGTTTTCAATAAATAACTAGGGAAACAGAGGACGACGCACATTGGACCTATCAGCAGAAGATATCGGTCATTTAAACCTGCTGGGACATTGTCAAAAAAAAAAGGCAAATTCTTTTAGGGGAAACAGTGTTATTATATTCAGAGAGAAATTCACCATATCTAAACATCTGACCCTCCTGGTTTAACAATTACTTTACAAATAAAATGTAATTATCCACCCAATTCATACATTTGAAACAGATATCCTGGTTATTTCAAACAAAACAGATATTATGGGAAAAGTTATGTTTATGAACCAGTGTTTAGCATAAAATTAGTTATTTATGGAAGTTAGACAAGTTTACAGGAAGTCTTTCTGTTCTGTAGTTATAGCTTAAAACATCTAGGCCACCCAAGGACTTAAATATAAGTGTAGAGCTCTAGTACTACATTAATTTAGGATTTCTTAGATATTTTTTGATTTGTTTAACTTTGAATGTTGCGTGTGAGGTATCAAAGTCCAAAACATGGAGGCCACCTGAGCTGAGTTTAGTAATCAGAACATGTTTTTACATTTTATTTTTGAAAGAATTAACTTGAATAATCCTTTATTGTCCCACAAGGGGGAAATTCAGCTGTAACAACAGCAAAGTGACAGATACTAGAAGCATTCACAATCACACAAGAAAGGTAGAAAAAGCATTCCTTCTAATTTAGTAAAATTAAAATCAAATCAGAAAGTGGATATTCGTTTGTGCAGAGGCTGTTAGTGACACCAAAGGCTGAACTTGTAAAGAAAAGATTATAAAAACCTTCAGTTTTGGCCAGCAGAACTCGACCAGCTACGGTCAGGTTTCTCTGTAGCCATGAACTAAATATCTGCTTTAAGGAGGCCATAAATGTTTTGCTTGTTCTTACAGTTTGGTCTTTAACTCTAATAACCTCAAGGATGTTATATTACAACATTACCCTGAAATCCTGACAAAGACAACTCACCACCATTTTTAATTGGAAGAAGTTCACATATAAATAAGTTCAGTTTGAGTCCAGAGGATACTGAAAATATATTTAGGATTTTTAAGGGCAATGTCAATTTGAGACTTGTCTTGTAGGAACAGGGTTGTATCATCAGCTGGTTGGGTTAATAATATAGTTTTGCCTGCGACTGAAAGGCCTTTCAGATTGTTATTATTAAAACTCAACCTTTTGTGCTGAACTGTATCAGCCAGCCTTTCATCGGGCGTGGTCTCCAGTATCGAACATTTTACTTCAGGATTAAACTCCATAAGTACAGAGATTATAGCATCTTTCTGAGGTTCAGAAACAGATTCATAGAGTCCTTTCAATTCTGAGTTTGTTTAAATTGTCTCTCAAGCCGTGGCATGTCTCCCTTTAGACCGCCCACAAGGTCATCGATTGGCTCTGAAGGTTCGTGCTGACGTGTGATTGGCTGTCCCAACTGTGCCTGATTGTAAACAACAGCTGAACCACCACACGTGCTTTGCTAATTGGCCACCAGTCCGTGTTCATCTACATGTGAGTTGTTGAACATTTTTTATATTTATTAACTTTATTTAGAAATAAACATCACACAATCACAGTCAATAACAAACTCATGGTGAGAGAGCGCCAGATACAAAAATAAACAGAAGACAAAAATAAAAAGGCTACAATGCAGATTCTTCACATAAGGCTTTACGTTTAGATGCCATAGCTGATCAGTAAAATTTTAGATAAATGATTTTACTTTGTCGAAATTCTTATTCTCTGTATACTATATCTCAGTTTTAATTTTTCTTCCAGCTACCGTTCGTGATTTACATTTTCAAGAAGACCAGCAAGGAGCATGGCAGAAGATCTAGAAATTAATGTAAGCACCACCAAAAATTATGAGCTTCTTAAAGAAATATATCTCTGAGCATTAAAGATAATTTTTAACTAGACCCACGGAAGTATAAACCATATAAATCCCTATTTTAAAAAGAATTACTGATTCATGCTCAGTTAATTGTTGAATGCAGAAATGTGAAGTGGAGATCAGAAAAACCAACTTATCTCTATCTGTATTTCAGGAGGAAGATTTGCCACGTGATATTAAAGACTGGAGTAAATCTCAAGTAAGGGAGTGGGCTCTAAAACAGAAGGGTGTGAATGTCTCGACTGCAGATTTGCTGTTTCAAGAAGAAATCTGTGGTTCCAGTCTTTTTCTTTTAGATAAATCAGATCTAACTGAAAAGGGTGTGAAGCTTGGACCAGCTTTATCTTTGATTCATGCCAGAGACAAGCTCATCAAGTTAAAGAGAGTCGAGCCAACGCTTTCCACAACCAAACCGTATCCATTCGGTGAATACCATCAGGCTTTTAGATACGTAGAGGGCAGAATTCTTAGTGTCCCAGAATCAGGCCCCTTAAACTTAACTGAACCGTGTCATGAATTTAAAGGTTTTTACAAAACACCTGAGGAAAAGAAACTGGAGAAGTTCACCAATGAGGTCATGCGGTTTGCACCTGCCTGCATGAATTGCCGCACTAACGGCACCATGCATTTTGGAATAGGGGACAAGCCAAATTTTAAACATGGTCAGGTGGTGGGCGTTGTTGTGGATGACCAAGAGAAATACATAAATGCTCTAAAATCAATCATTGATAAAACGTTTGAACACAAACACAAGGATGCAGCTCATTGGTGTATTAAACCTCCCCGATTTGTAGAGGTTCTTAACAGAAATGCAACATCATCTGGCAAATATGTGATTGAAGTGGACATTGAGCCTCAGTCTGTTATTTGTGGAGAAAACTACTACCACACCTATATCACAAACCAAACCAAGAAAAAGACCAAAGACAAGTGTTTCTACATCCGAGATGGTGGTAGCACCAGGGACCTTCTTGCCCCAACAACATTTTCCAAAACCACGCTAGAGTACGAGCAGTTTGTTATGGAAATACCTCAACTATCGCAGTATCGTGAGAATGCAGAGAAGAAGCACTCTGAAAAAACAACAAAAAGAAGAAAAACAACTCAAGACTTGCTAATGAACAGGATAACACGTGGAATCTTGCCGTTGGATAAGTCTCACTTTGAGCATTATGTGATTGTGACAAACAAATCTCATCCAAGCCACTTTAAGCATCTGCGATTTCTCATAGAGCTCGAACCAACAGCTGTTTTAGACTTTGATCCTGAATCAGCTGTTCATGGATTACGGAGTTACTTTGACCAGCAAACCACAGTGAGCTCCCATTTACCAGCAAACTATAAAACAACGGAAAGTGTCAAGGAAACTGCTGACAAATTAGGGTTATTCAAAAACACCAGCTGGGTGTTCTGCAATGGAGGTATTGAGCAAGAGGAACCGTCAGACATTGACCAGTGGTCTATGGACAAAGGTGCTACGGTTCGAGATATGATTTCTTTCTTGTGCGATAGAGATGTGCTTCCAAACAAGAGGTTCCTTGTGATTTTCTTACTTTTCTCAACAGTGAGGGAAATAACTGACCCTCTTGTTGAGACTTTCAGCATGTTTTTGCAGGAGCTCGGAGGTTATAGTCAGATTCTCTGTATATGTGATAATGAAAACACATTTACTTCATGTAAAGATCTCATTGACGTCGATGTGAAATCAACATCTCTGACAGATGCATCTATTAGCTCAGTTTTGCTGAAATAAATAGAACCATCCTTAGTCTTAAGTCAGAGCCAAAGGGTACCTACCTTCCCGGGGGCGCTGCATGGCACCTCTCCAGGGGCGCAGCCTAAATACTTAAGAGAACCTGAATGTGAACCTCTGTGACAGAGGAAGTTAGAACAGAGCTGCCATAAAGAAGAACTTATGACTTGTTACTACTTACATTAGGAAGCCCGTTTGACTGTCCACAACATTGTCTGCTCCGTTACGAGAACAAGCAGTCGGGTTTTTGATCAAATTTTTCGCTGCATTTGTGTCTGGAGAAAGTTTGAGCGTCCGATCGCCCATTGTTTACACCAGGGATCAGCTGCTAGCTCTCGATAGCTCCGCTCTACTGTCTTTCACCGCAAGCTGAGAAGAAAGAAACGTGGCATTCATGCCAGGATCGCTAGAGTGGAAGAAGTTACAGGCCCGTCATCCCGTCCATCATCATGGGAAATGTGCGATCTCGTCCCAACAAAGTGGACGGGCTGGCGGCTCTAACCGGTGCTAGTTCTGTGCTGGTGGCATCAACGGAGCTACAGGGAGAGCAGCCTGATCTGCCTTACCGAGACGTGGCTAACCACGCTTACTCCGGACTCTCACAAAAAATGGACGGTTTTCATCTGGTCTGGGCTGACAGAACCAAGGACCCTTCCAGCCTGGCATCAGGGTGGGTGACGCCATCATCTACCTCTTGCACCGAGCTCTGACTCACCTGGAGAAGCCTGGAAGCACTGTGAGGATC
Organism: Valencia hispanica; assembly: GCA_963556495.2. Taxonomy (NCBI): domain Eukaryota; kingdom Metazoa; phylum Chordata; class Actinopteri; order Cyprinodontiformes; family Valenciidae; genus Valencia; species Valencia hispanica. The sequence goes on from OY747707.1 coordinate 3,424,631, forward strand.
ATGTTCTTTGATTTCTGCAGCGTTTTCAACACCATCCAGCTGGAGGACTTCTGAGGGACAAGCTGGAGCTGTCAGGAGTCTACCACCACATGTTGCAGTGGATACTGGACTACCTCACAGGATGCCCACGGTATGTGAGGACACAGGGTTGTGTCTTCGACAGGCTGGTCTGCAGTACGGGGGCCCTACAGGGAACTGTGCTGGCACCGTTCCTCTTCACTCTCTCAACTGCAGACTTCTTCATCAACTCTGATGACTCTCAGGACTTTGTGGACTGGTGCCAACAGAACCACCTACTGATCCATGCGGGGAAAAACACCACCACATTGACACCGGTGATCATCCAGGGAGTGAACATTGAGATAGTGGACTCTAAAAAGGACCTGGGTGTTCACCTGAACAATAAACTGGACTGGAGCCACAACACTGATGCTCTCTACAGGAAGAGTCAGAGCAGACGCTACCTGCTGAAAAGACTGAGGTCTTTTGGAGTCCAGGGTCCTAAAGACCTTTTTGACTCTGTGGTGGCATCAGCCATCGTTTTTGGTGTGGTATGTTGGAGCAGCAGTTTATCTACAGCTGAGAGGAGGAGGTTGGATAATCAGGAAGGCCAGCTCTGTTCTAGGGCGCCCCCTGGATCCAGTGCAGGTGGTGGGAGACACAAGGACTCTGGCCAAAATAACATCACTGATGGACAGTGTCCCCCCCCACCCCCCACCCCATGCATGAAGATGTTGCTGAGTGACAGACTGCTGCGTCCTAGATGCATTAAGGAGCGCTATCGTAGATCTTTTCTCCCTGCAGCTGTTAGACTGTATAACCATCGTTTTTCCCAACAAACTCAATAATGTTTACATCCCTGCTGTAATTTGCAATGTTTTTGTCAGTTCAAATAAAATTTCTGCTCTTAATTTGCATATCTCTGTTTTCACAGTTTACATTTTTCACTTGTAAATGTGTTTTGTTTTTAAGACAAAAATATATTTCTAATAACAGTACAGTACTTTAGTTTTGTAATTGTCTCCTTATTGTAAATATATTAATTCAGTTTTCTCTCAAACTGTTTCCAAATGCTCGGTGCGTAAACTCAGCTCTGTTGCGTTGCTCGCACACTCTCTACCCTGACTCCCTCCTTCTCATGTATGCGCTGTGCTCTCATTAAGCCTTTTGTAGATTAATGAACCACACCACCTGCCAATCACAGACAGATCTTTTTCATCCAATTAGAGTATTCCTTAGAAATACTACATTCAGAATCAGATGTAATTGGCGACCCGATCGCCCTTCTCAAGGGTTGCACCGAAACATCACTGTCCTAAAACCAAATCTCCATGGAGCCCACCTGAAGAGGCCAGCGTACTGATGGTTTTACAGGCTCGCTAGCCAAAACAACCAAACTTCTCAAACTAACGGCGTGTCAGTTGGTAATTCTCTTTCTTTTCCTCGCTGCTTCTGATAGCGTCTTCTTTGGTTTCTTTGGTGGATCTGCCATGTCTCAAGTCTCAAAACCGCGGGTTTGTTTCTATCGCTTCGGTAGCATGTGACGTAATGCCGTAAACCGAAACTCTGTTAGTACTTCCAGGAGACGTCCCGGGAGAGAAAGTTGTATAGTCGGGTTTTTCAGCAGCGGGACGCTCCCAGGCAGTGACTGCTTCCAAAATGAACCCAATAAATGCTTTTGTGCAGCCAAAACGTTTCGAAAACACATGCTTTTAAGGTATAAAAGTTGCAGAGAACATCTTTAAAGCTAATCTTCGGAGTTGGCTGATTGTGATGCCACCATGTGGCCGTTAGAGGAACTGCAGTCATCAAAATGCACACTCCCTTGACGTTCAAGTGGGTTCTCATTTCAGCGTGAGCCGGCTGCAGTGGCGAAACATTTCACTACTCGTTTCTCTTCTACAGACCACGTAATAGATGTTACCGTTCTTCATGTTCGCTTATCTAACAGGTAACTGATGGAGAACACCGCATCCTCATGAACGTGGGTACGTACGTCATTACTCTCTCACACAGGCGCACCCTGGCTGTTTGGATCCAGATCACCTCAAAATAAATGGAATTTGAACCCCTACATGCCGCCGCAGAAAAAAGTACTAGTCAATCAGCTTCACCTCTGGTGCCGGTGCCCACCTTTTAAACCACATACAGACACTGAGGGCTCGGGGTAGGGGTTGGGAGATGTGTGGCTGCCTTCCCCACATCCCACCCCTCTGTTTTAAATGCAAATTATAACAACACGCATCAACACCATACTCGAGCGGGAGGATGGAGGCTAGGGGTCTTTTCACACCCCCTCTTCGCTACAGGCCATCAGGGGTTGGGGTCCGGAGGAGGTGTTTACAGATATATTCTTGGGCTGAGGTTATCATTACCCTCAGAGCTCAGACACCAATTCTGAGCTCCACACTGCCAAACAGGACACGTTATAAAAATAAAAATAAAGTACTAGTCAATTGAATCGTCAGGACATGTAAAAATTTATTATAGTTTACAAAAACAACTTTATTTTAACAAATATATTTTACATAATGCAGCTTTAAGTTAAGCATACAAATATTGTCATCCTAATGGGCTGGATTATCCTGAGCTATCTCTGTAGTTATGCTGCTATAGGTTTATAGTGTTGGAGGACAGACTAAATATTTTCTTAACTCTGCTACTTTATTCTTCTACTACTCTCCAGTTGCATTATTTGCTGGAATTTCAACTGTTAACTTTGTTTTTTCTCTGTGTTTTTCTCTCCATAGAAGCTACACCTGGTCTGGCCTTCTGCTCGGCTGTGATGCCTTGTTGAAGGAGGGATGATGCTACTTTCTTTAAAATAGAAAGTACTCCTAAATCAGTTCTTTCTGTGTCTCTGCCCTGTCTTCTCAAACCCCCAGTCGGCCGTGGCAGATGGCCGCTCGTACTGAGCCAGGTTCTGGTTCTGATGGTAGGGAGTTTGGGAGCAGAGCAGCTGAATTATTTGCTTCCCATGGTGTTGAGATGGAAGAAAGGCACAATGAGATGGATGGAGGAGGAAGATCTGAGGGAGTGGGAAGAAGCAACAATGTGGAGAATATCTGACAGTTAAAAAGTAGCAAGATTGTGGATGGCCTTGAATGTATACAGGAGAAGTTTGAAAAAAATTCGAATTTGACTGGAAGCCAATGGAGTTGATGAACGACGGTCGCGACATGTTGAAACAAGAGAGTTTTAGTTATGATGCGGGCAGCTGAGTTCTGGACAAGTTGAAGTTTAAGGAGGGACTTTTGAAGGGGGGAAGATACTGTATGCAGGAGGTAACTAGACTGTGAACCAGAATGGATGCAGTATGAGGGGAGAGGGAGGGAAGAAGGCTATTTATGTCATGTAGATGGAAATATGTAGACAGAGTGAGATTATTGATGTGCGAATAAAAAGATAAAGAGTGACGCCCAGACTGTTAAATCTAAGGGGGGGCACTAAGGAGTTGTCGATTGTGAGGGAGAATAGGTCGACTTTTGATCATGTAGATTTAGTGTTGACAGAAGGAATTTCAGTTTTATGATCATTCAACTTGAAAAAGTTTCAGGTGTACCAGGATTTTAGTTCAGATAGGTCGTTGGTAAGGGATGGAGGTGGGAGGGTGGAGATAGGTCTACTAGACAGGTAGAGATGGGTGTCATCCGCAAAAATGTGGAAATGGATGTTAAATTTACGCAAAATATTACCAAGGGGAATGATGTAAATGATGAAGAGAAGGGGCCCTAGGACAGAGCCCTGGGGGACACCAGTTCTCTAAAAGATGCGCCTGAAATGCCGAGACAGGACACACACAAAAAAATGAAATAAAGCCATCAGACAAAAACAGTAAGTGTAAATTTTGGTATTTTGAAGACTAAAGTAAAAAAGAAAAAAGGTATACAAATAAATAATATAAATACAATATTAATGTAGGCACATGAAACACTTTTCCAGACTTAATTTTTTTCAACGTAAAAGTTCTGAGACCAAAACTGCCTGTTAGTAATGTATAAATGTTAGAACAGGGTAAAGTATTTCCAGTGACAATATCTATCATTCATTGTATGATCACTGGACCTCCTAATGACTTATTGAGGATTTTTTTTTTCAGTCTAATTTTCTCATTTTCATCAGATTTCCGTCATATTATGCTTTATTTTAATGTTAATGTCCCCAGAGGGAATCTGTCTGAGCTACATTTTCCCTAGAAAAACGGCCTTTGGTGGAGCAAAGTTCAAGACAATGTTTATTATCTCTTCCTTGATGCTGTTTCTATAAAACTCATGTGTTGTCTGCCTCTTGGCAAACCTTTAACCTGACCTCTTCAAGAGTCTATCATCTGTAAGCTCTCGTCCTTAAAAGGATACCTTAATAAACCTGATGAATGTTTTTGTACCTTAACAGTGCTTGGATTTTTTTATTTTTTTTTACAGCAATTTGGTGCCGTGACCCGGATCCCTTGACTGGACATCCAAGGACGTTGACGAACAGTGTTAACTACGCAACCTGGACGCAAGGCTCCAGCACTGGGATCAACTAACTCAAAATAAATCCACTGTTATCAGGTGAGACACTCAGTTTAATAAATTATCAATATCTAACAATCTAAAACAGATAAAGGATTCAACATACCTTCCCCCTGGGGAACACAGATTAGTTGGCCAGGTATTTACAATGGTATTTTTAAAAATATATCTGCTAAGGTATCTGTAAAAGATGTTTACAAAAAATTGTAAAGGTATTTAAAATGTAAATATAAAGCTACTTAATTAGGATTTTCAGACTAAATTTAAACTAGATTCAAAATAATTTAAACAGGATCCAAACCTTATTCAAGCTCAATGCTAGGTTCTAGGTTGTCTGTGACCCTTTTTCAGTTCCTTTTTTTGTTGCAGGTGCTCTGAAGCATCAGTTCCTCTCCACCAACTAGCCAGGTGTCTAAATCATTGTGAAAAAGCTGAGGAGGGACCATTGGAGGTCTGAATGCTGGCAGAGATCATTGCAAGTTAAGGTCCAGGAAGGAACAACCTGGATCCACACCAGGCACTGAATGAAGAAACCAGAGCCCTCTGTGACTTTCATCTAGACATTTGTTATTCCAGTCCATAAAAGTCAGGAATAACAGGCGCAGCCAAGGTGTTGAGGGGATACCTTTCGGTGGCCTCAGGATCGGGTCTCTGATTTTTTCAGATGGTCCTATTGGCTTCATCAGAACGTGATCTACAGCTTTCGCTGGAGCGGTTCGCAGCCCAGTGTGAAGAGGCTGGGATGAGAATCAGAACCTCCTAATCCGAGGCCATGGTCTTGAGCCGGAAAAGGGTGGGGTGCTTTCTCCAGGTCGGGGATGAGGTCCTTCCCCAAGTGGAGGAGTTTAAGTATCTGGGGGTCTTGTTCACGAAGTAGGGAAAAATGGAGCGGGAGATCGATAGACGGATTGGTGGGGCATCTGCAGTTATGCGGCGCTGTACCAGTCTGTCGTGGTGAAGAGAGAGCTGAGCCGAAAGGCGAAGCTCTCGATTTACCGGTCGATCTACGTTCCTACCGTCATCTATGGTCACGAAGTCTGGGTGGTGACCGAAAGAACGAGATCACGGATACAAGCAGCTGAAATGAGTTTCCTCCGCAGGGTGTCTGGGCTCTCCCTTAGAGATAGGGTGAGAAGCTCAGTCATCCGGAGGGGGCTCAGAGTAGAGCCGCTGCTTCTCCACATCGAGAGGAGTCAGTTGAGGTGGCTCGGGCATCTGGTCAGGATGCCTCCTGGACGCCTCCCTGGTGAGGTGTTTCAGGCACGTCTCACCAGGAGGAGGCCCAGAGGAAGACCCAGGACACGCTGGAGGAACTATGTTTCTCGGCTGGCCTGGGAGCGCCTTGGGGTTCCTCCCGAGGAGCTGAAACAAGTGGCTGGGGAGAGGGAAGTCTGGGTCTCTTTGCTTAGGCTGCTGCCCCCACGACCCGACCCCGGATAAGCGGAAGAAGATGGATGGATGGATGGCATTTGTTATTCCCGCGGACAATCATCATATACAGTAGGGCAAAAAAGCATTTGGCAGCCACCAATTGTGCAAGTTGTCCCACTTAAAAAGATGAGAGGTCTGTAATTTTCATCATAGGGAACTGGTCAATGACCTGAAGAGAGCTGGGACCACAGTAACAAAGGTTACTGTAAGTAAAAATCTATGTCGTCATGGATTTAAATGCTGCAGCGCTTGACTGGTCCCCCTGCTTAAACCAGCACCCGTCTAAAGTTTTCCAAAGACCATCTAGATGATCCAGAGGACTGGGAGAATGTCATGTAGTCAGATGAGACCAAAATCGAACTGTTTGGTATAAACGCTACTCGCCGTGTTTGGAGGGGGAAGAATGCTGAGTTGCATCCCAAGAACACCATACCCACTGTGAAGCATGGGAGTGGAAGCATTATGCTGTTGGCTGCTGCTCTGCAAAGGGACCAGGACGACTGATCCGTACTAAGCCCCATACTTTTTGAAGCTGTGACTCCCGCATCATTCCACAGATTCATGAATCTTCTCCGTCTGATAATCCGCTGAAGCCCGAGATCAGCTCTTCTGCTGGTGCATCTTCTGCCACATTTTGCCCTTCCACTAGACTTTCCGTTGATACACACCACTCTGTGAACAGCCAGCCTCCTTAGCTATTAACTTTTGTGGCATACCCATCCAATGGAGGGGTATCAATGATGGTCTTCTGGCAATCTGTAAAGTTTTTGGAAAGGGTCTGTAGAGGTAAACTAAAATGAGTGGACCCAATCAACCTCCATCATGTGGAGACATCTTACTCACATAAAATTAACAAATACCTCATTGACTTTATGAGCAATAATATGTAATCCAAAGGTTTTGATAGCTTTTAATATGAAGCTTTGAACTTGAAGAAATTAAATGACCGACAAATGTACTTGGAGCACAATAAGTGTGCTTGTTATTGCTTTATAATTAGATCTCAACAATTTGACAGAAAATAACAAAATGGGTATAAAATAGAAGTTGTTAAATGTTCGACTTAAGACCTTGACAGATAAAAGAAATAATGACAGTTTTAAACTACTAAATACATCTAGAGGGAAAACAGTGACAGCATTTACAACTATTTTATGAGTTCATTGCGATAACTAATTTTCTCTTCTCTCTTTACTTTTAAGGTTCTGTGTTGGTGGTATCTAAACAAATCTAAGGAATAATCTATATATATTCTCACCCCCTGGATCTCACAGATCTGCAAAACTTTCCTTTTCTGATTTTTTTTTTTTTTTTGGGGTGGGCGGGGGGGGACACCAGAAGCCTGATCAGGATACCTGAATGACAATTATGCAAAATACGATAATAAGGCTCAAAAGAGGAATTAACTAAAACAGTGAGATAAAAAAGTAAATGATGAAAAACACAAAATAAAACTCCAAGTACAAACAGCTAAGGAACATTCAACATGATTACATCTGGGGAGGAAACAGAGAAAATGTCCATTGAAGATATAAAAATCTTGAGAAGAGAGAATATCTTGCATTGTTCTGTGTCTCCTTCCGAGGAGTTGGTCTTTACCTGCTTTCTCACTCATTTTTCTTCTGTTTTGGTCCGGACCGTCTGAATATTATTTCATTATACTCGCTATGATGAAATAATCAGATGTTTACGGGAACTCATATAGAGCTCTAAACAGGAGTAAAAATGACTCTGAAAATCCATTCAGTTGGATCAACCATTTATTAATCTGTAACTATGTGACTGAATCACTTATTGGTCGGATTAATGAGGCAGGACAGCAAAAAGGAACACAAACAAATCTAAACTATAGATAAAATACCACTACAAACAAATCAAAACAAAAGGAAAACAAAAAAAGTTTGACTCCTTCTCAAACAAAATGGAAATTATGGTCTGAGATTCTGACTAGGCAGCGTTCAGCTAGGACTACAAAAAAATTTTAGGCATATTACCAGTTCTTTAATCCGTTATTTGTTCTGATGTTCTAATTATGCAGACCCAGTTGTAGGTCTCTTCCATCACTATGACTATATCAATAGGACATTCATGGATTTTTAAAAAAGCTTTATGTTCATTTTCAGAAAAATGTGAAGCCGTCTCTTTTTCTTTGAGTTTGTAGACCCATTTAAACCCCTTTTCTTTCTACCGCGGTCGCCTCCACACATAACAGACGTGGTTTCAGATTTTATTTTCTCCGTTTTCACAATATTCTTGTTTCTTCAAGGTTAAATGTTTCGACCGTACTGCTGGATTAGATTGAAGTTGAGACAAAACATTAAATATTTGGGGTTAAAATCATCTGCAATGAAATAGAAGTAGAAAGAAATGTTGAAAATATCTTTAGATGTTTTTATTTGATAATAATTTTACCTGATCTTCATAGGAAACTTGAAATCAAACAGAAATGCATCAAACGATGAATGATCTAGAGAAAGGATCAGTGTGAGGTTTTGGTGGATCAGCACCAGGAAACATCTTTCCAGCCTTTATGGGATCATCCCTGCTGACTAGAGCAGCATGTGACGAATGAAACCCTGGACACCATTGACTTTTAGAGGTTAGTCACAGCTTCAAGCTTCCCAGTCAGCGGACTGTCCGGGTACAGCTTCAAGAACCGGCCCAAGGTCCAGATGGGGAAGATGTTTCTGTAGGAGGTGTAATTAAAGGCTCCGGTTCTCGCGAACGCTCCGGGAGTGTTTCCCTTAAAACAAGAGGGGAGGGTGGGGAAGGTAAGGTTAGAGTGTTATTGTCACTGGAGGAACCAGATCTGGGGTCTCATTTATAAAGCTTGCTTACGCTCAAAACGGGGTGTGATGCTACTGCATCAATGCTGCATCACTTGCAGCTCATCCGTTTGTTTGTGACCCCAAATCAATATTTTCCAAAGATGATATTTTTTAAAAGTAGACTTAAAAGGCACCTTTTCTGTCAGGCTTTAAACATCTAGTTTCATTTGTTTTAATAATTTGCTTGTTTTAATAAATTCCAGTCTTATTGTTGGTACAAGAAGTAATCATATAGGCCTAATTGAAACTTTATGGTTCTTATCTTTTTTATCGCTTGTGCTGCTTTAATTATTAAATGTTTTAATCTTTTTACTCTCCTTGTTACACATTTTCTGTTTGCAACTGTATTTTTGTCTTATCAATGTAAAGCACTTTGGCTGCATTCGGCTGAGGAAAGCCTGATTGAGTGATTGATTGAAATAAAACTACTTTCCGTGCCTCTATGAGCCTGCAGCTGTCTCTGTGGAATTACTTTCTCCGCCTCTCGGTTGCCACGATTACCCGTGAAACGCCCCATATTAGCTGGCTTAAGTCGATGCGGAATATTCACTAGACACTTTGCATGGACCGTTTATGGGAGAAAGTGGGTGTGTAGGAGGAGGGATATGATCCAAAAACACCTGCGCACATTTCTAGGGAGAGTGGGATTTATAAAGCGGAAAGTGCTGCAGCTGTGCTACTCCAAGTTTGATAGATCCGAAACTTACTAGGCGTAAGTTAAAAAAAAAGTTGCTGAACTTAAGTACGGTTTTAGTAATGATTCTACGCAAAGTTTTATAAATGAGACCCCTGGTCTTCAACAGGTTCTGGAATCATTTACATAAAATATTCATTTCATATCTCAGATCGTCGACTTTGACAAAAAGCAAAAGCATTCATGTTGCAGTTTTCTAAAAATAAAATATTTAGACTGTAGTGTTAATTAATTTTTATTGTATACATTTCTATGTTATCTGAGGACATTTTGTCAGCAAATTTACTGCTAGTACAGTTTGATTAAAAATGTCATTACGCAAAAACTTTTTTTTTTTCACTTTGTTCCTCCGACTTTACCGAAAACTAACCGAGCCGTGAAACTGAAACCGAGGTACATACCGAACCATTACAGTCCTAGTTTATATGAGCTGGTTTTGATCTCTAATAATGTTAAAACCTGGTCAAGAGGGTGTACTTTCTTTTTCTAATGAGCTTTAAAGTTGGAGTAGAAGAAGCATGAAGCACACCTGAGGCCAGTCTCCGTTGAGAAGCTGCTTTTGGACCAGCAGCTTAACTCCTCTCTCAATGGCCTGTTGGTCAGGATGTCTGTAGAAACAAGACATCAGGAAACCTTCAGGAAACTTCTGACTCCTTCACCTGACAGTAGATGTTGGAGTGACCTCGGTGGCTCACCTGACCGCCATGAGTCCTAACAAAGCCCAGCAGGTGTTGTGGATCTGTGCAGCGCTGCTCTGGACGAAGCGCCGCTGCTCACACGACTCAAAGTCCTCCCCCCAGCCTCCATCGGACATTTGGTGCTCCAGCAGGAACTGGCAGGCTTTCTGGACCTCAACCCCAACATCTCTGGTCACAAAGCAAAGCAAGCGGGTTCATTCTAATGTTGTAGAGCTCAGCGGGAACTTCTTGAACTTTTCAACATGTTTTTGGCAGTTTTACTGGTTCTTGTAGGTGAGGCCCATGCAGGCGAAGGCTTCAAGACCAAACCAGGTACCGTATGTGAAGCAAACTCCCCAGGATCTGAAGAAGGAGCAGAACAATGCAGAGTTGGACCTGCCGCTTACTTACCAGGAGACAAAACACCAAGTCAAGGCTCACCCTTCCCAGGATCCATCATTCCTCTGCACCCTCCTGCAGTAGTCCAGACCTTCCCTCAGAGTGGATCTGAAGAAGAAACACAACTCGTCTCGGCTTTCTGAAATGCTCTCAAAGTTTCAGTTGCTTTTCACTCCATTTGTGATAAATAATCTGTTTCTAAAACCGCAGATTCCCCACAGTTATTGTTTATTAAACTAAACCAAAGCCTGGGTGTAAAAGCGGGTCAAATTTTAGGAAGACTTCAAAAACGCAGCAAAGAAAAAACATAAAATCCTGGAATTCAAAGGAAAATGTCTTTTTTATGAATAACTGAACAAACATATATAAACATAAAAATCTTCTTTGAACATCATCACATACAAGAACTAGACTCACCGTAGGTTTTTTTTTACCAAAAGCAAAACATGGAAAAGCCCAGAGCAACATTCCTCCAGACAAATTCAAACAGCAAATATTCTCATATTTTACTCACAAAACTGAAACATTTTACAAGTATAAAAAATAAATAGATTACAATTGACATTTTCATTGCTTTTTAAAGTAGAGAAGGAATTTTGGAGGCACATTTGGTTAACAGAAAGGCATCGCTGCCATATATGGAAAATTACATGTTTTCTTTTTAATAGGCGTATTCTAAATTGTTTTGTGGCCATTAACTGGTAACACAGACAAAGGACAGAGTGAGCACTCCTACTATCCCCAGAGATACTGCCAGGTAGTGCCATCAAAAACCATCTTGGTGAAACACTTATCCTCCCAGGACTAGGAAACAATTGGAAACTTGGTTTCAAAGGAGAGAACAATCCAAAACTGAAGGGTGGAGAAACAATCGAGGCAGGTGCTGTTTGTTAGCATAAAGTGTCTCAGGTAAGTAACAGCACATTTTTACAGTAGTTTTGACTTTTATCTTTTTTTTCTATACAAAACATTTGAAGACGTCTGTGGGTTGATTTTTATCAGAAAACGGTTGTGTTTTTTATGTTAGCTATGTTGATGTTGAATATGTTTGCTGTATTTCATGGCCAACAGCAACGTGGAAATTTGTAATAACACCAAGCTAACGTAACAAGCAAACTATATTGCTTGGTTGATTTTATTTGATATATTGGAGGCTATTTGATTGATTATTTGCCAGTTTAGATATATAGAAGCTAGTGAAGTCCATAGTATTTTCCCCCTCTGTAAACGGACTCAGATATCATCCGATGATTCAGCCTCAGTTGAGACAGGTAGAGGACACAGATGAGGCAGAAAGACTTAAGTATAACTTAAATTTGGTGTTTTCTAACAAAGCAGAATGATATAGGTTGTTTAAATTATTTTGTTTGTCAGATCAAAGTATGTTGCTAGTTCAGTTCACAATGTAGCTACAGTGACTAGCAAGTGTTAGCTCGCACGTGCTGTGTTGCTACTGTACTTCTAGGATTTAAGGGGATTATGATGAGTTATATTTATCTGAAGTGGTGTACTTTTATGTTTGAGGACAGTGCTGTTCACATGAATCACTACACTGAATGAGTACATTTAATTTTTTAACAATTTCACTGTTACACGTTTGGCTGATCTTTTTTTTCTTCTTTTTTTTTCTACAGCATATATGCTACTGTATATTCCTAACGTTAACAATGTGGTTTTGTTCACATTTTCTTGCAGATACCTTGACCGGAGCATAACTGGTTAACTTCACACAAGAGACCTACTGTTGGACAATCGTTTTGGCTTTAAAGGTAAATGCATTGTTAGTCACAATGTCTAGTTACTGGGCCAAAAGGAGACGAATATTGAAAGGAGTTGAGAGGGACAAACAGGAAATTGCAGCTGCAAACGATGCTCTACTTGCTGTTATTCCTGACTTTGACCAAGTAAATCCTCCTCTTAATGAACATCAACATGGAATGGCTCCAACAAGCCATGGACAAACTGTAACCCCTGAAGCACAGGAAATAACTGTTGATGAGGTGTATGAACCTGGTGACATTTTTTCCTCAAGCACAGAAGATAGTGAGGAGGAAGAGGATTGCCTAAGGACACAATTGGCAGGGTGGGCTATTGACAACATGATCCCCCATGTGGCACTGGGTAAGCTTTTAACCATTTTGTCCAAGGATCATCCAACCCTTCCTAAAGACCCAAGAACCCTTCTGAAAACAGTGACTTGTGTTAAAACAACAGAACTCTCAGGTGGTGTATACCATCACTCTGGAATTGAAAGTGGAATACTATCGCAGTTTTTAGTGTCTCCTAAATTGCAGAAGTTGACGTCAGTTTCAATGCAAGTTAATGTTGATGGACTTCCACTTTTCAAAAGCTCAAATGCCCAGTTCTGGCCAGTTCTTGGTTTAATTGAGCAATACGTGGGTAATGTCCAACAAAACAAACTTCCATTTGTCATTGGTCTCTATTATTGGAAGAAGAAGCCAAGCAGCCTTCACTCTTTGAATCCTTTTGTAGAAGAGGCACAGCGACTTGAAGCGGAAGGAGTTCTGTTTGAAAGGAGAGCACTTCCTTTCAAAATATCAACATTTATCTGTGACGCCCCTGCTCGTGCACTTGTTCGAAATGTGAAAGGTCACAGTGGATATTATGGGTGTGACAAGTGTGTTCAAAAGGGGGTCCACTACGAGAACAGGATGACCTTTCCTCAAACAGATTCTGTTCTAAGATTAGACCATGCAGTCCGTGACGAACTTTCTGATGACAATCATCAGTGTGGAGAAACGCCATTGGCATTGTTGTCTGTTGGTTTGGTCACCCAGTTCCCACTGGATTATATGCATCTGGTATGCCTTGGAGTGACAAGAAAGTTGTTGCATCTTTGGCTAAAGGGACGGCGGCTGAAAAGATTTTCGCCCAGCATGGTAAAAGAGCTCTCCAGAGTACTCCTGACCTTCACACCTCATGTTCCGTGCGAGTTCAACAGGAAGCAACGATCCATGGAAGATGTTGAGCGTTGGAAAGCCACAGAATTCAGGCAGTTCCTCTTGTACACTGGACCAGTCAGCTTAAAAGGCCTTGTACCAACTCAAGTGTACAACAACTTCATGCTGCTTTCAGTTGGCATCACCATCCTACTGAATGTGTCCCTGTGTGCTGACCTTGCAGACTATGCACACAGAATATTGGTTCTCTTTCTTGATCACTGCAGCAAGCTTTATGGAAAAGAACATGTGACATACAACATGCATGGATTGGTGCACCTCAGCCAAGATGCCAAAAAGTATGGTGTCCTTGATAACATCTCATGCTTCCCATTTGAAAACTTCCTTGGGCGTCTGAAGAAACTGTTGCGCAGGCCTACACAACCACTGGAGCAGGTTGTTCGCCGATTGACGGAGAGAAGTCAGCACAGAAGAACAAACATCTCCAAAACAGGGTCCTTGAGAGAGCACAACCATGGACCACTTCTCAACGGTCTTTCTGTGAAAAAGCACTATGAGGAGTGTTCCTTTCAAGACTTTGTTGTGAAACGTTCAGAGGGAGACAACTGTGTCCTGTTGGAAAATAAAGACATAGTTGTTATACAGAATGTCGTCGTTGATGAAATGGACAACACTTTGGTCATCTACAAGAGGTTCCGGAACATGGTCGATTTCTTCACTTACCCTGTGGAATCTTCCAAGCTAGGCATTTTTCATTTATCTGGCCTATCAGATACACTCCGCCTTACCCATATAGAAAATGTGCAGAAGAAATATTATCTTCTTCCTTGCCCGGATGGAAAGGCTGGTTTTCCGTTGATCCACTTGTAAAAATGACTGCTTTTTTGAAGGGGTGAGAATTTAATTTAACTTATTTTGCCTGGAAATTAATAAATTTTTTAGTAAAGTTTTCTTCTATTTTAGATGCTGTTTGCCATTGTTCAGTTTATTGATGAGGAGCATCAGCCATTTGCAGTGGTTCCGCAAGTGTGGCTCAGCGAGGGCATGTGCTATTTGCCCCCATTTAACCTCCGCAAAAAAGACAGGCAACAATTTAGCCATCCGCTGCACGCCTCCACACAGCACCTGGGAGAAACATCATTTTAAGTTTATGAAGGGAGCAGGTAAATGGGTCTGACTTGTGCATTTGATTTTCCTGCATTTCATCTGTGTATTTTCTTTGTCTGTTTATGGTGGATAACTGACTTTCATTCATTATTCCCTGCTCTAGAATATTGGCAAGAGGCGATGAGATATTTGGTGCGCTTCCAAACAGGTTCTAGCGTTGAAACGACGGACGATGACAAGAAGAGAAAGAGAAAGAGAATCTCAAATTCCAAGTACAGACCCCAGGCCTCTTCTGATGAAGAGGAGTCTAGTCTTCCAGATGCACCAGCAGTGCTGTCGTTTGGACAATCTCTTTAGAGCTTTGAAAACATTGTTCCTGGTAACAAGGTTTCAGTGCTGCCCGATGCTCCAGAAGTTGCATCGATTCCAGAAAACCAGGAAAATGTTGTGCCATCTGTAGACTTCAGAGGTGGTATGTAAAATTGCTGTGATGCTTGATTTGTGATCCTGCCACTAAGCTATACCCTTTGTTAGATTTTCAAATTTCTGTTCAAAAAAAGCTGACAAGCAGACCACAGTATGTGTGTTCAAAAGCTGTTATGTTTGCTCCTCCAGCTCGTCAAGTACTAAGCTTTACACCCCCAGCAGCAAATTTACCCTGGCAGCATTTGGATGAAAACACTGGAGGTATGTAATATGTTGCGCTAAACTAAGTGTTCCATTTTAAGTCCAATTCATTAAATGTATGCAATAACTTCAAACATATTTTTCCGTCAATGATTATCAATAGGAGAAAGTCATCGCTTTGTAATTGGCCCTTGGATTCCCCTGGCATCTCGTGTACAGCATGAAGTTTTCAGCTATGAAGGTATATTTTAGGCCTATGTCTTAGTGTCCAGTGTTTTAAAAGTATTGAAAATAGTGCCTTTAGGTGTTTTTTGTTGTTCTTTTGTTTTTTTAATGTAGATTTCCAGAGACTCCAGAATGAAAAACAAGCCGTGATGGAGGAGAACCAAGCTCTGAGGGAGGAGAACCAAGCTCTGAGGGAAAGCACTGCACGAGCAGGTAAGAACATGCACAAAAAAGTCAAACTTAGGAAAGAGTACGTGATGTATGTACAAAATTACCATATGCCTTTCATTTTGTAGCTTCGGATGACAGCGGCTCACTTCAAGAGCAGGTGAAGCAAGTTGGGACAATGTTGAAGACGTTTTCTCGCACTGGGCAATCAGGTACAACTTGCAAACAACACCTGTGGTTGTTGGTTTAATTCCCACTGGTGCCACCTATACATGTAGTAGACCTAGATATAAATGTCATAGTTTAGTAGTTGAGGGATCAGGACTGACTATTATTTTATTTAACCCCTGTAGGTGCAGATCAGACCTTAATGCTGCGACGTCTTGGAGAGTTTGGCGATGTTGTGCGTAGCATGGACAACAAAATGGACACTATGCTGCAACATTTCCGTGCCAATGTGTCTGTTGGAGAGTTATCCCTGCCAGGGGATCTGTTACTCCCCCTAGACACCCAGGAAGATTTGGCGTTGCTTGACAACAGTTTAAGGCAGGATAAAGAGCTCCAGGAACGATTTGTAAGTTTGCTGATTTCGTTTATAACTCCATAGGGTAATCTAAAAAGTAGAATTAAGATTGTACACTGCATATTCTACAGTCTGAATCCACAGCCTGTCACATTTTATATTTATGTATGATAAGCTTCAGAGAAATGTAATTTGTAACACTTTTTTTTGGTTTTTCAGCTTCGGTTTTTGACAATCAAATGTGGGAGGGACCTAAAGACAACCGTCTGGCGCATGCTTCAAAGTATCTTCTCTAATCACCTTTCCATCAATACAACCTGGACTGGAGTTGGGGATAAAGCATGTTTTAGAGAGATGTTCCTGAGGACCATTGTTCAAAGTAAGTTGGATGTAAAAAAAATAATAATAATTTTAGTAGATGTGTATGGCATTATGCCATTCAAATGGAATGACAGATCTGTATTTTCTACAGGAGCCATCCGGAAGAACCCGGCAACCCAGGATGCCACTGATGAAGCCGTCCAGGTTAACGTTATGCGTTACCTGAAAGGAGCATCTGACCGTGAAGGCGGAAAAAGGCGCCGCACAGCTGAGAGGGACCCACAGCCGACCCCTTAAACCTAGACTGACTACTGACACCCCAGCATCACTGACAACTGGAACCCTTTCTTTATCCTGCAGTCAGTAACTTCAAGACCCCTAAAGAAGCCAGACGTGTCAGACTGCACTCACCCAATCCACACTGTTCACTGTGGATATTATCATGGGGCTTAACTCTTATTATATTGTAAAAAATAGCTTGTAAATCCTTGTGCCACAGGTCAGCATTGCAGTTATATCTGTTCTACTACTGTTTTTACCTCAGTATTTTTTATATATATGTGAAGATGTTTATCACAGATACAAGAGACATGTTGTACCCCAGGTCAGCAATGCCATTATAATGGTGTATTCTACTCCAGAGCTTTATTCTAAATTATTACCACTTATCTTATTGTTAGAAATGGTTTGTAAATGTGATGTTATACCTGAATGTTTGTTGGTGTCCTGCACATTCTTTGGTACCAGATATACTCATTACTTATGTGTACTGGTAATTCTTTTCATCCCAGAGCTGACCTCTTTATATTATTAACACTTATTGTGTTATAATTTTGTAAGATAAGGCTGTTTTTTTTTTGTTTTTTTTTACAATTTAATTGGAAACCTGCATGTTCTTTTGTGTGTGTGGGTGTGTATATACATATTTTTCTCTTTTTTTCTGTTATTTATATTTCAGTGATCTGACATCATGTTTCAATGACAGTTACTGTACTTTGAAATGTGGAATTAAAACGTCAAATGGAATTGTGTCTGGTTTGATCAATCATTATTCTTGATAAACTGCATGAGATATATATAAGCGGCGACCGATCGTTCGAAAATAGCGTTTGCCTCCGATGGGCCACGGAAAGGTCGCCGTTGATATAACGGCGGCGGGACGGCGGTTGGCCCGCGGGCCGGCCGCGGAACAAAGGCGGTAGGAAGGCGGCTGCCGCTGCTAAAAAGCCGCCGGCGGTGCACCGTCAAACGTGTTTGCAATTACGCCATTCTGACGCTTCTACTGCCGCCGGAGCGTCGCCGGCGGTCCGCCGACTCATTGCTGTCTGGGGCCCTGTTGGACTGGGGTCATCGACTGGGATGAAGCTCCCAGTAACTGAACATCCACTGTGTCCTGTTATCAACTTTTTACTTTCTGTAACATAGAAAGTTCTCTTATATCAGATCTTCTGTTCCTTCTGTGTCTCTGCTCTGTCTTCTCAAACCCCCAGACGGTCGTGGCAGATGGCCGCTCCTACTGAGCCTGGTGCTGTTGGAGGTTTCTTCCTGTTAAAGGGGAGTTTTTCCTCTCCAGCGCCGCTACATGCTTGCTCAGTAAGAGGGATTGCTGAAGGATTGCTGTGGTTGGAAAGTCTGCCCAACCTCACGCCAATGACTGACACAATCTGCTGGGATTCCTTAAATAGGAAACTTTTTAACTGATTGGATAGTTTGCATAAATGTTTTGAAATGACTTCTTGTTATGAGCCTTGAGATGAAATCTGTTGTGAATTGGCGCTATATAAATAAACTGAATTGAATTGACTTGAATTGAATAGATGACTCACTGCCATGTGTCTCTAAGGAAATCTCACAATAAAATCGATCCTTGTTCAGTGAAGATATAGACGTGTATGTGGTGTGACCTAAATAACTTTAATACATCATATAATTCAATTTAATTCAAAAATACTTTTTTGATCCCAGAGGGAAATTAAATGTTGTAGCTTATATATAATTTATTCTTTTAATGAGTTGTTGTAGATAGTGATGGCTTTGGGCAGGAAGGATTTCCTGTAGCCGTCTCTGTTGCAGCGACACTGAAGAAGCCTCCAACTGAAGACGCCTCCAACTGAAGACACTGTTTTTGTATGACAGTTTCATGAAGAGGATGTTCATGGTTTTTGATTTTTTGAAGAATCCTTTGCATCATCATCTCCAGATGTTCCACAGTCGTCCTAAGAACAGAACCAGCCTTCCTCATCAGGTTGTTGAGCCTTTTTAAATCCCTGGCTCTGATGCTGCCACCCCAGCAGATTACGGCTGAAGAGATTAAACTCTCCACAAAAGACTTGTAGAAGATTTGCAGCAACTTACTGCAAACCTTGAAGGACCTAAGCTTCCTCAAGAAGTACAGTCTGCTCTGTTCCTTCTTGTAGACGGTTTCACTGTTCAGTCTTCAGTCTGTTGTCCAGGTGAACTCTGTGGTATTTATTCTCCTCCACCACCTCCACTTCTTCTTCCATGATGGAAACAGTGTTTGGCTTATCCCTGTTTCTTCTGAAATCTACAATCATCTCCTTTGTCATGTTCACCTTCAAGGTAAGATGATTGTTTCCACACCATGTCACAAAGCGGTCCACCAGCTCTCTGCATTCAGCTTCTTGTCCATCTCTGATACATCTGAGTATTTCTGCAGATGACAGGTCTCTGATTTGTACTGGAAGTCTGAGGTGTACAGAGTGAAAAGGAATGGTGAGAGTACGGTCCCCTGTGGTGCTCCTGTGCTGGTGACCACCTGGTTTCACATACAATCCTTCAGTCTCACATACTGTGGTCTGCTTGTTAGGTAGTCGTTGATCCAGGCGATTGTTGATGGCTCCACCTGTGTCTTCAGAAGTTTCCGACAAAGTAAATCAGGCTGAATTGTGTTAAATGCACTGGAGAAATCCAAGAACATGATCCTCACAGTGCTGCCTGTTTTCTCCAGATGACAGTGGGTTGGTTGAAGCAGGTGGATGATTGCATCTTCAACTCCAACTCCTCAGCGATAAGCAAACTGCAGCGGGTCCTGATATGTTCTTGTTTGCTTACTCAGGGGTGCCAACAGGACTCTCTCCAGGACCTTCATGATGTGGGATGTCAGGGCAACAGGTCTATAGTCATTGATGACTGATGGGTGAGTTCTCTTTGGTACTGGAAAAAGGCAGGATGTCTTCCACAACACTGGAACCTTCTCCTGAGTTAGGCTAAGGTTGAAGAGGTGATGCAGAATCCAACAGGGCTGCTCTGCACAGACCTTCAGGACTCTGGGGCTGACACCATCTGGACCTGCAGCCTTGTTACAGTTCGGTTTCTCCAGCTGCCTCTTCACCTGACTTTTGAAGACAGACAAGTGGGGGGGGCAAACGGGGGTAGGAGCATTTCCTGACTTGGTTGAAGTCAAACTTCTGGAATCAGAAGAGTCCATGACTATGGGGAAGGATAAAACATCCGAGGTTTAACGGGAAAGCTGTTGGTCATAGGAGAGTGGGATGTCTGTTTGGCTGGGAACAGGAGAGAAGGATGCTGAGCTTGTTCCTGAACTGAACCTGTTGAAGAATGTGTTCAGTTCATTGGCTCTGTCCAGACTTCCATCTATCCAGTCGTTCCTGTGCTAAAGCCTGTGACATTTTTCATTCTTGACCAGACATCTCTGATATT
This sequence comes from Valencia hispanica, assembly GCA_963556495.2. NCBI lineage: Eukaryota > Metazoa > Chordata > Actinopteri > Cyprinodontiformes > Valenciidae > Valencia > Valencia hispanica. The sequence continues at coordinate 3,444,747 of OY747707.1, forward strand.
GTTCCTCTGTAGTTTGTTTTCCAGTTTCTTCCTGTATGCCTCTTTGCTGTCTCTGATCTAAGATCAGTTCTCCTTTCTGATCTTAGATGTCTTCTGATCTTCTAAGATCAGATCTCCCTCTCCGAAGGCTCCTTTATTCTTGTTCAGCAGTTCCTTCAGGTCACTGATTATCCAGGGTTTGTTATTAAGAAAGCATCTCACTGTTCTGGTGGGGATGATGATGTCCGCACAGAAGTTTATATAGGCAGTCACACACTCAGTCATGGCATTAATGTTCTCTCCATTTGCTTGGCAAAGTGTCATCCAGTCTGTGGTCGCAAAACAACACTGCAGGGCTTCTTCAGCTTCATGTGACCATTTTCTCACAGTTTACTTTGTAACAGCTTGCCTCTGAACAAGTGGCTTATATTCTGAACAGAGAAAAAAAACAAGATTGTGATCTGATTGTCCCAGAGGAGGTCTTGGTTTGGACATTTATGCATCCTTTACATTTGTATAAAACAAATCCAAGGTCTTGTTTTCTCTTGTGGTGCAGTTGACAAACAGTCGAAATGTTAGAAGTGTAGTAGAGAGTGAGGCATGATTAAAATCACCAGATATTGCCACAAATGCATTGGGGTGCTGTGTCTGTAGCTTAGCAAAAACGGAACTGATGACGTCACATGCATTGTCAGCAACGGCTGAAGGTGGAATGTAAACAACTGCCAAAATAACACTGGTGAACTCTCTTGGTAAATAATCTGGACAAAAACTTACTGCCAAGAGTTCAATATCTGGGCTGCAGAGACGACACTTCACAGTAACATGTCCTGGATGACACCATCTGTTGTTGACCAGCACTGCTACTCCACCTCCTTTTCTTTTCCTACTCATCTTCAGATCTCTGTCAGCATTATCACTGACCATCAATGGGAGTTTTTCCTCATTTTATTTCAATGAAAGAGATTTTTTTTAAATCACACTGTGCTTTGGTTGTTATCTGTGTCACCAAGCTGCAGGACCTTAAATAAATAATGTTACCCTGGGAAAGGGTTTGATGTATTTGGTACAACCCATAAGGTTCCCAGATGACAAACCGACTCCCGGTTACGATCTGGATGTAGTTTAGGATCCAAATCGGTTCAGGTGGAGTATGTTACTCCGGTGTTTCTGTCTGTGTAACACAGTCGGCTTGAATAGCATCCAGGAATGTGATTTCTTTTGTATGTCATCATTCTGACTGGCGGTGAACCGTTAGAACACGGAGCGGCCTGAGGGCACAAAGTGACGGATATCATCTCCTAAAACTCTCCAGCAGAGCTTCATCCTGTCTGCCTTTAACCTTTACAGCTGTTAACAAAGATTCATCTGGCTCTCATTCATTTCTGTTTGTTTAAATCTACCACTCAAGTCCAGGCACGTTTAGACCGCCCACAAGCTCACTGATTGGCTGACGCGTGATTGGCTGTCCCATTATGTCAATGATTGTAAACATCAGCTGAAACCACCACACTTGCTTTGCTAATTGGCCAGGAGTCAATGTTCAACTGCCTGAGTTGTTGAACATTTATATTTATTAACATTATTTAGAAATGAACATCACACAGTCACAGTCAATAACATAATCGTAGTGAGGGAACACCAGATACAAAAATAAACACAAGATGAAAATAAACAGGCTTTGTTCTTTATTATTATTCTTTATTCAAAAAATAAGCATTTTACAGTCAAAATCAATGACATACTTGAGGTGAGGGTGAACCAGATAAAAAATGCAAAAAAACAAAAAGGTTTCAACTCTGATTCTTCACATAAAGGTTTAGAGTTAGTGCCAAGTTTTAAAGTCCCAAAAAATATTCAGTCTAACAATGATATCTCATTTTCTGTTAAAGAAATTATTAAGTTCACATCAAAAGGTTTTACTACTAGTTTAGTCCCAAAAAGTTGTCACTCTCCAGATGACAAAAGGAACAAACAGGATCAATATTTTGATTGTATTGTATTGAATTAACAGGATAATAAGATCTGTGTAAAAATGTGAAAGATTTGTTTTTCTGAATTAATGGGTTAATTATTATTTTTACTAATGCTTCTACTGTGTCTTCAGGGCAATTATGTTCTATGTGTGAGGGCATTATTAACCTGCTAAGTAAGAGAAACCAAACATGTCCAGTTTCCATCCATCCATCCATTCATCTTCTATAGCGTTTATCTTTACAGAGGGGCTGGTGCCCGTCTCCCGCGGTCATCAGGCGAAAGGCGGGGGACACCCTGCACAGGTCGCCAGTCTGTCACAGGGCATTGAGATGGACTGGCATACCTGTGAAGACGCTGTTGCAGTAATCAATCCGACTAAAGATAAACGCATGGATGAGTTTTTCTAGGTTCAGTCGTTTAATCCTAGAAATGTCCTTCAGGTGATAGAAGGCTGACCTTGTTATTGCCTTTATGTGACCCTGGAGGTTCAGGTCTGAGTCCATCACTACACCTAGATTTTAGGCCTTATCAGTAGTTTTTGGCTGAGTCTTAATCGTTCCTCTTTAGGTCAAAAAATAATTACTTTGGTTTTGTTGCTGTTCAGCTTTACAAAATTATAGCACATCCATGCATTGATTTACTCCATGCATTTTCTTTGGGTTTGGATGGGTTCAAATTCACCAGGTGACATCGTAAAATAGAGCTGAGTGTAATCTGCATAGTTATGGTAGCTAATTTTATATAAATATAATATAAAGGAGAACGTCCAGCCATTCTTTTATAAACTGAAGCGTAATTACAATTGGTTTATGAACCAGGAACATTACCCAAAGATCACCAACTTGTCGGCCTCTGAGCGACTAAAAAAGGCTTTGATGTGGCCTAGACAAAGTCCGGACTTAAATCGAGTTGTTATGCTGTGGCATCACCCTAAACAAGCTGATCTGACTTGAAAACCCTGACATGTGGTTAAATTAAAGTGGGCCAGAAGCCCTCCACATTGACGTAAAAATCTCCTTGATAAGGGTGGCACGACCAGTTATTAGATTTAGGGAGCTTTTTTATTTTTTACAGAAGCCCAGGTTAGTTTGGGTAAACGTTTTCCACTTAATTAAATGATTATTTGAAAGCTGCATTTTTTATTCACTAAGGCTATTTTTGAAAATAAAAAATTCACATCACTTAATAGGTTGATAGACAACCAGAGTACACATGGAGGCGGATGTAGCTTTTCTAGTGGCTTTTTCCAGAAAGCAAACAGAAAATCAGCAGGCCAGTTGTAACTTCTAAGGAGAGAAAACTCATTTGATGGAAGTCCTCCCTGTGTGTTGGTGGGTCTTATCCCATCGCTTTGGTTTCCTTTCCACTGTCCAAACACATGTTCACTGGTATTCCTGCAACCCTGAACTGGATTAAGAATGTTTCAAACAGTCTGGGTTCCCATGCAGTCTAAAAAAGTATGGAATTGGCTTTTAGTCGCTCCTGATATCTATGGAAAAGCATTTTTATTTCAAGAATCTTTTTTGCCTCCTCTTTACTTTTCAGAGGGATTTTAGCGATTTGAACAGTATATATTTGTACAATAAACATCAGGAAATCTAAGTTTGAAAAAGAGTGCTGATTACTAAAACAAACAAACAGAATTGCAAATCGTTTGTCAATAATGTCTGAATTCATACATGGCATAACAATATTACAATCATCTTTATTTGTTTTTATGGGAAAAGAAATTACAAGGCACTGTTAAGGTGGAAATCTCTTAGTCATGTTTATTAACATCATTTGTATTATATGAGAGCCACATCTGTAAAAGAAATAAAAATAAAACACACTTCCAGCCAAGAGACACTAGACCAGTTTTTTTCACCAAAGACAAAAAAGATCATAACATTGGTGAAGACAGTCTGGCTCCCTTTGCAGATGCAGAACAACATTTCTGCATGCAGGTCAGGGTATCAGCCTTCAGTAGATCGCTCTCACACTGCAGGTTTACTTGTAGTTCCTAGGATTTCTAAAAGTAGAATGGGAGGCAGATCTTTTAGTTATCAGGCTCCTCTCCTGTGGAACCAGCTCCCAGTTTTAGTCCGTGAGGCAGACACTCTGTTTACTTTTAAGGCCAGGCTTAAAACTTTCCTTTTTGATAAAGCTTATAGTTAGTGGCTAAGGTCATCCTGAGCTAGCTCTGTAGTTATGCTGCTATAGGCTTAGACTGCTGGAGGACAGACTTACCAATTTTCTTCACTCTGCTACTTCCTTTTCTACTACTACTCTCCAGTTGTATTACAGTACATTCTTTTGGAGGTTTCTTCCTGTTAAACGGGAGTTTTCCCTCCACCGTCGCTACATGCAGGCTCAGTATGAGGGATTGCTTTATTTGGAAAGTCTGCATCAATGGGGCTCAACCTCACACCGATGACTGACGCAATCTGCTGGGATTCCTTAAATAGGAAACTTTTTAACTGATTGGAATGTTTGTATAAATGTATTGAAATGACTTCTTGTTAAGTGCCTTGAGATGACATCTGTTGTGAATCGGAGCTATATAAATAAACTGAATTGAATTTAAATTTAAGGCTGCATTTAGGCCATCACTTTCAGTGTCCACATTATTATTGAAATCCCCCACTATAATGACTTTATCAGTATTTAATACTAAATCCGATAAAAAATGTGAGATCTGATCCAGGAATTGAGAGTAAGGGCCTGGTGGACGATACAAAACCACAAACAGAAATGGTCTTAATGTTTTGCAACTTGGATGAAGAAAAATTAAGAATTTGATGTTCAAAAGGACTGTAGCTATCAATTGGTCTGGGATTAATTAGTAAATCAGATTGAAAAATGGTTGCAACTCCTCCTCCTCCCCCAGTACTTCTATGAATGTGAAAATGTAAATAATTGGAAGGAGTTGACTCATTTATACTGACATAATCCTCCTGCTGCAACCAGGTTTCTGTGAGACAAAACATATTAATTTGATTATCACAAATCGGGTAATTTACTAACAAAGTCTTTGAGGAGAGAGATCTTATGTTCAATAAACCACATTTAATAGTCATATTTATTATCTTCATGAGATTTTCATGATTTGCTTTTGTTAGGTTAAATTTTAATCCATTTAATTTTGGCCATGGGCAAGACACTGTTTCTATAGGGTAATGGGTGGGTAACAGTACAGAAACAGCAGAGAGGTGGGTTAAACTACGACTCTGCTTCCTGGTCTGGACCCTGGGCTGTCAGTGTTTTGGAGAACTAATAAATCCATCCAGTTTTCTAGAAAGAAGAGCTGCTCCATCCAAAGTGGGATGGATGCCGTCTCTCCAGATCAGACCAGACCAGGTTTTCCCCAAAATGTTTGCCAGTTCTCAATGTAGCCCACATAGTTTACAGGACATGACCACGACAACTATTGGTGGAATGACAGCATGCAGCTAAACATGTCGTCACTGGTCCGATCAGGCAGGGGATCAGAAAAGATTAGAGTCCGACATTGTTTTGGCAAACTTACACACCGAAGCAACACTCATTTTAGTGACCTCCGATTGGCGTAAACGGGTGTCATTACAGATGTCATTACCGCCAGTGTTAATAACAATCTTTCTGTATTTACGCTTATCCTTAGCCAGCAGTTTCCGGTAGGATATCATGTCGCCCGCTCTAGCCCCTGGCAAGCATTTGACTGTGGTCAGTGGTGTCTCTAATGCCACGTTTTTGACTATGGAGCTGCCGATTACCAGGGTCGGCTTCTCAGCGAGTTTGTCGCTGTTGTTAGAAACATGGACGGGTTGGTGGTGACCCGTGGGCTGGGTTCTAGAACTATGCTGTCCATCCGCTGTGGCTATCGGATGGGCGCCCCGACGTGGTGCAGGGGTGGGGGGCTGGAATGTTGGCGGTGGGGATTGGCCTAGGGTGATGCTGGCGGCGGCCCCTGCGGTGCCGGGGGCCCCTCGTCAGCTTGTCCCTTGTCGGGTCCCTCCTGGGGGGTGGGGCGCCCCTGGGCCCCGGCTCTCCCGGTCTGTGGACCGGCCCGCCCTGGCGCGGCTGGTTGCCGGCGGGGCCCGTGGGCTCGTCACTGCTGCCCCCCCGGGCCCCTGCATAGTAGCCGCTGGACGTTCCCCTGGGGTTCTCCTTTGCTCCTCTCTTGGGGGATGCGGTCGGCCCTGCCCGGGTCCACCTGGGGCTCTGGCGGTCCTTTGGACGTCTTTGCTCCGATCTCCTTCATGTCTGCATCGATTCCTGGGAGACGGATTGATGCCTGCTCACACCAGCTATCGAACACTCTTAGGGAGAAACCTTATATGCACCAGCATGCTCACACACACACATAGATGTGGGGTCTCTGGTGTTTACAGATATATTCTTGGGCTGAAGTTATTATTACTAGAGCTTGATGAATTGGTACCATGAGTTTTTCTGTGACATTGTTGTTGTATTTTTTTTATCCATTTTTGTGTGTTGTGGTTGTGTAGTTCTTAGTTCACGATGTTTGTTTTGTCGATGTTCCTTTTTCGTGTTTTGTTTTGTTTTTTCCCCTCTCTCTGCCAGCCTGTGGGTATGGAGGCAGACTTCAATGTTTTCCTGTGTTTTCTTTGTTCCCCTTCCTTTCTTGTATTTTCAACTCACCCTCTCTCTTGACTTTTTATTTCCTACCTCTCTTCTTCATCTTCTTTCTTTCTTCCCCTTAATTTTCCGTCTCCGTGTCCATAACATCAGGAAATAAAACCCCCAGCAATTCATAAAAATAAAAAAAATAAAATAAAAAAGAACTATGCTTCCTACTTACTTTAACCCAGCCGGCCTGAGGGCCCGGCTGCACGGGTTCTACTGGAGGACGGCTAGGCAAGGCAATTTTATTTGTATAGCACACTTTCAACAGCAGGGTAATTCAAGGTGCTTTACATGATTTGGTGATTTAAAAAAAACAAAAAACAATGGAAATTAAAAGTAAAAGAAACACACATTACACATGATACACAATAAAGTAAGAGAAAGATCAAAAAAGCAAGAGAGCATGAACAAATTTCATACATATGACATCAATCATTTACTCAAAGGCAATTCTAAACAGATGGGTTTTTAGTCTCGATTTAAAGCGGTTCAGTGTTTCATCAGCTCTACACTCGTCAGGCAGTCTGTTCCAGATAAGGGGAGCACAGAAACTGAAAGCTGCTTCTCCATGTTTAGTTCTGAGTCTAGGGATGTTTAGTAGGCTAGAGTTGAAGGACCTCAGTGGTCTTGGGGGTTGGTACTGTGACAACAGGTCTTCAACATATTTTGGTGCTAAGCCATGTAGTGACTTTTAAACCAGTAGGAGTATTTTGAAGTCTATTCTCTAAGTTACAGGGAGCCAGTGTAAGGACTTTAGAACTGGGGTGATGTGCTCTACTTTCCTGGTTCTAGTGAGGACGTGAGCAGCAGCGTTCTGGATCAACTGCAGCTGTCTGATTGACGTTTTAGGCAGACCTGTGAAGACTCTGTTGCAGTAATCAATCCGACTAAAGATAAACGCATGGATGAGTTTTTCTAGGTCCTGTTACAACATCAGTCCTTTAATCGTAGAAATGTTCTTCAGGTGATAGAAGGCTGACCTTGTTATTGCCTTTATGTGACCCTGGAGGTTCAGGTCTGAGTCCATTACTAAACCTAGGTTTCGTACCTGATCAGTAGTTTCTAGCTGTATTAACTGAAGCTGTGTGCTGACTCTTGATCGTTCCTCTTTGGGTCCAAAAATATTTACTTCAGTTTTGTTTCTATTCAGCTGAAGAAAGTTATGGCACATCCAACCATTTATTTGGTCAATGCATTGATTTAGGCTTTGAATGGGTTCAGAGTCACCTGGTGACATTCTAATGTAAAGCTGAGTGTCATCCGCGTAGTTATGTTAGCTGATGTTATTGGTTGCTATAATCTTGCCTAGTGGGAGCATGTAGATATTAAATAAGAGGGGCCCCAGGATGGAGCCCTGGGGCACCCCACATGTGATTTCTGTTCGTTCTGATGAAAAGTTTCCTATTGAAACATAGAAGTCCCTGTTCTTTAGGTAAGACTCAAATCAGCAAAGTAGTGTACCAGAAAGTCTGACCCAGCTCTCCAGTTGTTCCAATAATATATCATGATCAACAGTTTCAAATGCTGCACTGAGGTCCAACAGAACCAGCACTGTGGTTCTACCACAGTCTGTATTTATGCGGATGTCATTGAATACTTTGACAAGGACAGTCTCGGTGCTGTGGTGAGCACAGCCTAAACATCAAAACGGTTTGTCATTGTTATGAAGCTATTTAACTGCAGAAACACGGCTTTTTCAATAATCTTACTGATGAATGGAAGATTGGAGATCGGCCTGTAGTTCTGCATTAACGTGTTGTCCAGATTCTTCTTCTTTAGTAGTGGTTTAACAACTGCTGTTTTTAAAGCCTGGGGGAAGAGACCTGATAGCAGGGATGAGTTCACTATTTATTTGAACAAGATCAGACACAATAACAGGAAGAACTTTCTTTAGAAAAGCTGTGGGTATGATATCAAGACAGTAGGAGGAGGAGCTTAATTGGATAATTATTTTTTCAAGGCTGTTCTGGTTTAATTCGTGGAATTCAGACATTTTCTCTACTGGTTGTGGATTCGATATTGAGGTACAGCTTGACCGTCTAATTGTTAGAATCTTTTCAGTGAAAAAGCTGGCAAATTCATTGCATGCCCTGGTAGAGTTTAGTTCTGGGGCTACTGTCACTAAAGCAGTGATTCTCAACCGGTGGGGTGCGGACACGCTCCTGGGGGGCCGCCAGTAGGCTACAGGATGGGTGGAAAAAAACTGAAAAAGAAAAATTAGCTTTTAAAAAAAAAAAGTCAACTACTGTCATAAAAAGTTCTAGTTTTGTATATAAATAACTCCCGAATAGAAATTAAAATGTGTTTGGACTGATTTAAAAAAATTAGTTTTGAACAAATTAGATTTGTTTGTCGATAATGAGCGCAAATGCAGGTGATAAGCAGGTTTTATTAAGCGAGTCACACTGAAGTTCGCTGGCTCTCCAGGGGGGCGGGTGTTACAGCGGTTGTATGAGCTGCGAGAGGAGGTGAAGTGGTTTTTGATTCTAGATGACACTATGTGGCTTTCGTCTCTGTCCTATTTGATCTATATTTGACCGCTTGAATGGCCTTAAACTGTCTTTGTAAGGCCGCGAAACTCATATTTTGCTCATTGCAGACAAAGTGCACGCCTTTACACAATAACTAGACATCTGGCATGGCCGCATTAGTGTAGGGGACTGCGACGTGTTCCCCAGCCTTGTAGACTTTATCACTGATGCAGGCACGTCACACCATTTCTCCTCTCTTTTTCAATCAGCGTCTGAGCACCTGTCAGCAATGAGAGAACTATTTGCGACGTACTTTAAAGAGTATTATCGCTCTTTTGCGTGGGTTTGAGATCCGTTTGTGTGCACAGCAAACGAGTCAATTTAGGGTGACCAACCGTCCTCTTTTCCCCAGACATGTCCACTTTTCATGTGCTGTCCGGGGCATCCGGGAGGATTTATAGACTGATGAAAAAGTCTGGGTCTTTATTGTTTTTCATAGGACCATACTTGAACTGACTGGTGTGATGCATACAGTATGGCAGCCTTTCTCTCATGTAACGTTCTCCCGAGCTGGTTCTGATCCGTTAATTGACGCCACAGACAGCAGGCTGTGCGCCGAGCTGCACCGCGCCGCATGCATTGCGCAGCGCAGCTCTGCGCCCAGTTGCACCGCACCGCGTTATCCTGCATTGCGCAGCGCCGAGTTACTGCTGTTTACAAGAAGTCAAAGAACAAGCTTCACGCAGGAACCAAAAAAGATATACTGTCCAGTCGCAACAAATGTGCGCCATTCACATAGCTGGCATGTGTGTTTCTGTGTGTGACAAAAGTGGCAAATATCCCATAGATCACATGGACACAAAAACTATAAAAAGGCTGAGCAAAGTGAGAGTTGATCTATAAACTGACTGTGGAGGATGAAGATGCAAACTAAACAGAGCAAGCACTTTTTGTGTTTTTTAGTCTGCAGCTGTTTGCTTTTATTACAGTGAAAAGAAAATAATACTTATTTTCTCAGAAGATTATTTCAGATATTTCTTCAGTTTTTGTCCAGTGCAGTTTAAAAAGTAAACTAATATTGTTGCTGGTAACTTTCTTTAATTCAGAAGAGTAACTATTTCTATTATAATTTATTTCCAGAGATTATAAAATCATTTTCTACTTGTGAAAGCCTTTTTGAAGTTTATTTAACTAAACTTTTCTAACCACATTGAGAATGCACATTTTAAATATGTTAAAATGTCTTGATCAAGTCCTGAAAGTGTTTCAGTACTGTTCCAGATGGCCTCTTTTTTTGGAAATCAAAATATGATCACCCTATTGATATGCAGGAGCAGCTTATTATGCTGAAGAATGACAGTAGACTGAAGGAACTCTTTAGTTCCTCCCCTCTTTCATCATTCTGGGAAGCATTGATGTAGGAATACCCTCAACTCTGTGACGTCGCCTTGAACATTCGCCTTCCTTTTGCGTCGACATATTTGTGTGAGGAAGGATTCTCATAAACGACTGCACTCAAAAGCAAAATATCACAATCGTGCACAAATGGAGGATGATTTGAGGCTATGTTTATCAAATATCGAGCCAAGAATTGAGGATTAGTTAGTCTATCCACTGTTGCAAATAGAGTCCGTGCATTATTAATGTTTCTGTCGATGATTTCAGAAAAGAACGATTCCCTAGCTTCTTTTATTGTTAGCTGATATCTATTCAGTCTCTCTTTGTAGATCTCATAGTGGAGACTTCTTTCTGACTGAGACTACTTTCACTTTAGTTGGAGCAATGGAATCCATGATGTCTCAGGTTTTCGCAAGGAAATTATCTACCACCTTATTTACTGAGTTTGTGTTGGGAGATGAGGGGGATGTGGTGGAAGGGTAAATACGTTTAAAGGTTTCTACTGAACTGTCCCCTAGAAAACGCTTTTTTATAGTGGTCTTACTGTGGCTGGATAATTTAGCAGAGATGGTACTTTGAAAGAAAATACAGAAATGGTCAGATAACGCAATATTAATTACAGAGATGTTGGAAATATTTAAACCTTTGCTGATAATTAGTCCAGAGTGTGTCCTTTATTGTGTGTTGGTTGTTTGACATGCTGGATCAGGCCGAAGTTGTGGAAAGTATCATGTAATGTTTTTGCTCGTCTATCTTGGGAGTTGTCGGTATGGAGGTTAAAATCCCCCACAATGATTAGTTGGTCATAGTCGATACTAATTACAGAAAGAAGGTCATTGAAATCATTAAAGAAGTTAGAGTTAAGTTTTGGGGGTTTAGCTAAACTTAGAAATGAAGCTTTGTTTGCCTCATTTATCTGGGTGGCTAGGAATTCAAAAGAATCAAACGTGCCCAAGGTTACCTTTTTAAAGTTCATTGAGTTGTGAAAAATGGTGGCTACACCTCCACCTCGTCTGTGTTTTCTGCTCTCGCTTAAGAAATTGTAATTTGGAGGAGTAGATTCTATCAATGCAGTTGTTTCGTTATTTTCATCTAGCCAAGTTTCTGATTTAAAAAAAAGGGCGTGTAAATTATGCTCAGTCATGAAGTCATTTATAAGAAAAGACTTCCCGGATAGAGATCTAATGTTTAATAAAGCTAACTTAAGTATTGTGATGATGGGCAGCTAGACCTTCTGACAGGTTATCAATTTGAGATTTTGTTTAATATGAGAGCGTGTAGTTAACGGCTTATGTTTCCTGTTGCTGATAATCACTGAAATCCTAAACTCAGGGGTGCCGGGCGAGTTCTGGGAGACGGTAGGGGTAGATTTACTGCCCGGTTCCCTCAAATATCAAATATCTGTAATAATCACTGGGGGGAAGCTCCCAGGCTTATTGACACTAGTCCCAGGGGTTTGGTGTAGTCTAAGTTTAGGTGTTAATTGTGTCCCAAATTTGATTGGCTCGTTCAGTCTGTCTGTAAAATTTCTAAATGGAGACTTATTTGATGTGGCTGAGTCACAGGAAGATGAAGACTTAATCTCTGATGGTTGTTTATCTGTTCGGGCCTGTGGTGTCATCATGACTTGCTGTTTTTGTTCTCTGATATCCATGGGCGCCTCAAGGTCAGCTTTTGGGAGCAAGTGTTTTGCTTTCTGATTATGATAAGAGAAAATATTTGCTGCCAACAGCCTTACTCCGGCCTTGTTAAGATAACATTGGCCTGCTTTGAACAGATGATTAGCACTTCCAAATACTTTGAAATTATTAATAAATGTGAACGACTTCTCAGCTGATTGTTTCTTCAACCATTTATAGAGCATGCGGAGTCTGCTAAATCTTTCATCATTCCCTTCAGGAACTGGTCCGCTGATGAGGATGTTTACATTAAGTCCATCAAGTCTCTGTAGGAGATCATAAAAGTCTCTCTTCAGAATCTCTGATTGTCTCATTGCGATATCTGCTGATCCAGCGTGAATGACAAGCTTTTCCAGAGTAGGATGTTGGTCCAAGATGTTCTGGATTTTTTCTGATATTTCTCTCACTGTATTTGTGTAGCAGCTATAAACTCTGGTGTTCTTGCTACAAAAAGCCTCAATTCCATTAATTGATCCGTCTTGTATGATAACAATCTTTGCTTGTGGGGCTCTTACTTTGTTATGTGTCCGTTTGATGCGGCTGGGATTCTCCTGATGCCTTTGACTGGTTCCAGGGTCTGAGTCATCTTTCAGGGAACTCTAGGCTGCAAATCTGTTTTTCAGTGGGATTCCAGGTGGAGAAATGTCTCTTGTCTTTGGCTGAAACCTCTTTTTTTTACTTTTAGCAGAAGCGGCAGGTTTGGGTTCAGAGCTTTCTCTGTGCTGGAGTTTCTTTTGTTTTTTCTTCCTCGGAGAACAGGCTGGGGTTGATGATTCCGTGCATTTTAAAGCTGGCCAGTGTTCATTTGAGTGCGGAGTTCTGCCCGTCAGGCGCCTGTTGGCTGAGGGAGTAACCTTGTCCTGTCTTTTCTCTGTGACACGGTTAGACCGATGTAACACCGGGCTGCGAGGCTGTTCCTCTGTGTGTGTATTCAACGGTAAAGTTGTGTCGTTTCCATAATCAGCGTGGAGATAAAAATTAATTTCCAGACGATGTAGCTTCGTTTCAATGCCCTCAATTCTGTGGAGCAGTTTTTCAAAGTCCTCAGCTGAGCAAAATGCCATGTTGATAAGTCCATAAAAAAGTAATCCAAGAAGAGATCCGGTCCAATACATAACTCCAGGGGCTGGGTAGATAAAGTAACTAAGTAAAGGTTAAGAAAAAAAAAAACAAGAAAAGCAAACAGAAAAGAAAATGAAGTGAGGGGGGATCGGGAGAGAGACAAAGAGAGGCTGCTCCTCCTTCAGCAGTCTGTAAACTAGAAGGCGTGTAGAGCTAAATCGAGGGGTTCTGCCCTCGTTGGCTCTGTGCTGGCTAATGGGCCTCGGCTATTTGCTGGTTTTTCAACAACGCGGAGCTGGGCCTCTAACTCCGACACCCTCGCCTCCAAAGCTACAAAAATGTTACATTTATTACAGTTACCATTATCACTGAAGGAGGCAGGGAAGTAACTAAACATCTGACGCAGAGAGCAAGAAAGAGGATAAGATTTAGGCTGAGTATGAGATATGAGAGAGGAGTAGCCATAGCAGCAATGAAGCTATGCTAACTAAGCTAGCGAGACCTTAACACGCTAAGAAAAACTGTGTGAAACACAAGGAGTTTCCAAGACGTAACGTACACCACCAGAAATCATGTGTTTTAGTGTGCTTGTGTGTAAAAATAACTTGAAACAGAGAAAACTAGATCAATTCAGGAGAGTCTGAATACCAAAATGGCTCCACGGAGTGCAACAGCGACAACAGGAAATGACACACTACGGCTTACCCAATCATATTAACTGAAGCTGTGTGCTGACTCTTGATCGTTCCTCTTTAGGTCCAAAAGTAATTACTTCTGTTTTTTTCTGTTCAGCTGAAGAAAGTTATGGCACATCTATCCATTGATTTGCTCGATGCATTTGCTTAGGGTTTGGATGGGTTCAAAGTCACCTGGTGACATCGTTATGTAGAGCTGAGTATCATCTGCATAGTTATGGTAGCTAATCTTGTTGGCTGTTATAATCTGGGCTAGTGGTAGCATGTAGATATTAAATGAGGGGCCCCAAGATGGAGCCCTGGGACACCCCATGTGTGATTTCTGTTTGTTCTGATGAAAAGTTTCCTATTTAAATAAAGAAGTCCCTGTTCTTTAGGTAAGACTTGAACCAGCCAAGTCCTGTACCAGAGAGTCTGACCCAGCTCTCCAGTTGTTCCAATAATATATCATGATCAACAGTGTCAAATGCTGCACTGAGGTCGCGCAGAACCAGCACTGTGGTTCTACCACAGTCTATATTTATGGGGATGTCATTGAAAACTTTGACAAGGGCATTCTCGTTGCTGTGGTAAGCACGGAAACCAGACTGAAAAACATCGAAGTAGTTGGTCATTGTTAGAAAGCTATTTAACTGATGAAACAGCTTTCTCAATAATCTTACTGATGAATGGAAGAGATTGGGCTGTAGTTCTGCATTAACATGTTGTCCAGATTCTTCTTCTTTAACAGTGGTTTAACAACTGCTGTTTTTTCGGCCTGGGGAAAGACCCCTGACAGGAGGGATGAGTTCACTATTTGAATCAGATTAGACCCAATGACAGGGAAGGCTTTCTAAAGGAAAACGGTGGGTAGGATAGCAAGACAGCAAGAGGAGGAGCTTAATTAGTTGATGATTTATTCAAGGTTTTTTTTTTTTTTGGGGGGGGGCCCGAGTTGCCTTTCTTGACAGTGGACAGAGTTTTGAAGGGGGAGAGAGGTGGGAGAAGACATGCGGCAAAGGTCGCTTGGGACGAGACTCAAACCGGGGACAGCCACATGAGGAACAAAGCCTCTGCACATGGGGCGCCCGCTCTAACCACTATTCCACGCGACACCCCTTATGATTTATTCAAGGTTTTTTTGTTTAATTAATGGAATTCAGACATTTTCTCTTCATTGGTGATAAGTGAGGATGACACTGGTAGTGGGTTCGGTACTGAGGTACAGACTGACTTGTTAGTCTTTTCAGTGAAAAAGCTGCTAATTCATTGCAGGCCCTGGTTGAGTTTAGTTCAGGGTCTACTGTCACTGGAGGATTAGTTAGTCTATCCACTGTTGCAAGTAGAGTTCGTGCATTGGTACTGTTTCTGTTAATGATTTCAGAGAAGAAAGTTTCCCTAGCATCTTTTAAAGTTAACTGACATCTGTGCAATCTTTTTTGTAGATCTCTCAGTGAACCTAGAGTCGAGTTTTCCGCCATGATCTCTCTGCTCGTCGACACTCCCTTTTTTCACTAGGTACCACTAGGTACTCCGTGAACCAACGAGCCGAGACTTCTTTCTACCCGAGACTACTTTCACTCTAGTTGGAGCAAAGGAATCGGTGATGTCTGAAATTATCTACCAGCTTGTTTACTGAGTTGGAGTTGGGAGATGAGGGGGCTGCGGTGGGAGGGTTAATACGTTTAAAGGTTTCAACTGAACTGTCTGTGAGAAAACGCTTTTTCACAGTGGTCTCACTGTGGCCAGATGGTTTAGCAGAGAGGGTACTTTCAAAGAAAACATAGAAATGGTCCGAGTCCGACTCTGCCGACTGGGTGATCAGGGAGCGAGAGAGAGGAAAAGAGAGGAAGGAAAAAAAGAAAGTCGACTCTGTTTAGGATAAAAAGAAACCGTTTCAAACACAGCAAATACAGCTCAAACCTATGTGTACGGCGACGCCAAATGAGCCAAGAGGTTTAGCGCTTAACAGCACTTTAAACCAACAATGAACGAGATCTAACTCGTTAAGAACTCTATTTTCTCTATTTATCTCTGCCCAGACACAATATCGGCATAAATGAACCGGTTCAGTCCTACTTTGCCTTGAAGGAGGTCCAGTCCACGGGAGGAGAGCAAAATGTGTCCGTAGTTGAGCAAGAAAGAGAAGAGTTAGGAAACCTGCGCATGATTTTTAGGACGGTGTCCCAACTGCAGGCTGGACGGCCTGCAGGTCAACAAAGTGTCTTTGAACAGTCCTGAGATCGCTCAAACTGGTTGCACAAACAGGATGGGCACTTCAAAGCTTTGAAATTAGAGTTCTTCCCGGTCCAGCGGGTCAGAACAAAAGAGAATCTTCACCGGTGAGATGTCCTCTGTTTAGCCGGAGTTTCTCTTGAAACTTCTGGCTTAGAACAACTTGAAATGGCTGCCACTACCATTCTTAAAGTCCTTTGGCCGTGATGTCATCGTTGATGTCACCATTGGTGGCCACGGACCAATAGGAGTGTGTTGGGGGTCACCGCTTGCTGGGAAATCTAGTCTGCTCAGTCCATCTTTTAAGATGGCTTCCAGCCATCCAACAGTATGTTCAGTTCATTTGTAGAAAATGGGATTTCCAACGTAATCGATACATACTTAGGAATAAAACTTTTTTGGGCTCATTTATCTGGGTGGCTAGGTATTCAAAAGAGTTAAATGTGCCGAGGAATACTTTTTTAAAGTTCACTGAGTAATCGAAAATTGTGGCTATGCCTCCACCTCGTCTGTGTTTCCTGCTCTCGCTTAAAAAGTTGTCATTTGCAGGAGTAGATTCTATCAGTGCAGACGTTTCATTATTTACGTCTAGCCAGGTTTCTGATTAAAAAAGGGCGTGTATTTTATATTCAGTGTTGAATTCATTAGTTAGGAAAGACTTTCCTGATAAAGATCTAATATTTAATAAAGCTAATTTAAATGGTTTGATGATGGGTAGCTGAACCTTCTGACAGGTGATCAATTAGAGATTTGAGCGTGTTGCTTTAGTTTTTTGCTGCCTATAAGGACTTGAATTCTGCTCTCAGGGAGGCTGGGAGACGATGAGAGTATAGTTACTGTCCGGTTCCCTTGTATATTAAATGTCTGTTATTACCAGTTGGGCCATGGGCAGAATACATCCAGTGTTAGTCCCAGAGGCTTGATGTAGTCCAAGTTTCGGTGTTCGTTGTGTCCCATTCTAATTTGTGTCTTCGGTTTATCTGAGAAATTTCTAAAGGGGTAATCGGTTGATGTAGCTGAGACGGGTGATGTTGGAATACTTGAAGAACACTGGAGTGAGCGCTGTACACGTTTGTCCTCTGTCAATTTCTGCGGATTGTGCATCTGTCTAGGCCAGTGGCGTCATCCTAACTTGGAGTGTTTGGGGAAATGTTTGTTCTCCAATAGTATCCACGGGCCATGCTTCAAGGTCAGCTCTTGGGTGCTTTATCAAGTGTTTAGCTTTCTGACTCAGATAACAGAACATATTTGAGGTCATCAGTCTCACTCAAGCTCTGTTTAGATAACATTGGTTTTCCTTGAACAGATGCTTTGCACATCCAAATATTTAAAAATTATTAAATGAGATTGATTTACAACAGATTGTTTCTTTAACCATTTATGGACCATGCGCAGTCTGCTGAACCTTTCATCATCAGGGACTGGTCTGCTAAAAACTGAGAACTACGGATCTGATTCTCAACGTAATTCCAGGGGGAGTGGTATCTTGTTTTGGGTTGGAATTTCTTTTGTTTTTTTCCCCTCAGAACAGAAAAAGCAGGTATAGATTCAGTATGCTTTAAAGCCGGCAAGTGTTCATCAAACTGTAAATGGGGTGTTCTACCCGTAAAGCGCCTTTTGGCTGAGGGAGTAGCGTTGTTCTGTGACTTCTGGGCGAGACTGTTGGACCGAGATAACACCAGGCTGCCAGGTTCTTCCTCCCTGCATGTAGTAATCTGTAAAATTGTCTGATTTCCATATCCAATGTTTAATTCCATGTTAACCTCAAGACGGCGTAACTTCACCTCTATTGTTTCAATTCTCTGGGGCAGTTTCTCAAAGTCCTCAGCTGAGCAAAACGCCATTTTTTGTAATCCACAGTCCTTCAGAAAGTAATCCAAAAAAGAGATCTGGTCTAATACAGTAACTCCAGTGGCTGGGTGTATAAAGTAACTAAGAAAAATGCTAGAAAAAGAAAATAAGAAGAGAGAATAAGGCAAGAAATTGGAAGAGATCAGGAGAGGCTGCTCCTCCTTCAGCAGCCACCAAGCGGCGGCTTCCAGCATGCGTAATTTATTAGCATTCTGGACTCGGACCATTAAATATCTGCTCTGACTCCAGAGCGGGCACAGCTGCAGCGCGCAGACTGGCCACATGCTTTGAGCGCGGTAGAGGAGGCCACTGCTGCAGCACTGGTGCACAGTGAAAAGTGTAACCAGGAGACGTGCTTTACTTGGGTTTCCAAAGGTCTCCAATAACACCAAAAAAGCAGCCAGATTTGTCACTAGTCGCTTTTTTGAAGAAAAGCTGCTAGAGGGGTCTAAAAACTTGCTAAATGTTGCTGCGTTGGCAACATTGTTCCGGGGGGAAGTCACATGACTATCATGTGACTCCATGTAGTAGTAGTACAGTCAGCATCTTAAAGGGACATGCACACCACCAAACTACACACATCTTTTAAGTTTTTTAAAATATCAAATATACTGACATGGGCAAAATGACGTTGTTTACAGTAATACCTGTACCTGTAAATTTTCGGATTATCGTCCAGCCCTACTTGCTGCATTCACTCCTGGACAAACATGTAGCGACAATAGACAGTTGCTTGCCTTATCGTTGACTTCACAGTGATCCTTCATACTGAGCAAGCATTTAGTGACTGTGGAGAGGATAAACTACCCTTTAACTGGATGAAACCTCCAGAAGAACTAGAACCTGGCTCAGTATGAGCGGCCATCTGCCACGACCGACTGGGGGCTCTAGAAGACAGAGCAGAGACACAGAAAGAAACAAAAGAACTGATGTAGGAGTACTTGCTATGTTAATGAAGGTAAAAATTTGATAACAGGATATGGGGGATGTTCAGTTACTGGGAGCATCATTCCAGTCGATGCCCCCCGTCCAACAGGGCATTATAGCCAAGCAGCATACCAGGCCAGGTGTAACTCCTATGGGGAGAAAAACACTGAGAGAAAACACAAAGCTAATAGTTGAAATAACAGCAAATAATGCAACTGGAGAGTAGTAGAAGAGAAAAGTCAAAGAATGAAAAAAAGTGGTCAGTCTGTCCTCCAGCAGTCTAAGCCTATAGCAGCATAACTACAGAGATAGCTCAGGATGACCTAAGCCACTCTAACTATAAGCTTTATCAAAAAGGAAAGTTTTAAGCCTGGCCTTAAAAGTAAACAGAGTGTCTGCCTCACGGACTAAAACTGGGAGCTGGTTCCACAGGAGAGGAGCCTGATAACTAAAAGATCTTCCTTCCATTCTACTTTTACCAGCAGTAAACCTGCAGTCTGAGATCAAAGTGCTCTGTAAGGAACATATGGACCAGTCAGATCAGTGATGTACAGTTGTGGCCAAAAGTTTTGAGAATGACACAAATATCAGTTTTCACAAAGTTTGCTACAAAACTACTTTTATATCTTTGTTTCTGTGATGTAATGAAATATAATTAAAAGGACTTTATATGCTTCAAAGGCTTTTATTGACAATCACTTGGCATTTATGCAAAGAGTCAGTATTTTCAGTGTTGGCCCTTTCTTTTGGGCATGCTCTCAATCAACTTCTGGGCCAAATCCTGACTGATAGCAACCCATTCTTTCGTAATCACTTTTTGGAGTTCGTCAGAATTAGTGGGTTTTTGTTTGTCCACCCGGCTCTTGAGGACTGACCACAAGTTCTCAATGGGATTAAGATCTGGGGAGTTTCCAGGCCATGAACCCAAACTTTCAACGTTTTGGTCCCCGACCCACTTAGTTATCACTTTTGCCTTATGGCACGGTGCTCCATCGTGCTGGAAAATGCATTGTTCTTCACCAAACTGTTGTTGGATTGTTGGAAGAAGTTGCTGTTGGAGGGTGTTTTGGTACCATTCTTTATTCATGGCTGTGTTTTTGGGCAAAATTGTAAGTAAGCCCACTCCCTTGGATGAGAAGCAACCCCACACATGAATGGTCTCAGGATGCTTTACTGTTGGCATGATACAGGACTGATGGTAGCGCTCACCTTTTCTTCTCCGGACAAGCCTTTTTCCAGATGCCCCAAACAATCGGAAAGAGGCTTCATGGGAGAATATGACTTTGCCCCAGTCCTCAGCAGTCCATTCACCAGACTTTCTGCAGAAGATCAATCTGTCCCTGATGATTTTTTGGAGAGAAGTGGCTTCTTTGCTGCCCTTCTTGACACCAGGCCATCTTCCAAAAGTCTTCGCCTCACTGTGCGTGCAGGTGCGCTCCCACCTGCCTGCTGCCATTCCTGAGCAAGCTCTGCACTGGTGGCACTCCGATCCCGCAGCTGAATCCTCTTTAGGAGACGATCCTGGCGCTTGCTGGACTTTCTTGGACACCCTGAAGCCTTCTTAACAAGAATTGAACCTCTTTCCTTGAAGTTCTTGATAATCCTATAAATTGTTGATTTAGGTGCAATTTTAGTAGCCACAATATCCTTGCCTCTGAAGCCATTTTTATGGAACGCAATGATGGCTGCACACGTTTCTTTGCAGGTCACCATGGTTAACAATGGAAGAACAATGATTTCAAGCATCACCCTCCTTTTAACATGTCAAGTCTGCCATTCTAACCCAATCAGCCAGACATAATGATCTCCAGCCTTGTGCTCGTCAACATTCTCACCTGAGTTAACAAGACGATTACTGAAATGATCTCAGCAGGTCCTTTAATGACAGCAATGAAATGCAGTGGAATTTTCATGGCAACGAAGGACTATGCAATTCATCTGATCACTGTTCACAACATTTTGGAGTATATGCAAATTGCTATTGTAATAACTTAAGCAGCAACTTTTCCAATTTCCAATATTTATGTAATTCTCAAAACTTTTGGCCACGACTGTATGATGGAACTGATTATTAAGGGCTTTATATGGAAGAAGGAGGATCTTAGATTCTACTCTGGATTTAACAGGGAGCGAATGAAGGGAAGCTAAAAATAAAATTCTTTGAATGTAGACCAATTGTGATACAAATAAACTAGGGCTGCAATCAAGGTAACTCATTCAACAAGATTTATGAACTAAAACAGTGTTACAGCGTACAGTGTTTGTACTTAGTAGAAGCACACTTTGCTTCAGTTACTGCTCCAGTGTGACATGGTGGAGATCAGTATGTATTACTGCTGAGGAAGCCCAGTTTGCTTTAAGAGCTCAACCTAATTATCATTGAAAATAAAAAATGTTTTTACATTTTGTTTGAAGAGATTGAAAATTTAGTCAGAATGTATGGAGCTAGAATTGGGACTTTAGTTCTGTACTTGTAACTTTTGGTTTTGTACTTGTAACTTATTATTTGTACTTGTAACTTATTACTTGTAACTTGTAACTCATTATTTGTACTTGTAACTTATTATTTGTAACTTGTAACTTATTATTTGTACTTGTAACTTATTACTTGTAACTTGTAACTCATTATTTGTACTTGTAACTTATTATTTGTAACTTGTAACTCATTATTTGTACTTGTAACTTACGTTTTGTACTTTAAACTTATGTTTTGTAACTTGCACACATTTTAAAAATACAAATTACAAGTTTCAAGTTACAAGTTTCTGGTTTCAAGTTACAGATCATTTTTTACCATATTTGGCTTACCTGCTGGGACCAATGAGTGGCTTGGTAATTTTGACCAACAAATCATGTTTCTTGAATTTCTATCTAGTCATGGCGAGAGGAAGGTAGGGCTCTACACCGCTCACAATCAAACTTGATTACCTTCACGGTCAAAATTAGTAAGCCACTCATTGGTTCTTCCAGGCAAGCCAAATATGGTAAAAAATGATCTGTAACTTGAAACCAGAAACTTGTAACTTGAAATCTGTAATTTGAAGTACAAAACGTAAGTTACAAGTACCAAACTAAAGTCCCAATTCTAGCTCCATAGAATGCAGAATAGAAATTTTCCTTCATAGACTGCAATAACAGTTGTGACGTTTAAAATTCTGTTTAAACTTTTTTCCATTTTTCTATTTAGCCACTTGTAGGGCTGAAGACTTTTTCCACATAAAACGTCACACAAAGGCATATAATTGGGCTAGAGACCACAGGATATTCATTGAAAAACTGAGTGAATGAGACCTTTAACATTAAATAGAAAGCTTTTCTCCTGTTTTTGCTTTTCTAGACCACCTACTCGATTATGTTTGGAAAGAAGAAGTTTTCTCTGACCAGCAGCTCTGTAAACAGGAGTGCGATTCCAGTTTGGACCAGAAGGAACCAGAACCTCCTCAGATGAAAGAAAAGCACAAAGATGCAGAACATCCCTGGATAAATAAGGAAGCATTGGAGCTCTGCATAAATGAACAAAAAGACCTGCTTGTATTGAAGCAGGAGAGGGAAGATACATTCATGGTGACTCCTACTCTTGTGGAAAAGTGTTTGATTAAACCAGAACCAATCAGGAACCAAGTCAACTCTCAGGAGTCTAACCAGGATCAAGAAGGAAACCATCATAAAGACTCAGGATCAAAGCGAGATAAAGGGCCCAAACACAATAAGAGATGTCAGAAAGCCATGAATTGTAACAATTCAGAACCCAAAAGGAAAAAGAAAACTCAAGCAGAAAACTATTTGTATTGTTGTCAGATTTGTGGTGATTTTTTTACTCAATATAGTAACTTAATATCACACTTGAAAAATCACACAGGTATGAAACATTTTACATGTCTGTCTTGTGGAAAAAGCTTCACTAAAAAATCTATTTTTGAAAAACACGTCAGAATTCACACAGGTGAGAAACCTTTTTCTTGTACGATTTGTGGCAAAAGTTTCACTCAGAAAGATCATTTGACTATTCACAAGAGGGTGCACACAGGTGAGAAGCCTTTCTCTTGTAAAATTTGTGGCAAAAGTTTTACTAGGAAAGATAGTTTGACTATTCACAAGAGGGTGCACACAGGTGAGAAGCCTTTCTCTTGTACAATTTGTGGCAACAGTTTTTATTGCACATCCAATTTGACTACTCACATGAGGGTGCACACAGGTGAGAAGCCTTTCTCTTGTAAAATTTGTGGCAAAAGTTTTACTCAGAAAGATAGTTTGACTACTCACATGAGGGTGCACACAGATGAGAAGCCTTTTTCTTGTACAATTTGTGGCAAAAGTTTTACTAGGAAAGATAGTTTGACTAGTCACAAGAGGGTGCACACAGATGAGAAGCCTTTTTCTTGTACAATTTGTGGCAACAGTTTTTATTCCAAATCCAGTTTGACTATTCACATGAGGGTGCACACAGGTGAGAAGCCTTTCTCTTGTACAATTTGTGGCAAAGATTTTAGTCATAAAACTAATTTGACTAGTCACATGACGCGTCATACAGATGAAAGGCCTTTTCCTAGTAATACCCGTGAAAAAACATTCAGATCAAAACTTATTAAATGACATGAGAATTCACACAGTTGAAAAGTCTTTATCCATTACAGACTCAAATAAATGGTCCATCTAAGGTTTTATTAATGATGCTAATCCAACAGTTAACTTGAAAACGTATGAAGGAAAAGAAGATCTAAAAAAAACTAGATCAAAGCTGTTTCTGCTATTTTATTTAAAGTTGAAACTGCTGATGAGTTTGAAGATACTTTGACTTGGTAAAAAGTATTGTTTAGCAACATAAATGTATTTAAAGAAATCTTACACCCTTAGAAGTTAAAACTTTGTAGCTTTTTGAACTAACTAGTTTGTTTATCCCTCCTGCTGTTCTTGTGGGGTCAGTAGGACCCTAGTCTCACTCCAGTTTTTGAAGCGGAGTTGTAGTTCAGGAAAACACCCACCAGCTACTGTTAATTACTATTGCAATGTAAAAATTCAGATTTGGTTTTATATATTGATTTTCTCCTGCAATAAGCACCGGAATCCTACTGGGTGTCCAAATGCATTCTGGGAGATGAAGGGTCTAGAATCAGTGAGGGAAGCTGTAACTCCCTACTTTTCATACAGACACTGTTCTTTACTTTATTAGTAAAACCTGAATTCAGTAAATGGTAAATGTGCTTGTAGAGCACTTTATCTTGTCCTGAGGACCCCAAAGAGCTTTACACTACATTCAGTCATTCACAGGCTGGTGGCAGTGAGCTACATTGTAGCCACTGCTACCCTGAGGCCCTTGAACCAGCAACCCTCCGGGTACAGGATGAACTCCTACCTCCTGAGCCACCAACTTTGCTAGTTTAGATCTTAACACTCACAAGTTACTATATTAACTCACATTGTGTGACTAAGTTCAAGAAAGCAACTATCTGAATTATAATTGTTAAACTGTATACATGATCTTCAACTGTTAGAATTATAATACTGTATCAGACTTGTGTCAGCCCAGTGTCTACCAATGATCTTACGCATTTTGGGACGATGTCTGTGTGTGTTTGGGAAGGGGGAATAACTGTTTTTTTCGTTTATATAATTGTGAGGAAGGGATGGGAATATGGGTTATGTGGGGTCATTTTAATCCATAAAGCACTTTGAGCTGCATGTTTTGTCTGAAAGGTGCTTTATAAATAAAGTTTGATTGATTGATTGTAACAACAAAAAGTGAAATACCATAAACAAATTTATACAGTAATAGATGAGTAAACCAGATGCTATATATACCAATTACTAAATTAAATTTAGACAAAACACTTGATTGATTAAAAGTTATTTTCTGTCTGATGAATCATTAGGAGGTCAAGTGATCATAAATTGAGTATTAGGTATTGTCCCTGGAAGTACTTTATCCTGTTCTAACATTTATACAATACCAACTTTAAGTATTGGTTTCATAACTTTGATGTTGAAAAACAATCTGTATGGAAAAGTCTTTAAATTACCAGAATTTGCGTATAACGTTATATTTTTTTCTGTCTGACATCACTTAATTTTGTGTGTGTCTTGTCTCTGCATCTTAGGCACACCATATTTTTGAATATAATTTAAATTGAATATTGAGAAGACGGTTGTCTATATGTGCCTGGGCAGATTTGCTCTAAAAAAAGGAGTAATGAAGATGGAGTCCTAATTGATGGACTTTATTTAATCCAGACTGAATCCAGCATCAAAGTTGACAGGCCACATTTATGTAATAACCTGTATTTGTATGACCTTCAATTGTGTGGATTATTTATATAGAATACAATACAACAGAGTACAAGTTGTGGCAGCAGAGAACATGCAGTGTAGGAGTGAGATTAAATAAGTATGCTTCTTCCCACTTGTTGACATGAAGAAATCCTAGCAGTGATATATTGTATCAGTTATGTACTGCTAGTTTTTTTTCTATGAAATGAAACGAAAACCAATACAACAGAACAGCCTTTCATTTGGGGACACACACACACTTGGACCATTCGGGCTGGCGGCAAAGAAGCTTGGAGGCGTCGGGCCAGGGAAGGAGGAGCCCTGAAGTAAGTAAATGCATCGAGCAAATCAATGGATGGATGGATGTGCCATAACTTTCTCCAGCTGAACAGAAACAAATCAGAAGTTATAATTTTTGGAACTAAAGAGGAACAATCAACAGTCAGCACACAGCTTCAGTTAATCCAGCTAGAAACTACTGATCAGGCCTAAAATCTAGGTGTAGTAATGGACTCAGACCTGAACCTCCAGGGTCACATAAAGGCAATAACAAGGTCAGCCTTCTATCACCTGAAGAACATTTCTAGGATTAAAGGACTAATGTCGCAACAGGACCTAGAAAAACTCATCCATGCGTTTATCTTTAGTCGGATTGATTACTGCAACGGCGTCTTCACAGGTCTGCCTAAAAAGTCAGAAAGCTGCAGCTGATCCAGAATGCTGCTGCTCGTTTTCCTCACTAGAACCAGGAAAGTAGACTTCTAACATGGAGATTATTCTCCAACGTGGCTTCCAGTGACTTTAATCCAGCTGATGTCTATTAAACATATACACCAATATGTTTAAGTAGCTATTCATTCCGTCTGAAACAACAAACCAAAAAACTAATCAGGTTACAGCTCTTAATATTACCCAAATAAAGCTACATGTATAAAAATTAAGGCTCCATTGGTTTTAATATATGCACACAGCATGTAAATACTCCCAACTGTGAATCAACAAAGAAAAACAATACAATGGCGCCATCTAGTGGACGCAAAAATAAACTACACTATGGCGACCGCATGGATGCTCAACTTACACTTTACACCCGTCCCACATTAGCATAATACAGCTAAGCAAACTTTATAGCTCCAGATAACTCGGTAATATGTATATGCTCATCCCAGAACCCCCATGTACACATATTAATGGCGATGAACAGTGAACAGAACTTCCTCGTAAACTGGTTAGGCGCCTACGCAGGTGTGCAGGGCGGTCTTCACCGAGCGGATTTCTCGCTCCCACACCCCGCCGAAGTGAGGGGCCGCAGGAGGATTGAAGCAGAATTTGATCCTCTGGCGTGCAAGCAGTTGCTGTAGAGTGGGAGCCATGTTGGCAAAGGCCTCTTGCAGTTCACGCTCTCCACCCTTAAAGTTAGTTACCTGGTCAGACCACAGCTCTGCAGGAGTTCCACGTCTGGATATGAACCTTCGCAGAGCCATCAGGAAAGCGTCTTTATCCATACTTGTTAGGAGATCGAAATGAACTGCCCGGGTTGTTAGGCAGTTAAAAAAATTTCCCCAACGTTTCTCCTGACGCTTGGCTACTTTGATCAGCATCGGCCCGAAACAGTCGACACTGGTGGAGTACAAGGCTGGCTTGAATAGTCACAGGCGGGCAGCTGGTAAATCTGCCATTTTGGGGGGGGAGTTGGAGGAGCTGGGATTACTCTGCCTATGGAGCTCCTGTGCCTTCACTCTGATCAATTCCTGCCAGGTCTCATACACTGGGTCACTTGTACTTGGAGACGAGGTGACTGTGAAGACATAGAAGGTGGTCTTTCGAAGCTCCGCAAGGTCCTCCTGCGACTGTGTCAAGCTTCTCCGGCCAGCTGTCCGGGTCTTGAAGTAGGAAAGGAGGTCCTTGTGACCATCTGTTAGGTTCAGTTAGGGATCTCAGAGACTTACCCCGCGTCAGGTCGTCGGCAGGGTTACTAGCAGAGTCCACGTAGTGCCAGGTATGGTTCTGTGTGACCTCTTGGATCTCGGCTACTCTTGCACCCACGAACACCTTGAAACGACACGACTGGGACTGTAGCCAGGTTAAGACCGTCGTGGAGTTGGACCACAACACCATCCGGGTCACTGCCAAGGTCAGTTCCTTCTCAAGGACATGGGCGAGCTGCACTGCTACCAGGGCCGCACAGAGTTCCAGCCGTGGGATGGACTGGGCACTCTTTGGAGCAACACGGGACCGAACAAGGATAAAGGCTAGGTGAACTTGGCCATCACCATCTGTGGTTCTCAGGTACGCCACGGCCCCATAGGCTTGCTCGGAGGCTTCGGCAAAGATGTGAACTTCGTACACAGCACCCTCCAGCTTGGCACCTGAGGAAACATAAGGACGGGGAAGAGACAAGACAGACAGACATTCAAGCTCAGCTTCCCAACTGGACCAGGTCTGCATGAGTTCAGCAGGGAGGTTTGTGTCATCCCAGCTGCGCTGCTTATCCCATAGCTGTCGGACGATAAGCTTTGCTCGGGTGTTATAGGGCAGCAGATAGCCTAGGGGGTTTCTCAAGGTCAGCACTTCGTAGGTCACAGGTCTGTGCTTGTAGCTTAAGGAATAAGATTCCCAGTTCCAACTGAGGCCAAGGGCAGATTCTTGTGGGTCTTGGGCTAACCACTTGTCCAGACTCTTGGATCTGGCTTCTTGGGGGAGGTGGCTTAGGACATTGGCATCCGTGCAGGCCCATTGGCGCAAGTCAAACCCTGCCGAGGCTAAAAGAGCTCTAAGGCGATCAACTAGTGACTTAGCTTCATTTGGAGTGTGCAGGCTTTGGAGACAATTATCTACTTAAAAACAATTCTCCACCGAAAACTTGAGGTCTTCATCAGGTTGGCTGGGGTCTGCTGCATGACGTTGTAAAGCATAGGTTGCGCAGCACGGGCTGCAGGTTGTGCCGAATGGAAGGACTTGCCACTCGAATACTCTGGGGGGTTCATCCACCTGTAGGTCTCTCCACAGGAATCTGAGAAGGGGGTGATCCTCAGGGAGAAGGCGTACCTGGTGGAACATCCCCTTTATGTCTCCACTTACTGCTATGGGACGCTCACGGAACTTCAACAGGACTCCCAGCAGAGAAGGGCCGAGCGTAGAGCCAGCTAGAAGGTACTGATTTAGGGACTGTCCAAGGTACTGGTGGGAGCAGTTGAAGACAAGGCGGACCTTCCCATTATGGCTGATGAGGTGGTGAGGGATGTACCACTCCTCCTTGTGGGGGTCTCTTTGGTGACTTCACACACTAAACCTGCATCAATTAGTTTTTGTATCTCCTTCTGGTAGGCCTCAGCGTGTTTAGGCGCCTTTAGGAGGCGCCTCTCGATGTTGCGTAACAGAGGCATGACCGAGTCTTTGGGGGCTACCAGTGGGGGTATGTCTGGATGGCGGAGTAGCGGCGTAGCATACGTCTGGATGCCGTGTACTTCTGTACGGACTGTTTTGGCGTTAAGTGTAGCCACCGCCAACTTGTCTTGCTTTGACTGGGTCACCTCCCTTTCTGGGCGGTGAGGGACTGAGTCCATTTGCCAGAGCCTCTCAACTTGCTTGTACAGCTCTTCAACCTGAGGAGGGACGGAGGTGAACAGGCACTGAACAGAGTCGGTGGGCCGCCCCATGAGCTGGACTGGCCCCTGGAGGGTCCAACCCAGTCATGTGTGGACGGCAGCGGGACTGCCAGATGGGCCGAGCCTGACAGGTTCAACTGGTGTGATGAGATGAGGCTCATCTGAACCGATAAGGAGTGTTGGTTCAGCTCCTCTGAAGGCAGGTATAGGAAGGCCACAGAGGTGTCTGAACTTCTTCTGGAGACGCTCAATAGGGTAAGTGTGTTGGGCGAGACTAAGGCGGCTGGCGGTAAATGCACCTTCAACCCTATAGCTGGTGTGAGGACTGGAAACCGAGGAAACACGAAAGGACACGGAGTATCCAGAAAGCACTTCACTGTCTTGCCTTACTGTGGGCAAGAGGAGATCTTCTGGAGTACCCTTTATGCCTAAAGCTTTGGCTGCCATTGGTAACAGCATGGATCTTTCAGACCCATCATCCAGGACTGCAAAGGTGCTCAAACTCCGTCCTCCATGATGGATTAGGATGGGCATGACCTTTAGCATTACTTTATTTCCTGCACCTGGTCGATCGAGGTAGAGTGTATTAGAGGTGGAGCTAACTAGGCAGCTTTCTGGTTTCCCATCCCCTTCTTGGTTGCCCTTCTCTGGCCTAGTGTTGATCTCATGGAGCACTTGGAGGTGTTTACCCTGGCAAAGGCTACAGGGTTTCTTCAGCATTCATTGTGCAGCTAGGTGGCTGCGTGTAACCTTACCCAAACCCCACAGCGCCAGCAGCGTCTGTTAACTTGGATCCTCTCTCTTAGCTGATCTTTGCTGAGCTTGGAGGCCTCATTACACTGACTAAGATAGTGTTCATTGCTCTCTCAGTAGGCACAGTATGCTTTAACCTTAAGCCTCACTTTATCCACTTTACTTTTCTGATGGAAGGGCGCTACAGGCTCACCGGCACCATGCAGGACTGTCACTGTTGGTTTGGAAGCACGACTGTCGTTCTTCATGCTTGCCCTTTCTTTACTGGGTCGTGTACTAGCTTGGGTGTCGAACCCTTGGCACCATGATTCGTAACGGAGCCACGCTGACAGGTCACGGAGGGTGTGACTTGTTCCCAAATGTTTAAACTGGTGTCGGCGAAAGTCACCACGCTGTTTAGCTGGGAGCTTACTTAGTAGGCGTGCTACATGTGAGCCACAGTTAAGTTCGATTTCTCCCTCTGGACCCAAGGTTTGCAGTAAGCCTACTAGAGACTGTACCTTAAGGGAGAATTTCTGAAATGCTGCAATGTCACCACGTTTAACTTCAGGGGCCTCAAGAACACTAGCTATTTTCCTGAGGGCGAGTTGATGTGGTTGGCCAAACTTATCATGGAGGGCTGCCATGGTATCACTGTAGGGGGTTGGGGAGTTCAAATAGGCGTCAGCGATAAGCTTGGCTTCTTCCAACTTAAGCTGGTCTAGTAGTACCTGATAACGGTACAGTTCAGAAGAGTTGGCTGGAAGTAAGTTCTCTAAAGCTATGCGTAACCTTGCAAACTCATTTGGGTCAGGATTGACAAATTTAGAAATAGTAGGGCAAGGACCCCTGTAATAGGGCTCAGGTACAGGTGGGGGAATACTATGACTAGGAGGAGGAATGTACGGGACTGTCCCCCCCACAGGTATGCAATGCTGGGCATGTGTGAGGTGCTAGATGCCTTATTGCTGCATCCACTGGAGCTGGTAATGGACGTGGAGGAGGCCATTTGGGAGGATGAGCAAAGTCATTAGGAGGGGGAGGGTAAAGAGGCTGGTTGCTAGCCCCTTCAATCCTGAGAAACTGCATATTACTTTGCAGGTCTGGCTCCAGTCCAAGACATGGAGGAGGAGGCGGTGGCCAGTCTTCCTCCTGAGAGTCTGCTTGGAGAGGGTAGCTAATAGGAGCTACGGCACCTGAGGCGGAGCTTGTCATTCCTATTTTCAAGAAGCGGGGAGCGTCTATCAGTTCTTTGATTTCAGTCCGGGCCTCATTCAGTTCTCTTATGCCTGACTGGATCCACTGCCGTGATTGGTGCAACTTTGCACTCTCCTCCTGTATTGCTCTGAACTCCTGAGATAAGGGATAGGAGTTGGCCTGGTACGAGACTACGGTCTGATGTAGAGGATGCTCTGGATCCATGGCGTCTTCTTTTCAACTCATCAGGGTTTTGTGGCTGTAGTTGAGGTCTTAGTCGCACATTAGCATAATACAGCTAAGCAAATTTTATAGCTCCAGATACTCGGTAATATGTATATGCTCATCACAGAACCCCCATGTACACATATTAATGGCCACAAACGGGCCGCTACCGGAAGCTAACAGGCTACTGTGGCTAACGAAACCCCACACAAACATACTAAGCTTATGAGAACTGTGTTACAAGCATACATTTACTTACTTGTTTATCATTTACTGAGTACCAAGAACGTCAGTGGGATGAGGAGAAAAGGCTGATCGGTAGCTGAACTTCTTAACTTGGAGCTCACACAGTGAGAATAAACAGCAAACCACGTGTCTGTAACAACGCGAGACCATGAACGTGAACTCATGTGACGTGACTATGACGGGCTGAGCCTTTATTACACACAGTCTGTATTTATGCGGATGTCTTTGAGTACTTTGACGAGGGCAGTCTCGGTGATGTGGTGAGCACGGAACCAGACTGAAAAACATCAAAACGTTTGTCATTGTTATGAAGCTATTTAACTGCTGAAACACCGCTTTATCAATACTCTTACTGATGAATGGAAGATTAGAGATTGGCCTGTGGTTCTGCATTAACATGTTGTCAAGATTCTGTCCAGAATAAAGTGTCTTTATTTGTCTCCCTTGGGAGAAATTTAGCTTAAATACCACTAAGATATATCAAAAATATTCTTACTGTGCTTTACGTTACAATAAAAAATTAAAACTGCTGTCCGGATAATTTGGTGGAAGAGAGATTTTTTTACTCCAAAGTACGAAGGCCCCTCCCAAAACATCCATTCTCCCCTCCTCTCACTCCTTCTAGCCCCGCCCCACGCGCATCAACTGTGGTGTCACAGCGGGTCAAAGAGGAGAGCAGCAATCACTATCGAACCAGATTCACCAGATTTTATTTTTGTCATGGACATCTCAGAGATGAACATAAATTCGTCTAACTTGAATGTTCTTCCTCAATGGCAGTTACATTTATATAAAAATAAATGCCCTTGGACATGATTCTTCAAATAACAATTGCCACCTCTAAAGGCTATCTTTATGTTGCTAACTGGCTAAAACGTTGCTAAATGGCTAAAACGTTGCTAAATGGCTAATAACAAAGAGCTTCAGTGTTTATTATAATACACATTTCCTGTTGTATAGCTATGTGCTATTATTTTTATCTACTTAGATGTCGGATTTCCGCAAGTCCTCTGATGATTGTCTGATGTCCAGTAATGACTGACAACCGACAAGGCCGAAACTCAAATTCTATTGGCTAAGAACATTCGCCAGTCAGTTGGAATTGCATATGGGTCTATGGGAGGAAGGTGGGGACTTAGGAAGGATAACGGACTACCTGTATACACTCACTGGCCCCTTTATTAGGCTCACCTGTCCAACTGCTCCTTAATGCAAATTTCTAATCACCCAATCACATGGCGGCAACTCAATACATTTAGACATGTAGACATGGTCAAGACGATCTGCAGCAGTTCAAACCGAGCATCAGAATGGGGAAGAAAGGTGATTTAAGTGACTTTGAACATAGCATGGTTGTTGGTGCCATACGGGCTGGTCTGAGTATTTCAGAAGCTGCTGATCTACTGGGATTTTCACGCACAACCATCTCTAGGGTTTACAAAGAATGGTCTAAAAAAGGGAAAATATCCAGTGAGCGGCAGTTCTGTGGGGAAAAATGTCTTGTTGATGTCAGAGAACGGCCAGACTGGTTCGAGCTGATAGAAAGGCAACAGTAACTCAAATAACCACTTGTTACAACCAAGGTATGCAAAAGAGCATCTCTGAATGCACAACATGTCAAACCTTGAGGCAGTTCGGCAACAGCAGCAGAAGACCACACCGGGTGACACTCCTGTCAGCTAAGAACAGGAAACTGAGGCTACAATTCGCACTGGCTCACCAAAATATGGACAATAGAAGATTGGAAAAATGTTGCCTGGTCTGATGAGTCTCGATTTCTGCTTCGACATTCGGATGGTCGGGTCAGAATTTGGCATCAACAACATGAAAGCATGGATCCATCCTGGCTTGTATCAACGGTTCAGGCTGGTGGTGGTGGTGTAATGGTGTGGAGGACATTTTCTTGGCACACTTTGGGCCCCTTAGTACCATGGGAGCATCGTTCCAACGCCACAGCCTACCTGGGTATTGTTGCTAACCATGTCCATCCCTTTATGACCACAGTGTACCCATCTTCTGATGGCTACTTCCAGCAGGATAATGCGCCATGTCATTAAGCTCCAATCATCTCAGACTGGTTTCTTGAACATGACAATGAGTTCACTGTATTCAAATGGCCTCCACAGTCACCAGATCTCAATCCAATAGATTCACCTTTGTGATGTGGTGGAACGGGAGATTCACATCATGGATATGCAGCCGACAAATCTGCAGCAACTGCGTGATGCTATCATGTCAATATGGACCAAAATCTCTGAGGAATGTTTCCAGTACCTTGTTGAATCTATGCCACGAAGGATTAAGGCAGTTCTGAAGGCAAAAGGGGGTCCAACTCGGTACTAGCAAGGTGTACCTAATGAAGTGGCCAGTGAGTGTATTTCACAGTATAGAACTTCACTATGAATTTAAAGATTTATAAATCTTTGATACAAAAAGACAGCAGCTTTAAGTAATTTTTATTAAGTTTTCTATATGAAACATCTTTTCATTTAGTCTTCCGAGAAACTGAATTTTGTTTTGTTTCCATCAGATTTTCTAATCATCAAAATTAACTGAAATAAATAATTGAAATACACTATTTTTACTATTTGAACTGAGTTGCCTAAAGAAATTATCTACCTGTAGGTTTAAGTTCTACTCATGACTCATTCAGGTCAACTTCCAACATAGAAATCATGTCTTTTGTTTAGTGGGTTTTTCCCACTCGTTAACAAAAAGCTGTGGGGATTGTACATCTGAGTGACGGATCCCAGTCTGAGGACCAGCCCTCTGGATCTTATGATGCAGAACTCTCCTGAATGGTATAAATCACTCTCCTTTTCTCAACCTAATATTTCTTTTGCTGTTGGGTTTTCTTACAGATACTATATTTCATTCAGAGTTTTTATTCTGGGTTGTTGTTTTTTTCAAAATTGTTCATAAAGCATTGACTCTCTGCAAAGTCCTCTAAAGAATGCTTTACTTTGTTCAAAAAAAGTGATCTTTTTTTATTTAAATTTAAATAGATTTTTTGTTGATAAACTTTTTGCCATCAATGTATCATATTTAAGATGCCTTAAAACATTTACAATTTGACATGTTATGTATAGACCCTTGTGCATTGTGCATTCACACTGAACGCATTTGAAGTGTAATGGGCGTCAGGTTTACATGTAAAGTCAATGGAGAAGCGCGTCGACGCGTGTCAGGGGTATAGGAAGCCAAGAGGGCCAAAAACGTGCAAAATTTCATTTGTCTTTCATACGTAAACAAAACGCAAACAACACATACTTGGGATGTGAAGATAATCAACGCGAAAACAACACGTAAACAACGCGTTGACGTGCAGTAAACTATCGAAAGCCAAGAGGGCCAAAAACGTGCGAAATTTCGTGTTGTCTTTCACACGTAAACAACACAACACGTAAACAACGTGTTTATGTCGCTGCTGATTGGCTTCCAAGACGTGGGATGAACCACTACAACAATCAGAAAAGGAGTGGAACTCAGCAGATCACAGCAGGCTGCAGATAACGCTATTTTTGTGGAGAAGATACTTCGTCCTGATCATTTTCTATATATTCTTAATTATTGCAACACAAATAATACATTCAAATAATGAATAATATACTGACATTTTTTACTAAATAGATATTCCTTCCTGCCACTACCACTCAGGTAGTGCATCACTTTTCTACATTACTTTTTCATAAATGTTGTTTTACTTCATGTTGACAAAAAAGGACAAAAACATGCGCTTTGCATTGAACAGCAATATTTCAATATTGAAAACATAAGTTATGTGAAGCAAATAGTTGATTCATCTGTCATATATCATACCAGCATGTCCAAAAGTCTTTTGACAGGACTCTAGTTATTTTGGAGTACAGGAGAGGGTGTAATTACAGGGTTGGAAATGTACCAAAAAAAAGAAATTAGTATGATAAATGACAGATGCATCAACTATTTGCTGCACATAACTTATGTTTTCAACATTGAAATATTGCTGTTTAATGCAAAGCGCATGTTTTTGTCCTTTTTTGTCAACATGAAGTAAAACAACATTTATGAAAAAGTGATGCACTATCTAAGTGGTAAGAGGGAGTGGCAGGAAGGAATATCTATTTAGTAAAAAATGTCATAGTATATTATTCATTATTTGAATGTGTTATTTTTGTTGCAATAATTAAAAATATATAGAAAATGATCAGGACGAAGCATCTTCTCCACAAAAATAGCGTTATCTGCAGCCTGCTGTGATCTGCTGAGCTCCACAAACCAAGCTTCTATACATACTGTCCTGCTCTTTCTCAATACTGTCGGACCTCCTTTGAACAAGTTCAGTCTCAGGGCGGTGAAAGGAGCCAGGACTGCTGCTGCAAGATGCGGAACAGGGAGGAGGATGAGGAGGCGCACCTGTGTGATCCAATAAAATTAGTTTAATTTATTCAGAGTAGTTAAGTGTTGCCACAGAAGTGAATAACAACAAATTAAATTATTCTTTGCAATAAATTGTGATGTTTACAGCAGGACAATAAGTCCGAACTCTGAGCCGAGAACAGACCTACTAAGTCTGTCTCTCCTGCAGGGTGAGAGAGGAGGAGGTGATAAATGAAGCAGCAGAACAATATTACATTTATTGCTTGAAATAATGAGGGAAATACAACGGGTATTAAAGGGAGATTGCGTTATCCTGTTATTTGTCAAAACTTCCGTTCCCACCCCCAGAAGTGTTAACCTCAGTGGACTCTGGTCTCACATTTCTACTTGCGTTCAGGTATCGTTTGATTTACAAATTAAGAACTGGGAATAAGTATTTAGTAAAAAATTAATAGTATGTTAATCATTTTTTGACAGTTATTTTTTTTTAAATAATTGAAAAAAATATTGAAAATGATCTGGATGGAGTATCTTCTTAATATCCCCTTCAGGAGATTCTAGCAGATAAATAGCTTTATCTTCAGCCTGCTGTTATCTGCTGAGCCCCCCCTTTCTGATTGTTGTAGGGGTTCATCCCACGTCTTGGAAGCCAATCAGCAGCGACATAACCTTACACGTAAAGTACGTGTTGTTGGCGCGTCATTAACACCTTGTTTACGTGTTGTTTTCTCGTTGATTATCTTCACACGCAAAGTACGTGTTGTTTGTGCGTTGTATATGTATGAAAGAAACACGAAATTTTGCACGTTTTTGGCCCTCTTGGCTCTTCATTTATTTTGACGCGGGTCCAATTCACTTTGGACGCGCGTGGAGGTCCAAATGTTCAAGCGTCCAACTAGGGGCGTGCGGCGCGTTTTTGACGCTTTGGTGTAAGATAACTTTTAAAGTTACTCATACATTATGAAGTCTTGCCTCAATCAAACGCTAATTCTTATTGATAGTACTTGTTTTTTGTTTGGAGTCCTTTAAAAAATCCAAATCATTATTGGTTAGATGTTATTTTCTTTCAGTCTAACAATCACAAGGGACGTCCCTGGTAGGTTTGATGAGCTTTGATAAAATTTTACATCCAAATAATTTTCAGGACAGTAGCAGGGCAGGAGCTTACTACATTGTATTTAGGTCTTTATCTTCTAGAAGCTTACTGTTTTTGGCAACACCTGCTCCCTGTAGTCACGTTTTGTTTGTTGCATACGACTGGAAGTCAATGGCTCGATGCAATCAGCTGGGATTTCTTAAATAGAAAACTTTTAAACCGATTGGAATGTTTGTATGATTGAATTGAAATGACTTTTCTTGTAAAGTGCCTTGAGGTGACATATTTTGTGAATCAACGCTATATAAATAAACATAATTAAATTTAATACGGAAATCAATTTTGTTAAAATTATTTCTTAATGTCTGCATTAGGAACAGCATTTTTCATCAGATTTCAAGTCAGAAAGTTGCTTTCCCACCTGCTGACAGATGGGAAAGCAACCGATCTCTTTGGGACATTCTGACCTTGTGGGACTGCTTCATGCTTCACTGTCATGGCTAACAGGGTGATGTGGGCCAGTCTTGCAGGGAGCAGACACTTGGACCGAAAAGGAAGAACTGGATTATCTTTGATGAGTAAAACACTATTGACCCTTTGCACGCACGTCACCTGATCAGTCAACTTGTAGGTCTACACAAAGAGTGATATTTGGAGAAGCTGAAGATAGCGGGGTTACATACTGAACCGTACCTTTTTCCTCCTGGCATATTCACGGACTTAACTAAATGGTCATGTCTGACTTCACTCCACATGACCTGTACCACGATGTTATCAACGGAGTATCCCCATACACCCGTGCTGATCTTAAGGTGTACAAAGTCTAGACGCTTACCAGTTTTTGGTTGCTGGCTGGGTGACTGGGATGCGATGCTACTCCCACGAGGGGGAAGGGTATCTTATAATGGCAAATGTAAGACATTAATATTTGTTATAATGTTTTATAAGTAATAATTTTACATGCACTCTACATGTGTTACATTTACATACAATACGCTGTTTTAAAGTGGCCTTTTGGGGCACTTATGGTGTCACTATCTGTAATAATAACATACAGAACATGTTATAAAAAAGTAAACATGCTACTATCAGTATTTTCAGGTTCACCATAGTCAGTCACTGTCTGAAGCCCAACTACAACCATGTGTGTCTTTAAAAACTTTGCAAACAACAAATGACCTAGAATGGCACCAATCAACGTGCCCCTCATTTGCATTATTACAATGACCGTCCACGAGAGCCAAAATATCACATCAGATCTCACGAGACAATAATGCCTTCATAAGAAAGGGTCAGATGAGCTCTATTTTTAACTTTTCTTTTTTAGAAGGGCCTGAAAGACTATAATGGAACAAATTTTTTAAGAATATGCACGCGCACACACACTTATAACACTTTACACTGTATTTATTGTAGAGCTCCAATAAGGCAGCTTTAGATGACTCACTAAGATGATGCATGAAATCTGAGAAAACAACTGATTCAAAATCCAAATAGAATAAAAGAGAAACTAGATTTACTTTAAAATAAGTCGAGAAGTAAAATTTATCAGTAAATATTTAATGATCTTAGACAAATGCATTTATATAATAGGATCTAATGTGTGACCAGGAAGAAACTTCGATGTGTATTTTCAGCACATAATGTAGGCAAAGCAGATTGAGGGTAATTTATCTACAGCATGCAAACTTAGACAACTCGCTATTAAAGTAGAAACAGAACCTTTATTCCTTCGGATCAATCCGTTTCCCAAGATTATCCCAATTAATTAGGATCTTGCTGCAATGTGAAACGGATAACTTCCATAACACAGTGCTTTTAAAAATTCAGTTTTCATTAATGTGTAACTTACCGAATCCAGAAAAACTCCCAGAAAATGTTAGTGTTTGATGTGGAGTGATCCAACAGGTTGGACTGAGGAAGTTGAAACAAAGGCGGCTTCAGATGCTGCACCACAGAGAGGAAAAGCAATCTGAAAAATGCAGTTATTGGCAGGGCGTTGATTCTCCATAAATGAAACCAAAGCAGTCCACACAGAGTCACACCCACTGATTTCCCCGCCTGTGTTTCTATAAAGTGTCTGTTTTTACAGACCGACTAAATACTTAAATATAGATGAAAAGTAGTTCAGCTTCACAGACAGCAACAAATAATCCAAGTAAACTGTTTTCCATGTTTTGTACGCCCAAATCTGCAGGTTTTTTTTAGACATGCATGCAGTGTTCTGCCAGTTGATCCTTAACAAGAAGTAAACTCCTGTTTATGTTCTGATTCATGTTGATTCACGTAGTTCACAGATTAGACTTGAACTAGTTCTCATTCATTTCTCATAATTTGTTGGGGGGTTCTGTGCGGATGGTGAGAGCCTGATCTTCACATGACTACAGCTGACTGCTTTAAAACAGTTTGGAGTAACTTCTTTATTTCAGTCACTATGTTTGGTGAAGGTGAAAAAGTCATTTAACCGTCTTCTTCGTATTTCGGATTCCCATTTATTTATGGCTGCAGTTACAGTTTAAATTGATTGCTTAAACAAAATGCTGTGTGGATTAATCTGATGTCCAGAAATGTTTTCTAAGGCAAAAATGTACAATCATGGTGTGGCAAGCAGTAAAAACCATGTGATCACCCCCCTATGCAAACATACCTAGATAAGTCACATCACCTGTGAACACACCTATAGGCTGCTTTATGTGAACAACCACCATCACATAAGGGGGAAATACAAACCATGAACTATATAATCACAAAATAATCCGATGCAAGGTTCAAAAGGACGGCAAAGCCTGCTAAAGAAAGGGATAGCTGGGTATTGAGATATGATTCTAAATATTTTAAGATGTTTGAGAAACAAAGAAGAGTAGGTTGAAGACAGAAGTCATAAACACAATATACATAGGGCTCTTGTGTCACTACGTTTGGTTGAGGATGCATTATTTTTGGATCAGCTTGAAAGGCATTTAGCATCAAGTGTTTTCTCCCACTGATTGAACATCTGCAGTTTTAAACTTTCAATGCCAGCTAAACAGATAGTTTAAGTCTGACCGTTAGCTTCCACCACTCGAAAGACATATTGTTTTCCTCAAGCCTTTATGAGATCACAACATCCTGTTTTGTTTACCGTTTGCAAAAAATGTGGAGAAATCGAACATATTCTTGTTTTGCTAGTTAGCCTGGGCACAAGGTTGAGTCCCAATGTCCACAGGAAACTGAACGTTTCATGACTGCTCAGTATGTAAATTATGGACTATGTACCCTCATAAACTCAATAACAATAGTTAACAAGCATATTATACAATTATACACAAAACATTTTCCTTTAATTAAAAGATTACAGTTAAAGTGACAGCTGTGGTTGCACTGCATTTTCCACACCGAAGCTAACAGGGTTAGCATAATGCTGTGCTCACCTCATTTTGGAAACTGGAACTCTGACCAAATAAATGATGTCACATCCCACCTGACCATTCTAGCAACATGTTCGCTAACACAGGTCGGACGGTGAGGTAAGAGGTTGAATTACTGAGATACAAAATGACGAAGGTGCAAATTAACACTTTTATTATGCAGCAATCAGATTTTGAGGCCTGGTTGGATCATTTCTTAGATTTTCATGATGTAATTTCAACTTCAGGAGGAATCCAGTTGATCTGCTCTTTCTAAGGAGTTGAAAAATTTCCAACCTCGCCTCGAACCCAAGATGGCTGCCATGCATATAAAAGCTAGAAATGAATGGTTTAATACTTTGCAATGTTAAGCATCTGTTGGTGAACACGTTACTGCAGAGTTTAAATAAAAATAAACATTATTATTGTCTTTCACTGCTGGTAGAAATAGCATGGTCACAGCAGGACTCCCACCAGACTGGTTGACATCATTCCCAGGGTAAGTGGAACAAACCATTAAAGCTATGTAAAAACTTCTGCTAAAAACAGAAGCTTACAGAAGAATTATTGCAAATAAATGCTCTACTGTACAGTAAATGATGGAGGAGTGAACTCCTTAGGATCCCTGCATCAGCATGTGGCACATAGTGAAACTAATAATTGGATATTCCTCCTTTTCGCTGTCATCAGTGACTGGCTGATCGCTGTGATATCTGGTACAACCCTGAACCAGGAAAATGTTCCGATGGATCATAAAAGTAAACATCAGCGGAGTCAGATGTTAGAGGTCAGGTTCTTCTGCAGGAAGTCACAGCTTTATCTTCCCAGCCAGCGGACTGCTGGGGTAAATCCTGGAGAAGCGTCCGAGGGTCCAGATGGGGAAAACGTTCCTGTAGGAGGTGTAACTGATGGCGCAGCTCTTGTTGAACACACCAGAAATGTTCTCCTAAACAGCATAAAAAAACAATAAATCCGATATGTTTCTCCCTGGACAAAAAAATATGATCTGAATAAAAGAGATGTAAACTTACCTGAGGCCAGTCTCCGTTGAGAAGCTGCTTTTGGATCAGCAGCTGAACTCCTCTCTCAATGGCCTGTTGGTCAGGATGTCTGTAGAAACAAGAGATCAGGAAACCTTCAGGAAACTCCGTTCACAGTGTCTTAAAGATGTTGGAGTGACCTCGCTGCCTCACCTGACCGCCATGAGTCCTAACAAAGCCCAGCAGGTGTTGTGGATCTGTGCAGCGCTGCTCTGGACGAAGCGCCGCTGCTCACACGACTCAAAGTCCTCCCCCCAGCCTCCATCGGACATTTGGTGCTCCAGCAGGAACCGGCAGGCTTTCTGGACCTCAACCGCAACATCTCTGGTCACAAAGAGAATGTTGTTTTAGTCAAGCCTCTTAGAAAGCAGCAGATGTATGAATATGATCCATCTTACTCGCTCCTATAGGTGTGACCCATGCAAGCGAAGGCTTCAAGACCGAACCAGGTTCCGTATGTGAAGCAAACTCCCCAGGATCTGAAGAAGGAGCAGAACAATGCAGAGTTGGACCTGCCGCTTACTTACCAGGAGACAAAACACCAAGTCAAGGCTCACCCTTCCCAGGATCCATCAGTCCTCTGCACCCTCCTGCAGTAGTCCAGACCTTCCCTCAGAGTGGATCTGAAGAAGAAACACAACTCGTCTCGGCTTTCTGAAATGCTCTCAAAGTTTCAGTTGCTTTTCACTCCATTTGTGATAAATAATCTGTTTCTAAAACCGCAGATTCCCCACAGTTATCGTTTATTAAACTAAACCAAAGCCTGGGTGTAAAAGCGGGTCAAATTTTAGGAAGACTTCAAAAACGCAGCAAAGAAAAAACATAAAATCCTGGAATTCAAAGGAAAATGTCTTTTTTATGAATAACTGAACAAACATATATAAACATAAAAATCTTCTTTGAACATCATCACATACAAGAACTAGACTCACCGTAGGTTTTTCTTTACCAAAAGCAAAACATGGAAAAGCCCAGAGCAACATTCCTCCAGACAAATTCAAACAGCAAATATTCTCATATTTTACTCACAAAACTGAAACATTTTACAAGTATAAAAAATAAATACATTACAATTGCCATTTTCATTGCTTTTTAAAGTAGATAAGGAATTTTGGATGCACATTTGGTTAACAGAAAGGCATCGCTGCCATATATGGAAAATTACATGTTTTCTTTTTAATAGGCGTATTCTAAATTGTTTTGTGGCCATTAACTGGTAACACAGACAAAGGACAGAGTGAGCACTCCTACTATCCCCAGAGATACTGCCAGGTAGTGCCATCAAAAACCATCTTGGTGAAACACTTATCCTCCCAGGACTAGGAAACAATTGGAAACTTGGTTTCAAAGGAGAGAACAATCCAAAACTGAAGGGTGGAGAAACAATCGAGGCAGGTGCTTTTTGTGAGCATAAAGTGTCTCAGGTAAGTAACAGCACATTTTTACAGTAGTTTTGACTTTTATCTTTCTTTTCTATACAAAACATTTGAAGACGTCTGTGGGTTGATTTTTATCAGAAAACGGTTGTTGTGTTTTTTATGTTAGCTATGTTGATGTTGAATATGTTTGCTGTATTTCATGGCCAACAGCAACGTGGAAATTTGTAATAACACCAAGCTAACGTAACAAGCAAACTATATTGCTTTGTTGATTTTATTTGATATATTGGAGGCTATTTGATTGATTATTTGCCAGTTTAGATATAAAGAAGCTAGTGAAGTCCATAGTATTTTCCCCCTCTGTAAACGGACTCAGATATCATCCGACGATTCAGCCTCAGCTGAGACAGGTAGAGGACACAGATGTCGCAGAGGTTTGTCACATGTGGTTGAAGCAGGGCAAGCTACCCAACCGCTACAACTTCTCCAAGATCGCTGTTTTCAGGAGAGGACGCAAAACGCAGCGCATTATGTCCCCAAAAAGCTACCGTATTTCAAGATGGCGCATGACCATGGAGGGTCGACCACGGTTTATGTAATTTCAAGTAAATAGGAATACTTAGAATAGATGTTGGTGAGAAAGATTAATGAAAATGTACAAGTTTGTGAACAGGATACATAGAATTTTAGTGTAAATATATTACAGTATATAGATTCGTGGCTGCTTCCTTTCACTATGCGCATCCTTTACACAATTATTGCTGGGCATGGGCGGTTCTAGACAGGGGCCAACGGGGGCCAGTGCCCCCGTAGAACTGATCCTGGCCCCTCTTATGGCCCCTGTACTGCAGAAAATAATACTAAATCAGTTTTTAAAGCTGATTTAGGACAGAAACCATAACTAAATCATCTCTTGGACCGATTTCATTTCTTACCTTTAAAGTTTTATTTTGACAATGAGTTAAAAATTAATGTGTTGAACTTTTAGCTTCAGCCATGTTGAGTTTTATCTGCTGGATCAGGAGCCACGAGAGTCCCTTTGGCTCATTTAATATATTAAACGATGACATATTGAAATATTGTTTCATTCCTTTGTTTTGTGCCCCCATGAACAAACTCTGGCCCCACCTGGTAAATTTGGTCTAGAACCGCCACTGTTACTGGGCTCACTAATAGAAATGAATCTGTTGACGGTGTTAATGGGAAAAACCTGCATTAGAATAATAATGCTGGTCAGAACCTGAGCAGCTTTTAGGACTACCTAAACGCTGCCAGAGTTTCCGTTTTGAATTAAACTGTTAGTCCAGAGTGGTCATTCATACATTCTGGTGAGTTGCAGTAAAACTGAGCTCCACACGGAGCTTTTAAAACCCCAGATAGAGTGCTGGGTTGTTAGGTCTCCCTGCTACTGCTGCTATTTCTCCAGGATTTT
Source organism: Valencia hispanica (assembly GCA_963556495.2). Lineage (NCBI taxonomy): Eukaryota > Metazoa > Chordata > Actinopteri > Cyprinodontiformes > Valenciidae > Valencia > Valencia hispanica. Next base: position 3,488,572 of record OY747707.1, read on the forward strand.
CTGCTCCTCACTGGAAAAAGTGACAAAAATCTTCACCTCCTCAACTGTGAGCTCAGCTGCATTGTTTCAGTTTTTTCATCAACATTTGTTTTTATGTCAAATCAGGAAATAAATGTAACTATCAAGAGCTACAGGCATGAATACAACTAGAAAAGAAACATTAAGAAATATACCAACACTTTAAAGGTTCATAAGAAAGTCTGGTTTAGTCAAAGCTACTGACAAAGAAGCAGGGAGAAGAAAGGTTGTTTTTGTACCTTATCTCTTCAGTGCGGTGATCAGGATAAACTTTCTGGAAGTGCCTCAAAGCCTGCATTGCTGCAGAGGTGCACTCCACATACGTGTAGTCTATCATGATGTCACCTGTTCAATTCAATTCAGTTTATTTATATAGCGCCAATTCACAACAGATGTCATCTCAAGGCACTTAACAAGAAGTTATTTCAATACAATTATACAAACATTCCAATCAGTTAAAAAGTTTCCTATTTAAGGAATCCCAGCAGATTGCGTCAGTCATTGGCGTGAGGTTGGGCAGATTTCCAACCACAGCAATCCTTCAGCAATCCCTCATACTGAGCAAGCATGTAGCGACAGTGGAGAGGAAAAACTCCCCTTTAACAGGAAGAAACCTCCAACAGAACCAGGCTCAGTAGGAGCGGCCATCTGCCACGACTGTCTGGGGGTTTGAGAAGACAGAGCAGAAACACAGAAGGAACAGAAGATCTGGTATAAGAGTAATTTCTATGTTACAGAAAGTAAAAAGTTGATAACAGGACACAGTGGATGTTCAGTTACTGAGAGCTTCATCCCAGTCGATGCCCCCCGTCCAACAGGGCATTGCAGCCAAGCAGGATACCAGACCAGGTATATCTTCGATGGGGAGAAAAACACTGAGAGAAAACAAAGTTAACAGTCGAAATAACAGAATGTACTGTAATACAACTGGAGAGTAGTAGGAGAAAAGGAAGTAGTAGAGTGAAGAAAATTGGTCAGTCTGTCCTCCAGCAGTCTAAGCCTATAGCAGCATAACTACAGAGATAGCTCAGGATGACCTAAGCCACTCTAACTATAAGCTTTATCAAAAAGGAAAGTTTTAAGCCTGGCCTTAAAAGTAAACAGAGTGTCTGCCTCACGGACTAAAACTGGGAGCTGGTTCCACAGGAGAGGAGCCTGATAACTAAAAGATCTGCCTCCCATTCTACTTTTAGAGATCCTAGGAACTACAAGTAAACCTGCAGTCTGAGAGCAAAGGGCTCTGTTAGGAACATATGGACCAATCAGATCTCTGATGGATGATGGAGCTGATTATTATGGGCTTTATATGTAAGAAGAAGGATCTTAAATTCTATTCTGGATTTAACAGGGAGCCAATGAAGGGAAGCTAAAACAGGAGAAATGTGATCTCTCTTTTTAATATTCATCAGAACTCTTGCTGCCGCATTTTGGATCAACTGAAGGCTTTTAATGGCATTTTGTGGACTTCCTGATAGTAAAGAATTACAGTAGTCCAGCCTTGAGGTAACAAATGCATGGACTAGTTTCTCAGCATCACTCCTGGACAGGATGTTTCTAATTTTAGCAATATTCCGGAGGAGAAAGAAAGAAATCCTAGAAACCTGTTTAATATGGGATTTAAATGTCAAGTCTTGGTCAAAAATAACGCCGAGGTTCTTTACGTTATTACTGGGGGCCAATTTAATGCCATCCAGATGAAGTGATTGACTAATCAGTTTCTGTTTTTGAACTTCTGGTCCAAAGACAGCAACTTCTGTCTTGTCAGAATTTAAAAGCAAAAAGTTTAGGGTCATCCATGCTTTTATGTCTTCCAGACATGCCTGTAATCTACCTAACTGACTGGGTTCATCAGGATTTATGGATAAATATAGTTGTGTATCATCGGCATAGCTGTGGAAATTTATCCCATGCTGTCTAATGATTCTACCAATTGGGAGCATATATATGGTGAAAAGAATTGGTCCAAGCACAGAACCCTGTGGAACTCCACAAGTAACCCTTGAGAGTGAAGAAGATTTATCATTTAGATGAACAAACTGGAATCTATCAGACAAATATGATTTAAACCAGCGTAGTGCTGTTCCTTTGATCCCTGCAACATGTTCAAGCCTTTCTAAGAGAATATTATGATCGACTGTGTCAAAAGCAGCACTGAGATCTAACAAAACCAGAACAGACACCAGTCCATTATCTGAGGCCATGAGAATATCATTAGTAACCTTCACCAGTGCTGTTTCAGTGCTATGATGAGCTCTAAAACCTGACTGAAACTCTTCAAACAGCTCGTTACTGTTTAGATGTTCACAGACTTGATTAGCAACTATTTTCTCAAGGACTTTGGATAAGAAAGGAAGGTTAGATATAGGTCTGTAATTCACTAAGTTATCTTGATCAAGGGAAGGTTTCTTGAGTAAAGGTTTAATTACAGCTATTTTAAATTCCTGTGGTACGTATCCGTTTACTAAGGATAGATTCATCATATCCAAAATGGGGCCAGGAACCAAATGGAACACTTCTTTAAATAATTTGGTTGGAATTGGGTCCAACATACAAGTTGAAGGTTTAGATGAGGCTAATATTTTTGATAATTCTGAAAGCTCGACTGAATCAAAACAGCCTAAGCACAACTGAGGTTCTACAGTTCTTTCCGATACTGACTCATTTACTGAGGAAGAAGTAATCATGTTTGGGAGGGTGCCAATGATTTTATTTTTAATAAAATTTATTTTATTTATGAAGAATCTCATAAAATCATCACTGCTAAGAGCTGGGGGAATAGTTGGCTCAACAGAGCTATGACTCTGTGTAAGTTTGGCAACTGTACTAAAAAGAAACCTAGGATTGTTCTTATTGGCCTCTATTAATGATGAAAAATATGCTGTTCTAGCTTGTCGAAGGGTCTTTTTATACAGCAGTAGACTGTTATTCCAGGTTAAATAGGAATCCTCTAGATGTGTAGAGCGCCATTATCTCTCCAACTTCCTAGTATTCTGCTTTAAAGTACGCAACTCTGCGTTGAACCAAGGAGTCAGCCTCCTATGGCTAGCCACTTTCTTTTTTAATGGGGCTACACTATCTAATGCCAAACGCAATGAGGACGTAACGCTGTGAACCAGACCATCAATTTCTGAAGGGTTAGAGATAGAATTGCTGCCATCCACTGTGTTACTCTGAGACACTAAGGAAAGTAAGAATGGAACAGATTCTTTAAAAATTGTTACAGCATTGTCTGATAAAGTTCTACTATAATGAAATTTTCTTTCAGATTTAAGATGGTCAGTTAAAGTAAATTCAAAAGTTATCAAGAAGTGGTCAGACAGGACCGGGTTATGTGGGTGGACTGTTATTTCCTCACACTCAATACCGTATGTCAGTACAAGGTCCAAAGTGTGTTTACCTGAGTGGGTCGATCCCTGTACTTTTTGAGTAAAGCCAATTGAGTCTAAAATAGCATTAAAGGCTGCATTTAGGCTATCACTTTCAGTATCCACATGAATATTGAAGTCCCCCACTATAATAACCCTATCAGTATTTAATACTATATCAGATAAAAAATGTGAGATCTGATCCAAGAATTGAGAGTAAGGGCCTGGTGGACGATACAAAACCACAAACAAAAATGGTCTTAATGTTTTGCAACTTGGATGAGGAAAATTAAGGGTTAGATGTTCAAAAGAACTGTAGCTATCAATTGGTCTGGGACTAATTAGTAAATCAGAACGGAAAATGGTTGCAACTCCTCCCCCTCGCCCAGTATTTCTAGGAATGTGAAAATTTAAATGACTGGAAGGAGTTGACTCATTTATACTGACATAATCCTCCTGCTGCAACCAGGTTTCTGTGAGACAAAGGAAATCAATGTGATTATCACAAATCAAGTCATTTACTAACAAAGTCTTTGAGGAGAGAGATCTTATGTTTAATAAACCACATTTAATAGATTTATTTTTCTGTTCAGTCAAAGTTGTATTTATTTTTATGAGATTTCCATAATTTGCTTCTGTTGGCTTAACTTTCAATCCATTTAATTTTGGCCGTGGGCAAGACACTGTTTCTATAGGGTAATGGGTGGGTAACAGTACAGAAGCAGCAGAGAGGTGGGTTAAACTACGACTCTGCTTCCTGTCTGTTGCAGACAAGCAGAGCAGCGTATTAAGAAATGTAAAGGAAATATCAGTCTGAAGGTTAAATTCTCATTTTCAGGGAGAATAAACCACATGATAGGAATCTTTTCTTTTAAAGCAGCCGTTTCATGTGCATTGAGAGCTTCATGGCGATTAGACACTTACCAAACACTTCAGAAGGGTTAAGCAGCTCCAGGAGTCTTCCTCCTCTTTTGGTTTCATACGTGGCAAATCCACCGTCTCCGTTCCTCATGCTGAGCAGCTGCAGAACGGCAACAGACTCTTAAAATCTCAGTTTAAACCAGACAGAGCAAAAAGCCCTACAGCCGAGGCTCCTCAACAGTCAGATGCCATCTACATGTTTGGAAAGCAGTGCAGGGATAAAGCCTCCTCTGTCCTACCATCCCAAACATAAACATGTGGAGATTGCTGGGACTTTTTTTTTTTGTTTGTTTTTACGTGTCCTGTTTGGCAGTGTGGAGCTCAGAATTGGTGTCTGAGTACCAAGTAGAAGCCCAACAGATTTACTTTCACAAGCGGAGCAGTACAGCTTTTGCTATAGTCCTCCACTTGATATATGTGTGAAAAATCTTTCTTATGAATTGCTGGGGGTTTTATTTCCTGATGTTATGGACACGGAGATGGAAAATTAAGGGGAAGAAAGAAAGAAGATGAAGAAGAGAGGTAGGAAACAAAAAGTCAAGAGAGAGGGTGGGTTGAAAATACAAGAGAGGAAGGGGAACAAAGAAAACACAGGAAGACATTGAAGTCTGCCTCCATACCCACAGGACGGCAGAGAGGGGAAAAAACTAAACAAAACACGAAAAAGGAATATCGACAAAACAAACCAAACATTGTGAACTAAGAACTAAACAACCACATCACACAAAAATAGATATAAAAATACAACAACAATGTCACAGAAAAACTCATGGTACCGATTAATCAAGCTCTAGTAATGATAACCTCAGCCCAAGAATATATCCTTAAACACCAGAGACCCCACATCTATGTGTGTGTGTTAGCATGATGGTGCATATAAGGTTTCTCCATAAGAGTGTTCGATAGCTGGTGTGAGCAGACATCAATCCGTCTCCCAGGAATCGATGCAGACATGAAGGAGATCGGAGCAAAGACGTCCCAAGGACCCCCAGAGCCCCAGGTGGACCCGGGCGGGGACGACCGCATCCCTGTCCTCCCGCTCGAGTATGGCGTTGATGCGTGTTGTTATAATGTGCATTTAAAACAGAGGGGTGGGATGTGGGGAAGGCAGCCACACATCCCCCCAACCCCCACCCCGAGCCCTCAGTGTCTATATGTGGTTTAACAGTGGGCACCGGCAGCAGAGGTGAAGCTGATTGAACCGCTCCCCCTCTGGATGCCGAAAAGTGTGCCCACCCCAAAGTCCCTACATATGTGTCGTGTGAAAATGTTATAAGTGGGAGTGTCTAAGTTGTATATTAAAATTGGGACCCAGGACACCACGGGACAGCGAGGAGGGAAGTCCCTCCTCGCACCCCAGTGATGTGCCCATGCCCCAAGACGCTATATGAGTGGTAAAGTGATGGAGCGGGTGGACAGAGGTGTTGGGGGATGGGGAGGGAAGGACTGGGAGACAAAATGTCTTCCCAGGGAGCCAGCTGCCCCACTGACCCCAATAGGCACCGCTGTTCACCGGGATCCACCAGGGGAGGGAGGCCATGGCACGTTCGACCCAGGGCCCACGGCCACAGCACCACAAAGCCCCACGGACCCCAAGGCAGTCCCCCCAGCCCCATCCCAGAAGGGGAACTAAACCCACCCTGACATTCGCTCTACTATCAGAACACAAAAGACACTAGTCACACAGGTTGAGTTCGGCACCCCCCTCCAGCACCCCCCTCCCCCCCGTCCAAGTGCCCTCTTAGGGGGAGAGCAAGCAAAGGAGGGCCCCAGCGCCACCTGCGCATCTGAGGCCCCCGCAGCCCAAACCCCGGCGACGTACCCGCCCAGATCAGGAGCAAACCAATAAACCGGGCGGCCGACCCACCAGGCCGACATCCACCATCCCCATTCCCTTGTGGAGCGACCACTGCTGCTCAATGGCCCGGCAGGCAACCAAACCCAGCGCCCCACCCACCAGCCCTGCACGCCCACTACCCGGCCAGTCCACCCGCAGGTCCGACCGAACCCGGGAAAACGCCCCGCAGCGCACAAAGACCCAAGACCCAGGAGCTAAGTCCAGTGCGAAAAAGGACTGATCAGGCCCAGAAATGCCACCCAGCCGCCGCGACCAGCAGCCAGGCACACCAACCAGCAAACAAGGCAAGACACCATACAGGGACCGGCGATGACAATCGGCCCAGAGAAAAAGAGAGAGGCGGCTGCACATGCCGCCACCGGCCAGCCCCGACCCCCACAGGCAACAGAGACCCCACGCCGGCCGACCCCCGGCCAGGACCACAGCTAGGGGGCGCAGTGCCCAAGAGCCCCGAATCCCCAGGCCCACCCCAGACCCTACACAGGCGCAGCACGGCCACCAGGCCAGTAACCCATGTCCGTCAGTGCAACCACCCTAAGGCACCGCATGCAGCCATCAGGAGTTACCACCCAAAGCCACCAAAGCCCAACCCCTGCTCGGACTTTAACTGAACCTGGGAGCTTTGCTCTTAGACTGAGCACCAGGTGTTTCTTCTGTGAGACAAAGGAAGGATGTGTGATGCTGTGGGCTTGTTCCTCCTCCAAAGGCTCTGGGAACCTTCTCAGTGTTCGGCATCACAGACATTTGAAATAAAAATCTGGTGGCCTCTGGTAGAATAAACCTGATGAAGGCTTTACGCTGAAACGGGTCGGTCTTAATAAAGTGGATCTATTCATTTCCAAGTGTTGCGGGAGATTCCATTCGGCCTCTGGTAGAAAACATGAGCACAGAAATGGTTCTAGAGACACAAGATCAGCTTTTTCCATGACCGTCTCAGTCCTTGGACCGTAAACCTGCAGAGAAGCTGTGTTCCGAGCTGAAGAGAGGAACCGAGACTCTGGAGCTTCTAGCAGGGAACGGTCAACGATCCATCTCTGCGTTCTCCACCAACATAAACTGTTAGAGAAGATTAACGTGGATTCAGCTGGAAAAAAAGGGTGTTGGACAAAGTAGAAGACGGATCCCATCAACACCTTGGCTGCGCCTAGAAATCCTGTCCATGAAGGTTATGAACAGAGTTGGTGACAAAGAGCAACGAGTCCGACAATGCAGACTAACCTCTGAAACCGGTCGTACAGGGAGGATGACCAAATAAGTATTAGCCAACAAAAGTTAGGATGGTAAAACATTTAACTGTGTGTCTCAGGGAGTCCTGTAGAGGAACTTCTGGAGTACTAGGCCTCTTTATACAGGCCGTTCGGTCCCTGTATGACCGGTGTCAGAGCTTGGTTGACATTGTCAGACTCGTTTCCGGTGAGAGTTGGACTGCGACTTTATGGACAGCATTTCTAGGCGCAGCTAAGGTGTTGATGGGATCCGTCTTCTACTTTGTCCAACACCCTTTTTTTCCAGCTGAATCCACGTTAGTCTTCTCTAACAGTTTTTGTTGGTGGATCCATTTTGGTGGCCTCAGGATGGGGTCTCTGCTTTTTGCAGACGATGTGGTCCTGTTGGCTTCATCAGAACGGGATCTACAGCTTTCGCTGGAGTGTCCAGAATGAAAATCAGCACCTCCAAGTTTGAGCTCATGGCCCTGAACTGGAAAAGGGTAGAGCGACTTCTCCAAGTGGAGGTTTTGTTCAAGAATGAGGGGAAAAATGGAGCGAGAGATCCATAGGTGGTTTGGTGCGGCGTCTGCAGTGATGTGAGCGTTGTACCGATCTGAAGCTCTCGATTTACCGGTGGATCCACGTTCCTACCCTCATCTATGGTCTCTGCTCTGGGTAGAGACCGAGAGAACGAGATCCTGGTTCCTCCGCAGGGTGTCTGTTCTCTCTTAGAGACAGGGGGAGGAGCTCGGTCATCAGGGAGGGGCTCAGAGTAGAGCCGCTTCTCCTCCACATCCAGAGGAGTCAGCCGAGGCGGTATCTGGTCAGAATGGACGCCTCCCTGGTGAGGTGTTCCACACATGCATCACGAAACCTATAAAAGCTCCACAGTTCTCAGGACGACGACCTTGGGTTACCTTCACGCCGTTTCTGCGTAGACTCACCACATTAACGGCATCGTACAAACGCTCTGAGGTGATTGGCTGTCTGACGGAGGGACAGAGTTCCTGCAGCAGCATCACCGACTTCAGGCCTTCAGCTGTGCAGTCGGCCACGATCCAGCCACAGTCCCTGGTGCTGAAGGGGAAGCCGCCCTGGCGTGGACAGAAAGACGCGACACATGAGTCATGGCTGTGCTGCTTATCTAAACGTTTCTACAGAGCTAAACACATCCTCGTCTAGTCTAGTTTATTTCCTTTTGTTTGACTTTTAAGTAAATTGGAACAATTTCTGAGTTTTCTGCTGCAAAGTGCTGCCATTTTTATTTGTACCTTGTTCATTTGTCTGTAGTATTTCTGGTATTCAGGAGGATTCTCAGGTATCTGTGGGGGTGAACGGAGAGGCTAACAATCAGAAAGCATGTTCAGATCTCCATGACAGAAAAAAAAGGAGGAGGAGGAGTTAATGACCTGAGTGATCCTGAGAAACTCGTGGGCTTCATGAAGACACACCATCAGTTTGGGGTCATCCTGAGCTCCAGCCTGACAGTTTCAGCACAGAAACCATTTCAACAAGCGGAAGATGGAGACACAGAGGGAAAACATGGAGACGCTGTTTTTCATGATACCTCCAGAAAAGCCTGAACGGCGAAACACGTGTCCCAGAGCTGAGATCCGTTCATTCCCTGAGGAGGAAATTTATTTATTAATAAGGACAAACAAATGGAGGGAAATAAGAGGAAAATAACAGAAGATAATAATGTTTAAATAAAATTATTTCTACTTTATTAGTTTTTTTCCTGTTCCAACCACAAACTTCAGTGAGTTTATCGAGACGTTAATATAACAGATCAACACAAAGTGGAGTCTAACTGTGAAGAGGAAGATTATGATGATGAAAAATTAAAGTTACTCTGATACCCCTAAATAAAACCCTGCACCTTCAGAGGTCCCCTAATTGGTACCCAGAGTCCAGATGTGTTAATTTTATCTGCAGAGGTTCTGGTTCTGTAGGGAACATCAGAGAACATCCAGCATCATGGAGACCGAGGAACCCAGCAGACAGGTCAGGGAGGAAATCAATAATCAGAGAAGCAGCAGGAGGAGCATGGTTGCTCTGGAGGAGCTGCAGAGATTCACAGCTCAGGTGTAAGTGGTAGACTCTAAATCTGAGGAATGACAGGAAGAGGAGTTTGTAGTTTATCACAAGCCATCTAGGAGATTCTACAAAGATGGAAGATTGTGCTCTGAACACACAAACAAAATGTTAAACACGGTGGTGGCAGCATCATGCTGTGGGACAGGAAACCAGGTCAGAGCTGATTGGAAGATGGATGGAGCTATATCCAGGAGAATCCTGGGAGAGGGGCGGCTGTGGATCAGTGTGGACCCAGAAATTGTGGGTTCGATTCCTGCTTCTGCATGCTACATGCCGATGTGTCCTTGGGCAAAACACTTCACCTACCTTGCCTATTGGTGTTGGCCGATGGCACAAAATGGCAGCATGGCTTCCACCAGTGTGTGAATGTGAGAGTGAATGAATAATGGAACTGTAAAGTGCTTTGAGGGCCTAAAAAAGTGCAAAAATGCAAGCCATCATCATTATTATTATTATTATTATTATTATAATTAGAAAACATGCAGATATAATTTAAAAGGTTCTGGAGAACAGCAACTCAGGGAGGCAGAATATAAATGCACACCACACTTTTCGGCCTCTTAGTGGGTAAAAAAACTAAAATATAATTTTCCTTCCACTTCAGATTGATGCACTGCTTTGTGCTCAACATAACATTCGGAAGTTCTCTTTTTCAAGGCACCGTACATCTACCAGTTTGTGGAGTGAACTCCAGAAAGGTTAACTTAAAATTTCTATTTATTTTCTCTAAGCAAAAGTGTCCACATCGGAAAAATGTTAAATCATGAAAAATAAAAACTGTAAAAAATAAATTTTAGGGGGTTGAAATAAAATCAAAAATTAAATTCTCACCTGCATTTTCATACCATCCAATCCCAGCCTGTAAGGAAACACAAACACTTTAACTGGTCGGTTCTGCTTTGATCAGAACTTTTCCAGGAGTCCGGTTTGTTCTGGTTAGACTGACCACAGGTAGTCCGGGATCCTGGAGACGTGCTCCTGAAAAACCGCCGACGAGGGACCGTCCACGTACCAACGAACCAGCATGTTGATCATCTTGGAGAGCTGCACCCAAAACGTTACAAACTCCTCTTTAAATGTTTCCTTCATGTTTTAAGAGCTTCCTTTGGATCAGCGAGTTTTCCTCACCGGTCCGATGCTGATGCATTTGGTGAAGCGGTCGTCCGCCTGGATGTGGTCAAACAGCTCCCTGACGGCCATCTTTCTCAGCATGCTGCTGTGGTGAGCTTCATACATGTTCAACAGCACTGCAGGTTCGAACACAGAGTCGCACTATTAGGGCAAACAGCCTGAGAAAGAACGACTTCTTCATGATGAAAACATCGTAAAGACAAAGGTGAGGTCATCAGGAGGTCAGCTCTGTGCTAGGATGCCCCCTGGACCCAGAGCAGGTGGTGGGACACAGAACAACTCAAGCAGAATAACATCCCTGCTGGACAACGCTGACCAAGTCTCCAAACATGCATGCAGCTGTTGCAGACTGCTACATCTTTGGTGCACAAAGTAGTGTTATCACAGGTCCTTCCCATCGGTGGAACTGTGTATCTTATTGTGAATCTGAATGTTTACCTTTAATTTGCTACTGGCACACCTGAACTTCCCAAACTGAGGGACAATAAAGGATATTCCTAAATTCCCACGTTCTTGCACTTTCTGCATTTGCTGGATGATTTTATCCAAAGCGTCTTGGAGATGAAGACAAAACAATGCATTTTAATCTCAAAGTTAACGATAAATTTGTTAGAAGGAAGACCACTAGTCCGGTTCTGTCAGAGGAGAAGGTGTAGAAATAGAGAGCAGCCACAGAGGGAGGTAGAGGGTAGGAGACGCTCTCTAAAGAACCGGGTTCTTCAGCAGTTTTTTTAAGGATATGCCCCGGTTCTAGTAGCGCTCGGTGGGTCATTCCACCATCGTAGAACGAGGCATTAAAAGAGTCTGGATAATCCGGAGCGTGGCGCTGGTCCTGATAACCGACCCGAATGACGTGTCGTGACACATCAACCTTTTGGGAGAGCGCTCAGGTAGATGGAAGTCGTTCCATGAAGCTCTTTGAATTCGATGCAGGCGGCTAACGGTTGCCAGTGTAACTCAATGAACAGAGGGCTGACGTTTGCTCTTTTAGGCAGATTAAAGACCAGAAGGGCCGCTGGGTTCTGGTCCACCGGCAGATAGACCAGGAGATGGGTGCGGTGTTGGGTCAGGTATTTAAAGGGTCATCTGGCTGTGAGTTATGACCCCCCCCCGAGTTTCTAGCTATCTTTGATTGAGGGAGACATTCAGTTTGGTGCATGGTCGCTTTGGCTGGAAGAAAAGCAGTTTAGTTGGAGTTGATAGGCTACCATCCATGTTGATTCGTCACAAAGAGAGTCGTCCTGAGACCGTGTGGTCGTCAGGTGGGACATAGCGGTCTATCGTCAGCATAGCAGTGCTATAAGAAGCCGTGTGATTGGATGATCTGGACCAGCAGCAAGTCAGCTGGACATCCATCATGACCCCCAAGTTTCTAGCAACTATTTAAGGTAGCTAGGTCATCAGAATGCTTTGATCGACATCTCCAGGCTTCCTGGTGACCTCATCAGTGTTTCTCTGGATGTTATCTGCTTTTTTACTCAGCCAGAAGCCCAGAACTCAGCCTGCAGGTTGGTGAGCAGCGGCACCACATGACACCGTTCCTGTTTATGATGAAATGATGTGCAGATGATTCTTACTGTAGGCGACAGAGAGCAGAGTGCTGTGAGGCGTGTACAGGTCACAGGCGGCCACGTTGTTCCTCTGAGCGCTCCAGTTGATGGAGGCGTAGTCCTGGACATACAGCTCCTGGATCACAAACATTAGAACCACGGAGTTGGTTCTTTCAGATTCTACAGCTTGATTTTATCTATTTAAACTCTTTGGTACCAGTTCTTTAAACGCTCTGGTTGGGCTATTTAAGCCAAGAAGAACCCTGACATCATCCGGCTGGAGGCTCGTTGTGCAGCTATGATAATAATAACGGATCAGGCTCAGACTACAGAAATATCTCAAAACTAATTTATTAACACTTTAGTGTTCAGGGTACCTGATAACCCTGATCCTGGCAAAACAAATAGGTGTGTAAATAAATACATTAGTTACATACATTATTAAATACATAGATTAATTTGAAAATACAATTGGAAATAAGTAAATAAATTACTATATATATATATATATATATATATATATATATGTATATGTGTATACATGTGTGTATATATATATGTATATGTGTGAATATATGTATACATGTGTGTATGTGTGTGTATATATATATATATGAGGAAATAAAATTGAAAATTTAAACATAAATAACTGTGCGTAAATAAATACATGAAGTATTGTGGAAGAGAATGTAATGTTAAGAATGATCTGTTCTGTGTAGTTCACATACTGATAGTTACTATGTGTCTTTTCTTTATGATATGGTGACCAATCTGATTATACGACACTGCATGAATTTAGGTCAGGTCAAACCTGCTGATTCAGACTCTTACAGCCTGGGTTGGCATGGCAACTCTCTGTTACATCTAAGAACGTCCTGACATACATTGATTGTGCTTCTATATCAAATCTTCTACGCCTAATGAGTCAAATGCCTACCGACTGAGAAATGTTTGTTTGTAATGTCATAGGTGATAGGCCATGATTACTGAACCTATATAATCCTGTGTCTTGTTTTGGAAGGCAGGTCAGTATAGCATATTTCTCTGTTGACGTTGTACCTCCTTGTGTTGATCAACCAAGTCTGTATTAAAACCTCAGAGAATCTGAAGGAATCTCTCTCATCTCTTTTATTAAAGAACTTCGATAACAAGAGGAATTTGGAAATGCAATTGGTAAATTTGCAAATAAATAAATAAATGTGGAAGTAAATACATTAATTAATATATGAGAAAATAAAATTGTATTAATTTATTTATGTATTTTGCTTCAATTTTGGCAGGATCAGTCCTCCACAAGTATCTCCTTGATTTGGCACGTTTTTTCACTCTAATTTGATTATCTGTTTTTTATTCTCTTTATTGACTTTTAGCCACCTTGTTTTAAATGTGTTTTAAATGTAAACATTTTTTGGTTGTTCTGAGACATAGAATAAAAGTTTAATGAGTCAAAACATGTTTTAAATATTCTGTAAACAGTTCGGATCAAAATTCAGCCCAGGTTTAATTTGTCCCAATGCTTCAGTTCCCAAATAGAGCCCCATTTAAAGTGGTCCAAATGCCCCAAAAAAGCAAATAAAATCCAGATCTTTGTCTTTCCACAAACAGGAAAGGTTTCAAAGATAACAAACTGTGTTTTAATTCATCTCTATCAGTAAAGGTGTCGCCACCTGTCGGAGGCTGAGAATTAGGGGGTCTTCCTCCGCCGTCAGTCTGACAGCGTAACAGTAGCTCATAGGCAGGTAGACCTGGCGACAGTGGCACCACAGGGTCGATGGGTGGGCGGGCATCCAGGTGGGGAACAGCCTGAAACAACCAACCATCAACCATGTGAAAGTGGTCCGGTACCTGGAGGAGAAATGAGTAGCAAAGCAGCCAAAATGCATCCGTCTACAGACGGATCAGGAGTTCTGCACGGCAGCAGAACCGGGTCAGACCTACCACATCTCCGGCAGTAATGTGTTCAGTCCCTCCCAGCTGTAGACGTTTAAAACAGCCAACCAGAATTTGCCCCAAGACGGGATCCCGACGGCGCCGCCTTCAGAAAGCACCAACGGTGTTTCAGGTCATGTGTTTCAGGGAAAAGCAGCAGGTTTAACGTTACCGTCTGTGTGGTGAGATCCGATCCAAACCTTTGCTGTGCAGGTTGTTCCGAGCGCGAACCAAATCCGGATCATCTGGATCCACTCCCAGGATCCTCAGAGACGTGTAGTTCAGCGTTGTTCCGAACACGGTGGATTTATCTTCAATGTGTCTGTGGACCGTCCAGAAACACGGCAATTAGTTCCCAACAAATAAAAAACAAGGTTCTAACCCAGGACAGCTGCATTAAGGACTGTAGCCTTCATATGTGGTCCACCTGCTTTACCGACTGACCTACAAAGCTTCAAACAGGTTCTTAAACACGCTGGAGGCAATTAAAGTTCAGAACATCCATCCACTCTTCACCGTCCATGGAAAACCACGAACTGAACTAATTCCAAAGGTATGACTGAGGAAGAGGAGGGTACTGGTGGTTCAGAAACCCAAAACGGCACGAGGAGGCCGTCCTAATGCCTGAAACGTATTTTTATCCCATCATCCTTCATGCAGGAGGTGGAAGAAACCTTACTGTATGTCTGACCTATTTTGTAAGGAGGTCCTATGGCTAAATGACCACTAGATGGTGATGTTTCCAAAGATGACTTACAGACCCCAGCCTCCATCGGGCAGCTGAACCGAGCGCAGGTACCTCACCATCTCCTTCCTCCAGGCTTCTGGCAGAGGGATCTTAGCAACGTGGCAGGTGATGAGGAGACCTGGGAACCAAACACAGCTGGAGATGAAACTCTAGTCCTCAGGATGGTTTCTGTTTCTCTCAGCCGGATGATCTGGTTTACCTGGGAGCAGGAAGAGGGGTCCGCCGTAGTCCCCCGCCCAGTGGCCATCCTCAGCCTGGAGGCGTCTGTAGAAGTTCATGCCTTTAACAGCAGCGTCTACAGCCGTTTCAGAGGCCGGGGAGTCCGACACGTATCTACTCTGTGGACAGAAATCAGGAGTGTACCATAAACCTTGTTTCTTAAAACAGCCAGACTTTCACTAGTTTATTGGGCTTTTTAAAGGTTTCTCAGAGGTTGTCTTTGGATTTTAGTTGCTTTTACACTTTCACAGTCCAGTTTACCTTCAATCGGTTAAAAAAATCTATCAGCCCGAGAACAAAAAAATGGAGACCTATTGTAAAATACAAGAGGTTCTAGTTCCCTACAGCATCAACAACTGAGGCCTAGAACTGGAGCTTCACTGTGTAGTTTAGTGGGAGCAAAATGTGACAAATAGAGAAAGATGGAAGACCTACGGTGTCCAGGCCCAGAGAGTGAGCTTCCAGCATGGTCTGCTCCCTGTCGGGGGTCTCATCATCCTCCACATAGGTCCAAATCTGCCTGCCCTCCACGTTAGTCAGCCTCCAGCGGCTCAGGTCTGTGGCTGGGTCCGTTTTATATGGTCCACCTCGCCTCCTCAGCTGCCTGACAGAGAAAGAACCAGACTGCAGATCAGATCTTTGGACCTGGACTAACAGATCTGTTCCAGTTCATCATCATCATCAGTGACGTCAAGAAAAATCACAGTAAATGTGTTAAAAAATAATTTGATTTTAAAAAGTTTCACTTTTTTTTAGCAGATAATGAGCTGTATATAAACATTTTAGGTACTTGTTTTTAGACCTTGTAGCGGTCTTAAAGCCACACTATGTAGTTTTTCAACTTTCATAATATATTTCCAAGACCCTTGTGATGTTACATCAACTTACAAAAGGTTGAATGACACTCATGCCATAGCCTGACGGGGTCTGTATCGCTTTTACTGGCACTACGTAACTTCGGGGTGCGGGTAGTAACCTGTGCACAAAAAGAACTACAAAATTCCAGTGCTGCTTTACGGCATACCTCACTTCCGCCCCCCACGTGAGCCAGGTCAGCCTTCGTTCCGTGTCAAATGTCTTCATCCTAGGTACATTTTCTATATTTCAAAACCTGAAACAGTCTAATTTCTTTTCTATATGGCTGACAGCTCTACGCCGCCGTACATATGACATGCTGAAATATAGAAAATGTACCTGGGATGAAGACATTTGACGCGCAACGAAGGCTGACCAAGACGTGAAAATCATTAACGTCAGACGGTATCGCTTGTCAATGCACATGAATCCCCTGGTGTAACCATAGCAGATTTTATGACAGTAGTAGAAAACAATACCTTTTTCCCAACTGTAGGGGGACCCCGAGAGCAAAACTTACATAGTGTTGCTTTAACATGGGGTCGGAATCTGGTGTTAGAGCGCCCCCGTGTGTTGAATGGAAAACAAGACTGGCCTGTACTGGGATCGAACCCGCGACCAAGCGTAGCACCAAGCTCTAACCAGCTGAGGGTTACTGAACAATTTTTGAGGCGAACTTCTTCATACTGTGAAGGTAAATGTGTTTTTTTTATTATTCAATCAACCAAAGAAAAAATTAACTTCAAACGAACTATATAAAAAAAAACTTCACTTCTATCCCAATAAAACCCCCATTTCAATCAAAGAAAAAAAAAGTTGTTTGAATGCAAAAATATAGTTGAGACAAAATAAAATGCATTAGAACAGTTTTTCTTTGATTGAAGTAATGTTTTGTGTTTGGGCCACATTATAACCATACAGCACTTTGGTTTTTGTAAATCTGTCCTTAATGTACATATATTATTCTTAATTCTGTTTTTATACTTGTTCTACCTTTCTTGTGTGATCGTGAACGCTTCTATTATCTCTCTTTGCTGCTGTTACAGCAGAAGTTCTCCTTTGAGACAATAAAGGATTATTCTGTTCTTCTGCTATCAATCAGGTTCTATAGAGGAAAGTAAAATACTCACATGTCTTCAGTCATTGCTGCTTTATTCCTCCAGAACTTGAGACTCTCCAGAACCACACCGATGATCTCTACTTTGGTTTCTGCTCTTTGGAAATAAAACGACGTCTCCCTGCGGCCTTGAGCTGCTTGGGGCGGGGATACAGTGAAACTATCAAATCATAAAGCTTATCCTTCTCATGAATCCAAGGAAAGAACAAACTGAAGGTTTACATGAAAATATTTATTTAATATCTGATTAGAACAGAAAATAAAATGACCACAACACATCAGTTATCATCTCAACAGTCCATTAAAAGGCACAAAAACATCATTTAACTCAATATACATAAAAATCCAGATTTTATTTCTTCTAATAATGAAAATATGGCGATCGTGGAGCCATGTAAGGTCTATTTTAAACATCTTCAGTCCTCCACGATGCTCATCAGCCCGCTCAGCTTCAGCCTGCAGGCCAGCTCTTCTTCTCTGCTCGCCACGATCTGCCGCTCCAGATCCTTCAGCCTCCGGGCCAGAGGGACGGGAGGCGGCTTGGACCAGGACGGCGCGTCCACACGCTCTTCCAGCTCTGGCTTCTGGGAAGTCAACAGATTAAAAAAAAAAAATATATATATATATATATATACTGCATATACACCCCAGAAATATGAAAGACATGATCAAAAGCATCAGCGATAAAACGGTGGGGAGGAAACCTGCGTCGCTTCAGTCCTGCGTGAGGTCGTGACCTTCATGGCGGCGGGCGAGGACAGCAGGGTGGAGGACGGCATGAAGAGCGGAGCGGACAGGTGGTCCAACGGGTCGCCGTCCAGCCAGCGCTGCAGCTGCTGCAGGCTCCTGCACAGAGGGAGGGTTACCATGACAACAGGACCGAACCGGGCCTCGGATTCCCGCCTGTTCTCCGATCTTCCCCCCTCCCATCCACCCAGAGATCGCTGCGACCTACAGATAAGATCCGGACTCTGGAAAACCCAAACAGAACCTCTCCCTGGAAGGTCAGATAGCGCCTGTTTTCCCCGTCAGGGTTTGTTCAAGGAGAGAGAATGCTAAATAAAAAAACTAGCTGAGGGATGCTTCATCCATCTCAAGTTCTAAGCCGACTAGGATCTTTGGGAATCCTCCTGATGTCTGTCCTGAAACAGGAACAAAAAGGCTAAAATCCAGTTTATATCAGTTCTTTGCTCAGTCGTTGGTTTTCAGCCTCTTTACAGATTCTTTAAAATCGGTTTTCTTTTATCCTGGTTCCAGTTTCATAGTTTCTGGTCGACTGCAACGGATGTTAAGTAGGGGTGCACCGATCCGACTTTTTCAGTCCCGATACCTGGACTTTTTGTATCTGTCGATACCCGATGCTATTGTTGAATTAATAATAAACTGTACACTTTCCTTGAAGAGACTAAAGGCACCAGACTTTACTGACTAAACCTAACTAAGACTCCTTTTTTCCTTTTTGACCCCGCTCCTTTTGTTTTGCTGAGCTGCAGGAATTCAGCGTGCTCCTTAGCATGGTGTTTCTGGATGTTCTGTAGTGTTGTACTTTGCAGTAATACCACCTGCCCTCGAAACATTTACTTTGCAGACATTGCAAACAGCGAATGAACTAGTTGGCGTCGCAAGCGTGAAATATCTCCACCCAGCCGACCCTCTGGCTCGCTCCATGTTGCTTCGAGCATGCGACACACGTGAAGCTGACGCATGACGTAGGTTCTGCTGCGACGAAAAAGAAAACAAATATGGAAAAAAAAAAACAGTATCTTTTCATTTTTCCAATCCCCAATCCAGCTATTTCGTCAATATCGCGGCCGATATCCGATCCTAATATCTGATCGGTGCGCCCCTAATATTAAGGCCTAAAAAAAGGT
Organism: Valencia hispanica; assembly: GCA_963556495.2. NCBI lineage: Eukaryota > Metazoa > Chordata > Actinopteri > Cyprinodontiformes > Valenciidae > Valencia > Valencia hispanica. The sequence continues at coordinate 3,507,459 of OY747707.1, forward strand.
TGTGAAATTCTCCTTTTTTATTACAATTCAATTTTTCATCTGCTGTTTTTTTCCTTCAGTAATTCAAAAACCATCAATGAGTTGGATAAAAACTGAAGTTATGATTAAGATAAAAACCTTTCTAAACTATTTTTTTTTTAAAAGTGGTTTGATGTTTGGTTTTCCAGATTTGAAAACCCAACAAATAAAATTCCAAACTTTTCCAGAATTTCAGAGAAACCAGAGGATTGAAACAGAGTTGGGGGGGAAAAAAAACCAACAACCTCATCCTGATCAAATTTTACTGCGACGGTGAATCAAAGCTCTTTCTGGGAGATCCTTACTGGGACCACTGGTGTTCTGGAGGCTTCCCATTAAACCAGATAAACATCAGGAGCGAAGCAGAAACAAGCGACACGTTCAGCAGCAGACAGACTTCATCTCTACCTCCTGCTCTCCGCCTTCTCCTCCTCCAAGCCCCGAAGGACCCGGTGGGCCAGCAGCTCCTCTGCTGTGGGAGTGTGTGTGACGTCCAGACGGGGCGCTGGGGCCTCGGGGGCCTCCCCCAAGCTGTGGAACAACTTCTGTTTGAGAGCAGGAGCGCTGGGAGCCGGAGTCGGTCTGAGTGGGAAAGACAGGGAGGGAAATATAAAAAAATAAACATGCAATATTTTCATAAACAAATAAAGAAGGGAAGCATAAATCATTACAGATATAAAAATGAAAGGGAGAAAATTAGAAATAATTCTAAGCAGTACGAACAGGATTTCTGTCACTATCCCTTTAAAAATGTTTCCTGTATATTTAACCACGTTTAATAACGAATTAAAAGGAGATTTTGGTGTCCATCCACCCAGCTGGTGAACTACTTCCAGGAATACAGAGGTCAGGACGACTGACTGATTAGACCTCTCTGATCTTCTTTATCCTCTTATCTACATCAACATGTAAACTACCGTTTGAACCAAGGTTGTTTAAACCCTGATGGAGCTGGAAACATTTCAATAAACACTAATAATGTTTATTCTTATTAAGGATGTGGAGCTGTGCAGCTTCCTCACCCGTCCCCCTGCTGCTGCTGCTTCCTCTCTCTGTGGGTTTTTTCCACCGCCTGCGTCCACTCTGCAGGAGGTCTGAAACCGTCCAATGAACCGGTGGGGAAGTAAACCAGGATCTCCCCGTCCGCTGTCACCGCGTCTTAGAAAGAGAGAAACAACAACAGGGTTTATTTTAGGACACGAGAAAAAGAACAAGCATGAAGCAAATATGTTCCTGATTTCTTTATATTCAGTTTAACAGCTGGGATGGACGAACGGATGGATGGAGGATGCATGGATGGATGCAATGGATGGATGGATGGACGCACAGATCGATGAATAGACGCACAGATGGATGGATGGAAGGATGGATGGATGCATGAATGGATGGATGCAGGACGATGCACGGATGGATGGAAGGACGGATGCAAGGATGGATGGATGCACAGATGGATGATGCACAGATGGATGGATGCACAGATGGATGGATGCACAGATGGATGGATGCACAGATGGATGGATGCACAGATGGATGGATGCACAGATGGGTGGATGGATGCAAGGAAGGATGGATGCACAGATGGATGGATGGACGCACAGATGGATGGAAGGATGGATGGATGCATGGATGGGTGGATGGAAGCAAGGAAGGATGGATGCACAAATGGATGGATGGATGGATGGATGCATGGATGGGTGGATGGAAGCAAGGAAGGATGGATGCACAAATGGATGGATGGATGGATGGATGGATGCACAGATGGATGAATAGACGCACAGATGGATGGAAGGAAGGATGGATGGATGCATGAATGAATGGATGCACGGACGGATGCACGGATGGATGGAAGGACGGACGGATGCAAGGATGGATGGATGCACAGATGGATGGATGCACAGATGGATGGATGCACAGATGGATGGATGCACAGATGGATGGATGCACAGATGGGTGGATGGATGCAAGGAAGGATGGATGCACAGATGGATGGATGGACGCTGAGATGGATGGAAGGATGGATGGATGGATGAATGGATGCACGGATGGGTGGATGGAAGCAAGGAAGGATGGATGCACAAATGGATGGATGGTCGGGGTCAAAGGTCAGAGTATAGCAGCACACGTTCCTGTTACAAACTGAAGAGATGACAGGCAGGTAAACCATGAGGAGGTGGGAGGAGCTTCTGGACTCCATGTTTGGTTTTTTACCTCCACAAGCAGGAGGTCTGGGCGGCTGCCAGTCCTTCAGTCTGTGGTCGATGAAGATCAGCACCACATCATCCCATGGGACACTCGGCACCTCCAGGCTGACGTTTGGATCCGTCCAGCCGTGTCGGGCCGCCAGTCGGACCCTCTCCAGAAGGTTCTCCAGCCGAGACGCGAGGAGCGGCTGGCCGTGACGGGAAGCTGGGATCTTGGCGGCGTAACGCAAGATGGAGGAGCAGAGATCTGACCAGGAGTCTGAATGGAAGGAGAAACAGCCTGAACAACCTTAATCTTGGTCTCATTGGTAAATATCTGACCTCTGCTGGTGTCCTACCGGCGGCTGGTATCTCCTCCCACTCTGGCAGCTGCAGACTGAGGAGAACTTCTCGCAGCCAGGAGAGATGCTGAACAGAATTCCAGCCCAAATGAGGGATAAATTCCCTGGTTTCTGGCTGGCTGAACTCAGCAGGAGGCCACGACAGCTCGCTGAGATCCTGAGAGGAGACGCCGGCAGCGAGGTGAGCCAGGACGGCGTTGTACAGCCGGACCACGGGAGCCGCGTCCTGGCAGGGGAGCCGGGCGGCGGCCCGGTTCTGCCGCTCTGAGTAGACTCTGGGACAGAACTCCTGGCTCAAGGTGGCCTCGATGAGCTGCACCAGGGTTTGGCATGACAGAGGGAGAGGCGGTGGAGAACGGGCCAGCAGCCAGCGGACGGCCTGGGTCAGCTGCAGATGTAGAGGAGATCAAACAACAGATGAAGAGCTACGATCTGGAAACGAGCGAATACGCATCGAAACCTTCGTCCGCTGCTGCTAAAGCCTCATCTATGCATCTCCGTCAGCAAGTTTGCACACACGCGTATCGATGGAGACGTTTTCCTTTTATACTTTTCCGTTGGGAAGCAATTCCCCACCAGAACACCAGGGGGCGCGGACCTTTTCTGGCGTCTCACCTCTACGACAGTTTACTCACTTCAGCTTGTAAAAGCATTTCCACTCGAGGAGCAATGGCCGACAGAGCGAGTTTAGATTGAGCTGGAAAGGTTTTTACTAGAATCCTCTACAATAAACACATGGAAACAAACAAACAAACACAGCGCTCTGTTTTGCTGTTCTCTACACCTCCTGGTGTTCAAAATCACCAAAAGGCCAGATTAGATAAACAGCCTTGCAATATAAATCATCTAGTGCTCAAAAGCTGCATTGACTACTTATTATATCGACTATAGAGCTCCGTTCTGGTGAAATGATCTGAGGTTGACCAATCACAGACGAGCGCTCTCCGTTGATGGATAATTAAAAAAATTGGGCTCTACTCCGTCCGTCCTTGCGTGCCTGTCTGAGAGCCGTTGCGTCAACGGATGATGGCGCTGCGTGTCTCCTCACCTCCGCAGACGGAGAAGCATAAACGAGGCTTAAAGATATGAGACCTTGTTCCAGGAGGATGTTTTTTTTTAACCTGTTTTGATCCCTGCAGGTCACTGGTTGAATCTGGGATGAAGACGAGCATGAACTCCGAGATGAGCTCCTCCTCCATCAGAGTGTGGAGCATCAGGGCTGAGAGACGAGAGACCACCAGGAGTTATTACAACAATATTCTAGCAGCTGGATGTAATCCACCTCCTCTAGGGCAGTGGTTCCCAAAGTTAAAATTAGTTCTTGTTCAGTTTCAGATCCAATGGTCATCCAAATTTGTGAAATTCCCCTTTTTTAAATTATAATAAAAAATTTTATCTGCTGTTTTTCCTGACGAGGCTCCCACATAAACGCAAAGCAGACGATAAAACATCGGTAAATAAGCATTTAATAAATACAAGTAGGATAACACGTCAATAAGAAAATAAATTAAACATGGCAACTGTCCATTTCCACAAATGACTAATTTCAGAAAAAAATTAATGGAGGAAAAGCTTAATTTTCTTTTTTTTCCCCACATGCGGGACTCTACCGTCTCAAACTATTTCAACGGATTTAAATCTCAACACATTTAAAAGACGAACATATATAGGGTTTTGCTTTCTTGTTTTGTAATTGGTGAGAGAAGTGAGATCTTTCTTGTCCTGCCAGAAATGTAAACCTGAGCTTGAATGGAGTCAGAGCCGTTCTCATGCATGTGTGGAGGCGCTCATCCGTGAGCCTGCAATGACGTCTGGTTTTCAGAATATTCATTGTGGAGAAAACCGCCTCACAGTTGTGTGGATCCAAACATGGCAAAGATCTGAGGGTCAGTCCTGACCAAATCTGCTTGGAGGACATGCTCCAGCATTTACCCATTTAAAGTGCTGCGTGAGTGTCTTTGAGAAGCACGCATGCCTTAAGTAAATGGCTTTTTGTGCTGCTGACCCAAAATCCAAGCAGCTCTGAGGGAACTCTAATGATCTCATTGCTGAGCAGGGACAGCGGCTCAGGATCCTGATGGACTCTGATCTTCCGATTTAAGTGGGTTTGCTTGTTCAAAATCGGGCGTTTCATATTGGCACTTTAATAAGTGCCACATATAGGTTTATTGCAGTCAGTGGGGAGAAGGAAGATATATGACACTGTCCGCTCTAGATTAAATGCTCCAGCTTCGCTGTCCGCTTGTTTTTTTTTTCAAACATTTCATCTTTTTTTTCTTGTCTCAGTCTCACTCGCTTTTTTTCTCCCCTTCTCCATCTCAACTATCAGTTTTTCTTTTTCTGTGTCCTCTCCCTCTCGCCGCCGCCCTTTCCTCTCCCTCTCGCCGCCGCCCTTTCCTCTCCCTCTCGCCGCCGCCCTTTCCTCTCCCTCTCGCCGCCGCCCTTTCCTCTCCCTCTCGCCGCCGCCCTTTCCTCTCCCTCACGCCGGCCTTTTCTCTCCCTCTCGCCGGCCTTTTCTCTCCCTCTCGCCGGCCTTTTCTCTCCCTCTCGCCGGCCTTTTCTCTTCTTCTTTCACACGGACATTTTCTTACAAACCAAAGCGGGGCCCAATAGTAGTTGGGGAACCACTGCTCTAGTGAAAACAAGCCTGACAGGCAGATGGACGGCTGTCAGTAATCACCTTCCTCCAGCCTCTGAGCGTCAGCAGCACCATGTTGCCAAGGCACGAGGACGACCAGAGGCAGCGGGCAGCTCCAGCAGCTGATCTGCTGCAGCTGTTTGAGCTGCAGCAGAGCGGAGAGCAGAGGGACGTCCTGCTCCTCCTGGCCCAGCTCCATGACGGGCAGGGCAGGGAGCAGCATGATGACGGCCCTGGCGCCGCGGAGCTCGCAGCGCTCCTCCGCTCTGGACAGACCGGCTTCAGTCAGCGGACCTCTGGAAGCCTGGGAGACACAGCGGGGAAACTGTTCAGGTGATCCGGCTCAAGTCGTACGACAGTAAATGAGAGGAGGAAGAAATGCAGATATTTCTAACTGCAGATCATTACACCTAGCACGATTAAATAATAGGGATGTGTATTGGCAAAAATCTGGCAATGCGAAATTTATCGCGATACAGGGGAGGCGATACGATATATCGCGATACTATGAGTAAGACGATATATTGTGATTTTTGAAACTTAATTTAACAGTAGGATAACTGTCACAGCATTCTAAACGCCCCAACCTGTTTCGTACTTCAACACATCCAGTTTTATTATTAGAAGAAGGTGACAACAGCCACAAACTACCAGTCATGCTTTTAATTTTACTACAAAAATTTCTGTCATTAATAGTTCCATTCAAATCCTGAATATCAATACAATATCGGGAAATAAAATATCGCGATATATCGTGTGTATCGATTTTTTCTGACATCCCTATTAAAAAATCTCCTCTAAAAGGTCAAATTGGGTTTTATTGTTTCTCTTTGGAATCAACTGAACTTAATAAATTATTTTTTTTTAAAAGTGAATCTGGTAAAGCTGGAGCTTTGAGTCTAACCTTGACTGTGATGTGGACTTTATGAGTCCTCTGTCCACTTTCCTGCAGACTGTTGGAGACACAGACAGTCCTCAGGAAGCCGTCTCTCTGCTCCTCCGAGTCTGCATCGACACCAAGTTTCACTTCCAGCCAGTCCGACAGCTCCCTAAAACACACAGGACACAATCAATGAAGCCGACATGGTAAATAAAAATGTCTGTTTTGGTTGTCATAAACAGAAAAACTTGACTGTGGGCCTCATGTAATTGGAAAAATACCACCGAGCTGTTTGGATTTGTTGTCGCTGGCGTGCTGCTTGAATCCAGTCACAAGTCCTTTAAACGTGACTCGAGTAAGGACTCGACGACCAGAAAGAGATTTAAAGAGTCGCAGCAAAAGCAAATGATGTGGATTAGCAGAGCTAGCTAACAACTGATGGTGTCATCCAGGACGTGTTATTGTGGAATATCGTCTCTTCTGCCTGGATGCTGAGCTGTTAGCGTGTCATGATGGTCATGAGGTTGTAATACATCCACAGCCTTCAGTCAGAGGCCTCACACTGACTGCTACTGGATCGCGTTCCTACCCACACAGACTCTTTGAAGATGCTTGGATTATCTGAGTTACGACATTTGGTTTCCCTTTGGGGTAAATGTCAGTCTGTAGCTGGACCTGGAGGCCCAGGTGGTTCTGTTCACACCCTGCTGTATTTCCTCCTGCTCACCTGTCTGCCAGGCTCGCCTCCCGCTCGTGATCACTGGGAAGGAGCAGGAGAGCTTTCCAGAAGATCCGGTCAGTCGGGTCTGGGATGTTTTCCGTCGCCAGCGCCGGCAGATCCAGCGGCGTCCAGGACGTCTCCCTGAGCGAAACACCAGAACCGGGTCAAAGTGCTGCTTCGGGACACTTGCGCTAACCGAATGAAGTCGGGACTCACTCAAGCAGCTGCTGATAGTAGGAATGGACTCTCATCTGGTGGACGGCTCCCCACCTCATCTTCAACAACCTGAATGAGTTGGGAGACAAGTTTTAGAGCCGGTCGCGGTTGGCGTGACAGGAGAGGGCGGGATGAACCCACCTGGTGCTGGACACGGCCAACACACCGCCGTTCCCCAGGTCCACCAGCCCCCGAGCCAGGGCCGCCATGGAGGGCCGCGCGGGGGCGCTGGGGGCGAGGGCCCGCAGCTTGAAGCGAGGGTCGACGCAGCACGGGGCCGCAGGAAAACTCCTCATCTGCCTCTTCAGCTGACGGCGAACCGCGACCACGTCGCGCCACCTGGTGGTTCCCACAAGAACAGTCACAGATCCAGTAAAACTAAAAACAGTCTCTAACGTTTAACCTAGCTATAAACCGTCTGACAGAAACGTCCAGTAGGGATTTAAGAAAATATCGATACGCCGATATATCGCGATACTTTGTCACAATGTTGTATCGATATACAAAAGCAAGATATCCAATTTTTTTTTACATGTTTTTTTATTTTTAGAATTTGAATGGAACCATTAATGATGACGGTAATTTTTGTAGTAAAATTAAAAGTATGACTGCTAGTTGGTGGCTGTTTTCACCTTCTTGGTTCCAGTGGATCAACTAGATCTAGTAATAAAACTGGATGTGTTGAAGTATGAAACAGGTTGGAATGTTAAGAATCAAAAAATCACAATATATAGTTTTACTCATAGTATCACGATATATCGTATCGCCAGATTTGTACCATTACACATCCTAATGGTGAGCGATATAAAAGGTAGAAATGATATAAATGTAGCCAAAGGTAAAGATTTTGACTATACCGGTCTACCACTAGTGCGCATTTTGATGATGTCATCAAGGAGAATAAATACTGATGTTCAGTGTTCGTCTTTACACTACATATTGCAAGTAAAAAATTTGTTGTTTTCAACTTAATGGGAAAAAAACCTTGTTGAACTTGAAGCATTTTGTATTCAAATATGTGCAGCTTTATTTTTGTGCGATATTACATTTTTAAACAACAACAAATAACCAAAAAAGAGGACACTTTTGTACTTTGTATTTCTTTTATAACATTTAGCATTTAATTTATTTAAAACATCTTCATCTTTATGCTGTGAGAATTTTTATGTTGCATTTTTAGGAAAAAAGATTAGAATATTTTTTAAATGCATTTTGGACAATAAATGTTCTTTACGTGGAATTCTATACTTTTTTGAAGTTGTTCTGCTGCAATGTGTCTGAAAAGTGAGAATTTTCAAAAACAGTCATTTTGACATATATAATAAATAGAATATATCACAATAGATATCGTTACCGCACACGCTGAAGATTATATCGCAATATAGATTTTAGGCTATATATTGCCCAGCCCTAGCACATCCCTAATGTCCAGGTTCCACTATGCGGTTCTGAGCAGCGCTAACCTTTTGATGAACTTGTGTATCCGTTCCAGCTCGGCTTCCAGAACATCTTCTGCCAGCTGAGCGATGCTCCAGTTTAACGTCTCGTCTATCAAGCTGCTGCAGATCTGCTCGGTGCATTTAGCAAAACGCTCTGCTTTCTCCTTCAATGCCTCCCTGCACAAAAACACACAACAAGAAAAAATGTTCAGCAAGACAAAGAAGTGAAATCGTCTCAGCCAAAGACAAACTGTGACATTTCAGAGTTTCCCAGCGGTTCTGAATGCTGAGGTCACAGATAATAATGTGAACAGTTATGGGAAAGTAAAGTTTAAGGCCTTGCAGGTTTTGAGATATGATGAGCATGAACCGGTCTTAACCAGCTTCTAAATGGATTAAGCCAAAATTAACACCCCATAAAGAAAGGGCTTGTGAAACCAATATCAGCAGCAGATCTGTGTGGAGTTCTGGTCCATTCTGCTTTCCACCGCCGCTGAACGTTCATGGAGGTTTCTGCTCCATCAGGCAGGAGGTCTGGACTTTAACTAGGCCATTGCAACGGCTGGATCCTTCTCCTTTTCATGCATTCTGTTGTAGATCTGCTGCTGAGTTTGGATCAAGCTTCTGTTGATGACTCAGTTTGGACCAAGCTTTAGATGTTGGATGGACTCAGATTTAACTCTAGAACACTTTGGTCTACAGTGAAGATCCTGGTCCACGACTGGAGGTTGCTCTAAAAAACAAGCCCAAACCATCACTCCACCACCACCTTGCTTGACAGTTGGTTGGAGACGTTTGTGCTTATCTGCTGTGTCTGGTTCCGTCCATCATTGTCCCAGAAGTCTTGTCTCTGCTAACCTCAGTCCTGCCGCCATCTTGTTTCTCCTTCAAGCCTTCCAAGCAGCCGTACTGGTTCAGGGTCATGACCTTTAACCTGCTAACTGAGGCCTGTAGTGTCTGAGATGGAGCTCTGGGTTTTCAGGTCCTTTCTCTTAGCTTTCCGCTCTGACCTCGGGCTGAACCTGCTGGGACGTCCGAGGTGTTCTCTCTGGAGGAGGATGGACTTTAGATGGTCTGAAGATGACCTTTGACCCTTCCGAGGTTGATGGGCAGCAGCAACTGATTCTCTAGGGTCACTGCTGATGTCTTTCCTCTCTGGCGTTGCCTTTACCCATACCTGTACTCTCCAGAGCAGCAAACTGAGAAGCAGCAGGACGGGTGTACACATTTTTTTACGCTCGCCTTTTCATGTCGGCTTCCTCTTTGTTTATTTAATAGAACGAATTATTTGTCGGCCTTAAATTGTTTCACAAACTGGAAAATACTTGATTTCATTTTTCTTAAGTCCTAAAAAAAAAACCTGATCCAAAAGCAGGGTGTACTTTCTTTTTACGATGACTGTATTCGAACACATGAGTTAGGTGGAGTTTCAGTAACTTACCGGATCTCTGAGGCGGCGGTTTCCTTCACAGCTTCATCGACGACCTGGTGGATGATCTCTGCGCAGAGAGAGCAGCTGAACTGAGCCAGCAAGGCTTCGTGTTCCTGTCTCCTCCTTCAACAGACACACACAGAAACGGGAGAACGGACAAGATGAGGAAAACAACCCCCTGCAGAACGCCGCAGACCCGCTTCCTGAAGAAGTTCACGCTAAACCAGCTTCTCCTCAGCGTGGCGGGACAAACCTGGCCTCCTCCAGCCTATGTCTCTCCTCAGTGACCCGCTCTTGCTCCAGCTTGATCTCCGTGGCGGAAATCTCCTTCAGCATCTGGTCCAACACCTCCCCCACAAGAACCTCCACCTGCGACCCGCTCTCCCTGCAGAAAGGCCACATAGAGTGTAGAGGGATTATTAGGTTTATCAACCCAGTGGCTGCAAGCCAAATCCTGGGTGCAGGAAGAGACGGCGACCCTTCCCAGCGCTGGTTTCCATTGTTAATATTTGTTCGTTGGTTAGCGATGTTAGCTTGTTTGTTAGCCAAGGCCAGAGGTCGCGTTAACTGAATGTTTTCCCAATTCAACGGTTTTGTTTTTAAACGGAATTTGAAGGCCGTCGATCATTTTTGATTAGTATTCACTAGGGCGGTTCCATCTTGGGTGCCTTATGATTTCAATTCGATTATAAAATGATTATTTTTGTTGCATAATTTTTCCCCATTTAGGGTTTTTTCTTCATTCCTTCAACGGCTACTTTCTACACTTTCTCTTAAATCCATTCAGTTTCCATTAGGTATCCAAACCAATTAATATAAAGTCTTTTGTTCATGTCAAACCACAAATCAAACCAACACACGTCTAACATATGTTTCATAATCACATCAAGATCATATTTTTAATGAAAGCTAAAGGAAATGTGTGTTGGTATTTTAAATATAATATAGGGTGACCCTATTTTGATTTCCATAAGAGGAAACTTGGTCCAATCCTTAAAACACATCAATCATTTTCTGTTAACTTAAAGAAAACTTTTGATTTTAACATATTTAAAGTATTCCTGCTCTATGTGGTTAAAAATTTTTTAAATACATTTCAGATCAGCTTTTACAAGTCCACCATTACAGAAATGACTTTAAAATCTAAATAGAAATAATTAATCTCCTATATTAGGAATTAAACCTATAGTAATAATAATAATAGCTCCCTTTTTAAGTCACACAGGATAGAAATTACACAAAAATCAGAAATTATATTCTGAGAAAATAAGTATTATTTTTCTATTCAAATAGGAAATAAAAAGCAGCATTCTCCCAAAGAGACTTCAAGTTTATACTCCAGTCTTTGTTTTTTTCACTGTCAATTTAATACAGAACTCTAACTTTGCAGCGTTTTCATAGTTTTGCGTCAGTTTGTGGCCGTGCCGTACACATCGCTGCAGCTTAACCACTGATGCAAAAAGAGCACATGCTGCGGGATTTCCTCCAACTGAAGCGATCAGAAAAAGTTCAGAGAGTCTTGCCTGATTCTGGTCACTTCAACTGGAGAAATTTTCCCAGATTTCAAAACTTTAGCTGAAGTAGAGCTTATCTCCAGTCTCCAGTGTGGCAGCGGAGCGCGGATTCAGCCTCCATGAGGAGCGTTCATAATTATAAGTGTTAATCTGCTAGATTTGTGATGGTACGATGTGGATTCTCTGTTCAGTTTGTTCAGATTGGATATTAATTAAAATGAATGAAAATTAAATACTACTGAATGTGTTATATTTTAAAACTGACTGGTAAAAATAGATTACGACCGGATCTTTTTGAACCCTTTCGGCCAAAATTGTAGCGCGACTCCAGGCCAAGGCTTACCAGATATGAAGTGATCGCTGAAGACTGTTGCTTTCTGATCACTTGCAACCAAAGACGTCTTCTGTTTGCCTTGAAAAGGGCGAGTCGAGTTTTATAGAACTTGTTTTGTTGTTTTTGATTGAAGCGATTTGTGCAACCAACAGCACAACAAGACATGATGACGCCTCTTTCTGACGAGATTTCTGACACGCGCAGCAGAGCAGGGAGTGGCCGACAATCCCTCTATAAATCCTCTGAACAGCCTCAGACACATGATCAACTCCTGAGTGTGTTTGTTAGCTTACACGAGAGCCGCTCTGATGTAGCTGGCAGCAGCATCAGCGACCGCGCCGACTTCTGCTACAACAACCTCCTCCATCACAGAGTCTGCCTCAGCCGTGATGTCCTACAACAGATCGGAGGAACACATAAGCAACCAACCGGGGAGGGGAGCGGAGAAGATCTGCCGGGCTCCTCCCACCTCCTCGCTGTAGAAGGGCCTGGGTGGAGGCGACGGAGGTTTGACGGGCTCTGGTTGAGGGATCGACTGGAAGACCGGTGCCGCAGGGAGGAACGCTTCTCCCGTCTCCGCTGGAGCGGCCGATGCCGGAGCTCTGATCGGCACGAACTGAGGCGGTGCCTCGGCGCGGGGCGGGGACGTCACCTCCACGGCGTCAGCTGGAAGAAACCAGAAAAGCTTTAGATGTTCTACTGGAGGAGAAGACGGAGAACCTCCCGGTAGGAACCAACCTTTAACGTAGCCGGGCTCCGCCAGTGGGCCGTCTCCTCTGTATCTGTTCTGGGAGTCGAAGCTGCAGACGGGAACGTGCTGCGGAGGGTTGGGAAGCGGACCGCCGTTCACCACCTGTCCGATCAGCGGGGCCTTCTTGGCCAGGATGACCTCGGACTTCTTCAGAGACAGCGGGAGATCCGGCTCCTGGAAGGCCGTCCGACTCAGCTCCACCACCCTGAGGAGAACCGCACAGAACATTCCTAGAACCGACCCGCCCGGAGAACCGCTGACCCAGAACCTCTCCAGGAGGGCCCGGCTGACGCTCACCCGTCGTTGACGTTGAGGCCGTACTGCTGGATGAAGTCGGTCGCCTCCGCGGCGCTGCGGAACATCAACATTCGAACTATGTCCTCGACCGGAAACGGGGTGGATCGCGGACCCACGGTGTGCGCCATGTTCAGGGCCTTCAAGGCCTTCGATCGGACCTGCAACCAGAACCACAGAGCAGCACGGGAACCATCAAGGACACGTCAGAGGTTTAAAACTGAAAATCAACATCCATCGGACGGTTTTAACCAGATAATCCAGTGTTGACCTCCGACCCAGCGGGAATGATGAGGAAAAGCTGGTTCCCCACCTGGTTGAAGTATCGGTGCAGGAGGCAGGTGGAGAGGTAGGAACCTCCTTTCACCAGCTTGAAGAAGCGCACAAAGTTGTTGCTGCTGACGGCCGCGAAGGCCTGAACCGCGAACTTCACCTCTGGAGATTTACGGACCTCGTCTCGGAACTGCTGCACCTCCCTGTGGTGAAAGCAAGTCATCACAGCGACTCCACCCAGCCCTCTATTCTTTATTTATCCATCAGAACGGGTTGAAATTAGAGATGTCCGATAGTATCGGCCGAAATTTGCATTAAAATGTAATATAGGAAATTATCGGTATCGGTTTTTACTTTTTTTAAATGATGCGACTTTTATACCATACACATGGCATTCCTCCGTCCTGGGATGTTCATACTTTAGGTTAAAATCTCCCTTTTTTCGTGACACCCTGTTTATGTATATACATATCATACATCATTGGAAAGCTAAGAGTCTTGTGATTCCAATGATGTATGCCAATCAAGGATACAGTCATAACTGTAGACAGAGCAAGCACTTTTGTGAAGCCACCGACTCACCGTTTGTAGCCTCGTATCAGCGCCATCTTGAACAAAAAACCTCTCTTTTTTTACGTCTTTTTAGGGTCTAGTTAATGTCCTCCAATAAAACAGTCTGACGTCCACAATCCAACACAATCTGCCACGGAAAACCTTTGTATAATTCTTCCTTGCGAGTATCTATCAAAAATGTTTTCATCTTAGCTTCCATTAGCATGATCAGATTAGCCTACAAATTTCACAGCATATGACCGGAAGTGTTAGCTTTTGATTGACACCTTACTTGAGCCTATAGGTGACCAATTACGCAGTCTGCTGTGGCAAAATCTTCAACTATTGGCTGATGGGTGAAAAGTACCGCATTTCGAACCAATCGTGGCGCTGAATTATGATTATTGACGCACCGAATAGACGATGGTATGCAGTAAATACAGATATCTCACATGAGGAGTGGGTCTTATCACTGGACTTGGAACCAGAGACCGTATGTGATGGGCACATTTTAAAGAAATATGAAATTATCGATTACTTACACGTTACCAAATGCATCTCGAGGAGCAGACTTGATTAGGAGCCCCTCTGTTCCCTTTAGCTCTGCAGTATAAAGGGTTTTGTTAACCTTGGGGGTCTAGATAATCAAGACGGAGTAAGAGGGAGTGAGGGGGATAATATTGTTTTACTTGATACCAGAATGGCTCTAGAAATTAGAGCTCGAGGTTGGCCCAGCTCTGGGACCCTGTACTCTGATTGTGGCCGATCTGCTTAACGAATATAAAAAAAACGTGTATTGGCCCTGAAGCCTCATCCTCGTTTAAAAGAAGGAGATATTTTCTTCCACGTTACGTAAAAGGACTTATCCAAACATAGATGTTAGATTATTATAGGGATATGTGTTGGCAAGAATCTGGTGATACGATTTCTATCGCGATACAGGGGAGACATTACGATATATTGTGATACCATGAGTCAGACAATAGATTGTGATTTTTAAAACGGAATATAACCGTAGAGAAACTGTCACAGCGTTCTAAACACTCCAACCTGTTTCATACTTTAACACGTCCAGTTTTATTACTAGATCTGGTTGATCCACTGGAACGAAGAAGGTGAAAACAGCCACAGAACTACCGGTCATAATTTTAATTTTTACTACAAAAATGACGGTCATCACTAATGGTTTCATTCATATTCTTTAAAAAAAAACACAAAACCCCCCCCAAAAAACCATACATTGCTTTTGAATATTGATACAGTATCGGGACATAAAATATCGCGATATATCGGTGTACCGATATGTTCTTAAATCCCTAGATAATTATTATTATTATTAACAAAATACAATATAGAGGAAGACGTGGAGCTTTGATAGAGAAGAGACCGTTATAATTCTGCTTTGTTTTGTTTTTTTAAATCAGAGGAGTTCAGTGATGCGTTCACTATTCACCCTGTAGAGGGCGCTTGACCTTTAGTTATGTGTGCAAAATACAAATTTTTCGGTTTATTACTGTCAAATTTGGTGCAAGTAACAGAAATACTTACGGCTTTAAACCACTTTAGTTTTTCAGACCACCACTCCACTCCGAAGCTACTTTTAAAGCATGCATTTTTAGAAAATAAATTGGCAGACATCAAATTTTATCTTCTCCTGTAGGGATTTAAGAAAATATCGATATGCCGATATATCACGATATTTTACGTCGCAATATTGTATCGATATTCAAAAGCAATGTATCGATTTGATCTTTTTTTTTTATTTGAATGAAACCATTGATGACAGAAATTTTTGTAGTAAAATTAAAAGTATGGCTGGTAGTTGGTGGCTGTTTTCACCTTCTTCGTTCTAGTGGATCAACTAATGAAACCGCATGTGTTAAAGTATGAAACAGGTTTAGATTGTTTAGAATGCTGGGACAGTTTTTCTACAGTTTTTAAAAAATCACAATATATATAGTCTTACTAATATATTGTGATGCACATCGCATCGCCAGATTTTTACCAATAGAAATCCCTATTTTCCAGTATTTTCAAGACTCTGTGACGATAGCACTTAGACAGACCTTCACTGTTCTGGGTGAAACGTCAGAGTATTAATATATTAATATATAATATGGTGTGCTTTTTAAGCTATATACAATAATTGTGAGGTGCATTGCTTTAGGAGGGATGGATGCTAGTTCATTCACTCGCAAAAATCTTGAAGATCTGGCAACTTGTCAAATGCAGTAGCAGTTGGCAAATAATAGCCAATTCTGTTTCCTAAATGTCTAAATATGTTTATGTCAGTGGAATTGCATTTAAATTGACAAATCAGTTTTTAAACAAAACAAACAAAAAACTTCAACGTTTTTTTTTGTCCAAACAGACCCAAACCATGCCTCTACTCTAAATGAACAGCTTCAATTTAAATGTGGTTATGCTTTTTTTTGTTTTGTTTTGTTTGTTTTTTTAAAGACATTTCGGGTAAAAATTAGTTGCAAACATCAAAACTCTTCAGCTACTTCTACGCTCGCTCAAAATGTCAAAAATACGACAGATCAGAGGTACAGTTTTTGAGACATTTTCGTTTATTTGGCTAAACTCGCAATACATCCGGAGGCTTTTTGCATTTCTGAGCCAACCTGGAACATCTAGCTAGACGTCTACGTTGGACTTTACGTTTTAGACTACAATTGGTAAAAACGCCGCTATCGAACATCCCTAGTTTTGAAATGTTATGATGGAGCAGCTGGGCCGCTTTGACGTTCGGACTGACCGCAGGATGTCGCCGTCGTTCAGCTTCAGCAGGACGTTGTACTGGCGTAATTCGGCCTCGTGGGGGCAGAAGGTCTGCTGCGTGGCCAGGTCCTCGTACATCTCCTTCAGGCTCTGCAGGCACTTGGTCATGTTCTCGTTGTTGATCTTGGCGTCGAAGGACGACATGTGCTGCTCGCAGAGGTGGTGGGCGCAGTGCACGTGGAAGCGGGTGCACTTCTCGATCAGCGACACAGTGTGGGGGCAGCAGAGGCGCTGCTGGGTGATGTCCTGAGGGTACGGACAGAGCGGGTTGAGCGAACGGTGAAACGGCGACCGTTTTCAGTGAGCAGTCGCTTCCGGCACTTACCTTGCGAATGCCTCGCGTCCGGTTCCACACGAAGTCGTACCAGTCTCTGTGGTTGTCCTGACCCTGATCCATGATCTGGGTCACCAGGTAGTCCATGGTCATGCTGAGGACCTGGAGGGGCCGCAGCTCATGGGGAAGAGGCTCCTCCTGGTCGGCAGAGGAACGACTGTACTCCTTTATGGCAGCCGCGTGATCCACCTGGTTGGGACAGAATACAGAGGTTGTAAAACAGAAAAGAACCCACTCTACTCTACATTCACGGCGAACTTGTCCAATGGGTGCGCTCT
This sequence comes from Valencia hispanica, assembly GCA_963556495.2. Classification (NCBI taxonomy): domain Eukaryota; kingdom Metazoa; phylum Chordata; class Actinopteri; order Cyprinodontiformes; family Valenciidae; genus Valencia; species Valencia hispanica. The sequence continues at coordinate 3,524,459 of OY747707.1, forward strand.
TTCAAATCCTTGGGCCCATACATAACAAAGACCCTCTCCTGGACTGACTGACTGCAGTATTTTTCCAAAAAAAGACCCAGCAAAGACTCTACTTCCTAGAGGTACTAACAGAAAATCACCTAAAGAAGATGTTTATGTCTTTCTAGACACATTGAACAGCGTCCTTGCATACGTCCTCACACTGCTCTGTCGCTAACAGGTATTGGCAAAAATCTGGCGATACGATATATCGCAATACTGTGAGTAAGACAATATATTGTGATTTTTAAAACTCAATTTAACAGTAAGAAAACTGTCCCATCATTCTAAAAACTCCAACCTGTTTCATATTTTAACACGTCCAGTTTTATTACTAGATCTTGTCGATCCACTGGAACAAAGAAGGTGAAAACAGCCACAAACTACCAGTTATACTTTTAATTTTACTACAAAAATTACTGTCATTAATGGTTCCATTCAAATCTTAAAAAAAGAAGAGAGCTTTTTTTTTTGAATATCGATATAATATCGGGAAATAAAATATCGCGATATATCGGTGTATCGATATTTTCTTACATCCCCACTTCAGACGCTAACAAATACTGGCCAAAATATCATAAGTACTAAACTCTCAAGACTTCTCACATCCAGGCCAACAGGTGTTTAACTACCAGGACCAACATGCTCAAAAACAGCTTCTCCCCTTCGCGGCCATAAGAATTAAATGAATGTTAACAGTCTGTTTAGATTATTTTTCTTCCTTCACTTGTACGTTTATTGCACCAGTCAGAGAGACATTTCCAATTTCGTTGTACACAGGTTTGTGCCATGACAACGAAGGATATTGGATTCTATTCTTCTGAAGCAGATCTCCTCCAGGAAGACGAAGTAAAACCCGATCCCGAAGGCCTGGCTGAGGTCCATACCGGCCTCCAGCAGGGATGTTGGACACCTGAAGGTGCGTTTGTCGCAAAGACGGGGACTCCTCGCGCGTTTTGGGTTCTTACCATCTCCGTGTTTGGGACGAGCTCGTACACGCTGAGCTGGTTCCGAGTCTCCCTCATGTACCTCTCCTTCTCCGGACACATGTCGGGACACGTCCCCACGAACACCTTGGACAGGTCCAGGTCCGTCCTCTTTGGTCGCCCTGTGGGGACACGTGGACCGGAGCGTCAGGCTTTCAGAGGCAGCGGCAGGGAGACGCACGTCAGAGCCGTCCCTCACCTTGACGCAGGACTTTGTCTCTCTGCTCCAGGAGGCGGAACTTGTCCTCGGCGGTCTCCGCCACCTGGCCGACCAGGTGGAGGAGCGAGGACGGGACGAGGCGCTCTGAGCCCTGGGACTCGCCGGTGTTCTCCTTCTGGGGCTCCGGGTCAAACTGCAGCAGCTTGGCTGGAGACGGTCTCCTCACGGGAGAGCTGCAAGAAACGGGACGAAGAGCTGCAACTAAACCTGGACGGGAAAGGTTCAGGAAGCCGTTAAAAACGGACCTACCCCTGCCTGAAGGTGTGATGGCTGGCAAGCGCCGGAGGCATCAGCGTCGGCCGTCTGAGAGGAGAAGAAGAACCGGGATGGGCTTCTTCAACTTTAGGAGTTTCTCCTGTTGATCCGTCCTTTTCTTCTGCGGTTCTGTTGCCTTTGTCTCCAGGGCCTGAAGCGAAGAAAACCCTCCATAAAGTCACTCATACGAAATAAATAATAGTAATAATAATATGAGCTCTGTCAGGTACTAAAGTGAGTTAAAACCACGTGTCACTCCTGGCTAAACCATCATGCTTCACACGAGGTTTTGTGGTGATACGCTGTTTCCAGTGTTACAGGGGAAAAGTTTCATAAAAAGGGCCCAGAAGCTTAATTTAGCTAAGTTTCTATGGGACTACTTTTTAAAATCAGATTACTAAAAATGCTGCAAATTAAAACAACCCAACAGTCTGCTGGTTCATGTTTTCAAGGAAATAAATTGAAATCATACATTAGCTTTCACAAATGAAAAACAAAAATCACTACAATTATTAAATGATACAGATAAAATAAACAAATATACAATAATATCTGAAAAGATCTTAAGGAAACGTGTGTTTTAATAGGATTGCTTCATAATTATGTGTATTTTTTAACTTATAAAACAGTTTCAGTGCCTGGGGTCATTTTGTCCCTGCAAAAGTGACTCAATTAAAAAACTTTTCATAAAACTTTCAACAAACTATCCCTAATAAATGGCTGACAGTCTCCGTGGTTCAGTAACTGACTTGTATTAATCCCTTTGTTTAAATAAAATGCTCACATTTATCTATCCAGCAGCTTTTAGATGCATGCCACCTCCAACACCTGAATCGAATGTTAAATAGCTGCTACTTGAATTAGCACCTCAGGGGCGCCAAAGCGTTTCAGACAACATTCAGGGATTCACACACTGGTGGTGAGCAACATTTGTAGCCACAGCTACCCTGTGATTAGATTTACAAAGAAAAAAGGAAGAAAAAAGCAAAAAAGGAAGAGAAAAAGAAAAAAAACAACAAGGAAAATGGAAAAAAGAAACAAAAAAGGAGAAAGGGGAAAAGAAAAATGAAGAAAAAAGGTTAAGAGGGAAAAAGAAAAAATGGAAAAAGACAAAGAATAAGGAAACGGAAAAAGAAAAAAGGAAAAGAGTAAAAAGAAAAAAGAAAAGAAACAACTAAAAGAAAAAAGTGTAAAAAAGAAGGGAAAGAGACAAAGAACAAGGAAAATGGAAAGAAAGATAAGGAAAGGGTAAAAAGAAAAATGAAGGAAAAAAGAAAAAGGGGAAAAAAAGGAACAGAAAAAATAAAATGAAAAAAACAAGAAAAATGAAGAAAAAGAAAAAGGAGCAGAAAAAATAAAAGAAAAAAAATCTGATGATTTCTTGGTGGAAACGTAGCTAAAATATTCACAGATTGTTTGGTTGATTTCCAAACAAATCAGCTCATCTTCAGATAAATGTAAACCTGATGCAGTCAGACTAAAAACGTCAACAGCATGTCACAAGATTTAAGGATTTTAACCGTAAATATGAAATCCTGGTCGTATTTGAAGAAGGGGGTCGGGAAGGAGCAACTGTTTGTTTTCACCAGGGAGGAGGCAGAAAATGTGGCCACCCCTAGGCGGCGCTACTGCCATTTGGCCTCATCTGACTAAACTCCAGAGCACAGACGTCCTTGCGCTGCTGTATTTACACGACGCCTTTAAAACGTTACCACGAATCACAGTGACACCATCGGATGTTTCCATTGGCTGAATAAATGGGGTGTACTTACTTTGCTTCTTCCTCTGCCACAGGAGGAGCAGCTCGTGGCGGTGCAGGACTTTCCCTCTCTTCTTTGCTTTGGCAGCCGAAGCCTTAAAGAGAGAAAAGCTAATTTAGAGAAGCACCTCCTGGCTTCGCCTCGCTCACTAAAAGCCAGACGGCATCTCGGGTGACTCACGTGGTCGTCGAAGTGAACGATCGCCAGGTTCTTGTTGGGTCGACAGATGCTTTTACAGACTCTGCCAAAGCGGGCGAAGTGCTTCTCGATCACTTCCTTCTTGTTGAGGCTCGGAGGGACGTTCCTGCACATGATGGCGGTGAGGTCGCTGGGAGAGACGCCGCCGAGGCTGTCCAGGCTGTCCCTGCGTGCGCCGCGGCCGACGGGGGTCGAAGGGAGGGGCGTGTCTACCGAAAGGTCAGGAGGAAGGAATCTCAGTTGATAAAGTAGGGAGGAAAAAAAAATCCAGCTCTGATAAATTTAAAGAGGAGCGGCAAAAGCAAAAGAGGTAGATTAGCAGAGCATCGTCTCTGCTGCCCGGATGTTGAGCTGTTAGCAGTAGTTGATATAAAAGCTATTAAAAAAGGTAGAAATTATATAAATTTGGCCAACGGTAGAGATATATATAGCCCCAGCCTGAAGCTCACTGCTGTCCCACCATCACAAACGTAAACGTGTTCAGCTTAGTGAGAGTTTAAGCACGGTGGAGGACATGTGATGCTGTGCGCTTGTTTCTCTACCGAACAAAGTGACATCTGCAGACCTAAATCCTGTAGAAAAAGCTTAAGGGGAGCAGAAGAAGAACCAGGATCATACAGAGGCGTGAACAAATATATCTGTAGATATCAGAGAAGTCTGTGGCGTCTTTCGTTTCTACATTAGAAGAACAACCTGAAGGTCTGACCTGAACCCTGGGGTTCCTCCACATCAGTGTCTCTGGTTAGCGGCTGCGCAGCGGGCGGCTTGGCGCCCCCCTGAGGTTCCTCTGGCTCCTCCAGGTTGGGCCCCAGACTCTCCTTCGTGGCTTCCCTCCTCACCGGGTTGGTCTGGTCTTTACGGATCCCGCTCAGCGCCCGGCCAAACAGGCCTGCGGCGGGGACGCGGGGCCTCACCGCCGGCCTCTTGGCGGGAGGTCTCGGCGATTCCGCCTCGGGCGGAGCGCCCCCGTCGACGGCCGGCTTCTCCGACGCCGAGCCGGATGCCGCCGCGGGGTCGTCCTTCCTCTTGGCTGCCTTGCTTAGGCGAGCGAATACGTTTGAGTCTTGGGTTTTAAGGCTGCCCTCCTGGTCGGCGAAGGCCGAGGAGAACAGCGTCGGCTGAGTCTGCAAAGAACTCTGTGTGAAACTGAAGGACGACGGCGTGGTGGGCTCCGTGGCGGGAGCAGCCAGGCCGGCGGCACGGTTGTCAGCGGTCGGCGGCGGGTTGGAAGCAGAGGGGGCCTCGGCTGGCTGCGCGAAGCCCCGGCCCGGCGGCCCAGACTTGGGTCCGGCCAGCACAGAGAAGCCCGTGAAACTGGAGCTTATCTGGGAGCCGCTTCCTCCAAAAGGTGAGCTGGACGTCGCTGGGATTTGGCCGCTAGCCGGCTCCGGGCTGCCGCTGAAGATGGGTTTGAACACGGCCTCGTTGGGTGGCTTGAAACTGAACTCTGGTGGTCCGAACCCCCTGTTCTGGTTCACGTTCTGAGCGGCGCTGAACACGTTGGAAGAGGCCGGCTGTCTAAACAACGGCTGCCCAGGACTGGAGGTGGTGGTGTTGAAGGGGGTGCTTTTGGAAGGGCTCCCATAAGCTGGAGGCGGCTTCCCCAATCCCGAAGGCTGGCCGAAGGCAGAGGGCTGGCCGAAAACTGAGGGCTGGTTGAGTCCAAAAGCTGGAGCTGAGCTGCTGGTTCCCAGAGAAGTCTGTCCAAAGGCTGGAGCCTTGCTCATGGGCGGGGTCTGAGCAGGCGGCTGTCCGAAAATGGAACCACCCTGAGTTGCGGGTTGATTTGTTGTAGACGGCTGTCCGAAAATGGAACCACCCCGAGTTGCGGGTTGATTTGTTGTAGACGGCTGTCCGAAAATGGAACCACCCTGAGTTGCGGGTTGATTTGTTGTAGACGGCTGTCCGAAAATGGAACCACCCTGAGTTGCGGGTTGATTTGTTGTAGACGGCTGTCCGAAAATGGATCCACTCTGATTTGCAGGTTGATTCGGCTGTCCAAAAATGGAACCACCCTGAGCTGCGGGTTGATTCGTACTAGAGGGCTGTCCGAAAATGGAACCACCCTGAGCTGCAGGTTGCTTAGCCGTAGATTGTTGTCCAAAAATGGATCCACTCTGATTTGCAGGTTGATTCGTCGAAGACTGCTGTCCGAAAATGGAACCACCCTGAGCTGCGGGTTGAGTCGTACTAGAGGGCTGTCCGAAAATGGAACCACCCTGGGCTGCGGGTTGATTCATTGTAGACGGCTGTCCGAAAATGGAACCACCCTGAGCTGCGGGTTGATTCATTGTAGACGGCTGTCCGAAAATGGAACCACCCTGAGCTGCGGGTTGATTCATTGTAGACGGCTGTCCGAAAATGGAACCACCCTGAGCTGCGGGTTGATTCGTACTAGAGGGCTGTCCGAAAATGGAACCACCCTGGGCTGCGGGTTGATTCATTGTAGACGGCTGTCCGAAAATGGAACCACCCTGAGCTGCAGGTTGATTAGCCGTAGATTGTTGTCCGAAAATGGAACCACCCTGAGCTGCGGGTTGATTCGCCGTAGATTGTTGTCCGAAGATGGAACCACCCTGAGCTGCGGGTTGATTCGTACTAGAGGGCTGTCCGAAAATGGAACCACCCTGGGCTGCGGGTTGATTCGCCGTAGATTGTTGTCCGAAGATGGAACCACTCTGAGCTACAGGCTGCTGAGCTACAGGCTGACGCACCGCGGACTGCTGCCCGAAGGCAGGAGGTTGGTTGAATCCCAGACTCTGTCCCTGGGATCCGCTGGGATTCTGCTGCCCGAAACCCTGGAACAGTCCCGGCTTCATGGAGCTGCTGGGAGCCTGGAAAGCTCCTCCCTGCGGACTTCCAAACGGATTCATGGCGCAGATAAACAAGTTGAAATGATCAAACTGGTTTGATATGAGGAGGAATCTGTAGGTCTGATGTTAGCATCGGCTAACTCCGCATAAATCGCTAAAAAACACCCCGAAAGTTCATTTTTCCCGCTCCAGCAGGAATCACAAAGACACAAATAAAACTTATATCTCAAATGTACCCAAACTCTGCAAGTTTGATATGAAAAGAATCCCTAAATTTCCTTTGGGTTCGTCTGTTTTCCTCCGGGTTTTGTTGAAATAGCCTCACACTTCCGGGTAAAAGGTCCGACAACGTTTTTGGTCCCCGGTTTACCCTAAATCTGTTCCGTGTGACTCCAACTAACAGCCAAGCAAATACTTTCTATGAACGAGAGAAGAAAATAATTATATTAGTTTTATTTAACATGTACATCACACTGAATGTTCCAGCTATTAAAACAGACCACCTTAAATCCGTCTGCCTTTGTTATTTAATTTAAACTTGAGCTCTTGTGTTGCTTTTCTTTACCTCTAAAATACCGTAGAACTGGTAGAATTCAAAATCTTTAAGATGGTACTTTGGTAATTTTACGCTGGGTTACAGCAACATAAATATGGCGTCTTTTTTCTGTTTTTAAGCGTTTCAGTGATGAAAATTCTGAAAAAGGGCATTATAGTGTTTTGGGGCTCTATAGCAGATCCAGTAAAATATAAACTGGATATTTTATTCTCTACTACAGTTTGGATTATTCTAATCTAAATAGAGATTAATATTTTACATCCAGCCAGGTGTGAAAACCACAATACTTAGAGCGGTCAGACTGGCAGATAATAATTTGATGTTAAAGACTGATTTGGTTTTATGTTTTTTTTTTTATTCTTTATTCATGTATAGTCTTTATTCTTATTTTTGAAAATACAGAAGCTGAAAAGTATTTAGCTCTCTGACACCTGGCCTACTTTAGATTATTTTGAGTCTGGAATCTTGGAATATAAATACATCTTTTTGAAAATATTACTTTTTTTTTTAATCGTGAAACATTTTGGAAATGTCCATTTTTGTACTTTAAAAAAAATCTACACCACCTTGGATTAAATCCAGTTTAAAATCTCTAAAACATTTAATTTGCTAGTCCTGGATAGGATTGTTCTCATCAAGACAAATAAATAAATAAACTAAAATGTTTAAACTGTTTTTTTTTTGGGGGGGTTGTGAAATTTTAGTCTTAGCTCTGTGATTTTACTGTTGGAGATTTTTACATAGGTAAAATTTATGATAGATTGTTTTGATTTTAATACAGATTCTTTAGAATACAGTTCAAATCTGAACAATTTAATAAATTAATTTATATATAATTTTAAAAAAGCTTTTAGGCCTTGTAGTTAAAACCACAGCCTCTAGACTGGTCAGACCTGAACTTTAAAATTAAATTTTTGGCAAGGATCCCATAAAATACCATCTGAAACGTTTGACTTATGTGTGAACATTAATAAAGTGCAGTGTTACTGCTTATTTACCACTAGATCTGTTCCGCTTTGAAATATTTACCATATAGATACTTGAATTTGCTAAAACTTGTTTTTGTTTGTTTGTTTGTTTTTTTTACACCTGGACCACCTTAGATCAGACCCTCTAGAAACCAGAGGACTGAAACTGGACACATCTGAACACCATGATAAAACTTCAATCTAATGTTGGGTTTTGAGCTGAACTTCAGCCAAGAAGGTTCAGATGCCGAAAACACCCCATGAGAAACTGTAAAATATAATATAAAGGTTCCACAGATAAATTAACTGCATTTTATGACTCTGAATATTGTTACGGTTCAGGTTGGATCGGACTCTATATTTTACATTCTGAATGAAAGAAAATCTAAAGTGGTCCAGAGAAATTGTGAACTAGTCCTTTAATCGAGCGAGCTCCAGATCGGAAGCCAACTTCAGCGACGGTTTTGATGGTGTCACCTTGAATTGTGCCCTGAATGACTGAAGCTAAATGCGGCCGTTCTCCGCCTGCTTCGGTTCCTATCACAGGCTAAAGAGGCTCGGTTCGGGTTCATCCATGCCCTGAGGTCCCGTCTCCTCCTCAGCTTAAAATGGGGGTAGTCCTGCGGAACCTACAGAAGGTGGTTCCTCTCCGCCGCGCCAGGCTGCGCAGGGACGTGGACACTCTGAGACACATCCTCGGCATCCAGAAGTTCGACCTGGGCATCATCTGCGTGGACAACCGCAGGATTCAGCAGATAAACAGCGTCTACAGGAAGAAAGACGCGCCAACAGACGTCCTGTCATTCCCATTCTACGAGGTAAAACGCTTCCGCGAGTTTTGAATAACGATAAAAAATAAAAATAAAATATACATTAGCAACACTACAGATACAGTTACTGTCAGAACATTAAACGTACTCCATCTCATCTGAAACTTACTTTAAAATAAGAACTACAAAGCCGTGCTTTTATTTTGAAAAATGATTTATTTTGACACTTTTTCCTGTTTGACGTTGTCATTTTGTCGGACGTTAAAAAAGAAGCTGGCAACAGTTGCTATGGTGATTCCCGCCTTCCTCGCGAACAAGGGGAGGTTGAAAGAACGACAAAGATGGAGGTTAAAGCTAATAAGCCTCATAACTGTTGTGAAAAGAGCCAAAGAGGGGGGAGTATGTTGGTTTATACGTGTACCTCTCATACTTTGACACCATCTAGTGGTCGAAACGTGAACTACGTGTGGTTCTTCATGGAAGTGTGAAACTTGTAGCATCAATGTGGCGTAGCATGGATGCTATCAGCATGTAGCTCTGCTGAGGTGTTATGGAAGACCTTCAGCTCTTCTGCATTGTTCCGTCTCATGTCTCTCATCTTTCTCTTGGCAATGCTCCATAGATTCTCTATAGGGGGGTCAAAGGTCAGGCCAGTTTGCTGGCCAATCAAGCGCAGTACTCCCACGGTCATCGAAGCAGGTTTGGCTACTTTTGGCAGTGTGGGCAGGTACCAAGTCCTGCTGGAGAAGGAAGTCAACATCTCCATAAAGCTGGTCTGCAGAAGGAAGCATGAAGTTCTCCAACATGTCCTGGTAGATGGCGCCGTTGAGTCTGGACTTAATAAAGCTCAGTAGACCAACATCAACGGATGACATGGGTCCCCACAATAACACAGACTGTGGAAACTTCCACCATCTTGGATTGTGTGCCTCTCCATTCTTCCTCCAGGACCTTGGTTTCCACATTACTTACACATCCTTCCACATAACTTTCTATTAATGTGCTGTGATGCAGGACTTTGGGAGCGTCCAGCTTCTTTTGAGGCTTTCCCTCCTTATGGAGGGGGTCATTGATGGTTTTCTGCACAACTGTCAGGTCAGCAGTCTTCCCCATGATTGTGATTCCTACTGAACCAGACTAAGACCATTTAAAGGCTCAGGAATCCTTTGGAGGTGATTAGTGTGGGACACAAAATGGGGGATAAAAGCTTCTGGGGAAAGGACAGTAAAGGGATCTTTCAGTATATAGCTGTATTTGAAACACTGCAGGATAAAAACGGATGATTGTTCACCAATTATGTGTAATTCAGGTTTTAAAACTGATTTTCTTGTGGCAAAAAAGGAGCTAGGAGCTAGGAGTTCATAGGACTGTGTAGCAAAGCAATTTTGTGGTTTTTAGCTGCATTTAAAACGATAATGTAGTGAAGAAAAAACAGTTGTTCAAAAACATTCAGTTTTTCTTTGACCAATAGCAGCATCAATTAAATAATAAACGTACTTTACTAGCTTGAAACACTTCATTCCTTATGTGCCCAGTGTCGTTAATTAGCATCATAGCTAAGTTTACTCTAGTGGTAGGTGCATCGTTTAGATTGATAATTTCCAACTAATTTACCATCTTAATAAAAGCAAAAACACAAGTAATGCAGTTTTTTTTTGGGGGGGTACAAATTGATATACATTCAGGCATTTAAAGGATAAAAACAACCAAGAGTGGCAGAACCTTCTAGCGACAGAATATGATCAGTGATAAAGCAGAGAAAATGCCAACAAACCCAAATATGATTTGTATGTAGAGAAGAAACTCTGAGCATGAAAGTAGTTCTTTTCTTCTTTCTTTGTTCATTTTTAACCAATAAAGAAAGCACAATATTAAAAAACAAACAACCAAACTAGTCTGGTTTCTGTATCTGCATCAAACCAGATTTTACTAACTAATCCTGGAAATGATGAATAAAAGAAGGAAAAAGTCAGGGTCCTAATTAGGGATGTGTATTGGTACAAATCTGGCGATACGATATATGGCGATACTTTGAGTAAGACTATATATTGTGATTTTTAGATTCTAAACACTCCAACCTGTTTCATACTTTCACACATTCAGTTTTATTACTAGATCTAGTTGATCCACTGGAACGAAGGAGGAAAACAGCCACAAACTACCAGTCATACTTTTAATTTAACTACAAAAATTACCGTCATCATTAATGGTTGCATTCAAATTCTAAAAATCTATATTTTTCTTTTGAATATCGTGAAATAAAATATCGTGATATATCTATATTTTCTTGCATTCCTAGTCCTAATGAATCATTTCGTAGTGTTGCATTCCTTGACCTTCATGTTTTAAAGTATTCAAACACACGAATAAAGTTGTTCTTTTTATAATATTGTGTTTCTGTTTCCAGGACCTGAGACCTGGAAAGCTGCCTTGCCCCCTTCACAGGGATGAGCTGAACCTGGGAGACATTTTCCTTGGGGTGGAGTTCGTGATGAAGCAATGCCAGGAGGAATCTCTAGACCTTCATGGTACTCTTACTGTGAGTTACTGGTGTTTCTTTAAGAGCTTCACTTTATGGTAACTAGAAACAAGTTAAAAAATATTTAAAGGGCTTTTTTTGTCTGGATTTATCCAGTCAGTATTTCCAGCATTGACTCTTCTTCTTCTGGACCAAATCCGACTGATGGTGACCCATTCCCATCTTTCTAGAGCTTGATCCATTTCTTTTTTTTTTTATTATACTCGTTTCCTGGAGAGGTGACTCCATGTTTTTTTTGGGTGTTGTTCACCACAGCGTTGGTATTAGTCATCGTAGGTAACGAAAAATAAAGGATTTGAGTAAATTTATACCAATAAAGTCAGAGATTTAGTGAATAATTTCACATATTTACAAGAAAAAACAGATTGTCAAAAGTTGTACATCGCAATTTAAAAAATTCAAATTTCCTATTATTAAATGCATAAGTGTACGCTATTAAAACCAAGGTGATTTCTTAAGTCAGAAAATTTGTACGAATTAATTCTTACATTTATCAGAAAAATCTCAGACGTTTACAGAGATCATAGTCGGATATTGACGACAAAAAATTATGATTGAGGTGGTAAACGTAGGAGATGAGCAGCTGGATATTTCCCAGTGTAAATGGTCAATCCGGTACCAGATCCAGTAGATCCGTGCCCTCTACCTGGATCAGAACAATACAACACGCGTTTATATTCCTGATCCAGTTCATTGTGAGTCTGGACCCTGAAGGGGGTTACACTCTGGTTGCAGTTCTGGTACCGGTTCATTCCCTACATCAACCACCTCAGTCTTAAAAAGGATTTCTGCCATCTCTTGCAAATTTCTGACTTCAGAATGTCAGAAAATATCTTAAATGTGTGCTTTTATTCACGGAAAAATTTATTTTTCTTCCACATTTACAACTTTCTGACAGAATATTCAAATGTTTTCTCTCCTAAATATGTTAAATTAATACAGATATTTTTTTACATTTTTTGGTGGAAATCTGCCGATCCTAAGGAATCTATAATAGGCTTAATAATCCATCATACTGTTTGCATATCTATAGTAACGGTAAATATTTCTTGCGTTCCTTCAGGCAGTCACTGCGCATGGCATCTGTCACCTGTTGGGCTACAGGCACGAGACGGAAGAGGAATGGACTGAGGTTGGTGTGTAGAGTTTTTTTGGTCGCTTGATGTTCCTCATGTTGGACCCCGAGGTCTTATAATTCTTACAGGAGTAAGTTATGAATCTGATTGGGTTTTACTAGAATCACTGCAGATCACAAGATGTGACGGATTTTAATTTTAATGAATCAATATTGAATTGATATTTGAGACGATACCCAGCTCTATATAAGCGCAATTGCGATAAGCTCTTAATTTTAAGCAGGAAAAGAAAAGGAGGGGGAGTATCAGTGCTTGTCAACAACAGATGGTGTCATCCAGGACATGTTACTGTGAAGTGTCGTCTCTGCAGCCCAGATATTGAACTCTTGGCAGTAGGTTTTCGTCCATATTATTTACCAAGAGAGTTCACCAGTGTAATTTTGGCAGTTGTTTACATTCCACCTTCAGCCGTTGCCGACAATGCATGTGATGTCATCAGTTCCGTTGTTGCTCAGCTTCAGACACAGCACCCCAATGCATTTGTGGCAATATCTGGTGATTTTAATCATGCCTCGCTCTCTACTACACTTCCAACATTTCAACAGTTTGTCAGCTGCTCCACAAGAGAAAAAAGGACCTTGGATTTGTTTTATGCAAATGTAAAGGATGCATACATGTCCAAACCAAGACCTCCTCTGGGACAATCAGATCACAATCTTGTTTTTCTCTGTTCAGAATATAAACCATTTGTTCAGAGGCAACCTGTTACAAAGAAAATTGTGAGAAAATGGTCACAGGAAGCTGAAGAAGCCCTGCAGGGTTGTTTTGCAACCACAGACTGGATGACTCTTTGCCAAGCACATGGAGAGGACATCAATGCCATGACTGAGTGTGTGACTGACTATATAAACTTCTGTGTAGACAACATCATCCCCACCAGAACAGTGAGATGCTTCCCTAATAAAAAACCCTGGATCACCAGTGACCTGAAGGAACTGCTAAACAAGAAAAAAAGAGCCTTCAGGGAGGGAGACGCGGAATTACTGAGGAGTATACAGAAGCAACTTAAGGTCAAGATCAGAGACAGCAAGGAGGCATACAGGAAGAAGCTGGAGAACAAACTACAGAGGAACAATATCAGAGATGTCTGGTCAGGAATGAGAAAGATCACAGGCTTTAAGCACGGGAAGGATTGGATAGATGGAAGTCTGGACAGAGCCAATGAACTGAACACCTTCTTCAACAGGTTCAGTTCAGGAACTAGCTCAGCATCCCCCTCTCCTGTTCCCAGCCAGACAGACATCCCACTCTCCTCTGATCAACAGCTTTCCTGTAACACCTCGGATGTTTTATCCTTCACCTCAGCCATGGACTCTTCTAATTCCAGAAGTTTGACTTCAACCAGGTCAGGAAATGCTGCTACCCCCTTTGCCTCCCCCTCCCACTTGTCTGTCTCCAAAAGTCAGGTGAAGAGGCAGCTGGAGAAACTGAACCGGAACAAGGCTGCAGGTCCAGATGGTGTCAGCCCCAGAGTCCTGAAGGCCTATGCAGAGCAGCTCTGTGGGATTCTGCAGCACCTCTTCAACCTTAGCCTAACTCAGGAGAAGGTTCCAGTGTTGTGGAAGACATCCTGCCTTGTTCCAGTACCAAAGAGAACTCACCCATCAGTCATCAATGACTATAGACCCGTTGCCCTGACATCCCACATCATGAAGGTCCTGGAGAGACTCCTGTTGGAACCCCTGAGTAAGCAAACAAGAACGTATCAGGACCCACTGCAGTTTGCTTATCGCTGGGGAGTTGGGAGTTGAAGATGCCATCATCCACCTACTTCAACCAACCCACTGTCATCTGGACAAAGCAGGCAGCACTGTGAGGATCATGTTCTTTGATTTCTCCAGTGCATTTAACACAATTCAGCCTGATTTGCTTTGTCAGAAACTCTTGAAGACACAGGTGGAGCCCTCAACAATCGCCAGGATCAATGACTACCTGACCAACAGACCACAATTTGTTAGACTGAAGAATTGTGTGTCAAACCAGGTGGTCAGCAGCACAGGAGCACCACAGGGAACCGTACTCTCACCATTCCTTTTCACTCTGTACACCTCAGACTTCTAGTACAAATCAGAGACCTGTCATCTGCAGAAATACTCAGATGTATCAGAGATGGACAAGAAGCTGAATGCAGAGAGCTGGTGGACCGCTTTGTGACATGGTGTGGAAACAATCATCTTACCTTGAAGGTGAACAAAACAAAGGAGATGATTGTAGATTTCAGAAGAAACAGGGATAAGTCAAACACTGTTTCCATCATGGAAGAAGAAGTGGAGGTGGTTGAGGAGTATAAATACCTCGGAGTTCACCTTGACAACAGACTGGACTGGAGGCGCAACAGTGAAACCGTCTACAAGAAGGGACAGAGCAGACTGGACTTCTAGAGGAAGCTTAAGTCCTTCAAGGTTTGCTGCAAGATGCTGCAGATCTTCTACAAGTCTGTTGTGGAGAGTGTAATCTCTTCAGCCGTCATCTGTTGGGGTAGCAGCATCAGAGCCAGGGATTTAAAAAGGCTAAACAACCTGATAAAGAAGGTTCTGGTTCTGTTCTTGGGACGACTGTGGAACATCTGGAGATGATGATGCAAAGAAGGATTCTTCACAAAATCAAAAAAGTATGGACAACCCTGAGCATCCTCTTCATGAGACAGTCATACAACAACAGAGCGTCTTCAGTCGGAGGCTTCTTCCGTTTCGCTGCAACACAGACCGCTACAGGAAATCCTTCCTGCCCACAGCCATCATCATCTACAACAACTCCTTAAAGAATTAATTATATGAGCTACAACACTTAATGTCCCTCTGGGATCAATAAAGTATTTTTGAATTAAATTGAATTAAATATAAATAAGAGGACAGGGGAGCATCCGGAATACATTTCCATTCTTTTGTGTGCCACAGCCTGAGGAAGGCCCTCGAAATGTTTTAATTCTTGCGGATGTGTATCGGCAAAGATTTGGCGATACGATACGCATCACAATACTGGGGGGGAAGATACGATATATCGCGATACTAGGAGTAAGACTAGAGCCGGATGTCGCTTCAAATTTGAAGAATCAATTATCACGATAAGGTCTGTTCCAATACGATATTGATACGGGTCAGTGCTATTTAAAACATTATTTTTTTACATTAATTATATGGCTGTAATCCAATGACGCAACACTGGGTGAGTTACAGTTCAGTGGGAAAAAAACCTTAACCTTAAAAATGGCTGTCTGAACTTTTCCTTACCATTTTAGCTGAAAAAAAGGGGGCAAACAATTTTAAACATTTAAATCGATTTTTGGACTTGTGAATCTTTTTTTTTTTTTTAACAGCACTGTTAACTATATATTGTGATTTTTAAAACTGAATTCAATAGTAAGAAAAACTGTCTCATTATTCTAAACACTCCAACCTGTTTCATACTTTAACACATCCAGGTTTATTACTAGATCTATTTGATCCATTGGAACGAAGACGGTGAAAACAGCCACTAAATACCAGTTATACTTTAAATTTTACTACAAAAATTACTGTCATCATCATAATGGTTCCATTTAAATTGATATTTTCTTTCAACCCTAATCAATATGCTGTATTAAATATCAAAAATGCCTAAAAGGACTCTCCGTCTCATCCTTGTTTAATAAGTAATTTTTTTCCCCCACGATGATGGTCAAATATTTGTGCCGTCATTCCTGTGAATAAACGAGAAATGTTGTGTTTTGCATACAGTCCTGGTGCGTGATTTCTCCCTCAGCGGACATCTCCAAGCCGTTCCAGGACCTGTATTTGCATTAATTGTGAAACTTGTGTTGCAGATGCTGCAGAGGGAGCGATACATCCTGAGCGAGTACAACAGACTCACAGGCCGCCGTCTGGAGCCCCTCATGCAGCGGTGCGCCCCGGAGACGTGACGCTGCTGACGACGCCGCTCCGACCATTGTCGTTTTTTTTTTTTTTTTTTTTTTGAACTAATTCAACCCACCGCTGAGACTTTCTGATGTTGACCCAAGGGGCGTGGGAACCTGAAACAGCCGTTCTTTTAAAAACAGAAACAACCCAGTCTGTGCTTTGACTATAATTTTATTAAAATCTGCTTTTAAGGAAGAATCGGTGGTGTTTGAAGGGTAGAAAAAGCTTCTCACGCTCACTGCATAAATACATGTAAGCCTCTCCACACATCTCAGGGTTTCACTCAGACGAGCCCGGTCAACACGTCGTCCACACGTTTATCTCTGCCCAAAACTGATATTAATGTTAAAATGGAAATCATCTTGTTTTGAGGCTGAATTATGATTAACATTACACTGGATTAAAAACTATAAACAAGAATTCTGGGGGGGGGGGGGTCTAGATTCCCGATAAATACTGATGAAACATGGAACAATATAATGACTCGGCACCAACATCCAGAACCCAAACTGAGCTGAGCGCCTTTCAAAAACAAAACAAAAAAATAAAGCTCGTACACACGTGTGATAAGTTTTCTTAGGAGGCACAAGTTCAGAACCCCAAAAACATCAGAAGCTCGGTAACTTTAACGGACAGAACCAACGTATTGCACCGAATGGACCCGCTAAACACAGCAACCCCCCCCTGGTTCTGCCACAGATATTACTCCAACATAGAATTTCTCTTTTATTCAGTAGACCAGCAGCGTCTGCGTTTCCCCGGTTGAAGTCAAAAGATTCTGCTTCAACAACGGACAACGGAAAAAAATCAGACAAAAACCATAGAAGAATAAAAGAAACCAAAACAACCTGGCCTCGAAAACGCGGGAGGCAAAGTTTGATCCGCTGAACGGTTCGCCGCCTGCGATTGGAGCGACTGCTTCGTCTAGCGGGGGCGGCGGGGGGAACGGGGACATCAGCCGTGGGTCGGACCGTTGGGATATCTCAGAGAGGCTGCAGGACGCTCCTTCCTGCTTCAGAGCCGACGCCGCCGGATCCCGATCGCTCCATCTCAGACAGCTGCTCGAAGACGTCTCTGAAACAGAAAACGGACATCGGCACCAATCAGCACTGCTGGAATACAGCTGTTCAGACGGCAGATACGAGACGAAAACCCCATCTGACCCCCTGAGGTTCTCCAGGGGTTCTGAAGCCGTGAATTTACCTTCCATTTTGTTTAGTCTCTCACCAATGTTTGCGTAGTTGCATATAAATAAAGCTCAGTGTGGATTTTGCCGGTGCACCGTGGGAGATCAGTTTAATAGTTTCTGCATTTGAACTCATCCCGCAGCTGTTTAAGGGTAAATGCAGGGATCTCAAAACCTATTTAAATGCCCTTTTTTAAAGACTATATCTCAACACAATGAGAAATTATTACTATTTAGTTTCCGTATCCCGTTTGTTGTGGGATATTAGTTTACAGGAATCCCTTTCTGATAGACAAACATTTTAAAAACATGTAAATACTAACCAAATTTAACGCTTAATGATATTTTGTAAGAGTCTCAATTTGTAAACTTTCAATAGTTTGCATCCCTGCAGATTCCCCTGAGTTTCCTTCAATCAAAGTCATCTAAGGTCGACGTGTCGGGATGTTTGAGGCTCTTGTTTTTATTGAAACAAGTACGCAGAATCCTCCCAACAGGTGCATTAAACAACCTGAAATACCGTTGTCCTCTACAGTACACTACGCACAAAAAATAAAAGATAAAAAAAAAGTTTGGGCTCATCAAGCAGACGGTGAGTCGACTTATGAACACCAGGAGGCGCCGTTGTTAAGATGGAGTTGATGCTCAAGGTCACATGACCCTTTATCTAGTGAGTTCATATAAACTCAGCAAAAAAGAAACGTCCTCTGACTTTCAACTGCTTTTACTTTCAGTAAACTTAATGTGTGTAAATATTTGTATGAACACTAAAAGAGTCAACACCATAAGACATAAACTAAAAATGTTTTACAGACATGTGACTAACAGAAATAGAATAATGTGTCCTTGAATGAAGGGAGGCTCAAAATCAAAAGTACCAGTCAGTATCTGGTGTGGCCACCAGCTGCTTGAAGTACTGCAGTGCATCTCCTCCTCATGGACTGGACCAGATTGGTCAGTTCTTGCTGTGAGATGTTACCCCACTCTTCCATCAAGGCACTTGCAAGTTCCTGGACATTTCTGGGGGGAATGGCCCTAGCCCTCACCCTGCGATCCAACAGGTCCCAGACGTGCTCAATGGGATTGAGATCCGGGCTCTTCGCTGGCCATGGCAGAACACTGACATTACTGTCATGCAGAAACTCACGCACAGAACGAGCAGCATGGCTGGTGGCATTGTCCTGCTGGAGGATCATGTCCGGATGAGCATGCATAAAGGGTACCACATGAGGGAGGAGGATGTCTTCCCTGTACCGCAAGGCCTTGAGATTGCCTGCAATGACAACAATCTCAGTCCGATGGTGATGTGATATACCGCCCCAGACCATGACGGACCCCCCACCTCCAAATCGATCCCGCTCCAGGCTACAGGCCTCGGTGTAACGCTCATTCCTTCCACGATAAACACGAATCCGTCCATCACCCCTGGTGAGACAAAACCGTGACTCATCAGTGAAGAGCACTTTTTGCCACTCCTGTCTGGTCCAGCGAAGGTGGGTTTGTGCCCATAGGCGGCGTTGTTGCTGGTGATGTCTGGTAAGGACCTGCCTTACAACAGGCCTACAAGCCCTCAGTCCAGCCTCTCTCAGCCTATTGCGGACAGTCTGAGCACTGATGGAGGGATTGTGTGTTCCTGGTGTGACTCGGGCAGTTGTTGTGGCCATCCTGTACCTGTCAAGCAGGTGTGATATTTGGATGTACCGATCCTGTGCAGGTGTTGTTACACGTGGTCTTCCACTGCGCGGATGATCAGCTGTCCTTCCTGTCTCCCTGTAGCGCTGTCTTAGGCGTCTCACAGTGCGGACATGAGCCACATCAGCAGTCCTCATGCCTCCCCGCAGCATGCCTAATGCACGTTCACGCAGATGAGCAGGGACCCTGGGCATCTTTCTTTGGCTGTTTTTCACAGTCGGTAGACAAGTCTCTTTAGTGTCCTGCGTTTTTAGAACTGTGACCTTAAATGCCTACTTTCTGTAAGCTGTTAAGGTCTTAACGACCATTCCACAGGTGCATGTTAATTGATTATGGTTAATTGAACATGCATGGAAAACATTGTTTAAACCCTTTACAATGAAGATCTGTAAAGTTATTTGGATTTTTACAACATTATTGTTGAAATACACAGTCCTGAAAAAGGGAAGTTTCTTTTTTTGCTGAGTTTATTTATATATAAATAAATAAACATAAATCTGTGTATTACTTTTTTCCCCCTTCCTTTCAATTCCTGAAATGTTTGATTTTATTATGTTCTATAACTTTAAGAGGTTAAAAGTATAAAACTGACTAGAGATTTGATTGGATTAAAAAGCGGACATATCCAGAGTAGAAAACAGTCTGCGTTAATGTTTAGAAATGTTTAAATAATACTTTGCCCATATTTGAGAATAAACATTTACATTTAGCAGACGCTTTTGTCCAAAGCAAATTAGAAATGAGGAACATAAGCATAAACTAGACGCTATAAGAAAAAATGTCACAACTATAACCAAAATACTTTTTGCTTGTTAAATAAAAGATGCTTAAAATCACTTTGGAGTTGTTTTGAAATTTCGACAGCCTAATCTCCCAGCTGTACTTGAATGCAGCATTGGCAGCTGTTGGGAAAAATCCCTTCTCATCAACTGGGATTTCTACAAAAATAATGAGTTTGTGCTGATTGGATGCTACTGGTAGCCATGTTGGACGTCAGCTGGTGTTCCTCTAGTATCAGTGATGTTAACATTGTTTCATGCGAGTCATTCAGTTCAGTGCAGAGCGTGTTATGGACCTTATTGCTGTTGGAAAATGCGTTCGCTGACAAAGTTCTGGTTCGGCCCGTCTTTTTTTTCCTCCTGTGGCTGCATGAGAAACCATTAATGTTCCCAAATAGCAGAGTTAAGTGATAGCTGGGAGTCCTTTCTGTTTTGTTGTGTTGTCACTTTTTATAGTTTCCCTGTGTAAACGTTGCTCTGCGCTCTGAGTTCCTCACATAAACATTCTGCACGTTTTCAGGTAAGAAACAGCTGGAGTCATTCGGTGCCGAAGCGAAAATTATGAAAGCGTGTACCGTAACGCCCGTAGTTTGAACTCCTCATACGTTCCTCAGGTTTGACTCGTACAAACCGACCCAGCTGGGACAGAACCCGCCCAGGTACCAGACTGCAGGAACCCACTTGTGCATGTAGAAGAAGATGTATCCGCTGCGGTCGCGGTCCCGCTGGACGGCCGTCTCCTGCGTGCGCGCCACGTCCAGGTCATTGTAGGTCAGCCACGACTGCTTCTTCATGTCGTAGACGTCGCTGATGTAATGTCCTGTGGGGGGGATCAGAAAGCGGGTTAACCGATGGCACTGGTTGATAGAAAGAACTCGGCCTACAGTGGCGATGATAATGGCTCACCAGAGGAAGAGCTGCTCCCGATGTGACTGACGACGCTGATGAGCCTGTAGGAGTTGGCCAGCTCTCCGGCCTGCGGATCAGAGAGGAGATGCTCATTAGTTCGGGTTTCAGGGCGGAGCTTCAGGGACATCGGGGAGGGGGGGTGGGTGGGGGGGGACGTCCCGTACCTCGGCGTTCCTCTTCAGGATCTCCGCCTCAGCTTCGGTGTACTCCATGTCCAGAGCGTCCTCGTTTCCGGAGTCGTCGTCCGAGCACAGCAGCTCCGGCAGAGAGTTGTTGAACTCTGTTGGGAGACAGAAAGGGTTCAGGGTTCTGCTTGAGAAGACGGACAGCGGGGGATGGATCAGAGAGGTTCCGCCTACCTTGGAGGCTGAGCTCAGTGGCTCTCTTCAGATCGTCGTCTTCTCTCATCTCCTGTGCTTCCTGCAGGAGAAAAGCTCGGGGTTAGATTTGGCTACCGGCTCAGAACCGGAGCGGATCGGAGCCCCGTGGGTTCTGGGTCTTACGTGTTCCTGGAGGCTCTGGGCCAGCGCCTGCTGCAGCTCCTGCTCCTCCCTCTCCTGGTCCAGGTTGTACTGCTGGACCCAGTCCAACTCTCCCTGCTGCTGCACCCCCTCCGGAGTCTGGTTCTCCTTGTTCTCATCCATGGTCAGATCCAGGGAACCCAGCACGTCTGCACAGAAACAAACCCAAACAGTTCAACAGCGTGAAGATATGAGGCTGGTCCGGGTCAGAACCAAGGAGCTAAACTCCGCCGGCCAAAAGGGAAGCCAAGGCGGAAGTGAGAGAAACCGCAAATTCCCATTGACCCAAAATGTTAAGAACTTCACAACAGAAATAAACATGTTTACAGCCTGGTAAAAAAAAAACATTTTAGGTTTAATTGGTCAAGTTTATCGTCATGACAACTTTCTATAACTCATCCGTTTAGATGTAATTTAAGCGTGAAATGATGAATAATAGGTGTCAGACTTATTGTTTTTCTGAGCTTGACCAACAGGTGCGTTCCCAACGTTTATTCGTGCTCTTATTGGACAAAAATGGCTTCCAGACCGTGAGTGAGTGAGTGAGAGAGAGAGAGAGAGAGAGAGAGAGAGAGAGATCATCATTAATAGGCTATTGCTATATAATTATGAGGTTACATGCTTTATTGTTGTTATTATTAATTGCGGTATTTGGTCGTTTTTGAGAATCCTGCCTCACACAAATATGTCGACGAGAAAGGAAGGAGAATCTTCAAGGCGACGTCACAGAGTTGAGGATATTCCTGCATCAATGCTGCCCAGAATGACGAAAGAGGGGAGGAGCCAAAGAGTTCCTTCAGTCTACTGTCACTCATCAGCTCAATCAATTGACGGATCTCGAACTCACGCAAAAGAGCGATAATCCTCTTTAAAGTACGTCGCAAATAGTTTTCTCATTGCTGACAGGTGCTCAGACGCTGATTGAAACAGGGAGGAGAAATCGTGTGACGTGACGCATCAGTGATAAAGTCTACAAGGCTGGCGAACATGTTGCAGTTCCCTCCACTGATGCGGCCATGATGCCAGAGGTTTAGTGTTTGCGTGAAGGTGTGGGACTTTGTCTGCAAGGAGCTAAATAGGAGTTTCGCGGCCTTGCAAAGACAGTTTAAGGCCATTCAAGCGGTCAAATATATGGACAAATAGGACAGAGACGCAAACCACATAGTGTCATCCAGATGCTTCGCAAGATCCGATTTGATTTCTGTCATAAACCACTTCACCTCCTCTTGCAGCTCATACAACCGCTGTAACACCCCCCCCCCCCCTGGAGAGCCAGAGAACTTCAGTGTGACTCGCTTAATAAAACCCGCTTATCAACTGCATTTACGCTCAATATCGACAAACAAATCAAATTTTTTCAAAACTTTATTTTAAAAATCAGTCTAAACACATTTTAATTTTTATTCAGGAGTTGTGTATACAAAGCAATAACTTTTTATGACAGTAGTTTAGTTAGTTTAGTAGTTTAGACAGCAACTACCGGTTGAGAACCACTGGTCTAAGAAGTCTAATTTTTTTAGGTAAGTAATGGGGATGTGTATTGGCAAAAATGTGGCAAGACGATACGATATATCTCGATATATCACGATACTATGAGTAAGACTGTATATTGTGATTTTTAAAACTGATTTTAGCTGTAGAAAAACTGTCTCATCATTCTAACCACTCCAACCTGTTTCATCCTTTAACACATCCAATTTTATTTACTAGATCTAGTTGATCCACTGGAACGAAGAAGGTGAAAACTGCCATAAAACACCAGTTATACTTTTATATTTACTACAAAAATTACCGTAGTCACTAATGGTTCCATTCAAACCCTAAAAAAAAAAAACACACAAAAAAAAACAATATTTTTGTTTTGAATATCGATACATTTTTGGGTAATAAAATATCACGATTTATCTGTGTATCGATATTTTCTTACATCCCTAGTAAGTAAAGCTATTATTTCTGCTGTGCATTTAAAATAACGCTGCTTCTTCTTTACTTTACATATTGATTATTAAATCTTGCTCTAGTTAAAATTCACGTAGTTTTAGTGAAAGTTATGGACCAAAAAGGCTTCATGATTTTATTTGACACAATTATTGAATCAACCTAGAAGGCAGAGGGGTAGCAAAACCGCTGTTTTCCTGCTAAAAGCGACCGCTAACCTCTGTTAGCTTCGGTTAGCTCAGTTAGCTCGTAGCTACATTGGCTCAGAGTTTGATGGGTGTCAATCATCCGCCCCCACCTCATAAGCCACACCTCTTTCCCCCCCCCCCCCCCCCCCTTTTTTTTTTTTTTTTTTTTGCTATTTTCCGGGCATGAAGATGGCGGCGGTGGGAACCTACAGGTGACCTCACGGATATATATATCATTGTCAGAGCATACTAACCCAGTTAATTCCTTACTGGTTTAACGTGAATCCCAGTAAGATGAGGTAAGATCACCTGCAGGCTGTTTGGCGTCCGTCTCCAGCAGCTCCGTGTGATACGCCAGATCGTGAACGTCAGAGTCTCCGAACCCGGTGTCGGGGCTGCTGGTCGGCTCGTCCCCCAGCGAGCCCGCCGCTGCTGAACGCTCCGCCTCCTGCCGGCTCATCTCCAGCACGGCGGCCAACATCTCGTCATCGTTGATGCCGCTGAAGTCTGCCGAATCCATCGCCGCCGCCCTCTGGAAACACACGAGACTTCAGAAGGACCCGGAGCAGAAGAAGAGGGCGGGACCAGGACCGCCGGTGCTCACCTCCTCTGGTCGGTCGTCGTCTTCGGGCTGGCAGGTACTGAGGCGCCGCTTGCAGCTGACGTTCAGCTTCTTGGTGGGCTCGTCTTCGTAGTCTGAGTCCAGCAGGATCGAGCTGCAGCTGGTGGCTTTTCCTCCAGTCCTTCTGCATGAAATCAAAAACAACGTTTAAAGCTGATCACTAAACATTATGGCAGGAGCCAGTTTCAGTATCAGAAGGTTGTATTATTGGCTTCAGAGAGCAGAGCTTGGCCTCCATCCAAAAGAACAGCAAGCCACAAAAAGATCATCGCTAAAGAAGCTGGTTGTATACATGTAGCATGCTGATGGAAAGTCGAGTGGAAGGAAAAAAACTGGAAGATGGTGCAAAAGAAGCAGGGACAACTGCAGATTTACGATTGTAAAGGAAAGCCCGTTAGAAGCAGAACTGGACCGTTGTTTAGTCATTGCTAAAGAAGCTGGTGGATCAGAGTGCCTTCTCCAAGCACTTTCATAGAAAGTTGAGTGGAAGGAAAAAAAAGCGCACCAGCAACAGGGATAAATGGCCGCTGCTTTCAGAGGATTGTGGAGCAGAATCCAATCAAGAACTTTTGAGGAGCTTAATATGGACGAAGCGAGGCTAGAGTCAGAACATCAAGATCCTCCATGTGGGCTGAGGAGAACCAGAACCGGACTGTTGCTCATTTCAGATGAAAGCTTGGAAATCCAGGTCTGAAGGATTGAGTGGATAAGCGGGGCAGACCAGAATCCAAGCTGCTGGAGGTCAGTGATGATCTGGGGGTACCAGGTCAGCTGCTGGTTCTGGTCCGACTCATCCATCTACCCGGACATCTTGGAGCTTTATGGAAATGCCGATTCCGTTTTCCAGCAGGACTTGGTACTGACCCACACTGCTAATAAAAAAAAGAAAAAGAAAAAAAGAAAGAAAAGGTACCAATGCCTGCTTACATCACCATGGCAACAGCTGCTAATGGGCCAGACCAGAACCACATAGAGGATCTATTGTAAAGAGGAAGAACCAACGATGGTTTGTTGTTATGAAAGAAACCTGGGCTTCCAGAACCTCAGCAGAACGGATGCAGGAGTTCACGCAAAAGAGAGCCCAGAATAGGAAACGAGAACAGAACCTGGAGGTTCTGCTCTGTAGGTCCACATTTCTGCATTTAAAAACCCTTTTATTGGTCTGATGTGATGTAATAGGAATCATTAAACTAATGTTTGTTATTAATCTGTGTAAGAGCTTAAAATCCTGAGGCGAACCTGGATGGGATGTTCTGTTTAAGGTTCTGGTGACGCTCACCTCAGAGGAGTCGTGGACGAGTTGACCGACTGGGACGTTTTCAGCGTTCTGGACCTTTTAAGGGACAGAAATGAGTCGGCATCAGCCAAGGGAAAAAAAAACAAAACCAAACACGGCAACGGGTCAAACGTAAAGCCGTGTGAAACTGCTCTCACGTGGAGGGCTGGGAGGTCCAGCCGAGGCTGAGTGGGGGTCTGGTGGATTCGGTGCAGTGGGACAGCAGGGTCAGGTAGCGGGGGATCAGAACCTGCTGGCCCAGCTTGCTGTTCAGGGACAGCTGGGCGTTGAAGCTGTACCTCTTCAGGTGGAGGATGAGAACTCTGGGGGGGGGGGGGGGGGGGGGGAGAACGAAACGGAGATCAGCTGGTTTCTGTCGAGCAGATACGATATATCGCGGTACTACGATTCCTACTGTAAGTATCGTGATTTTTAAAACTGAATTTTTCAAATTCTAAATGATAAAATAAAAATCCATACATTGCTTTTGAATATAGATACCACAGGAAATAAAGTACTGCAATAAATCAGTGCAAAAATCAGCCTAAATCATTAGAGAGGAAATAATTAGTTTAGCTGCATAACTTTTGGTTTAAAACAAGATTATTTAGCATGATTACTTCTCGTTTTTACTTGGTTAATTATAACAGATGATTTTTTTCTCTTTTGGTTTTTCTTATTTTATTTTGACCTGGGGGGGGGACAAAACTGTCTTTGTAGCGCCGCCCTAAAGGTAAAAGTCTAAAAGAGTTTGTGTCCAGGATGTGCGGGGTCTGCAGACACACTTAGCTGACCCTTGACCTCCACAAGTCCTAGATGGAGGGAAGGCCAGACGTTACATTTGTTACATTTAACTGTTGAATTAAACGGTAGAGATTTTGACTATACAGTCCTACCGCAACTGCGCATTTTGATGATGTCATCTAGGTGTGCCTAAGTACTTTGTACCAGGTACGCAAGGAGGATAAATACTGATGTTCAGTGTTCGCATTTACACTAAAAAATGTATTGGTTTATTACTTAACGGAAAAGCAACCTGTTGAACTTTGAAGCCGTTTCAGTTCAAATATGTGCAGCTTTATTTTAATGCGTTGTTAAATTTATGAATAAAGTAATCAGGAAAGCAGAAAAATGTTGAACTTTGTTGTTGTTTTGTTTTTTTACAATATTTAGCTTTTATTTGATTTAAAATATCTTCATCTTTATTCATGTTATGGGAACTTTTTTGTTGCATTTTTGGGAAAAAAGATTTGAATATTTTTTAAATGCATTTTGCACAAAAAATGTTCTTAAAATTGCATTCGACACTTTTTTTGAAGTTGTTTTTCTGCTGCAATGTACCTGGAATGCTAGAATGCAAATTTATCATCATGTCATTTTGACACATAAACAGAAGAAAAGAATATATCGCAATAAATATTAGTGCACATGCTTTAGATTATATTGCAATATAGATTTGAGGGCGTATCGCCCAGCCCTAGTGTGGACTCGGCGGTACCTGGGCAGTCTGCTGAACTTGTGGGTAACAGTTGCCGATTTGCCGCTGCACTTCTCACACGAGTATTCAATCTCCTCCATCTGCAGAAAGATTACATGTTAATGCTGACGTCTTCAGCCGATACAGCAGAAATACTGATGATGATGACGACGAGGACCCACCCTGAAGAAGAGGTCCAGGGAGTCCTGGATGGAGCGAAGCGGCAGCGTTCTCTTCCTGCGCGGCAGGTCGATGGACAGGTCGTTGAACTGTTCCCGTTTGGTCACCACCTCGCCGCAGCTGCAACACCAACAACGAGCATCACAGCCTCCGAACCAAAACATCCGTGCCAGAGATGATCCGAGGAGGAAGAGGAGGAGGAGGAAGCCTCACCACTTGCAGGTGATTGTGTGCTGCACCTCGAACTCCATGTTGACGGCCACGGGGCAGGTGTAGATGCGGGAGGTGTCGGCCTCGTCGCCGGGCTCCCCTTTAGCCTCCGCAGCGTTTTCAGGCGGCGGCGAGGAGGCGGCGTCGTTCGCCAGGCTTTTGTTCATTTTCTCCACGTCGTCCTTCAGCTGATCCAAACACTGACTCAGAAACTCGTGAGCGTCCTGATCGACAGGGTAGCAGGTGGACATTATTGGACATAGATATTCTGATTCTAGAACAGCACCGCTCATGGTGGCAGCAGGTTTGGACAATCCTTCCTTCTGGTTCTGGATGATGTACAGCAGGAAAAGATCTCTGCTCCGACTTTTAGACATTCAGTGCCAATTAGATCCATTTCCTTCTTTTGACGGCCAGCTCAGCTCAGCCTTTCACTTAAAAGCTGCATTTCTTTGTGTGTTTTCCATGACAACTACCAGTAGCGACATCATCTTTCCCCACATGTCTGCTTCACTTTTGAGCTTCCTGCTATAGTGCCCCCTAGAGGCCGTTAAGTCAGTAATCTCTAGTTAAATACTCCGCAGTAACTTTACACCAGAAAAAAAAGACGAGAATCAGACTCTTACGTTTCAGCCAGAACGAAAACAGGAAATCTTACATTCTGCACGTTTCCAGAGAAGCGTTCGGCCGTGGAGGAGATGGCGTTCTTCACCTTCCTCAACAGGTCCTTCTTGGTCTCTGGACAGGCCACATCCTTTTTCACCATCAGGTGAGCGAAACGCCTGCACAGAGCGAGGATGCAACACGGGCCGGGGTCAAAGTTCTGCACAAGATGGCTTTCACTGAAGCAGGAAGACGACCGGCTCACCTGAGCAAGGCGTTGACCGGCACCTTCTTCCAGGTGATGCTCTGCTTCAGCATGTCATTGGAGAACGACGGGAGGCTGAAGAGCGACTGAAGGATGGCGTTCATGTAGCAAGTGTTGCCCAGATTGGAAAACCTGCATTTTTTTGGGGGGGGAGAAAACGTTATAAAAATAAATCAAACTAATTTCTACTTCGATTCCCTCCAGAACAGGAGTCCGCAAGTTTTATAAACCCAAGAGCCATTTTAGCCCAAAGTAACATAACATTTATGTAAGTAAAATAACATTTAAAGCAAGTATTAAACACACTTGTCACTAAGCCCACATTTCTTCAGTAAAATGTTTTGTATTATTCGTCTGATGTAAGAATCTAATCTTAAATGTGTTTTCATTAGATACAAGCAGAAAATCATCGTGATTAACAGAAATGTCTGTCAGTCGATACAAAGTGTTTGACTTCACAGCTGATCGAGTTACTGACACTAATTAACTTATAAGATTCTAATTAAGTAAGATAAACCTGGTAATCTGTAGGAAATATTACAGGTACTTTTAGTGTCATTTTATTATGGAGATTAAATGCAATTCTTCCATTAATACGCAAATCTGCATTTTCTTATTATATCTATATTACAAAATCACAAATTGGTTCTTAACCAATGTTAAATAAAGTTATTAGGAGCCAATGTGGAAGCTCCAAAGAGACACAGGTTGTAGACCCCTGCTCCAGAAAAACGGTGCGACTGGATAAAGTAACAAAACAACAAAAAATGCATTTACCCCTGCAGGGGGGGCTGTGGCTGGGCAAGACTAGAGGGTCTCTGCTTGTTCCAGCCTCCATAATCCAGAGACGGTCGGACTTTCTTGAAGGGAGTCGAGTGGTTGGGGAGCATCAGGCTCCTCTTGCTGGTGTTGGTCTGTGCAGTGCTGGAAGCTCTGAGATACGAACAATAAACGCGTCACAGTCTTCGTTAAGAGCTAACGAGCCAAGATCGCCCGACCTTAGAGGAACCCACCTGTCCAGAAACGAGTGGCTGTAGTCTTTAGTTCCAGATCGGCTGCCGTAGAACGACGTCGGCTGAAGAGGAGCGGAGCCCAGCAGAGCTGCAGACCAACGAAGAGAGCTGCTGTTAAACGTAAAAGGATGGGGAGGAAAAACCTAAAAACGTATAAATAGATTTTGTTTTAAAAGGCTTTTAAAAAACACGTTTCTGTGGATAAACAAGTTTAGAGCCCACACCCTCTGAAAAAAAAAAATTTGCACTTCAATATAATGACGATGACTTCTGACAGGATCTATGGAGAGAGCTACAGATTAGGGTGATGGCAAGGAGGCCTCCAACCTCAAAGACTTGAAGCTAATCTTTTTTTATTATTTGATTTTTTTTTAAGTTTAAGCTCATCATTTTCAATTTTTTTAATGGGCTCATCTTTTTTATAATTTAAAAAAAGAAAAATCTGTTTGTATTGTATTTAAACATTTAATTCTAAAACTGTTTTACTTTTTAATTAAGCTTATCAATAATACATTTTAATAATAAATTAATACAAAATAAATGTTTTAATTATTTAAAAAAATTTTTTTAGACTTTTAGACTTAACATTAACATTTTTATTTTAAAACTTCAGACATGGAGCTTATCTTTTAACTTTTTAATTAAGCTCATTAATAATCCAAAATGATTTAAAAACATATTTTTAGACTCGATCTTTTATGTTTTTATTTTAACATGTTTAACATGTTAATGTTTATTTTAACATGTTTGTGTTTTTATTTTAACATTGACATTTTTATTTTAAAACTTCAGACTTGGAGCTTATCTTTTTACTTTTTAATTAAGCTAATCTTTAATCCAAAATAAATATTAAAATTATTTTAAAACATTACTTTTTTACACTTGAGGCTCATCTTTTATGGGGGTCATTTATTTTAAAACTTAAGACTTGGAGCTTATCTTTTTTAATTTTATTTATATTTTTTTAAAAATTATTTCAGACATTCATATATTTTTAGATCTGAACCTAGTCTTTTGGAGTTTTTTTTAATTTTCTTTTAAAACTTTTTTTAGACCCAAAGCTCTTTTTCTTTTTTTAACTCTTCATTTTTATTTAAAATTGTTTAAGATTTGAAGCTCATCAGTAAAGATAGATCATAATAAAATAAAAACATGCATATAGCTGCTCAGCTGTGATAAATACAAATAAGATTTTTTAATTGATTATTGATACACCTGGAACATTGTCAATACATTTTTCATTTTCTGCCAGAAATAAACTACTTAGTAGAATAAAAATAATTTAAATCTGCCAGAGGTAGAAATAATTTAGACTTTAACTGGATCTATTTATGTTTTTCTGAATGAAAAATTAACCATCCCACGCCTCACTGTAGAATAAAGAATCATTACACCCATTGTAGTCCTAAAATATGATAAGATAACAAAGAAGAGAGAACACGAGGATAAAGGATTGTGGGCGGAGTCAGAACTAGAGAGGCATTAAAAAGCCTCGCTGCAACGATCCTGAAACAAGAAGACAGCAATGAAAGATGTGAAGTAAGTAGTAAGTCAGTATGGTTGATCTTCTCAGGATCTCTCAAGTCATCAAAGTTACAAGAATTACATTTATCTGGTAAAAGGAATAGTAGTAAAAAAAACAAACAAACAAGAAAGTCCTCACAACTGTACTCAATGAGCTAAAGCAGTGGTTCCCAAACTATTTCTGCTGGGCCCCCTTTGGTTTATAAGAAAATGATCACGTTCGAGCCCAGCGTCATTGGATTGGGTTCATCGAACATCTCGGCCCTCTTCCTTCAAAAAGATGCAAATCACATCTGGCATTTTAAAGACCCTGGACAGCCCCTTCCCCAATGACTCGCTGTGGAACAGAGCGGCCGTCTGTCGGAGCCCCTTTTCTCCCACAGCGCCACAAAACTCTGGGCTTCAACAGGTTTTGTTTTGATGTAGTCGCTATAAAATCCCTATATGTCTGTTGACATCTCATAAATGCTCATATTGGACAGAGGAATAATGCGTCCGTAGTGCAGGGAAGTTTGTGATCCTCTGCAGTTGTGAGAGGTTTGTCACACTTTGCCAGTATGTACAGAACTAAATATGAGCCGATTGAGTAGGGATGTAAGAAAAAATAAATAAATCGATACACCGATATATTGCGATATTTTATTTCCCGACATTGTATCGATATTCAAAACAAAAATATCAATTTTTTTTGTTGTTGAATGGAACTATTAATGACGACAGTAATTTTTGAAGTAAAATTAAAAGTATAACTGGTAGTTTTGTGGCTGTTTTTTACCTTCTTCGTTCCAGTGGATCAACTAGATCTAGTAATAAAACTGAATGTGTTAAAATATGAAACAGGTTGGAGTGTTTAGAATGATGGGACAGTTTTCCTACTGTTAAATTGTGTTTTAAAAATCACAATATATAGTCTTACTCATAGTATCGCGATATATCGTATTGCCTCCCCTGTATCGCGATACATAGATCACCAGATTTTTGCCAATACGCATCCCTACCATTGAGCATTTGTAGGCGTTTGGTGGAACAAAACCAAAGACAAGTTATGCTTTGTCATATTTTCTACTCTTTGGCTGGGAAGGAAGTTGGTTTACAAAATTTGGCGATTTTTCTGTATTCTGCTTTGCGTTTATGTGGGAGCCTCGTCAAAACCCTGTTCTATTAGCTTTTAAACTTTATCCATTCATACCACTGTGCTATGGGATGTTTCCTGCTGAGGCATGGAGACGGCGGTCTACCTGAGCTCCTGTTCTCCTCCGTCTGCTTCAGCTTGTCTTTGCAGCTCAGCAGGTACTTCCGGGACGGGTCCGAAGTGGCCTTGTTGTTGCTAAGAACCAGAAATGATAAAAACTCTTGCTCTTTGTTTGCTTTCGTTTTTAGCAAAACAGAAACACGCTTAATGCGCCCACGGCTGCTGCTCCTGGACTCACCTGGAGGAGTCGTTCTCCTTGGGGTAGTCCTCCGTTAGGTCGCTTTCCGACGTCAGCAGCCTCTTCCTCTTCTCCCCCCTGAAACAAAAACAGCAACACGAAGCTACACTAAGCTTGGACCGAACACCGTGAGGTTCAGAAACAAACGACGGAGCCTCCTCCCCACCTGTTTTCAGACAGACCGCCGCGGGTCGGCGTGGAGGCCGCTCTGCTCGGGCTGCTCAGAGGTTTGCGCGGCGTCGAGTCGTCCCGGCCGTCTGCGCTCTGCCGCCGCGGCGTCGTAGTAGTCTGTACGTTTGAGACAAACCTTCAGCCTTCCCCTCGTTCTGAGCATGCTCAGGATTTAAAGTGCATCACTCACCTGTCGTTCCCCGGACGGGCTGTTCTCGTTTTTCATCGAGCGGTTACCGAGGACGCCGAAGTTTGCGCTGCCATGGGACGATTTCAAAACTGAGAAGCATAAAGAGAAAAAAAGTGCAGGAGTGTGAGCTGCTGACACCGATGATGAAGCTAGACTCATTTCTGAGGCTGCAGCAGTTCCTGGAGCATTAATCATACAAACATTCGATTAGACCTGATAGACTGCATTTAAAAAAAAAACCTAAAGCTTCCTCCAGGAGTGCATGCTGCATTAATAAAGACTAATTCAATTATTTTTCATTAGAATATAAATGTCACGGTTTGCTGCTTTCAGGCCACTTCCTAGTTTGTGATGTCTCCAGGCTCCCATAGCTGAAGAACAACCTTTGCCTTTCTCTGAAAATAAATCAAGTTTAGAATATCTTCAAAATTATTTTAACTTCATCTCGTGATGCCGCTCATAACATCTTAATAATTAATTTTGGTCAGAAAATGACTTTAAAAAAACTGTTACAATTAACTGAAGTCTAATAAAATGCTATTAGGTGGAGCAAACCTGCCACCTGCTGGCTGAAACTGTTCCTGCAGGTACCTTAAAGATGAAGACAGACAGACAGACTTGGTTGACCAAAAAAATGCTACATTTTAGCACGATAAATGGGAAAAATATATATTATAACACAAGCCACTAGTTTGTTTACCATTTTTAGGTTCTTAGTTTTAAGTTTAATGCTTTTTTTTTCAATAAAACAATAGTTTTACATTTTCTGTGACTAATAAAAGTCGGGTTGAGTATTTTTTTGTGTGGTTCTAATGGAAATTCTTTTTAGCCACTTTTATACGACTGCCGTAAAAAAAAAAATCACTGCTGGTGGTTGAATGTTCTCCACCTCACAATTCGCCGCCACCTAGCGGTGAGAGTACGAATAACAACAGGTTTGGGTATTACATTCGGAAGCTGTATTTTCTGTAATAGACTTTGTAGAAAGTTACTGTTCAATTTTAAAAACCCTAATTAGCAAAAGCATGAATAAAACACCTGAAACTGGGAAAAAAAATTATATTATGCCCGATTATGCCTAGAGTTGCTAATTTGCATTATACCTGAGTTATTATACAGTATGTTTTTTTTTTGTTTTTTTTTACAAAACGTGATATTTTTTATACTTAATTTAGCCTCTGCTTGACATCGACATCTGAACCGGACGACGGTGAGTTATTACCCGTTTTCCCCGGCTTCAGCTTCTCCAGGTATTCCTTCGTCCTCTGAACCAGCGGTGTGGGCATTTTATCCAGGGTGATGACACTGTTGTCCCTTAGGGTCAGCATGATCCGGTTCAGGTTCTGAGAAAAGCTTTTCACGTTCTGATTCAGCTGAAGGCAGCAAAAAAACAATACAGTTTAAATACAAATGGTGGCCAATCACCAACAGCCCATCCAAATCGAAGCCTACCTGGAAGGTCTTGG
Source organism: Valencia hispanica (assembly GCA_963556495.2). Classification (NCBI taxonomy): domain Eukaryota; kingdom Metazoa; phylum Chordata; class Actinopteri; order Cyprinodontiformes; family Valenciidae; genus Valencia; species Valencia hispanica. The sequence goes on from OY747707.1 coordinate 3,558,214, forward strand.
AGGCTCCACCGCTGCTGTACCTCACGCAGAGGTGTACTTTGTTGTCCTTCTCCAGAATCTCAAACGTCCCCTCTTTCCATTTGGTGGTGCCCAGGTCTAAGCTATTGAACCGGATCTTAACAGTAACACCACTGGAGAGTTTGGGCATGAAGGTCGCCATGGCTCGCTATCCCAACGGCGCGCTCTGTCCCGTCGATCGAATCCTAAAACAAGAGGTTTTGTGTCAGCAAATCCGAGAGAAACTTTAAAGGTTTAACCTCGTCCGGTAATTATGAAGCAAACGGGACGGACAGCGACAGTAGCTAAGGCGGTGAAGTCGGCTCCTCAAAGCCCGAGGACTCGGTTCTCAGCTGGTTGAATACAAATGTAGTCGGACAGACAGACAGAACAGTAGGTGTGTGCCGAGTCACCATAAATCGATTATTAACGACTCAAACGTGTCGAATAATCCAGTATTTTTCATTGAAATTAAAAGAGGAAAAACAGAAAAGTCTGGCGTGTGTGGCGTACAGAGCCATATTCAGTTGATTTTCATTATTACTATTGTTATTACTATTATTATCAGTATCCTATCAGTATCATTATTATCCTTATTATTAATATGGTTATTTTGGTACTAAGATGATTTACATGTTCAGTTTGGGTACCATTCATGTTCTACATGTAATCATAATTTAATTCTAAGACTGGAAGAAATTGTGATGCAGTAGGGTGAAATTGCTAATTCCGACCAGCAGAGGGCGTGTTCGCTACACGGTGTGTGGAAAAGTTAAGCGTTGCGCTAGACCGCGGCGTACAGCCGTTAGAATCGAGCCCACACATTTCAGTTACGTTGTGTTTGAGAGTGTGTGGTGAACGAATGATATTAATTGTATATTTTGTGCTCTCTGCAGGGTTACAAATAAATAAATAAAAAATCTTTAAATTAAATGTGTAGTGGAGGTCGGCTACGCATCTGTACCACGCTACACGTGCAGCACTGACATTTTTTAGGAGACGGACCGGCGGGCAAAACTATTTCGGCCAGCAAATATTTCGGCCTTTAACGGTGCGTTCACACCGAACGCGTTTGAGGCGTCAGGTTTACATGTAAAGTCAAAGCAGAAGCTGCGTCGCAAAAAACGCATTTCTGCTTTAGATTCGCGCGAATGAAACGTTTGACGCAAGTCAGAAAATACGCGCCATTGTATGTGGTGCATTTTGTGCATTCTTGCGTCACGGGCGTTTTTGCGTCTGCCGGTGAAGTTGAAAAATCTTAACTTCGGCGTCGGTTTTCGTCACGTCAACCAATCAGGAGCCTGGTGACGTGGTGATGCTGTGACCCAGTTCACGGGGTCAGGTGCGGCATAATTCATTCATTCAACATGGAGGAAATAGTGATAACGTCCGTGGCTAATCACCCCGAGCTATACGACACCAGCTGCTTTCTCTACAGAGACAGGAATAAAAAGCAAAAAAAAAAAAAAGCATCTTGCAACAACACAGTCTGGCACTAGCTCCTCCCACAAGTTGCGCATTTCTGGCTTGACGTGCGTCGAGGTGCGAATGTTGAAGCGTCAAACTTTGGCGTGCGGCGCGTTTTTGGCGCTTTGGTGGGGGGGGGATTATGGCGTATAGTTCTGTACTGTGACCTCCTGCGTTTTTGACGCACGTTTACCACTATTCGACCTTTCGGGGAAATTTGAGCGAAACCTTCCAGATACGCGCGAGACAGGGTCGTTTTCGGGGCCCATTTCAGGAAGCAACGGGGTGCCTGTGTACGTAGGTGGAAATGGTCCGATGGAGTCAGCAGACGTCGCCAAAACAATCAGTTTAGTAAAATTAATTAATTACTTAAAAAAATATGAAGAGTTGCTGGCGAAGCGGTTTATAACAAGCAGCAACAAGCCCTGCTTCTTCTTCTTCCTCTGGTTATTTCTGCTGCTCTGTGCGCTGATCAGTGACGCGGACGTCTTGAAACAACAGATTTACCAACGTCAGAAAAACATCTGCTTAAATTAACCCTTAAGTTCTGATAGTGCAAACAAGCATTTAGTTGTGAAAGAAGCGTCTCTGTTGTTGGGCATCAAGTTAGCAGCAGCAACATGTTCCACGTTCTCGGTTCTGTCCGGGGCGTCCTCCCCGAGCTGCAGCTCATGTTTACCAGACATTAGCCCAAGTGGAGCTTTAAGTCTGAAACAGGAAGGAAATGTCCTTCATTCCATCCCATAATATGTGGCGGAGAGGAGCGTACTCATAGCTGGTAGATTAGTTTCTGTGTATGACAGGTGGCAAACATCCCATTGGTCAATCTGACGCAAAAACTATGAAAACGCTGAAAAGTGACAGTTCTGTATTAAATTGACAGCGGAAAAAAACAAGACTGGAATATAAACTTTAAGTGTCTTTGGGAGATTTTTGTGACTTAAAAAGGGAGCCATTGTTTTATTTTAAAGTCATTTCTGCAATGGTTGACTTGTAAAAGCTGATCTTAAGTTTATTTAATTTTTCTTTTTAACCACATAGAACAGGAACACTGAAATATGTTAAAATCAAAAGTCTTCTTTAAGTAAACAGAAAATGACTGACGTGTTTAAGGAGTGGACCTAGTGAAAATATAACCTTAATACGATTATGAAGGATATTTTAGACGTGTGTTGCTTTTATTTATTATTTGACATGAACAAAAGACAGAAGATCAATTGGTGTGGATACGATTAATGGGAACTGGATGGATTTAAGAGAAGAAAGAAAAAACACCCTAAATGGGGTTAAAATAAGCAACAAAAATAATCGTTCTATAATCAAATTGGAATATTGAGGCACCCAAGATGAAACAACGAGGAGGATGTTGTTCTAATCGGTTGCGAATAAAACGGTTACAAGTTTCCGTTTTTTAACTAGGGATGTCCCGATCACATTTTTTTATTTTATATCCTCCCCACAGCTTTCCTAAAGACAGTTTTTCCTGTCATTGGGTCTGAATTGATTCAAATAGTGAACTCAGGGCTCCATCTTGGGGCCCCTCTTATTTAATATCTACATGCTCCCACTAGCACAGATTATAACAAGATTAGCTACCATCACTATTTAGATTAGTAGTGGGCGATGGAAACGGTATAAAGGCAAAAACATTACAATGACTGTGCATTTTGATGATGTCATCAAGCTGTGCCTACATACTTTGTACCAGGAGGAGGATTAATACTGGTGTTTGTATTTACACTAGATATCGCAAGTTACAATTTTTTTTACTTCTCTATTTAACGGAAAAGAATTATGTGCAGCTTTATTTCTTTGAGACAATAAATTTGCAAGCAAGTGAAAAAGGAAAGCGGACAATTTTGAACTTTGTGTTTTCATGACATTTAGCTTTTATTTTATATAAATCTTTATTTATGTTGTGAGACTTTTTGTGTTGCATTTTTTTGTGTGAATATTTCTTAAATGCATTTGGCACAAATAAATGTTCTTTTAAACATTTTTAAAGTTTGGATTGTGAGAATGTTCCATAACTGTAATTTTGACATATATAACCGGAAGAAAAGAATATATCACAATAGATATCGTTACTGCACACGCATTTGATTATTATTGCAATATAAATTTGAGGCCATATATCGCCCGGCCCTTATGCAGATGATACTCAGCTCTACATTACAATCTCACCAGGTGACTCTGAAGCCATTCAAACCCTAAGTAAATGCATCGACCAAATCAATGGATGGATGTGTCATAACTTTCTCCAGCTGAACAGAAACAAAACTGAAGTAATTACTTTTGGACCCAAGGAGGAACGATCAAGAGTCAGCACACAGCTTCAGTTAATCCAGCTAGAAACGACTGATCAGGCCTGAAATCTAGGTGTAGTGATGGACTCAGACCTGAACCTCCAGGGTCACATAAAGGTCAATAACAAGGTCAGAGTTCTATCACCTGAAGAACATCTCTAGGATTAAAGGACTGATGTCGCAACAGGACCTAGAAAAACTCATCCATGCGTTTATCTTTAGTCGGATTGATTACTGCAACAGCGTCTTCACAGGTCTGCCTAAAAAGTCAATCAGACAGCTGCAGCTGATCCAGAACGCTGCTGCTCGTGTTCCTCACTAGAACCAGGAAAGTAGAGCACATCACCCCAGTTCTAAAGTCCTTACACTGGCTCCCTGTAGCTCAGCGAATAGACTTCTAAATACTTTTACTAGTTTATAAATCATTGAATGGCTTAGCACCAAAGTATGTTGAAGATCTACTGTTACTATAGCAACAGCTATGCTAATAAAGTTAACTTGACCTTTTACCAGAAGAATCTGCCCTCTAAAAAGTGGAAGACAACACATGGTTGGATGTAATAACAGATTTCTAGGATAGTTTCTAGTTTCTGAACTCCGACTCCCAAGTGCCACAGTTGAAAAGGAGGCGTCCGGGATGCAGAGCAGGACCAAAAAGGAGAGAGAGGAGGAGGAAGTTCAAAGCGGCTCAACATTGGACAGGCAGGTGAGTCGGGTTGATGATGAACGGACGGTTGGACAAAGAGAGAGAGCAACAGGAGGATGGATGGAGGAATTGTTTATTCATATTCTGCTCCACATTTATCAGATGTAAAACATTCGTACGTTTTTTTATATATAGTTTAACATGAAAACATTTCTCAATAAGTGGTTATATTCAATGAGGAAGCAAATTAAGCATTTTAAGATGTGAAGTGTAGAGCTGTGGGTGAAGTAACCCAGCGTTACATCTAGGCTTCATAGATCTAGATTTGAGTGACAACACGGTCCATGTTGACCGGAACCAACGCAGGAGGTCACAGTACAGAACTATACGCCATTACCCCCCCCCAAAAAAATAATAATAACCCCCTGAGAGGACGCTGGATTTCCCAAAGTGGGGGAACTCGTCCCGTTTCTCTTGGCTTATTAACGGGTTAACGCGGTTGGCGGTAGCTAGCTCTGACAACTCTCCGTCGCTGCGTTTGGTTTGCGCCGACTTTGGGATTATTCAGACGGACCAAGAACGTTCCCGCCCGGAGCAGCGCTGGTGAAAAAACACCGACGCCCGCTTAAGACGTCTGGGGGGGGGAGCGGGGTAACTCCGCCTGGTTCTCCGCGGAAGCTGAATGGATGGAGGAGGCCGACATTAGCGGAGCTGCTAGCATCGGCGGCTAGCTACGCCTGGTTGTAAGTCGGTGATGGAAACGGGGGTCACGGCGCCGTTAACCCGTCGGTTCTTTACCTGGAGACGGTGGAGGACGAGCCTTCGGACGTCCAGAATGTGGCGCGGTGTTAGTGGGTGGTCCTCCGGGAGAAGAAAGTTAGTTCAGCCGGCATTCACCTGCTCTCCGGTGCGTCTCTTGTTGACAGTGAACGCGACGCTTCGCAGCAACTCGCGATGATGGCGGGAATGTGAACATTCACAACGGTAAGGAGATGGTGGTGGGACGTCAGACTCTTTTCTGGGATCCACATTATTTCGCTTCATGCGGTAGGAAATGATCCGGATCTTTCGGCTTCTACATTACTTTTTCAAGCTTTAATATTTCGTTCAAGGTCGACTCTGATGTCTAAATTTCATTACTGATGATTAAAAAAAATCATAACTAAAGTTTTCAAAATAATACTTTAATAAATAATATTGTTGTGTATATATTTTTCTATTGTATTTTGCATCTTATGGTGAATTTATTTAATCTGTTTACTGTTACAAAGTAATGTATCTGTATATGGACTGCTGTTTAGGTTAACCAATTAAATATTAGGCTCTATGTGGCCAGTCATGGTGACAGCTTGAATTATTTCGTGCATGGGCTACAGTACAGGAAATATTAAATAGACAAACAAATATTTTAATAATTATGCATGCTGTTTGATACAAACTGAATTCAAATTTAATAAAGTATTTACGCATTTAATTTTAAAATATAGACAATTTTAGCAAATTATGAGTGTTTTTATATTTTCTGTTTGGGGTATTTAAAAAAAATGTAAACGATCATGTATGTAAGTAAATGTATGCATGTATGTATGTATGTAAATTATTTACTTGTTTGACCACAGTACATGTGGCTCATTAGTGGGTGTTAGGAAGTGAACCCTATTCAAGGTAATCATTCTTAACTAACTTTTTGTGCATTTATTTTGCTGCAACTTAGTTCACTTTGTACTTTTGTAAAACCTTTGTTCGTTATTGTACTGTAATACTGTCATTAAAAACAAATAGGAAATAAATTATACGCAGCAGAGAACCTGTGTTGCCCATTAGTTCGTGTGAAGGAATGAGCACTTTTAAGCCAGATCGGTCACGATCAACACATCAATAAAACGAGAACGGGGCTGCTCCGTCCTCTCGCGATATTTGTCATGTCCGTCTCTTGTTAGCCTCCATTGCTGAACAAAAACAGAGGATTGCTGTTTACTGGACGGGTAGCAGTCACTTTAAAAGTATCCGTCGTGTTTTAAGTAGAAACAAATTAAAAGTTTAGAGTTTGATTTTTGAGCTGATGTTTAGAGTTTCAAAGTAATTATTGGAAACCAGTGAGACGTCCAGAGAATGCTGACGACGGGAGCGGTGAGTGTTTAACATGAGCGGGATTTAGCTAGCTCTTCTCCCAGATTTTACCTCAACAAACCCGCCTTCTGGTGGTTTAAACACCATCGTTAACACTGGCTGGACTTATTTTACCCATTATTGGTAAATAGAAAAACTCCATGCTTGTTTTATGACTGCTTTGCTTCACCTAATAGAATCACAGCTCCACATTTTCTCTTTCATTTCAAAATAACGACCCACGCTTGTAGTCATTTGGGTCGGTTTTAGAGAATTGGGGACAACTGGTTGCAAACGTTGTTCTAATCGTATAAAAGTCTATATTTAGTTCTTGCTGAATTTACTAAGCCTTGCTCCACTGTTTTGTTTTGGAGCATTTTCAGAGGAACCGCCTGTTACATCCTGTTACAAAGACGATCTCTGTCACTTCCATTTAGGAGTTGTTAGACTAAAAAGAAAGAAGAAGAGGAAGAAATGGTTAATTGGGTGTAATTGCACCAAAAATCCCAAAAGAAAGCAGTTTAAAAGAAGGGTTTAATAAATTCTTCCATGGGTGTGCAGGACTCAAAGCCATGGTTCTCAAACTGTGGGGCGTGTTCCACTGGTGGTGCATTTGGTGGTACTCAGAAGGACGTCAACTGCAAACGGTTAAACCTTTTTTTTTTCATTAACCAGTTTTAAACAGTGATTGAAAAACACAACATGTAATCATGTGTCAGTGGAGATTATTTTAATAAAGTTTGTGGATGACTGTGTGGTAAATGTGGCTCCTTCATCAGCAGCACAAAGAATGAAAAATAGTACAAAACTCTTTTAAATGAGATAACTGAAAAATCCTGCAATTTATCCACCAGTTAGCAAATTAATTTTTTATTAATTATATTAACCATCGTTGGCAGGTTAAGCAGCTTCTTCTTATTTCTTTTTTTTTTTTAGACTTTTGTTAAATTTGGTGCCAAATTCTTGCAAAACCTTCAGGGAGAATTAAAAATATCAAAAACCCTGATCGATCGATTCGAAACTATATTTCCATACATAAACTAGTTGTTCATATTTTAGAAATGCAGTCGGGCAAAAAAGTATTTAACGGTCACTCATAGAAGAGCTTCTCAAAGAAGGAGTAACAGGTTTGTGAGGGCCAGAATCCTTGCTTGTTTGTAGGTGTTAAAAACTTATTTTCTGGACCATTATGCAAATAAATAGTTTAAAAATCATACAGTGGGATTTTCTGGATTTCTTTGTTTTTACATTATGTCTCTCCCAGTTGAAGTGTACCTATGATGAAAATTACAAACCTCTTGCACAATTGTTGGCTGCCAGATACTTTTTTGGCAGATTAGTTTCTGTGTATGACAGGTGGCAAACATCCCATTGGTCAATCTGACGCAAAAACTATGAAAACGCTGCAAAGTTACAGTTCTGTATTAAATTGACAGGGAAAAAAACAAACAAAGACTGGAGTATAAACTTTAAGTGTCTTTGGGAGAATGCTGCTTTTTATTTTCTATTACTTTGAATAGAAAATAATATATTCTCAGAATATAATTTCAGATTTTTGTGTAATTTCTGTCCTGTATGACTTAAAAATGGAGCTATTATTGTTATAGGTTTATTTTCTAATACAAAAGATGAATTATTTCTATTTAGATTTTAAAGTCATTTCTGTAATTGTTGACTTGATAAAGCTGATTTTAAGTTTATTTAATTTTTGTTTTAATCAGATAGAGCAGGAATACTTAAAACATGTTATAATAAAATGTTTTCTTTAAGTAAACGGAATATGATTGATGTCTTTAAGGATTGGAGCTATGGAGGACCGCCCCTGCCAAAATTGACAATAAATAGATAGTGGAAATAAATAAAAAAATATTTGCTTATTTGCACATTTAATTATTTATTTCCACAATTAATTTATTGCTATTGTTTTACTGATGTTTGTTCAATTTTATTTATTTATGCAATTATTTATTTATTTAAAAATATATTTCCAATTTTGATATATATATATATATATATATATATATATATATATATATATATATATATATATATATATATATATATATATATATATATATATATATATATATATATATATAAAGATGTGATTATGAAACATAATTCTGGACATCAATTGGTTTGGATGCTTCAATTAATGAAAACTGGATGGATTTAAGTGTAGAAAGTAGCCATGGAAGGAATGAAGAAAAAACCCTGAATGGGGGGAAAAATATGCAAAAACAATTATCGTTTTATAATCTAATCGAAATCGTGAGGCACCCAAGGTGGACCAGCTGTACTTTTTTGGTCAATGTTTGTTACATATAGTGTTTGAATTAAAGCCAAGTTACACTTATTAGTTCATAGTTGTTCTAGACCTTGGAGAGTGCAATAAAATAAAAATAAAAAACACGATTTCACTAAATAAAAATAGGCAGGAGGCCCCCGTAGGCTATGATGTGTGAATGGGTTGATGTTTATGTCCCGCGTTGTACAGGCTGTAACTAACGTGACAGCCCTGGCCCAGGTGGACCGAGAGAAGATCTACCAGTGGATCAATGAGCTGTCCAGCCCGGAGACGAGAGAAAACGCTCTGCTGGAGCTGAGCAAGAAGCGCGAGTCGGTGCCGGACCTGGCCCCCATGCTCTGGCACTCCTTTGGCACCATCGCCGCGCTGTTGCAGGTGAGCTCCTCGGCGCCAGTCCGTTTTAAAGCAGAGGAGAGTCCAGCTGACTTTTTTTTTTCTCCTGTTGCAGGAAATCGTGAACATCTATCCCTCCATAAACCCCCCGACTCTCACCGCTCATCAGTCCAACAGAGTGTGCAACGCCCTGGCGCTGCTGCAGTGCGTCGCCTCGCATCCGGAGACGCGGTGAGACGACGCCGAGGCAGCTGAGCAGATGATGTGGATGTTTTTTTTTTGTTTTGTTTGGTTTTTTCCTGCGTCGCGTTTCGGTGACGGCTGCTGTGATTCCTCTCCTCACCAGGTCGGCGTTCCTTGCGGCCCATATTCCCCTCTTCCTGTATCCGTTCCTGCACACCGTCAGCAAAACGCGGCCGTTCGAGTACCTGCGCCTCACCAGCCTCGGAGTCATCGGTATGCCGCCCTGCTGCTGAGGACATGTGTGGCTTCATGGTTTGTGTGCAGGTAATAAAACAATCTTTTTTTGTGTGTATTCTAGGTGCTTTGGTGAAAACAGACGAACAAGAAGTGATTAACTTCCTTCTCACGACTGAAATCATCCCGCTGTGTCTCCGGATCATGGAATCAGGGAGCGAACTCTCCAAGACGGTGAATAATCACGTCTTGCACCATGAGCTTTTCAGTGACCCTATTGTTGTATTTATATATCTATTTGTGGGTTGTGTGGTTCTCATTTTGCATTGTTTGGTTTGTTTTATCGTTGTTGTTATTGTTGTTTTTTTCCCCTCTCTTTGCCGTCCTGCAGGCGTTGAAGCAGACTACGATGTTTTCTTGTGTTTTCTACTTGGTACTCGGACACCAATTCTGAGCGCCACAAAGGACACGTTGAAAAAAAATAATAACCACGTCTGTTTTTTAATTTGTCTAACTTAGCGCCTCCTAACCCCTCGTTGAGGAACATGGACCGGTTTGAGCTGGATTCACCGTATTCTATCCAGATCATAAACTGAGACGCTTTCTGAAGCATTCCACACCAAACTAATGCAAGAATGGCTGTAATAATGACACGCAGGAGACTGAGGAGCTCAGCAGAGCTGTCTTGGGTTTCCAGACCAATATTCATGCTTATGGCAGGCCATTGGTGTATTTAATCTATATCCTCGATAACTGATGCCTCTTGGTGCCGAATAAATGGAGCTAGCTCCTTTTAATAGGGCTGGACGATACAGATAAAGCGTATCGATGACGAGAGAAATAACTTTGATCGATATCAATAACTATCAAAAAAAAAGTAGAGGTTTTAATGAAGGCAGCAACAATAAAAAAATTTTTATTGAAAGTTTGTAAGAAACAAAAACAAATCGAGTTAAGCAACCTGAGTGACAATGCAAATGTCCCCATACAGTCAGGGGATTTAAATGACGCGGGGCGTTCAAGCTCCTCCGTTCCTCCGCTCGCCGTGACCACCCTGTGTGCGGACTGAACATGCGCACAACTTTTTATTTCCATAAATCAATCCGCGGATAATGCGTGTGCCGAACCGAAGATATTGATCCGAACGGATCAATGATGATCCGTTGCACCACTATTGATGACAGTAATTTTTGTAGTAAAATTAAAAGTATAACTGGAAGCTTTTCTACAGTTGAATTCAGTAAAAAAAAAAAATCACAATATATCATCTTACTCATAGTATCGCCATACATGTCGTATCACCAGATTTTTACCCATAAACATCCTTATTAATCGCTTACTCAAAGGCAGCTCTAAACAGATGAGTTTTTAGCCGTGATTTAAAAGAATTCGTTGTTTCAGCAGCTTTGCCGTCGTCTGGAAGTTTGTTCCAGATTAGAGGAGCAAAGAAACTGTAGTAACAGTAGGTCTTCAACATACTTTAATGATTTTTAAACTAGTAAAAGTATTTAGAAGTCTTTTCTCTGAGCTACACTAATATGAGAATCTAATCTGTTTGTGAATGAAACCAATCTTTAAGTCGAGTAGTTGAACAGTGAAGTTTTTCATCCATCCATCCCATAATTCCTTCTTTTCCCTGACAGGTTGCTACCTTCATACTACAGAAGATCCTGCTGGACGACACCGGCCTGGCGTACATCTGTCAGACGTACGAACGTTTCTCCCATGTGGCCATGATCCTGGTGAGTTTTGTATCGTTAGGATTCGGCCCGGAGCTCCCGACCGCTCCGACATTCCCATCATTCTCTCTCTCTGTCTCTCTCTTTCTGTCTCTCTCTCTTTCTCTTTCTGTCTCTCTGCAGGGGAAGATGGTGCTGCAGCTCTCCAAGGAACCGTCGGCCCGTTTGCTGAAACACGTCGTTCGCTGCTACCTTCGCCTCTCGGATAACCTCAGGTAGAAAAAAAACCTCATAAGGGATACTTATTTATGCTATCATTTATTTATGGCTCTGTTTATGACATGAAAATCAGTTAGGAGCACTAGAGGGAGCCATGTTTACCACCAAACAGCAATTAGAAAATCCCATACAGTCGGGACTCAGGAGCAGCCGTTTATTTTATTTCCCATCCTGCCATTTTTGTTGCTGTTTGGACTAGAGAACAGAAAAATTTAAAGAGTTAAATTTTAACATTTCAATCAGTATTTAGAGGATTAGGATTTATTTGATGCAGCTCAGCAGAGGAAGGTTTTTACTGGGTCCTTATGAAGTCTCTCAATGTCTGGAAACGTGGAAATTTTCCAGGTTTGGAAAATTGTGGAAAATGGAATATAGAAAAATGTTTTCAGACATTTACTCTGAAAATCTGTTGGTTCGTCCATCCTTTAATCATCCATCTGTCCATCCAATAATTCGTCCATCTACGCAATCATCTATTCATCCTTTAATCATCCACCCGTCTGTCCAATCGTCCGTCCGTCCAATCGTCCGTCCGTCCAATCGTCCGTCTGTCCAATCGTCCGTCCGTCTAATCGTCCGTCTGTCCAATCGTCCGTCCGTCTGCCCAATCATCCATCCATCCTTTAATCATCCACCCGTCCGTCTGTCCAACCAACCGTCCGTCCAATCGTCCGTCTGTCCAATCGTCCGTCCGTCTGCCCAATCATCCATCCATCCTGTAATCATCCACCCGTCCGTCTGTCCAACCAACCGTCCGTCCAATCGTCCGTCTGTCCAATCGTCCGTCCAATCGTCCGTCCGTCCAATCATCCATCTGTCCAATCATCCGTCCATCTGTCCAACCAACCGTCCGTCCAATCATCCATCCGTCCGTCTGTCTGTCTCTCCAATCATCCGTCCGTCTGTCTGTCTCTCCAATCATCCGTCCGTCTGTCTGTCTCTCCAGTCATCCTTCAATTCATCCCTGGTTTAGTCTTTTTATCAGATCTCCAGTCTTTGAATCATTCCCGCGGCTGCTGGGAACTAAACGTTCTCCTTTCCCGTCTCTCTGCTCCTCCGACACACAGCGTGTCTCATTCCACCAGTCTCCTGCAGGAAAAGCCAGTGTGTGTTTTTAATGATTCTGACCAGCATGTTTCCATCTGCTGTCTGCAACATTCCTCCTTCCACCCGCCTCCGTTCCCGGACATTTCAGCGCACCCATCCTTGCAAACCGCAGGGAAATCTGATCGATTCTCATCAGCTGCTGTGATTAAGGAACTCCTCGTGCTGTTACTGCTTTTAATAGTGGAGCTGAAGTCTCACCGTCTTCATCCTGTGCTCTTAAGTACTCTGAGTACTTGTGGTATTAAAACTCCCTCTTTGGTTTACATTCATGTATGAAGCTTCTTCTTCGCCTGTGGCCTGAAAGGTTTCTACAAATCGGCTCAAATATCTTTGTCTGCTTCTGCTTTTACTTACCTAACCTCTGTGCGGCTTCTCGATGCTGTAGTGACAGATTAACTCATAATTTTGAATTATAAAATACAAGCAACCATCTAAAGAGCTTTTAGAGAAGTGTTCACACCCCTGTTGAAATACCCGACTAACCTGACATAAAAAATATGACCGCCTAATCTTTTACGTCCTTTAATGTGACAAAAAAAATTTTTGGGGGGAAAATATAAGAGAAAAATGTTGTGAGCCATTACTTTGTTGAGCACCTTTTAATTTAATTATATTTACAGTTGATCGTAATTCTCTGCTTAACCTGAAATACATAAAGTTCAGCTGTATTGGTCAATTTTCCAGCCATCCGTTGAGTGAAGCTGTAGTTTCCAGTAGATGCACCGATACTAACATTTTGGCTGGTATCAATGTCCGATATTAATATTGCTTTTATGGCCGATAACTTATATCTACCGACATTATTTATGTTTTCTTAACCTTTTAGATGCAGTAAAAAAAATAAAATAAAAAAGACCACAACACTGACATTGCTTCTCTGCATCTAACCGTCCCACAATGCTTTGCTGCATCACCGTCACATGACCAACCCCCTCTAGAAACGCAAACATCAACAAGACGGAAATAAACATCGATTATTAATTTCAGCTAGGGGTGGGTGAAATATAACCTTAAATCTATATTACGATATAATGTAAAGCGTGTGCGGTAACGATATTTATTGCGATATATTCTTTTCTTTATATATGTTAAAAATATAGTTTATGAATATTCTCACTATCCAGATACATTGCAGCAGAACAACAACTTCAAAAAAGTTTAGAATGTCATTTAAGGAACATTTATCGTGCAAAATGCATTTTAAATATGGTTTAAAATATTTCCCAAAAGAACACGACACAAGAATTCTCAAAAGATATTTTAAATAAATGAAAAGCTAAATGTTATTAAAAAAAACACAAAGTTCAAAATCGTCCGCTTTCCTGGTTACTTATTTATATATTTAATATCGCACAAAAATAAAGCTGCACATATTTGAATAAAAAATGCTTCAAGTTCAAAAAAATTTCAGTTAAATAGAAAACAACACATTTTTAACTTGCAATATGCAGCATAAAGACGAACATTGAACATCAGTATTTATCCTCCTTCGTGACAGCTTGATGACATCATCAAAATGCGCAATTGCGGTAGACCGTTACAGTCAAAATCTCTTATCATTGGCTAAATTTCACTAATTTCAGCCCTGTTTTACTCATCGGACCGACCGCGATATGTTAAAGTACAACCAACGATCGGCCGGTACCGAACTTAAGGCCGATATATTGTGCATATATAGTTTGCAGACGGGTTAAAAATGCTTATCAGTCAGGAGGAGGATGCAGGAAAGAAAAAAAAAAGTGATGGAAAGACAAAAAGTTGCTTCCTCAGGGAGGCTGAAGGAACTGCACACATCTCCAGGAATGTACGGCGGTATCGGACGATATCGGGCCAAATTTTCATATCTCTGCATCCCTTCACATTTCCATCAAATACTGGTTGTATTCTCCATGTGTGTGTATAGACTGAAGAGTCGGGTCAGAACGTGTTTCCGGGCCGATATAAACAAGCTGGAGTTTTTTTAGGCTGCCGCTCCATGAAACGACGGCGAGCATCACCAACAATAACGCCACGCCTGCAGTGAAACACGGTGGTGGCAGCATCATGCGCTGGGGTTCGTTTTCTTCAGGAGGAGCCGGGGGGCTTTTCTCAAGTTGGGTGAAATTCTGAGTAGTTCTAAATATGAGGCGGTTCCGATATATCGGCCCATCTCTAATGCGTACAGATCATCAGAGAGGAAAATAAAACCATATAAACACGCTATTGCTGTAAATCAAAGCTAAGTGTTATCTGGCTGATTTTGAAAGTTGGTAAAGTAGCTTTAAACGTTCATTAGAATCGCTTTCCTCTTCACCCTCCCAGCTCTCTTTCCACATCATGTCTTCATCCGTCTCGTCTGGTTCTGCTTGTTTCGGATGGTTTCGTGTTTCGCCCCTCTCCTGCAGTCCGCAGACGGAGTCGGGCTACTCTCCATTAGACCCGGAGTCCATTTGGGAAGTATCGGGAATGCTTCCTGCAGGAGGAACAGCCTCCATCTTTTTTTTTTCTTTGATCATTAGCTGCTTTGCTCACTTTTCTGGTGCAATGTGGAGGACAAAAGAAGTGTCAGGTCTTTAAAAAAAAATGATGCAAAAAAAACCAGGATAACGTCCATCCTGAAACCCCGACACTGGATCTAAGAGACGCTTCATTCCTTAAGGGGACCATCTGCTCTGAATTCAAAAACCCGACGCAGTCAAGACAAGAAGAAGAAGAAGGCCGCTTTTAAGATGTTCATTAGCGTTAAAGAACTTCATACATTCAAGAAAAAAAAAACAATAGGTCCAAGTTGTTGGGGTCTTTGGTTTTTCTTTGCAGATCCAGCCTGAAACTGACAAAAGTTGAGCAGAAATCAGTCAGAAGCTGCAGCAGCCTCACCCTGTCGACTCTAGTGGATCACAGAAGAAATCATTATGTTCCACTATATATGGAAAATATTTAATTAGGAAACTACTGTTGAAAATTGTCACAACTATAAACCTGTTTTATACTCTTTAAAAGTCTGGGTGTGTTTACACGCACATCTAAATGGAGCTTTTGGCACAAAAAAAAGAAAAGCCTTTATCCCCGTTTACGTATCAGTTAGTAAATCGCGACACTAGGTGGCGACCTTTGCCCTTTTGACATTGACCTTCCTCCTCAGCTTACCTGGAATTCTGTTTACATGCAGAGAAATTTGGTTTTCTGGCCGCGTTATCTGGGTGTCTTAGCTCGATTAATCGTAGGCCGGTGCGGCTGGACTCCAGCCGGACTAAAGAACGAGGCAATGATTGGGGTTTCTCTTGCTGCAGGTAAACGCACCGAGTCTTCAAACAGTTTGTGGTCGACTTTATGCCGGGCTTTTAGCTTTTTTTCGAATCGCCTCGGAGCTAAAATCCCTTTAGCTCCCTGTTAAACCAGGTCGTCATAGAATTATTGAAACTAATGGAAACGAGCCGTCTGTGTGATAGACTGCGGGTAGCAAAGAACACCAAAGGTTCTTTCGTAATCCGTTGTGTGACAGAGAAAAATGGATTCATCCCTGGAGTTTGAACTAAAACGACCAGCAGAATACCTGGTGAACTGTTGATCTACCGGAGAACCTTTCTTCCAATGAAAAAAATAAAAAAAACAGTGTATCATTCCAGTTTAGCAGCAGTTTTCCTAGTTTTTCCTCTCGGATATTCTACTGCCGTCACTCAACGGTTTTAGCCAGTAGAATGACCGTGTGAGATCTCAAGTAGCAGTCAGTGTGAGGCCTCTGACTGAAGACCATCTTAATGACAATCATGACATTCTAACAGCATATTCCACAGTAAACTGTCCTGGATGACTCCATCAGCTGTTGGCTGGCTCTGCTAATCCACCTCTTTTGCTTTAAATCTCCGTCCGCTCGTATGGTTATAGAGAGACGTTGGAGTAGGCGAGATGATTCTTGAGGGTTTGAAATTCCTCCTCCTCTCTCTGCTCTCTGGTCCTGCTCTGCTTCCACAAAGCCTCCTTTTCAACTCCTTTGGGACATTGGGGTCAAAGGTCAGGTTTTATTTAAGCTTGTGAGAAGTTATCTTGCTCTCAGTTTGAAAATATAGACCGTACCGATCGAGGCCTCTTTGACTGCTTGATTTTTTTAAATTTTTTTTAAATTTCTAACTTGATGGGTTTTGTGTTGTTTCCTTCAGAGCCAGAGAGGCGCTGCGCCAGTGTCTGCCGGACCAGCTCAAGGACAGCACCTTCGCTCAGGTTCTGAAGGACGACACCACCACCAAGCGCTGGCTCGCTCAGCTCGTCAAGAACCTGCAGGAGGGCCAGGTGACGGACGCCCGGGGCATCCCCCTCGCCCCGCAGTGATCGGCGGACGTGCTTCCACCGAACCCGGCGCTGAGAACGTCCTTCGCAGACGACGGAGGACGTTTTCTCTGGTTGCGAACTGTCATAAAACGTCGGAAACGGCAGATTCTTTTCAGACCGATTCCGATCGAAATGAATAAGTAAATGTTTAGGGCGAGATGTTTCACTGATAAAATACGTAACAGCAGACGGTGATCAACGAGGACCAGAGGTCCGTGATTACGTAGTTTCTCTCTCTGCTGCCGATACTTCTCATAACAACCCACCTCCGACAGCAGAGGTTTTAAACTGTTTTCTGTTCACTGTATCATATGCAGCAGTTTTGTCCTGCAGCGTCCGTCTGGACAGTTTTGTTGTGTTTGACGACTCGTTTGTACAGAGATGATAACAGTTCTGGGGCCTGGCCTCTGATTCTTTCTAAATAAACCGTTTTTCAACAAATTCAGGATGTTTTTTTTGTTTTGTTTTTTTTAGCAGCTTTTTAAACATGCTAGGGAAGATGGAGATGCATTCAGAGCTTCAGGGGGATGCAGTCTTCTCCCTCCGAGCTGAAAGGTGGGGGTTCCAACCAGGGTTGGTGTTTAAAAAACTTTTTTTTTTTGTTTTTTTTTTCAAACTGCGACAAAATAAATCTGAAGGTCATCTGTGATTTTGACAGGTAAGTATTCACACCTCTGACCACTTGGTGGAACTTTATGCACCATGTACAGGTAACAAATCAATCTAAACATTCCCCCGAGATCATCCGAGCATCATCTCAGACGTGGACACCGTAGCATGTCGCCAACCGGGAGCTGTTACTGAGGCACCGACGGACGGATCGCTGCAACATAACCACTGATGCAGATAGGGGGGCGCATGTAGGGATTTACTCCCACTGGAGCGATCAGAGAGTCTGACCTCTTTAATTGTAGAAAAGTTCCCTGATTTCAAAACTCTGGTTGAGGTGGCGCCCTGAATGGGCTTATACTGTATAAAACCACTGCCTGTGAAATTACATTGTACAATTAGTCAAAAGAAAACAAACCATCTGTGTTTGAGCATGATTGACTGACTGGGTCAAAAAATTCAATCTGCTTGTGCGTAATGGAGGATGAATCCGCTGGAGAAGGTTGATTGAAAGACCCATTAGGAAGACGATGGATGGACTTGATCAGTCCTTCATGTTGAAAGTGTGGCTGAACTTCAGAGACTTTGTTTGATTACAAATGGCATAAAACCCAATATTTAATGTTTTTTCCCTCATCAGTGCATTCGCTGGCCGGTTTATTAGGTATCTCCCAGGTACTCAGATCATGAGGTCATCATTCTTCCTGTAAGCATGTCCTAAGGAGTCCATCATTATGGGCTCTTCGCCCCATGTTTTGTTTTCAAGTCCAGGTGAAGGACTACAGCATACCCTCCACTTCCTCAGCCAGGCTTTGGGAATGTTTTTTTTTATCGTCCTGGTGGCAAATTCATGGACATCCCTGAACAGATGTGGTCTTGAAGGCAGCAGATGTTGTTCTGTGATTTCTGATGGACTTCTGTGCATTTTAAACAAGTTATAACAGATCTATGCTCTGTACAAAACATGTTAATGAAGTTCTTCTCATAAAGCGATCTCAGCAGCTCAATTCTTGACCATTTCAGTCCCTTTCACAATGAGCTGTTCACTTTATGCAAATTAGCGGATGCAGACCACGCCCACCCATCTTGTTATTAGGCTGGGGGGTTGACAGATTTTATGCTGATTGTGACGTCACAAGAAGGCTTTTTCTCTAATTGTTTTTTAACGGTTTGCAGGAGCACAAGATTTCTGACAAAACTAATGGACGGAGGGGTTTTTTATTCACGTTTGGAGAGTTTATAGAGGCAGCAGAGACCCGAAAGGCAAACAACAGGATGGAGAGAAAAAAGTGACATTTGCATAATATGTCTCCTTTAAATCTGGCATCACAGAGACAAGCCCATACCATGATAAAGTTTTCCTCGTCGATGGTCCATCCAGGATGCCTCTGAGCCCAGAGGAGGTGAGGATCCTTGCCAATATGTCCAGAGGTGGAAAGTAACGAATTACATTTACTTACGTTACTGTAACTGAGCAGGTTTGTTGTGTAATTGAACTTTTTAAAGTCTGTAATTTTACTTTACTGTTTTTAGTTTTTTTAAGTATTGATACATTTTCAACTATATTATTATTATTTTATCCTTTATTTAACCAGGAAAAGCCCATTGAGGTTAAAAATATCTTGCAAGGGAGAGCTGGCCAAGATAGGCAACTGAGTTACATCACATCATTACATACATACAAAAACACACAGAAAAACATGGAAAAATAAATAAATGGAAACAATTTGAAGGCCATTTTTGCACTTACAATAAAATCTCAATTAAAAACATTGACATGTGAGGGAGTCCAACTTGAAACATCTCATTTTTGACTTAAAAACACTCAATGGAATCAGTTTACTAAGTTTTAAGTCGTTCTGCAACAACTTCCAAGTGAACGGTGGAGAATAGACAAAGCTCAGTATATATCCACTACTGAGTTCTGATGATCCGAACCACAACAAGACAGACTGGATGACGGCTGAAGACGACCAGCAGCTCCTGGAGAAACAGGTTCTACCTGTGAGGACCGGCTCAGGTCCAGAGAAACGGAGGTGATGATCCACAGCAGACGTTGAGAGGGGGTTAAGCTCCAGACGTGGTTCTGACCGCTCCAGTGGACCGGCTGTTTGTCCAAACAGGTTCTCCTGGGTCGGGTTAATGTTCCTGGGCTGCCTTCACAGAGGTTCACCTGAGCCCGCTAAGAGCTGCATCCTCACAGGCGTCACTAATGAGGCTTCATTTCCTCTAGCCGGCACATTACCAGATCGTTCCCCCGTCATGGACTCCATTAACCTCGATGGACAGGATGCATCATGGAAACAAAAAAAACACCTGCTATCCAGGGTATCCGCTGCTTGTTTTCGTCTGTTAAGACTTTAAGAGGCAGCAGCTGAAGTCATTAGGCCTCACAAATGGACCAGATCAATTAGGTTCAGAGAACCTGAAGCGGTGTTTCCATCTCAACCCGCTGATCCGTCGGTGAGAGGGAGATGTTCGGTCATCCATCCGGACGCTTTTAAGGTAGTCTTGATCTGCAGTTCTCCAGGATTAATTAAGGAGTTTTTCACTCCTTTCCTGCCCACCGGTGCATATTGTCCATATATGTTTCCAAACCTTCAAGAAACTGGGAATCGCCTTACGAAAAACGATGAAAATATGTAACATAAAATAAAAGTGACTGACCTGATTCAACAGAGGTCCAACCGGTTGGTGCTGGTAGAACAACAAGGAGTGAAGATCACCTGAGTGCAGTGAGGGTGTCTCTAGTGATTGAAGTATGAAGACACCTGGATCTTCACAAATTCAGGTAGAAGCTTATTGAAACGCATTAGTCAGGGGATGGATATAAAAAAAAATCTTTGGTCTGATGAGACCAAAAATGGAGCTTTCTGGCAACCAGAGAAGAGGCAATGTTTGGAGGACACCAAACACACCATCCCCACTGTTACACACGGTGGTGGCAGCATGACATTCACCCAATCCTTCTCTAGATCATCCAGATGGTCTCTGGCAAACTTTAGAAGGGCCTGGACATGTGCTGGCTTAAGCAGGGGGACCTTTCAAGCGGTGCAGGATTTTAATCCATGACGACGTAGTCTGTTACTAATGGTAACCATTGTTACTGTGGTCCCACCTCTCTTCAGGTCATTGACCAGTTGCCCCTCGTGTAGTTCTGGGCTGTTTCCTCACCGTTCTCCAGATCATGTGTTCCCCACCAGGTGAGATCCTGCATGGAGCCCCAGGTCAAGAGAGATAGCTATTTATTCCATTTTCTAATAATTGCTCCAACAGTTGATCTCTTCTCATCAAGCTGCTTACCTATTGTAGATCGGCTCATCCCAGTCTTGTGCAGGTGGACAATCTTGTCCCTGGTGTCCTTGGACATCTCTCTGGTCTTGGTCGTGGTGGAGGTTGGAGTCTGACTGTCTGAAGGTGGACAGGTGTCTTTAATACAGATATCGAGTTGAAACAGGTTAAATTAATAAAGGTAACGAGTGGAGGATAGAAGAGCTTCTTGAAGAAGAAGTGACAAGTCTGTTGCTTGTTGTTGACCAAATAAATATTTTCTGCACCATTATACAAATAAATACAATGGGATTTCCTGGATTTTGTTTTACATTTTGTCTCTCACAATAGAAGTGTACATATGATGAAACTTTATGAATTTTCGGAATTTCCTCTTTGTGGGACAATAAAGGATTAGTCTATTCTATTTTAAAATCGCAGATCTCATCTTTTTTAAGCGGGACAACTTGCACAATCGGTGGCTGCTAAAAACTTTTTGCCCCGACTGTATGTAGGTTATCTTATCAGAACTTTAAATAATCCCACATAAATGTTTTGTTTAATGGATCTAAGTGAACATAAATGAAGGTGCTTTGCAGTGAAAAGTATTTGGATGTTTGTGGGTGAAGAAAGTGTCTAAAGTTACAGTTCAAAATGAAACAAAAAAAAAAAAACAGTGGTTCGTTTTGATGATGAACAGGTTCGTTTCAGTTGGTTAAACGAAGAAAAGTGATGAAAATCGAATGAAAATGAAAAAAGTCCAAAGAAAGACTGGAGAGCTGCCAAACAGAACCACTTGAAACGATCGAAGGAAGTCTGATTGGGAGGAAAATGTAATGAAATGAGGTCGAGATCAGGACTTGACTTTGATGAGATGAAGCTCTGCAGCCTGATGCATGCAGGACTCTGTCCTTCAGTTTGATTAGATTTAACTGCAGTTTTATCAGGAAGAATAGCTCTCCGACTACAGTCTGAGGAACTAAGCTGACCTGTGTGGCTGAGCCTTTACGGGAAGTTATTGTTCTCATAATGACGGCTGTGTTCCCAATAATCAGAGTCCTGCAGAGGAGCAGAAACATGCTGTGGTGAAGATGCAGCGAAAGGGTCTGCAGACGTTAGACGAGAGAGGGAGTGGCAGGACAGGAAGGGAAGGGAGGCCGGCGGAGAGGAGGGAGAGGAGAGGATGAGGAGGGCTGGTGGGAGTGGAGAACAGGGAAGCCTGTAGGGAATCAGGTTTCTCAACCCCAGCAGCAGCAGCAGCAGGACTGAAGGAAAGGGAAGGGAAGGGAGGAGTCAGACTGGGACAGACTTCCCTTTAAGCACTCACCGTTTTTAAAAGGCTCAGAGCTCTGCAGCCCGTCCCAAGACTCTCCCTGGAGCCTCTGCGTCCTGAAGTCTGGAGACCACATTACTCTGGTAAGCATCTAACTGTAGTTTTCTTCCTCCAGCTGCACCGAGGTGATGCTTCATGGTTCTAATTTACTGTGCAAATCCTCCTGGGGTTGCATTCTTCACAAAGTCACATGTATTAAAAGCAATCTGAGATTAATGTCTCAGTACTGAGTGGTGTGTGTGTGTGTTGTGCAACATTCCTGCGGTGCATAAAAAGAGATTCCAGCCTAAGAGTAGAAGATCATCAGATGCTGCTGGTCATCATGACAGGCTCCCGTCTGACTCATGCGTTTGCGTTTGTGTTTGTGTGACTCACTGCCCCTCAAAATGAAACAACACAGCGGGGCCAAACGGCAGCCCAGAAGGTTGGATGTGGAGCTGGAAAAGCTGGATGGAAAAGAAAAGTGATACTTCCACGAGCAATAATAATAATAAAAGCAAACACAATGTTCTGTGGAAAGTATGCATTACTTTTACAAGCACGTCTCTTTATGGGAGGATTAAACTTCACATGGATTCAGTCACAATGTGGTGGGAACTCATAGTTTGCTAAAGGAAGCAGCAGCTCGGACTTAAAGGCAGCAGACGGACAATGAAAGGAAAGGATAGTTATTACACAGGGACGCAGCTATGGGCAACCTGAGAAAGCTTTTCCTTTCCGGGTCGGTTTGATCCGCGGTTATCAGCAGACGGCAGAGATCTAAAGAGACGATCAGCTTTCAGGCTGGAGCTGAGACACACAGAGATCAGAGCAGGAAGAAATGAGCTGAAGGCGAATATCTTCACATTTTAGCAGCAGGCCGAAACAATTACTTTACCAACAAGTTCTCACGGCAGAAAACGTGAAAAGAGCAGAAAATGGTGTTTATCACCATTGATCTCTGAGAAGCAGCACCCGACCAGGAGAACCAAGATATCAACCTGTCTGACAGACTGAGTGAGTGAGGCTAGAAGATCTCAAACAGCAGAACATCTTGACCCGATTTAAAGAAATCCAGGAACAGATGAGAAATAAACTCATCTGTCAGCCTGGAAAGTGTTCCGGAACCATTTCTATTGTTTTGGGCCTCCAGAGAAGCACATGGAGAACACCTGGAACAGTGGAGAACCTTCCCAGGAGGGGACAACCTAACAGAACTACTCCAGGAGCTCATCATTGACTCAACCAGGAGGTCTAAGAACCCAGAACAACTTCTGAAGCATCTGCAGGCCTCGGTGAAGGTCAGAGGTCATGATTCAACAATCAAAAAGAGAGAAAATGGCATCCATCGGAGAGAGCCGAGACCAGAACCTCTGCTGATCCAAAAGTACATAAAGTCCCAGAAAAGATGTGGATGACTCCCAAGACTTCTGTGGACTGAAGAGATGAAACTGGAGCTTTCTGGGTGGTTCTGGTCCTGTTACACCTGTAGTAGAACTAACAGCACTTCCACCATCATGCTTAGAGTCCAGCACGGTGGTGGTAGTGTGATGATCTGGGGCCGCTCTGCTGTTTAGGACCTGGACGGCTTGCTTTTAACCGATGGAGCTACGGATTCTGCTCTCTACCAGAGGATGTAGAAGGAGAACAATCCAACCATCAGTTTGTGAGCTGCTCACTTGGGTTCTGCAGCAGAACAATGGTCCCAAAGCTCACCAGCAAGCCTCAGATAACGTCAAATGAAGGTTTCAATGTCGTAGTTAAAGTTTAGACTTAAATCTGATGTTGTGTGACCTACAAACAGAGAAACCCTCCGAGAATTGAACCAATTCTGCAAAGCAGAGAGGGTTCTGTTTAAGCCCGATTTCAGGGTCCAATTACTTGGTCACATAGTAGGAAGTTTGGATATCTTTTAATAAAAAAATTTTAAAAAGTGCTTTTTCCTTTTAGTTTAATGATCTGTAACTTTTAAGCCAAAACAGAAGCACAGACTTTTTCAAAAATATCTGGATGCGTAGAGAGAGACCGCATCACAGTCCATAAATCAGTCGGTCCGTACGGGTTCGGCTGGTTTCCATCCAGACCCGTTAACGCCTGAACACTCGGCTGATTTCTCCTCGTCAGCGCTCGGGCTCAGCTGGCCTCTCCGCTTCCAGCTAATCAAAGATTCGACTGTCTTAAAAAACCCGCACGCCCGTGCCGTAAGCTCGGCAATACGGTTCACATAGTACTGCACAGCTGGTCCAGAACAAGGGGAACAAGGATCCTAAGAACAATAAGAAAACCTCACCGCCCCACTGCACGGAGGAGTGGCTGGTTTCTTCACACAGTGCCCAGAAATTCCTGTATCAGCGGGGAGACTGCTGGGAAGTGATGATTTATTAGCAGCAACGACTACCAACAAAATCTGTACTGAGGCTGTGAAGAACATGAGCGAAAAGCTGCCAGAGAAACTCCAGAGAAAACCTTCAGAGAGCTTGAAGAACCGTTGATGGGTCTGATCGAATATGAAACTTTTTCTAATCTGTTTCGTTCGGACTGTCAGAACAGAGGAATTCGCTAACGTCTGTTTCTTTTACAGGAGAATACTTCCAAAGATAAAGATGGAGCTCGAAGGTTCATGTGAGTATGTTTTACCCCCTCAGACGGAAGAAGATTTCACAGTCTGATGAAGACTTTTGGGTCTAATTGAACAGTGAATCACTGTTGAAATCCTTTATTCTGACCTGATGGCGAAATACAGAGGTTCCTTTAACAAGTAGCTCCTCAGTAAATATCAAGGTTTCACTTAATACCAACATCCTGACTTACATCTATACAGAAACAAATCCCTTGGCTCTACATTATTAGTTAAAGGTTTAACTGTGCTCTATATTTTTCTTTTGGCGTTGAACGTTTTCAATTTTGAAAAATATCCCAAAAAAGGGGATAAATCAGATGTTTCTTCACCTCCCTAGCCTCCAAATTCAACATTAGCTGTCGGCGCTGATTAGCATTTCATTATGGCTGATGCTTACGTAAATACAGTGGCCCGAAAAGCCGTTAAAAACGGTTTAAATCTGATAAAAGGACAAAGAAAGTGACAAACAAACTGTGTTCACACCCTTAAATTAACACTTTGTTGAAGCATCTTTGGATTGAATTCCAGCATTCAGTCTTCTTTGGCAGGAGTCTCTCAGCATCCCACATCTCAAATTATTATTATTATTATTATTATATATTTTTATAATCATTCCAGAGCTTCAGTTTTTATCTCATGAAGTCATTCCTTTGTTGGTTTGGATGAAGGTTCAGACTCGGTGAGACTGAAAAACGAAATCCCTCTTTATCTTTCCAGTAGAAACTTCAAGTTTTGGGGCATTTTTAGCTCATCGTAATTTCATCAACCTCCAGGAAAAACCCTGAGAATCTGAAGAAAAGCAACCCTTCATCACTGTTGATACTGCGCCCACTGTGTTTGAATGTATGGCCTTGTTTTGGTAATGCCTGGTGTTGTTTTAGTGCCAAACTTACCTATGGGGAATGTGATACAAAGTTAATCTTTGGTTTCATCAAGCCGTGATTCATTCAGAAGGTTTTTTGACAGGTCTGGATGTGTTCTTTGGGTGAAACAGGCTCTAGTTATAACCAGACTCCTCAGTCAAGACATACTGAGAAATCAGAAGACACCTGTGACCCGTAGAACTCAATCAGACCTTGGATAATGGTGCAACAAAATCATTTCATTCCTTTCCAACCTCTCTGCTAAGACTGGTTTTACGTAGCATTGATGACAGGTGAGGTGCTTCAAAAACTATTAGTTTAAGGGTGTGAATCCAGCAGATCTGTTTGTTTTACAGTTAAATATAGTACTAATAGCACATCGTATATCTCACATTGAACCAAGAAAAGCTTGGAAATTATAACAATTTATAAACTCGCAGAGCCGCAGTACCTTGTAATTGTTTAACACCAGTATTTTTTGAGTACCACCAAATGGAGCCTAAAGATTGAGAACCAAGGGTGTAGTGTTTGTTCAAATGATGTCAATAATTTCCGTCAGGTGTCCAGGATGACCCACACGTGAAGCTGATGATGGCGGGGTCGACTCTGAGGAAGGTCAAGTCTCGCTCCTGGAAGAAGCAGCGGCATTTCCGCCTTCTGGAGGACGGCCTGACAATCTGGTACAAATCCAGATGGGCGGGGAAGGGTCACTCCACCTGTGAGTGCAGAAACACCTTCATAGCATGATTTAGTCCTCTCATATGGCCTGTCAGGAGATACGCTGTACAGATTTTAGAGTTTCGAGCATTTTGAACCAAATGGAAATGGCGGAGGACGATTTAGCAGACTCCAGAAGGGATTGCAGGAGTAACAAAAATTGTTGTTGTCCAGAACACAACCAGACCAGACACTTTAGGGTGTTCAATAATCTGGCCACTTTTATTTTTTAATGTATCTACTCATCTTCATCTTGTTAGGAACCATCCCCACATTATTACTCTGTGTCTTAAACTCACCCAGGTTCAGTATGTTTTCCCCCCAATCAGCCTGACTTTCTAGTGATTTTTCAAGGTGGTCTCAAGAAATTGCTCTCAAGGATTTTTAAATAATTTTCTTTGGGTTTTGTCCACTCTTTCATTCTGCTACC
Source organism: Valencia hispanica (assembly GCA_963556495.2). NCBI lineage: Eukaryota > Metazoa > Chordata > Actinopteri > Cyprinodontiformes > Valenciidae > Valencia > Valencia hispanica. Next base: position 3,584,988 of record OY747707.1, read on the forward strand.
TGACCACTTTCAGAGAAGTGTTTTGTTGTTTGTTAAACCTATAAATCCTGGCCTATAACTAATTCTGGAATAAAAAAAAGGCTAAATGGTTTACAGGTATGAGAGACTGCAACATTCTGGGGGAGGGACTCCGATCCCGGACTAGCCCCCAAACTTGACACGCTCTTTAAAATATAGGACGACCAAACAATTATAATGACCAAATATAAGTATAATGAAACCATTATTTACCGTATCAGAGAAAGGGAGATCGCAGCCCAAATTAAAAAGGAAGAAAACCACAAATCACCCAAGCAGTTCATTATCGGATTCTGGTGGCTTCCTCAAACCAAAACCCAACTTTCAGACTTTTCACTCCTATTTCTGGTGTTTTTGTATGTACTTACTTGTTCTTGCATGTTCTTCCCAATTTCTGTCACAGGATGTTTCATACCAACAATGCATCAATCTCCCCCCTCCTCAGGGACATTTCATACCTGCTTTGGCAACTAATAATTTAACACAGTTTGTTTTAAATGTACTCATAGTCTGCTTTAAAGAAATGTGCATATGTGACTCTAGGTAATGTTATCTACCAACAGAAGCTCAAACAGCTGATGGTTGATGCTTCACTCAGATCCCATCATTATTCCAAGATAGAGTTTATCTTCTGGCCTGGAGACATTTCTGTCTTTTAGTTAAGGATATATACCAGGTAGTCAGGCTTTATGGCTTAATTGAACACAGCAAAGCAATTAAATGTTTTAGAAAACCTGGAGAATTTTGATCAAGACTACAAGAAAGTCTGACTGCTTGGATGGAAAGCATAAAGAAATTAGAGTTCAGTTAAGATATATGCACAGCAATTTAAGGGCAATGGAGGCTGGTGTAAACTGATCCTAGATCACCGACTGGGGGATCAGACAGTTTGGCGCCAGGCTGCAGCTCAGAGTTGTGCAGCAAAATGAAAGGAATTTTACATACAGAGATAGTTTTATTGTTCAAAGGTAAAGGAAGGACCAATCAGAGGAAACAAAACCAGGCAATGAGAAAATGACGTAACAGAGATCCTTGGTCTTATTCATTGTGTCTGTAATTATCCTACACTGATGTCTCAGTCTCAGTGATGGACGTGGAGGCGGTGCGTGAGGGTCATCAGTCTGAGGTCATGCTGAGCATCGCTGAGGAGTTTCCTGCTGAGCTCTGCTTCACCTTGGTGTTTCACGGACGCCAAGGAAACCTGGACCTTGTGGCCGACTCTCTACAGGAGGCCCAAGCTTGGATCCAGGGAGTCCGTAAGCTGATTCACAAAGCCCAAACCATGGATGAGCAAGAGAGGCAGGACCAGTATCCATCTGACACCAGTGTTTAATCTGCATTGACTCTTTCTAAATGGTTCTAAATAGTCTGTTTAATAGCAGCATTAGCAGGTTTTCCTCAGCATCTTCTCAGGTGGGTGCGAGACTGGTTTCAGAAAGCAGATAAAAACAAGGATGGGAAGATGAATTTCAAAGAAGTGAAGAAGCTGCTGAAGATGATGAATGTGGAGATGAACGAAGATCACGCTATGCATCTGTTCACGGTAAGGGTCGGATCTGAGAAGGTAACTGGAGACAATGAACTAAAAATGTCTTTGGTTTACCCTAAAGAAGTGTTGAAGCTTATCTAAAGCTTTCTTGCACATGTTAAACGCTGTAGTGTTTAGAGGCTGCAGGGCTTTGGCCTCAGGCTGTTTTTGTTTGTATGAAAGACTTGAGCCACATGTTTTCTTTGGATTTTGTTCACTCTTTAGGTCCAGTGCGGGAGCATTTTGAGAGATATGTATTTGTTTGTTTGATGATCCACCTAACTCTGATTAAATATCAATTAGGGCATCAAAAAGGATGAATGATTCTCATGTCAAAGGAACTATAACATACTTCTCTCAGGCTTAGATCCTGGATGAGCCCCCAAGCATGGGATATTCCCTTATTAAAAGTCAGTTAAAAGTACATAAAACATTTGAAGAGCAAATAATTACAATAGGTAAACTTAAGCTCAATGAAAACATTACTGAAAGAACCAGAAAAAGACCAATAGGAGCCCAAACAACACAGAAATGTAACACTAAAGTGTAAACCGAGAGCCAGAACCAAACATGTTGGTGGATTCTTTCACGGTAGAAATCCAAAGAACCGGTTCCAAGACAGGTTCTGGCACTAAGCTAGCACTGGAACCAGCTCGGTGGAAAAGGCCCTTTGAGTCACCCTCGTGGAGCTAAAATCCTATTTTCTGTCTGTCAAACTTAATCATCTTTGGATTTTTCAAGGATTTAACAAAAAACAAAAAAATTAAACTGAAGTGGCTAAAATTACTAAACACTGGCTCATCAGTTGGGTTATTTCTTAAGTCCCAGGAAAGCCAAATTCAACTTGAAGACCATCATATTTTTGGGGGCTTGTCCGGGATCTAAGCTCAGGACTTTTCCCCCAGGTATGTTACATTTCCTCTGGACTGCAATGTAAATTATTCAGTCTTTCTGATCTCATGAATGATTCATGAGTCAGAAGTAAAAGGCTTAACAAACAAAACATTTGGCGCAGATGTTGATCCTTTTTGTTGTTAAAGGCATCATGCACAAACCAACTCTTTTATTTCCAGATGGCCGACAAGTGGGAAAGTGGTTCCCTAGAAATCGAGCAATTTGTCCACTTCTATAAGATGCTGACTCAGAGAGACGAGGTTTGGAAGGTGTTCCAGGACTACTCTGGAGATGGAGAGAAGATAACGTTGGAGGAGCTGGAAAACTTTTTGAGGGTGGAGCAGGGCGAAGGGGACCAGAGTTCCCAGCATGCCCAGGAGCTGATCCAACGTTATGAACCTTCTGAGACAGGTACATGCATGCTCCACGTTGCTGATTACAGCTTCTTCATCACTGCAAAAAACGATTTTCAAGAAAGTAAAAATCCCTTGTTTGTGGACATTTTCTTGTATTTTTAAAATATATTGTCTTATTTCAAGAAATATTTTCAAGAAAATATTCACTTGTTCCATTGGAAGAAATTATCATGTTTTATTCTTTATTTGTAAATATAATGGTTAGATATTCCTTTATTAAACAGCAAAGTAAAAACTAAGTCTGCATAAATTTGATGTGATTTGTATCTCCGCCCCTGTGCAGCCACGAACCAAAGCTCCATGTCCCTGGAGGGCTTCCAGATGTACCTGTGTTCCCAGGAGGGCTCCATATTTAAGCCGGAGCTCCTGGAGCTTCACCAGGATATGAGCCAGCCTCTCAGCCACTACTTCATCTCCTCCTCGCACAACACCTACCTCCTTGAGGACCAGCTGAGAGGACAAAGCAGCCTGGAGGCATACATCCAGTGAGGACTGCATGAACTCACCAGTAAAATAGAGATTTTCATGCTAAAAAAGTGCATTTGTCAGGATTGCAATGGAAAAAAACCTGGGAAAATTAAAGTTTATCTTGAGTCCTTAATCAAAAAAGTCTGTAACTGTAGGGCCCTAAAGAGAGGCTGCCGCTGTGTGGAGGTGGACTGCTGGGACGGAAGTGACGGGGAACCTATCGTCTACCATGGCCACACCCTAACATCAAAAATCCTCTTCAGAGACATTATTTCCACACTCAAAGAGTACGCCTTCAAGGTGAGCAGCACGTCATCTTTAATTCAGATTACACATGTCAGGGCACAATAGTAGATTTACTGCTCTTTTTAATTCAGTTTCATTTTTTATTCAGTTCAGTTGATTTTCATAATGCCAGTTTACAACACGTCGTCTCAAGGCACTTTACAAAAAAAAAAGTCAATCCAATCATCCAGACAGATTCCAAGTCAATTACAGGTTAAACATTCACAATTGATCCTAGTTATTAAACAGTGCAGTCAAGTTCAGTTTATTTTTCAATTTGAATAAAAAGTTTTCTGACGTGAAGACATCTTCAACAGAACCAGAACCTGGGTCAGTTAGAGCAGCCATCTTCCCCGACCCACTGGGAGTTTGACAGAGCAGAGACACACAATGAAACAGAACAACAGACTCACTGACCCAGGAGTACCTTATATGTTGACGAAAAGTACAAAGTAAATGACAGTAGCAACTCCTGCAGCATCTTCATCTAAGAGAGAAACACAACGAAACAGATCGGCTCTGAGCTGCTTGTCAAGGCTTTAGGATGAAAGAGAGCACAGACACATAGTCGCAAATAAAGCTCAGCCAATAGCTTTGTCTAGGAGAGAGACCAGGTTAAACACTGAGAGATGAGAATAAACACTGAGACACTGAGGGACAGGGTTAAACACTGAGAGACAAAGATAAACACTGAGACACTGAGGGACAGGGTTAAACACTGAGAGATGAGAATAAACACTGAGACACTGAGGGACAGGGTTAAACACTGAGAGACAAAGATAAACACTGAGACACTGAGGGACAGGGTTAAACACTGAGAGATGACAATAAACACTGAGACACTGAGGGACAGGGTTAAACACTGAGAGACAAAGATAAACACTGAGACACTGAGGGACAGGGTTAAACACTGAGAGATGAGAATAAACACTGAGACACTGAGGGACAGGGTTAAACACTGAGAGACGAGAATAAACACTGAGACACTGAGGGACAGGGTTAAACACTGAGAGACAAAGATAAACACTGAGACACTGAGGGACAGGGTTAAACACTGAGAGACAAAGATAGACACTGAGACACTGAGGGACAGGGTTAAACACTGAGAGACAAAGATAGACACTGAGACACTGAGGGACAGGGTTAAACACTGAGAGACAAAGATAAACACTGAGACACTGAGGGACAGGGTAAAACACTGAGAGACAAAGATAAACACTGAGACACTGAGGGACAGGGTTAAACACTGAGAGACAAAGATAAACACTGAGGGACAGGGTTAAACACTGAGAGACAAAGATAAACACTGAGACACTGAGGGACAGGGTTAAACACTGAGAGACAAAGATAAACACTGAGACACTGAGGGACAGGGTTAAACACTGAGAGACGAGAATAAACACTGAGACACTGAGGGACAGGGTTAAACACTGAGAGACGAGAATAAACACTGAGACACTGAGGGACAGGGTTAAACACTGAGAGACAAAGATAAACACTGAGACACTGAGGGACAGGGTTAAACACTGAGAGACAAAGATAAACACTGAGACACTGAGGGACAGGGTTAAACACTGAGAGACAAAGATAAACACTGAGACACTGAGGGACAGGGTTAAACACTGAGAGACAAAGATAAACACTGAGACACTGAGGGACAGGGTTAAACACTGAGAGACGAGAATAAACACTGAGACACTGAGGGACAGGGTTAAACACTGAGAGACAAAGATAGACACTGAGGGACAGCGTTAAACAATGAGAGACAAAGATAAACACTGAGACACTGAGGAACAGGGTTAAACACTGAGAGACGAGAATAAACACTGAGACACTGAGGGACAGGGTTAAACACTGAGAGACAAAGATAAACACTGAGACACTGAGGGACAGGGTTAAACACTGAGAGATGAGAATAAACACTGAGACACTGAGGGACAGGGTTAAACACTGAGAGACGAGAATAAACACTGAGACACTGAGGGACAGGGTTAAACACTGAGAGACAAAGATAAACACTGAGACACTGAGGGACAGGGTTAAACACTGAGAGACAAAGATAGACACTGAGACACTGAGGGACAGGGTTAAACACTGAGAGACAAAGATAGACACTGAGACACTGAGGGACAGGGTTAAACACTGAGAGACAAAGATAAACACTGAGACACTGAGGGACAGGGTAAAACACTGAGAGACAAAGATAAACACTGAGACACTGAGGGACAGGGTTAAACACTGAGAGACAAAGATAAACACTGAGGGACAGGGTTAAACACTGAGAGACAAAGATAAACACTGAGACACTGAGGGACAGGGTTAAACACTGAGAGACAAAGATAAACACTGAGACACTGAGGGACAGGGTTAAACACTGAGAGACGAGAATAAACACTGAGACACTGAGGGACAGGGTTAAACACTGAGAGACTAGAATAAACACTGAGACACTGAGGGACAGGGTTAAACACTGAGAGACAAAGATAAACACTGAGACACTGAGGGACAGGGTTAAACACTGAGAGACAAAGATAAACACTGAGACACTGAGGGACAGGGTTAAACACTGAGAGACAAAGATAAACACTGAGACACTGAGGGACAGGGTTAAACACTGAGAGACAAAGATAAACACTGAGACACTGAGGGACAGGGTTAAACACTGAGAGACGAGAATAAACACTGAGACACTGAGGGACAGGGTTAAACACTGAGAGACAAAGATAAACACTGAGACACTGAGGGACAGGGTTAAACACTGAGAGACAAAGATAAACACTGAGACACTGAGGAACAGGGTTAAACACTGAGAGACGAGAATAAACACTGAGACACTGAGGGACAGGGTTAAACACTGAGAGACGAGAATAAACACTGAGACACTGAGGGACAGGGTTAAACACTGAGAGACGAGAATAAACACTGAGACACTGAGGGACAGGGTAAAACACTGAGAGACAAAGATAAACACTGAGACACTGAGGGACAGGGTTAAACACTGAGAGACAAAGATAAACACTGAGGGACAGGGTTAAACACTGAGAGACAAAGATAAACACTGAGACACTGAGGGACAGGGTTAAACACTGAGAGACAAAGATAAACACTGAGACACTGAGGGACAGGGTAAAACACTGAGAGACAAAGATAAACACTGAGACACTGAGGGACAGGGTTAAACACTGACACTGAGACAGGGTAAACACTGAGAGACAAAGATAAACACTGAGACAGGGTTAAACACTGAGAGACAAAGATAAACACTGAGACACTGAGGGACAGGGTTAAACACTGAGAGACAAAGATAAACACTGAGACACTGAGGGACAGGGTTAAACACTGAGAGACGAGAATAAACACTGAGACACTGAGGGACAGGGTTAAACACTGAGAGACGAGAATAAACACTGAGACACTGAGGGACAGGGTTAAACACTGAGAGACAAAGATAAACACTGAGACACTGAGGGACAGGGTTAAACACTGAGAGACAAAGATAAACACTGAGACACTGAGGGACAGGGTTAAACACTGAGAGACAAAGATAAACACTGAGACACTGAGGGACAGGGTTAAACACTGAGAGACAAAGATAGACACTGAGACACTGAGGGACAGGGTTAAACACTGAGAGACAAATATAAACACTGAGACACTGAGGGACAGGGTTAAACACTGAGAGACAAAGATAAACACTGAGACACTGAGGGACAGGGTTAAACACTGAGAGACGAGAATAAACACTGAGACACTGAGGGACAGGGTTAAACACTGAGAGACGAGAATAAACACTGAGACACTGAGGGACAGGGTTAAACACTGAGAGACAAAGATAAACACTGAGACACTGAGGGACAGGGTTAAACACTGAGAGACAAAGATAAACACTGAGACACTGAGGGACAGGGTTAAACACTGAGAGACATGAATAAACACTGAGACACTGAGGGACAGGGTTAAACACTGAGAGACAAAGATAAACACTGAGACACTGAGGGACAGGGTTAAACACTGAGAGACAAAGATAGACACTGAGACACTGAGGGACAGGGTTAAACACTGAGAGACAAAGATAGACACTGAGACACTGAGGGACAGGGTTAAACACTGAGAGACAAAGATAAACACTGAGACACTGAGGGACAGGGTTAAACACTGAGAGACGAGAATAAACACTGAGACACTGAGGGACAGGGTTAAACACTGAGAGACGAGAATAAACACTGAGACACTGAGGGACAGGGTTAAACACTGAGAGACAAAGATAAACACTGAGACACTGAGGGACAGGGTTAAACACTGAGAGACAAAGATAAACACTGAGACACTGAGGGACAGGGTTAAACACTGAGAGACGAGAATAAACACTGAGACACTGAGGGACAGGGTTAAACACTGAGAGACAAAGATAGACATTGAGGGACAGCGTTAAACACTGAGAGACAAAGATAAACACTGAGACACTGAGGAACAGGGTTAAACACTGAGAGACGAGAATAAACACTGAGACACTGAGGGACAGGGTTAAACACTGAGAGAACAGAATAAACACTGAGACACTGAGGGACAGGGTTAAACACTGAGAGACGAGAATAAACACTGAGACACTGAGGGACAGGGTAAAACACTGAGAGACAAAGATAAACACTGAGACACTGAGGGACAGGGTTAAACACTGAGAGACAAAGATAAACACTGAGACACTGAGGGACAGGGTTAAACACTGAGAGACAAAGATAAACACTGAGACACTGAGGGACAGGGTTAAACACTGAGAGACAAAGATAAACACTGAGACACTGAGGGACAGGGTAAAACACTGAGAGACAAAGATAAACACTGAGACACTGAGGGACAGGGTTAAACACTGAGAGACAAAGATAAACACTGAGGGACAGGGTTAAACACTGAGAGACAAAGATAAACACTGAGACACTGAGGGACAGGGTTAAACACTGAGAGACAAAGATAAACACTGAGACACTGAGGGACAGGGTTAAACACTGAGAGACGAGAATAAACACTGAGACACTGAGGGACAGGGTTAAACACTGAGAGACGAGAATAAACACTGAGACACTGAGGGACAGGGTTAAACACTGAGAGACGAGAATAAACACTGAGACACTGAGGGACAGGGTTAAACACTGAGAGACAAAGATAAACACTGAGACACTGAGGGACAGGGTTAAACACTGAGAGACAAAGATAGACACTGAGACACTGAGGGACAGGGTTAAACACTGAGAGACAAAGATAGACACTGAGACACTGAGGGACAGGGTTAAACACTGAGAGACAAAGATAAACACTGAGACACTGAGGGACAGGGTTAAACACTGAGAGACGAGAATAAACACTGAGACACTGAGGGACAGGGTTAAACACTGAGAGACGAGAATAAACACTGAGACACTGAGGGACAGGGTTAAACACTGAGAGACAAAGATAAACACTGAGACACTGAGGGACAGGGTTAAACACTGAGAGACAAAGATAAACACTGAGACACTGAGGGACAGGGTTAAACACTGAGAGACGAGAATAAACACTGAGACACTGAGGGACAGGGTTAAACACTGAGAGACAAAGATAGACACTGAGGGACAGCGTTAAACACTGAGAGACAAAGATAAACACTGAGACACTGAGGAACAGGGTTAAACACTGAGAGACGAGAATAAACACTGAGACACTGAGGGACAGGGTTAAACACTGAGAGACGAGAATAAACACTGAGACACTGAGGGACAGGGTTAAACACTGAGAGACGAGAATAAACACTGAGACACTGAGGGACAGGGTAAAACACTGAGAGACAAAGATAAACACTGAGACACTGAGGGACAGGGTTAAACACTGAGAGACAAAGATAAACACTGAGGGACAGGGTTAAACACTGAGAGACAAAGATAAACACTGAGACACTGAGGGACAGGGTTAAACACTGAGAGACAAAGATAAACACTGAGACACTGAGGGACAGGGTAAAACACTGAGAGACAAAGATAAACACTGAGACACTGAGGGACAGGGTTAAACACTGAGAGACAAAGATAAACACTGAGGGACAGGGTTAAACACTGAGAGACAAAGATAAACACTGAGACACTGAGGGACAGGGTTAAACACTGAGAGACAAAGATAAACACTGAGACACTGAGGGACAGGGTTAAACACTGAGAGACGAGAATAAACACTGAGACACTGAGGGACAGGGTTAAACACTGAGAGACGAGAATAAACACTGAGACACTGAGGGACAGGGTTAAACACTGAGAGACAAAGATAAACACTGAGACACTGAGGGACAGGGTTAAACACTGAGAGACAAAGATAAACACTGAGACACTGAGGGACAGGGTTAAACACTGAGAGACAAAGATAGACACTGAGACACTGAGGGACAGGGTTAAACACTGAGAGACAAAGATAAACACTGAGACACTGAGGGACAGGGTTAAACACTGAGAGACAAAGATAAACACTGAGACACTGAGGGACAGGGTTAAACACTGAGAGACGAGAATAAACACTGAGACACTGAGGGACAGGGTTAAACACTGAGAGACAAAGATAGACACTGAGGGACAGCGTTAAACACTGAGAGACAAAGATAAACACTGAGACACTGAGGAACAGGGTTAAACACTGAGAGACGAGAATAAACACTGAGACACTGAGGGACAGGGTTAAACACTGAGAGACGAGAATAAACACTGAGACACTGAGGGACAGGGTTAAACACTGAGAGACGAGAATAAACACTGAGACACTGAGGGACAGGGTAAAACACTGAGAGACAAAGATAAACACTGAGACACTGAGGGACAGGGTTAAACACTGAGAGACAAAGATAAACACTGAGGGACAGGGTTAAACACTGAGAGACACAGATAAACACTGAGACACTGAGGGACAGGGTTAAACACTGAGAGACAAAGATAAACACTGAGACACTGAGGGACAGGGTAAAACACTGAGAGACAAAGATAAACACTGAGACACTGAGGGACAGGGTTAAACACTGAGAGACAAAGATAAACACTGAGGGACAGGGTTAAACACTGAGAGACAAAGATAAACACTGAGACACTGAGGGACAGGGTTAAACACTGAGAGACAAAGATAAACACTGAGACACTGAGGGACAGGGTTAAACACTGAGAGACGAGAATAAACACTGAGACACTGAGGGACAGGGTTAAACACTGAGAGACGAGAATAAACACTGAGACACTGAGGGACAGGGTTAAACACTGAGAGACAAAGATAAACACTGAGGGACAGGGTTAAACACTGAGAGACAAAGATAAACACTGAGACACTGAGGGACAGGGTTAAACACTGAGAGACAAAGATAAACACTGAGACACTGAGGGACAGGGTTAAACACTGAGAGACGAGAATAAACACTGAGACACTGAGGGACAGGGTTAAACACTGAGAGACGAGAATAAACACTGAGACACTGAGGGACAGGGTTAAACACTGAGAGACAAAGATAAACACTGAGACACTGAGGGACAGGGTTAAACACTGAGAGACAAAGATAAACACTGAGACACTGAGGGACAGGGTTAAACACTGAGAGACAAAGATAAACACTGAGACACTGAGGGACAGGGTTAAACACTGAGAGACAAAGATAGACACTGAGACACTGAGGGACAGGGTTAAACACTGAGAGACAAATATAAACACTGAGACACTGAGGGACAGGGTTAAACACTGAGAGACAAAGATAAACACTGAGACACTGAGGGACAGGGTTAAACACTGAGAGACGAGAATAAACACTGAGACACTGAGGGACAGGGTTAAACACTGAGAGACAAAGATAGACACTGAGGGACAGGGTTAAACACTGAGAGACAAAGATAGACACTGAGGGACAGGGTTAAACACTGAGAGACAAAGATAGACACTGAGGAACAGTGTTAAACACTGAGAGACAAAGATAAACACTGAGACACTGAGGGACAGGGTTAAACACTGAGAGACGAGAATAAACACTGAGACACTGAGGGACAGGGTTAAACACTGAGAGACAAAGATAGACACTGAGGGACAGGGTTAAACACTGAGAGACAAAGATAGACACTGAGGGACAGGGTTAAACACTGAGAGACAAAGATAGACACTGAGGGACAGGGTTAAACACTGAGAGATATGTATGGCTTTTCGGATTAGATCCTTTCACCCCTCCTGCCCTCACAGCTGTACTTGTCAAGTTCAAACCCATTTCCCTGTCACTCCTTTCAGAAGTGGTTCAGCATATGAGTCCCACAAACTGTTCCTTAGACATTATTCCCTCTCGTCTTCTTAAGCAGGTCTTTCATTTAGTTGGTCCTTTCCTTCTGACATTCATAAACAACTGTCTCGTTACTGGTTCTGTTCCAACAGTTTTTAAACATGCTATGGTCAGACCCTTTCTTAAGAAATGTAATCTTGATTCCACTGTGCTTTCGAATTTTAGACCAGTCTCTCATCTGTCTTTTTTATCCAAGGTCTTAGAAAAGGTAGTTTTTATCCAGTTACTTCCCTTTCTTGAAACAAACCATATCCTTGAGAAATTTCAGTCAGGTTTTAGAAGTAGGCGTTGCACAGAGTCTGCCTTATTGAAGGTCCAGAGTGATATTCTTTCATCCCTTGAGGCTAAACCGCCTGTGATACTGGTGCTGCTGGATCTTACAGCAGCATTTGACACTGTTGACCACTCCGTTCTTCTTGAACGTCTGGAGCATTACGTTGGTCCGCGAGGCTCTGTGCTGCAATGGTTCCGTTCCTACCTCACAAATAGAACCTTTTCAGTAAGGTGTAATGATTCGTCCTGTACTTCAGCTCCTTTAACTTCTGGTGTTCCCCAAGGTTCCATCTTGGGCCCTATACTGTTCTCTTTGTACATACTACAATTGGGGCTACTGTTTAATCAACATAAGGTAGCCTTTCATTTGTATGCAGACGATCTGCAAATCTATCTGCCCGTTTTGCCTAATCAAACTAATGCAATAGACTCCATTCATAGTTGTTTGAATGACATTAAGCACTGGTTGTCTTCAAACTTCCTTTGCTTGAATCAGAGTAAAACTGAATGCATTTGGTTCTCCCCTTATAAATTGTCCACCAATCAATCCCTCACTGCAGAGTTAGGCTCTCTGACCCCTCATCTTAATCATACGATAAGGAATCTTGGAGTGCTATTTGATAGCACTCTAAAATTTGATAAACAAGTAAACTCTGTAGTTAGAGCAAGTTTTTTTCCAGCTCAGTCTGTTGTCCAAGGTAAAACCATTTCTGTGCCGCAGCGATTTGGAGAAGGCTGTTCATGCCTTCATTAGTTCTAGGCTGGATTACTGTAATGGCCTATATTTTGGAATTAATAGAACTCTACTAAATCGCCTACAACTTGTCCAGAACGCTGCAGCTCGTCTGTTGACGAACACCCGGAAGCATGACCACATCACTCCTGTTCTGTATTCCCTACACTGGCTACCGGTTGAATACAGAATTCAGTTTAAACTTTTAACATTTGTTTTTAGTGCGTTATATGGTCTTGCTCCATCTTATCTCTGTGAGATCTTAAATTTTTATCTACCCAGAACTAAAGACCCATCTTTTCCGTGTAGCATTTGGCACTTAAAGGCTTTTTATCCCTCCTCCCTGACTCTTAATGGTTTCTATTCATAGATGTAGTACTAGTATTGTTTTATTCTTCCTGCTTTATTTATATATTCTCTGTTATTAGCTTATTAACTTTTTTGTATTTTATGTTTTATTTCTCTAACACTGTGAAGCACTTTGGTTCAGCTGATGGTTGTTGGTAAAGTGCTATACAAATAAAGGTTGATTGATTGATAAAAATAAATACTGAGACACAGAGATACCAGGTTAAACACTGAGCCAAGTAGATCATCTATAGAATGAGAATAAGTTGTCGGCAGCAGTAGCTCAGTTGATGCCCCTCTCCAGGAAGGACTCACAGCTAAACAGAACACCAGACCAGGTGTAGCTCCTATTAAGAGTAAAACACCCAGCAAGGACATAAAGTTAAAAGCTGAAATAACAACAAATGATGAAACAGCAGTCTAAGCCTATAGCAGCATAACTACAGAGATAGCTCAGGATGACCTAAGCCACTCTAACTATAAGCTTTATCAAAAAGGAAAGTTTTAAGCCTGGCCTTAAAAGTAAACAGAGTGTCTGCCTCACGGACTAAAGCTGGGAGCTGGTTCCACAGGAGAGGAGCCTGATAACTAAAAGATCTGCCTCCCATTCTACTTTTAGAAATCTTAGGAACTACAAGTAAACCTGCAGTCTGAGAGCGAAGGGCTCTGTCTCACATTAGACTCTAATACCTTGATATCCAGAGAGGTTCAGGGTCGTCTCAGTGACTGCAAGGTGTACAAGTTCTGCAGGACAAGCCCACATCACCAGCCTGCCACCACTGTGCTTGGCAGCTAGTATGAGATCTTCATTTGTATCACTCATTAACGACCACATTATTTTCTTATTGTATTACATTTTACAATCACCATATATTATCCTAGTATATAAAACACATACTTTCTTTTAAGCATTGCAGCATATCGGTTACTTTAAGGAATTAATACCTTCTTCGATGCCTTTTTGTTGTCATAAAACAGAAGAGACAATCACCATGAGAACTTTTAAGTGTTCTCCAGGCGTTCCTCCTAAGTGTTATCACGGGAAATACCACTAATGAATCTGTGCAAACTTCTAATGTATTTGAGTGGCTGCATGAGAGCCTAACACAATTATTATCTAATAATGAGCCCATGTGAAAACGACACAATCCTTAAACCACAACGTTTGTCCACAGGTCGATCTTTTTCATTTCCTCCAGCACCGATTGGTCCAATTCTCATTTTATCCCAATACAGATCACGGCAAAGCAGAGTCGGTATACTGAGCTGAGGATTTCACCAGCAAGTTGGCTAAAACAACAAGAAATGGATGCAATAGCTGATTTTCTATTTAAATCTGCAAACATATCGTGCCTTGTCCCCCCCTGACAGGTGTCAGACTTCCCCGTCATCGTGTCCCTGGAGAACCACTGTGGTGTGGAGCAGCAGACGATCATGGCCAAACACCTTCGCCAAATTTTGGGCGAGATGCTGCTGACTGCCCTGCTGGACGGACAGATACCTCGGCTGCTTCCCTCGCCACAGGTCACAGGTTTCACCTTCACCTTAAAGTTACGACATGAACCCATGATGTTTGTGTTCCCATTTCTTCTTTGTGTCAGGAGGACCCAAACGCAGAGAACTGTGAGCGATGAGTAGATTTCAATGAAGGTAAAATGAGAACTTATAAGGTCGAAAACCAGATGAGAGAACAGGTGGAGGCGATCAGTAGCTGGGCAGGAGAGCAGAATGGTGGGGTGGAAACAGAAGAAAAACAAAGGAATAAAACAGGAGAGAAGACTAGACAGAAAATAATCCTAAATAAGAAGAGTGAGGACTAATTATGAAGCAAATAAAGATCAAAGATATCTAAGAAAATAAGGATAAAGGAGCGTAAGAGAAACTCAAAATAGAAGCACTAATGAACAGGGAAGAGAACAGAAGGAAACATACAAATAAATGCTAGAAAGAGATTCGAATAAGAAAACCATCTTAACAAGAGAAATGAAGTTAAACAGAAAGTAACAGAGAAAAATTACGAGATAAGGAAAAACAAATAAAAGACTGAAACAATCCCAAAACAATGAAACAAAAGTGTAAATATTAGGAGAGACGAGTGAAGATATGGAGGCGAGATCACAACATTAAAATCCTAAAGTAAAACACAACAGAAGCTAACGCCAAGAAGTAAACTAAAAATGAAAAGGTAAGCTGAATAAGGAAACTCAAAACACAAACATCTCAGGCTTTAAGGATACGGAGCCATGAAAAGGCTCCAATCTTCCTGCCGCATGTCTCAAGGTGTCCAGCAGTTTGGGGTCTTTGTCTCATTTCTGGTTTTTAATCCCCCCATAATAATCTGTAGGAAGGGGAAAACGTTTCTGTCTAAAAGAAACCAAGGAGATTGCATCGAGTCACTGACTCTGCAGCAATTCCTCTTGAATCCCGAATGTAGCGACCGCGGAGAGGAACAGTAAGAAACCAGAACCCTGGTTGGCTGTACCCTCCTGTTCCTGCAGCCATGCTTGGATCATGTTTGGAATGTGGTTTTCTTATATCTTCTTGCATATTGAAGCAAATTGCTCTAAAATCTCTGCGTTACTGCTGCCAGGTTATACCAGGATACAACCACACAGCTTCTATTCCCGTTTTCCTCTTGATCCATTTCTCCCTACAAAGATCTGGAACATTGATCCATCTGACCACAATCCACATTCCCAGCGTATGATGGGCGCCACGCCATCTTTGAATAAGGTCAACATCAGGCTTTTCCTCCAGATGCCATGAATGATGGCTGAATGTTTTATAATCAAATACACATCATATCTCCTCTGTGGTTAGTTTTAAGGTTCACCTAGGGGCTTCAGTTGTTTATTTTATATGACAGACTATTAGGGCCATTGTAGACAGAAGAAAAATATTTTGGAGCAAATTTCTACCTAATAAAAACTCAGAAGTTTGGGGATTAATTTAACATATTTTCAGTTAAAAACATGGATATTCTCTGTCGAACACTCGTAAATTTGCGGAAAAAAACCTCTGAAAATTCCACGATTAAAAGCATAATTTTTTTATATTTAAACAAATATATTTTATTAAATTGTAAAGTCAGAAATTTTCACCAAAAAAAAACTCGCACACTGAAGTTTGCTGAGATTTCAAATCACTTATGTCAGATAGTAAATGCCAGTCTAAAGTTAGACCCTTGCATGGTGCTAACTTTAGATATTGCAACATAATAAGATCTACTTGATTCAGCCATGTTGGATTTTCTTCCTCACAGTATCTTCCGTTCGAGGAGTTCATGGCCTCATCTGAACCCGTGAGAAATCGCTCTGATCTAGGAAAAGAGAAGCATGAAGCACTTACACTTTTGAAAACATCCAGATGCGCATCTTGTAAATTTAACACTTGAATCTTATAGGATTGGCATTTTAGGCAATATGAAATATCTAATTGTCAACAAACTTCATAGGGTTTTTTCTGATAAATGTAGTTTCTTTTTTGCAAATTTCTTACTTTACAATGTCAGGAAATATCACAGTTTAAATATAGACAATTCACGCCTTTAATCATGGAATTTTCTGATTTTACTCTTGCAAATGTACGACTTTTCAACATTACAGAATTTCCGTGTTTTTTCTTGAAAATATGTTAAATTACTCTCAAAATTTCTTTCTTCGTTTTTTTAGGCGGACATTTACTCTCAATTCTTTTTTTCTTTTATCTACAATGGCCCTAATACTCCGTCATAGTTTTTGGTCATTCAGTAAAGAAGATAAAGCTGTTCCCAAACATTGACCTGATCAACTTGCAGAAAACCTTAGACACAAACATGTCATTTTTAAAAATTAATATCAGTGTTCATCTAGTTGTCCATCTGGCACTAATACTAAAAGCAGTAGCAACTCTAACTTTTAAGTTCCTCTCCATTAGAGCACTTACAACAATCAGTGGTAAAATGAAGTAATGGTAGAGGACCGCCATGAGAGATTCCACTGAGGATTTAGTCGATTATACAGAGATGCATTGCTTCAGTCAGGAGACGGCAAAGTGAAAGAAAATGGAGCATCTTCTCAACCACTCTGGATCCTGCAGAGAGAAACTTGTTCTTGTGGTTGTTCACTACAGGAACTGAGGGGGAAGATTTTGCTGAAAGCCAAGAAAATTGGGGGGCTGGAAACGTGCCTCGACGAAACGTTGACGGATGAAGTCAGCGACGAGGAGGAGATGGCAGACGGTGATGCAGAAAGTCCATGCGCAGAAGATCCACCAGCGCAGGCGACCAACAAGGTATAGTTTCTGATGCGTCGAGCTCAGAGCTTTGCTTAATGTCAAGAGAAACGTTTTCATCCATCATTTATTGTAGAATTAATCTCTAATCCTGAGTTTTGTCCAGTTAGAATAGAACAGCGAGGACTTTCTGGGATTTAAAAGTAGGAATTGAAGTTGTCAACCATTTATTAGCATTTCTGACCATTTGTGTCTCAATGAACCTGATGCACACATTGTATTGTACAAATTAAACATTTGAAACATGATCCTTCTATGTTTGAATGCATAGAATTGAGAGAGATTTATTTGGATTAGTTTTTTATTGCTAGTTAGCATGACAAAACTAGCAACTCCCACTGGTTTTCTGTCTCGCAACTACAACATGTTTAATTACGGCTGCAACTTAATTCTCAGACCTGAACTCCAGTTTCAGAAATAAATCAAACACAGCGTTATGAATGCTAAAAAAAAAAGTCTAGAAATTTTCCACCATGAAGCTGTGAATTTATTACAGCGAAAAGACATGTGGCTCCCTCTTGTGGTGGCGGATTCCAGCTTCCTCCTGTCACCTTTTGATGTGCCCCTGGGCAAGGCACTTAAACCCAAGTTGCCTACTGATCTGTTGGGTGAATGTATCTCACCATTACCTCTTCCCCTAGGAAACGATTTCCCAACCTTATTTACATTTGTAAATCCAGCACGAACCCTATACTATGGAGGACCGTCCCTGCCAAAATTGACAATAAATAAATAAATAAATGAGGTAATACATTTGTAAATAAATAAATATAGAAATGAATAAATGTGGAAATAAATTAATAACTACACAAACGTGGAAATAAATAAATAAAATTGGAGATACATTTGTAAATAAATAAATAGAGAAATAAATAAAGACATTTGTAAATAAATAAATAAAATTGAAAGTACATTAGTAAATAAATAAATAAATATAGCAATACATAAATAAATGTGGAAATAAATAAATAAATCGGTAAAAAGAATTGAAAATAAATAAATCTATGTGGGAATAAAAGAAAAATTTAATTATGAATTTCTACATTTATTTATTTATTTATTTACAATTTTGTTTTCTTTCCAGTTATTTACATATTTATTTCCACATTTAATAACTGTTTTCTATATTTATTTATTTACATATTTATTTCCATATTGATTTACATTTTCATTTCCACATTTACTTATTTATTTCCTTCTACATTTATTTAATTATTTATTTCCACATTTATTCATTTATTTTCGCATGTACTTATTTATTTCCTTTTACATTTATTTATTTTCACATTTACTTATTTATTTATTTCCTTTGACATTTATTTATTTATTTTCACATTTACTTAT
Source organism: Valencia hispanica (assembly GCA_963556495.2). NCBI lineage: Eukaryota > Metazoa > Chordata > Actinopteri > Cyprinodontiformes > Valenciidae > Valencia > Valencia hispanica. The sequence goes on from OY747707.1 coordinate 3,603,881, forward strand.
TTCCTTTGGCATTTATTTATTTATTTTCACATTTACTTATTTATTTCCTTCAACATTTATTCAAATATTTATTTCCACATTAATTTATTTATTTCCACATTTCTACATTTATTTATTGTCAATTATGGCAGGGTCGGTCCTCCACAGTTGCAGGCCTGTGACTACCCCTCTTGGCGAGTTGGGGGGCGTAACAGAGGCGGGTTGACTCTCCTTCACGGCATCGTTCCTTTCATAAAACACATGCAGACGGCTAACAGGCAACGTAATCCCGCCTTGAAGAGTTTCCTGAAAGAGACATCTGCTGCGTATGCTACGCTTTTTGTGTCTAGCTCTTTTTTTAGGTTGTTGTCCTTCAAAAAGTTGCATGAAAGTGTGACCTGGTGAATTCAAATACAAAGAAGATGCAGTTGAAGCTCAATCCTAACTTGTTTTTATTTAAACTACTGAAGCTGATCTGAAGGAAAATTGTCGTTTTGTGTCTGTGAGGCAAAGGCTCCTGGAGATTTAGCTTCTGTCTACTTGTTTCAGACATGTCTTACATCCTAAGGAGAATGTTTGTTTTAATGGCCACTACTAAGACCAGAGTACATAGCGAGTCAACAGCTCCCAGTGCTCACGTTTATCCAAGAGTATTAAAACTGTTCTGCTGATAAACTGCTGGACTGTCCAGCAAAACCAGACTTCCTACAAATCGAATCATTTACCAACCCACTACTGATCTGTTTTTCTTCCAAATTACTTCCCATTCTGACCTTTCCTGACTGACCTTCCAGTAGTTTCATAACCCTCACAAATCAGGCATTCATCAAGCATGAAATATATTTAATCAGATATTATTTTTTATTTTTCATACCTTTCCTTTTGCAGAAGTCCAAACTGTCCAGAGAGCTGTCAGATCTGGTGGTTTACTGCAAGAGTGTCCACTTCCACGGCTTTGAGCACGCTCGTTCTCAGGCCAAGTGTTATGAGATGTCTTCGTTCTCTGAATCCAAAGCAAAGAAGCTCGCCAAGGAAGCAGGTATACGGATGAAGCCATGTTGCGTGACTTTGTAATCATTTCAACCCGTCATGCTAGTAGAATATAACAACCAGGTGTGTAAAGAAGGTGGAAGAGCTTGGCATTCAGGCTACAGGGAAGCATCTCATGTGTTTGTCTGCAGGGATAGAGTTCGTTCAGTGCAACGCACGGCAGCTGTGCAGGACTTACCCCAGTGGCTTGAGGACAGACTCCTCCAACTACAACCCACAGGACATGTGGAACGTGGGGTGCCAGATAGGTATGAAGTACACGTCGCCATCTCCTGATTCAAATGTAGAGTTTGCTTCAGTTTTTTTTTTTTTTTGTGGCGTCACAAACCGGCCTGGCGGATTCAGCAGTTAGCACCTGGTGCTGCTTCTATGGGGTGTTCTGTCGATGTGGCCTACCCTGAATAGCATGCCAGAAGCAGATTTTTATAGCACTGTCTGTCAGTTTAGGCTACTTTATCGAAACAGCATACCAGTGTTTGTGACAGGGTCTGCTGATTTGTCAGGTTTTTGCTTAACAGAAAATACAGTTTATGAAAGGGTTTGTTGTTTTTCTCGAGGTGTTCATGCTAAGTCTGAACCCAAGAGGAGACGTATTGATCCAGGAAAAGAGCCGCATGAACCACAAACACTTCTGAAATTATCAAGATGCGCTTCTTGTAAATTTAGCTTTTAAATGTTATAGGAGGGGCATTTTCTGTCAGACATCACTGATTCAAAATCTTAGCAATTTTTTTCCTCTGAATTTACAATGTTAGAAAATATCTTAGTTTATATTAAAAAGGAAACAGAAATGGATATTTCTGAGTTTTTTCTTGCTAATTTACAACTTTTGAGACCAGAGAATTTTCAAGTTTTTTTCTTGAAAATATGTGAAATGAATCTCAGAAATTCTGAGTCTTTTAATGTATTTTTTCTTTCTTTCATCTACAGTTGCTCTAATACACCAGATTGAACAATTTAACACGACTTCTGTTAACATTTCTTGTGCTTGTATAAGCCATGCAATTATGCAATGTGTATATAATATGCAATGTAATACATCAAAACTTACTGCTTGTAGTCTAAAGAATGCTGAAATTATGGTTTGATTTTAACGCATGCACAATGCCGCGCTTCCGATGGGTATGGTGTTCCGTAAGAACCCATTTGTAAAGTTACGCTATCAAAATTTAACAGCAATAATTTGGGTTATTTAGCCTGTCATTAGAGAAATAAATGGAAGTAAATTTTTCTGAGTCATATTTTCACCATTTTATTTGTTATTTTCTAAAAATCACAGTTATAACTAAATATTTAATTGGAAAGCTAAATATTTAGTTTACAAATTAAATACATAACTAGCAAGCTAAACTGGCTAGCTAAAAATTTGCCTTCGAACTAAACTTTTAGCTAATATGTAAATTTACTTTCAGATAAGCGGAAGTGGACTACCAAAACAAAAGCTGGGTCTTGCGAACCTCTACATACACATCTGCTGAGACTGAATTTTTGTTTTTTACGTTGTTTATTTTCCTCTCAACATGTACAACATTTCAGCTTAAAACATACGATAAGCTGCTTTAGCGGCAATACAGATGTTTATCCGTGGATTTCGGCATAAATTTAAATAGAGGTTTTTTTAAGACCCAGCTTTTATTTTGATAGTCCCTTTCCGCTTATCCGCAAGGGAATTAGCTTTTTAGCTAACTGTTTAGCTCTCAACTAAATATTTAATTTAAAGCGGAATATTTCGCTAGCCAGTTTAGTTTGCTAGCTAAATATTTAGCTTCAAACTAAATATCAAGCTTGCTTACTAAGTATTTAGTTTGGAGCTAAATATTTCATTTTTAAACTAAATATTTAGCTTCTAAAATAAACATTTAGCTTGTGAAAAAAGTAGTTTGCAAAATAAATATTTAGCTCTTATTAAATAGTTATAAAACTGTGACATTTATAAAATAAATAATAACTTTGTGAAAATATGATTTTGAACCATGAACCCCTATTTTCTTATTACAGGTTAAATAACAAAAATTATTGCTGGTAATTCTTGACTGTGTAACTTTACAAACAGCACCTCATAGGCTTCAGGTTGCAGTTTTCCTCTATTGAGTCACAAACAGCAGCTATAGACGTGATCAAAGAGAGATAAAAATATATTTCATCCAACGTGGCAGTTCCCAAAACGTTTAAAACTTTAAAGTTATATTGATATTATTAATGAACACCTGCAGATTGTGAAAGTAAGTAGAAAAATGTATCTCGTTAACTCATATATCATTATTTTGTTTGTTTTGCACAATCCGTGCTGGTCTTTGCGAATCTGATGCTTTTTGCTTTAACTGTATTTTGCATAAACATACATGACTTTGACGTCAGGCATTTTACCAGCTAAATGTTTGCATGATGCATCATTTAAATGTGGCTAAACTGCATCTGCCCCCAAAATAAACACTGTCTGACTGGCTTATAAGTAGCAAATATTTCCTTTCTTGCTGTTTGAGAATCAGACAGACAAACTCTGTTTTGCTCATTTTTTTTTTTTTTATCTCTGCAGATAGCTTTAATATTCCCCCCATGAGACTGTGCTGTCTGCAGTTCATCCCTTTTAATTTTTGCACAGAACTGCTTAATATATATATATATATATATATATATATATATATATATATATATATATATATATATATAACCCACTAAAACTCAATTAGTGAGCCTGCATTGTCTGTCTTGTAATGGTATATTGAGGAATAGTTGACCATTGGGTGCCATTTGTAAGTCAGAACTGAACAGCAATAATATGGGTTATTTAGCCTGTCATTGAATTTAACATTTTTATTTGAGCAGTTACATTCTTATATTCTTACAGATGTCACAACATTACAACAACAGAGGTCAAAATGAGTAGGCTGAAGCAGGGAAGCTTATGTTAACCTACCCCTCATTCAATATAATCAACATTTGTACTATTCACAGTCTCATACATTTATGGAAGTAATAGTAGCATTTAATGTACCTTTCATGTAAATATGTTATTACTTGTATAAATCATCTTTTGGGTATTTACCTACCTAACTATCCCATGTGTATGAGTTCATTAATACTGACCCGGACAGAATGAAACCATGAAGCTTACCCGTTACATTTCCTTGACATATTTCTTTATAACAGTCATCTTATACTGCTTTTCAAATTGGCGTAGACTAGGAGCACTCTTTAAGGTATCGTCTAACCCATTCCATAGCATCACACCTCTACGAGAAAATACATCGGTTCTTGAGGGTGGTGCGAGCACACTGCACCTTTAAGTCAAGTGTCCCCCCTCAAATCATATCCACCCTCTCTATTACCAAACAGTTGTTGAATATTGCTTGGAAGTTGGTTCTTCCTCGATTTACACAAGATTAATAGTGATTTTAGGTTCACTAGATTTTCAAGTTTTAAAAGTTTAGATTATTAGTGTGATCCCTGAACCCAACATTATGTACAATCCTGATGGCATTTAAAAAACAAAATCTAAAATCTGTTTCCAAATGGCTACTGTAGGTATTTCCGCAGACACAGTAACTAAATAAAAGAAAAGATAAGTGAGCAGTACAGGAGAACCCCCTCTCACTGGCTACAATCTGCATCCTCAACATTGAACATAAACAAAACAGTGGAAATGTTTTTTACCAAAACTCAAACATTAAAGTTCCCTCTTCCACGCGTATATATAAATAAGAGCGAAATCAAAACAGTAGAAGAATTTAAATACTCAGGACTTGTTCTGGATTCAGTATTCAGTAAAAAAAAAAAAACATGTTAAAAAAGTGTCCAATACTTTAAAATATAGTTTGTCTGTTTTTAGACATATTCGAAATACACTGACCCATGATGCTGCAAAAATGTACTTGGAGGCAATGATTATTTCTCACATTAATTATTGCATGTCATGTTGGTCCCAGGCATGTGAAACAACTATTAAGCCACATCATCATTGCCCAATACTTGCAAAATATAATATGTTAAACTTTGATAATCAAATTGTTTATTCAAATGTACAATTAATTTTTAAAATCCTGAATAATAAGGCGCCTCCTCCTCTGAAACGATTCGTCCAGCTCTGTTCTGAACAGACAACCAGAACATCCAGGTCAACAAGTCTTAATGACACCAGATTACCAAAACGCAGTTCAGCCTTTGCACAAACAGGGATACAATAAACTCCCACAGAATTTTAAACCTTCCTCTGAACTACAATTTGTTTCTTGTAATGTCAGGAAGTTATTATTAGATAACCAGTGTTGTCAACATTAAGGATTTATTTACTTAAGATATTGGTCTTAGTGATATTTTTATTGAATGATTGTATTATGCAATCAGTGATTGTTGTGTTTTTACAATTTAAGATATTTTAGTTCGCATTCTCATCTGCGCAGGGACTGCAGATGGAAACTAGCTTTGGCTATAATCTGGTGTAAAACATCTTTAATTCATGTTTTTGCACATTGTCCCTGTTAAATAAAAAATAAAAAAGACGAGTAGAGCTTTGTGGTCCAAAAGGTATCTACATTTTCTCATAATAGCAATATTCTATGCCAATTTCTTTTGTATACTACGTGTTTGGGGTCTCCAGCTGTTTTTTTGCCTTTAGGTTTCTCTAATTCTATTGTCATCATATTGTCATCAGTCACAAGTAGCTGTAGATCTTTTCCTGAGCATAATATTGTGGTGTCGTCAGCAAATGTGATTATTTTAAATTTTGATGATATAGGTCATTTATGTATAGAAGAAACAAAGTTGTTCCTAAAACCGAACCTTGAGGGACTCCACAATTTATATTCCCCAGTCTTGACCTGTACCCATCCGTCTGTACATATTGTTGTCGGTAGATTAAATAAGATTTCACCCAGATATATGCAGTTCCCCTAATCCAATTTTGTTGTAATTTCTTTAAAAGTATGCAACAGTCTACCGTGTCTATGAATATACCCACAGAATACATTTTATTATCCATTTTATCACTTGCCTCTTCTATAAGTTTGTACAATGCAAGAGCAGTTGACCTACTGTGATTATTATACAGTTATTAACAAATGATCATTTCATTTGTTGCAGTTAGAAATAAAGAGTGGGCATTTTAATATGTGCTTGTGAGGTCAACGTCACTATCTGTTATGGTTAGCAAAATAATCTTTAAATGCTTTGGCAAGGGTATCCACATTTGTGATTTTTTCATTAGCGTTAATTATGTAATCTTGAAAAGCAGCATTATAAAAATCCTTAAAAACACTTCAGTAACACATAATAAAAATAATAACAAAAAATATAAATAGAAACGGATAATAAAAATTATGGTAATTTAAAATATAAATAAATAAAATAAAGAATAAGATAAGAAATAAAAATTAGCTAAATAAAACAACTCAATTAAAAAACAAGCTACAGTTCTCCGCCGTACATCTTTCTTTCTTTTTTTCTTTCAAAAGGAGTTTAAAGCTAATGCTAATTTTGAACTCCAGTCCCTGGTTGGGCCTTTCTACACAACAATAAAATTCTCCATTACATCCTAAAAGAAACGTACCTATATATACACACCGTATAAATCCTTTACAAACAAAAACTCAGTGCTATTTACAAATGGGTACATTCCTGTTTTGATTTCAGCCAAGACTTAACACGAGTTGTGAACATTTTAAACATTTTGACTTGTGGAACAACTAAAAGGCCGATACCAGAGGACTTCAGGGCAGTGGCGGAGCTAGGGGGTGGCCAGGGGTGGCCGTGGCCACCCCTGGCCAATCCCTGGCCACCCCGACGGCCACCCCGACGGCTCTGAGGAATGATTTGACAAAACGTAGCTGTATCGCGTAGAACATTAGTTCCGCCTCGGGCAGTTTCCGCACGGACGTATTTCACTGCAGGACACATCTTCCACGGGAGTTGGAGAGGTTGCTGTGTCATTGCATTTCCTCCGTGATCACACAAGCTGTAAAGTTGTAGGTAAGTTTACCAATGTTTTTTTTTACTTTCGTCCAGTCTGTGCATGTTTTCACATTAACTTAACCGTTAACGTTCCGAGGGCCTGCGGGTGGGCCCAGCCCATTTCTTAGTTTAAATCCACCGATTATCTGACTTCTAACTTCTATGAACCTATATATATTTTATATCATTGGAAAGCTAAGAGTCTTGTGATTCCAATTATGGATGGCGATCAAGGATACAATCATAACTGTAGACACAGTGAGCGCTTTTGCCAACACAAACGTTCTTCTGACGGAGGTATACAAATATGGAACTCACCACTTTGTAGTCCAATAAGCGTGACAAAACCGATCCATTTCAAACAAAAATGGTCTTTTTACATCAATACGGGTCCGATTAAAGTCCTCCAATAAAGTGATTAGTCCAGGACAACAGTAAAACCAATAAAAATTTAAAATAAACGGGGAAAATGCGCTTCCGAAATGTCTATGGCCATTTTTGTTGTCTTTTACCAATTAGTTTCCACTTCCTTCGCTTCCACTTCCGCCTAAAAAGGTCACTGAGCATGCCCAGAAGAAAAAAAAGAAAAAAGAAAAAAAATTAATCTGGTTCATTCCTTACGTTAGGTAGATCTCCAACCAATGGCCCAAGTCACGTTATGGTAAGTAACTCGAACCAATCGCGGTCCAGAACTCTGATGATTGACGTATCGAATAGCCAATGTAATGCTGTAAACGCAGATGTATAACTTGACCGGGCGGACTTAGTCGCTCCCATAGTATTTGACGTGGGTAAAATGTCTTATTCATGAAGAAATTACGCACAGTGCGTACCAGTAGGCGGAAATTGCAGGAATGTTAAGGGGTAAAAGGGGGGTATTATGCAAAATGGACTTTCTGAAGCTTAATATCCTGAAAACCTGTCTTTCCCTCATTAAAAACATGCCTGAAGTGTTGCTCTGATCCATTCAGTCATGTTAGAGTAATCTTTGAGTCTCTGCTGGTAGTTCTCAGGGTTGCTGAAACGCCTGCTCCCACCTATCCCCGCCTTTTCCACCCATCTCCTCCTCCGACCTTACGTACCCTGCCGAGAGCCTCGTCCCTGCAGAGCTCCCCTACCCTTCCCCTGAATCTTTTTCCTCAGTCAGGTTAGCATACATTTACCTTTACTCTTTACCTATCAGGTGAAATGAAAATAAAAATCTCTGCCTACTTCAGTAAGAGTAGGAATGAGAGTGAAAATGATCAAAAGAGGGACAGTGAGGTCAGGCAGGACAAGAGATCCACAGGTACAGCACACTGACAGCCTGTTTATCTGTATATCTGGTCTCAGCTCTCTGCAGTCAGATACTTAGCTGTTCTATTGATGATGTAGGCTTCCTTTGTGTGCTTTCTGACAGTTTAAACATTTATGTTCCAGACAATGTCCCACAAGAATCCACACAGGGCTCTTCACAAGGTAGGGTGCCCACCACCAGCATTTAGGCTACTTATTGTAGGCTATTGCCATTTGACATTACAAATAACAATGGTAGGCATGGCATAATGTAAACCTTACATGACTAAATAAATACTACTATTAATATTTATTCTTGTGTTTTATTAACATATTACACCAGTTTTAAAATCGCTGCATTGGCTCCCGTGCATTGCAGGATTGATTTTAAGGTTCTTTTAGTTGTTTATAAATGTTTTAATGGTCTTGGCCCAGGGCTGTAGTGCAGGACTGCTGGTTCGATAAATAAGAAGGCCCAAGAGTCTTGGGCCTTATTTATCGTACTCAACTATGATTTTAAAAGTAACTTAGTAGATTACATGAATTAATGAATACTTAAGTACATACCATAATATACTAAGTTTATTTATAAAGCACACTTTATGACAGCATGAGAGCTGACCAAGGCGCTGCACATTTCTCTGTACAAGTAGAAGTACAGACTTGAAAAGCTACTCATAAAAGTACAAGTACCCCAAAAACTACTTCAGTACAGTAATCTGAGTATTTTTAATTACTTCCACCTCTGGTTATGTCAGACTAAAACAATTAATAAAAATATAAAATAGTAGAGTAGCTATCATAATAAAGAACAATCATTTAGACATTTTCTCTATCTACCATATATGTAAAAAGGGTATATCAACAATAAGGTTATTGCCATTGATAGTAACGAACACAGTGTAGGCTACAGGCAAACCCTCGATTTGTTGTTTCCCTACACCAAGAACAATGTGATGTGCGTATACTGTATGTATGTACAGTATGTATGGATGTATCTACTAATGGCCACCCCTATGTGAGTAGTGGTCTCACCCTGGCCAGCCCAATGAACATTTTCTGGCTCCGCCACTGCCTCAGGGACCGTGAGGGCTCATACTTTAAAAGAAGGTCGAAAAAAAATCAGATGGACCAAGACCATTAAGACATTTATAAACTAATAAAAGAACCTTAAAATCGATCCTAAAACAACTTTAAAACTGGTGTAATATGTTCCCACCCCCTGGTCGTCGTGCAGCTGAGTTCCGGAGTAGTTGTAGGCTTGAAATCCTCATTTTTTGCGAAGAACAGAGAGCAGCGCATTACAGTAATCTAACCTACTGAAAATTAAAGCATGCATCAACTCCTCTGTGCTGGGCTGTGGCTATGTTTTTAAGATGATAAAAATCCTTTTTTTGTTGTATTTTTGATATGTGGAATAAAATTGAGCTCAGAGTCAAAAAGGACGCCCAGATTTTTTACACTATGAGAAGGTTGAAAGTTTTGCAGTTCTGTTAAAATAATCTAATAATTAATCATTCTCAGCATGTGAATTTGCATATTAGCTTAATATTTAGCTCAGGGTTAAATATTTACTTCAAAGCTATATATTTGGCTAGCAAGTTTAACTTGCTAAGTATTTAGCTTGTTACTTAAATATTTAAATTGTAAACTAAATATTTAGCTTGAAACTGTGATATTTATAAATAAATAAATGACATGGATGCAAATATAACTTTGAAAAATGAACTCCCATCTCTTCTCTTACGACAGGCCAAATAACCCAAATTATTCCTGTCCATTTTCGACTGTGTAACTAAACAAACGGTGCCCCTTAGATGAGTTTTCTGCTGCTACTTTGACACGTAGACACATTTTGATGTCTGCTGCAACCAGGCACAGCAGATAAAACCCCAAGAAAATCTAAGGTAATGACATTGTTCTCACCACCATCTCTCCCAAAGTGGCTCTAAACTTCCAGACAGCCGGTCTGGAGATGGATCTGAACGACGGACTCTTCAGGCAGAACGGCAGCTGCGGTTACGTCCTCAAGCCCGACTTCATGAGAGACGGCAACAGTCGGTTCAGTCCGGACAGACCGGAGGATCGGCGGGGCTACAAACCCATCCGCTTGTCGATACAGGTTCAGAACCAGATCGGAGTCCGCGGGTGGGGGGAGGGGTTAGAAACACGTGTGGTGGGAATGTCAGGAGGGCAGATTTCCAGGTGAGTGTTTGTGTCGTTGTCAGGTGATCAGTGCGCAGCAGCTGCCAAAGGTGAATCAGAAAGAGGGATCGATTGTGGACCCTCTGGTCAGAGTGGAGATCTACGGCGTCCCACAGGACCAGACCAAGGAGGAGACGAGCCACATTAACAACAACGGTACGACACCTCACTAGAACCAGGAAAGTAGACACTGGCTCCCTGTAGCTCAGAGAATAGACTTCTAAATACTTTTCACTAGTTTATAAATCATTACATGGCTTAGCACCAAAGTATGTAGAAGATCTACTGTTACTATACCAGACCAATCAGGTCCTCTAAATCCAGTCTACTCAACATCCCTAGAATCAGAACCAAACACGGAGAATGCTCCTCTAATCTGGAGCAAACTTCCAGACAACTGCAAAGCTGCTGAAACACTAATGCCGCGTTCACACTGCCCAAAACGTCCCACACAAAACGCTTTGTGCGCTTTGGCAATTTTTGAAGCTTTTGCTGCTTTCCAAGCTTCAAAGCGGCAAAAGCCAGCAACGCAAAAGTTGAGCTAGCTGAACTTTCGGGCTCCCCGAGCGTCAACCAATCAGAGCGTCGACACTGTAGTGACGTCACTGCATATTTAAAGCAGCTCCTGGAGCAAATGGTTAAACCCTCCAAACTCAGAACGCCTCTCAAGAATGGGGGCGTATCCACAAACAACGTTGACGTTGTCTAGCTTTGTTTATCAAATAAAGCCAAGCTGCTCTCCCGATATGATCCGCCATTGCTTAAAACATCCGGCAACAGAGGAAGCCCCGCCCACTCGCTCTTATTTTTTTGCTCAGCGAGTGGCGGGCTTTGCACGTTTCCGACGTAAAAATGTATACGCTTCAAACTAGTAGCTTTGTGAGCGCAGCATAAGTTCCTTTAAATCACGGCTAAAAACTCATCTGTTTCGAGCTGCCTTTGATTAATGTTTCAGTGTTTTAATGTGTTTTGTGTGTGTTTCATGTTTTATTGCTGTTTTTACTTTATCCCCTTTATCATGTAAATACCTTGAATTACCTCGTTGTTGAAAGTGTGCTACATAAATAAAATTGCCTCGCCTTAAGACATAAATGACAATCAAATATTATGATGTTCACCTGCCGGCTGACCTCTGACCTGCAGGTTTCAACCCGGTCTGGAACGAGACTCTAAATTTCGTCGTCCACGCCCCTGAGCTGGCGCTGGTCCGCTTCGTGGTGGAGGACCACGACAAGGCGTCGAGGAACGACTTCATCGGCCAGTTCACTCTTCCGTTCAGGTGCATCCAGCCAGGTGAGCGGGACGCACGGCAAAAGCCCCGAGCGCGGCCGTCTTCGGGGTCGAAACCTCACTGAACCCCGACTCCTCTGCTTCCACCCAGGGTACCGTCACATCCACCTGCTGTCCAAAGACGGAACCGCCATCCCTCCTTCCTCCGTCTTTGTTAACGTCAGCGTCTCAGAGCTCACATGAAGTCGTTGACGAGTCTCCAAACCCGAAGCTTCGTTCCATCAGTATTCACATGTTTTATTTGTTTACGTTTTAGCAGTTTCTAGACCTCCTGAAAGCTTTTTTAACATCTACTGAATGATCTCCGGTTCCAGGAACAGACTAGTCGGTCAAACTGAGAGTACTACTACTTATTTAAAGTGAAAAACTAAGTACACCCCAAGATCCAGCAGCTTGTAATTCTCAGCGCTGTTGAAGAACTTTGGTCCACTCTTCCTGATGTTTCTCCAGATCATTGATGTTCGCAGACGTTTCTTTTCTCCTCAGCTCTCTGAACCTCCCAACGCTGCATTCCAGTCAGACTGGGGCCCTGGACTTTGACTAGGCCATTGTAGCACCTTGATGGTTTTTCTTTTTCAGCCATTCTGTTGTAGATCAGCTGCTGTGTTGGGGATCATGGATCTGTTGATGACCCAGTTTGGACCGAGCTTCAGCTGTTGTACAGCTGGACCCTAGAATAGATCCCGGTCCACTCAAGAGACTGGAAGTTTGCCAGGTCCTGTTAGCTGCCGAGCTAACCCAAATCATCACCCCTCCACCGCTGTGCTTGACAGTTGGTGTTAGAGGCTTCTGCCGATCCGCTGGGTTTGGTTTCCTCCATCCTGGTCCAACATCTCCACTCTGACATCATGTCCCAGAAGTCTCGTCCTTCATCCAGATGCAACTCTGGTAACCTCGGTCCTGCTGCTATCTTGTTTCTGGAGAGAACAGGCTTTCTCCTTCGACCCTTCCAAGAAGCCATACTGGTTCAGGGTCATGACCTTTAACCTTCTCTAAACTACACGCTCTGACCCTGAGCCGAATCTGTTGGGACTTCCACTCCTGGGAAGGTTGGCAGCTGTCTGAGATGTTTTCCTCCTTGGAGAACGATCTGGAGATGACCTTTGACCCCTTCATAGATTAATGGATGGCAACAGTTGCTTCTCTTCCTTCTTTTTTTCACATGTCCTGTCTGGCAAGTGGAGCATTGCGGCTTTTGCTATAATGCTCCACTTTCTATACAGTATATATGTGTATGAAATATTTATTAGAAATGTTGTTGGGTTTATTTTAAATGAAATGGACAAGTGGACGGAAAAGAAACGGGGTAAAAAGATGTAGAGAGGTGGGACAAAAAAGGCAAAGAGGGAATTGTAGATAGAGAGGAAGGGGAATAAAGAAAATACAAGAAAAAACTTTAGAACTCTGCTTCTACACCTGCAGGACGACAGAGAGAGGGGAAAAAACTATGATAAATCAAACAATGGGAACAGTTGCTTCTCTATAGTCATTGCTGATGTCTTTCCATTTTGGTGTTGTATTAAAACCCACCTGTAGTGATCTGGAGCAGCAAACCGATGAAACTCCTGCTGGTACTAAGGTCAAATGAACCAACGCTGGACTCAGTTTTTCACACAGCAGTTTCTGCATTTTATTCATTTTTCCTGTCTTAGATTATATTGAAGCTTAAGGTCTTTTAGGGCGTTCTCGCTTCTTCCAGAGACCATGTGGAAATCATGTACATGAAGGACTTCTGCATGCTAAAACTGCCTGAACTGACAGCAACATAACTGGAAGGCTGTTGAATGTAAAAAACAAAAACACCAAATATCAGTATTATAATTTAAAAAATGGGTCTTAAATAAAAACACGTTGTTAACTAATGTTCAACTTCATGGTTTCTGGCTCACTTCTTTCAGCATACTACACACACAACACTTGCAGTGTTACTCAGATGGAGTGCTAAGGATGCTGCAGCACCCCCTTGTGGATGACAAAGGGTTCCATAACCAACCTTTAAATAAAAAATTGATTTAACTTTGAATTTAACACAAACACAAATCCATACTACTACTTTCAAAGGATGGAAATGATTATTTTTCACATTTGAGAGTATTTGTGACGTCACACATACACTCAAGTATCTGACATGATACAGAAAATGGCGAGGCAGAAGCAAATACTGGATTTCTTAAAAAAAAAATAAAGCAAGAATTCAACAAAAATGCTGCTAATGACCTCCAGATCACGGGACATGTCCCTGGAATAGGCAGAACAAAACCTGGAGCCAATGAGATAAAAGACGAGACAGACGCTAGCAGGAGCTGCACAACGGCGCTTAACACGGCAAATAAAACGCCCTGCGCGTCACGGGAGATTCTCCTAACGCCATCGAACTTTGACGTGAACAGACAGCACCTTCAGCTGCGGATGTCAGGCGATGATGGGAAGGAAAGCTTGGATGGAATCAATAAATTCTTCTGGATCTCAGCATCTTTACCGGCTCTCAGTGTTTTTGCTTCGCTGCCACAACCTTTTCAGAAACGCCACCTTCTTCACTGGTTGGAGGAAGCCGCTCGTTGACAGAACCCTTTACGGCTCCTGTGGGCGGCGCCCCCTGCAGGGCCTCCTTCAGGGTGAGGACACCCCCTTCAGAATCCCGCAGCACGCCCTGCTCCACCGACTCCTCGGGATGGTGCCTCTGGAGGTGTTTGACCACCTGGAAGCGCTGCTTGGCTCTGTAGGAGCAGCGGCGGCAGGAGAAAGGTCGCCGCTCCGTGTGGGACAGGAAGTGATGCCGGAGACCCGCCGGCCACCGGAACGATTTCTGGCACAGTCCGCAGGCGTATGGCCGACCGTCTGTGTGCTTCCTCAGGTGGGTCTTCAGGATGAAGCTGGTTTTGAAGGCTTTGCCGCATTTCTCGCAGACGTAAGGACGGGCGTCGCAGTGCTGCGTGTCCCGGTGTGCGCGCAGGGCGTCCGCTCTGTTGGTGCGGTACTCGCACTCATCACAGGCATATGGTTTCTCCCCTGGGGAGGTAAAACATTACAACACAAAATTAATTAGTCGTTTGTTCTCATGACTCATAAAGGATCATTATGATGCAGCAGCAAATCAGAAAACCGCGAGTGTTTGGTGCAAACAGTAATTAGAAATAAAGAGAAAAATGTCACAATTGACCAAAGATACGTCATGTTTTATCTCAACAAGTTTAGTTTGTCATATTTCAGGTGTGCAACACAAATTATCAAAAAAGTTGAGAGATCCCCAAATTTCTGCACTGGATTCAAGAAGCAGATAGCATTAAATACACGCAGAAGCAACCGACATGATGGTTTGTGTCAGGTAACAGCTGTCCTCTCCTCCGTCACAAACATTTTCAATCATGTGAGAAGGGTGAAGTTTTGATCCTGAGCTGACGAGGAATTCAGCAAAACTTTCACAACTTCTGACTGATGGAATCGCATCGGGATGCCGTTTCTAAATAAACAAGTGATGCAGAAGATTGTACAAAACAAATTTTACATGAATGAACTTGAACTGATTTGCTGGGAGAGAAAAAGGATTGATGGGAGGAAAATTACAAAATGTAGGCCTGGTCTAAGCAAATCTACTGTATTGGCTTATAAATATGTAGCGATAAATAAAAAGGGATTACATCATGTATTGGTGCACTCGCATAAAAAAACTCTCTCCTGCATTGAAATTAGCCGCCGCTTTCAGCAGATGTTTTTTTTGTTTTTGTTTTTTTTCACAGAAACTCAGTATTGCCAAGAGCTCTGCTCTTCAAGAGATGAAGCAATCTCCTCTGGCTATAAACTGCATAAATATGGGAAGGTTACCCCCTTAATGCATGCATGATCCCTCATTTAAAGGTGGGCCGACGGCTTCAGTGCAGAGAGACGGTTTTTTGCTCAGTGATGATATTTTAGGAGCAAACCTGCCTTTATGTCAACTTTAAAAATGAGAAAGAACATCGAAACTGTGGCCAACAGCTTCGTGAATTTGCCCTTTGAGGAGCGGAGATGATCAGAGGTTCTTCAGTTTATCAACCAGTGATTGAGAAAGTTGGTCAATTAAAGATGGAGATGGGATTTGTATATTTTACTCTTCACAGAGCAGAACGTCAGGAAAATCATTCAAGAACCATTCAGGAATCTCAAGGAAGCCTAAACTGAGCAGCCATGACCATCCGTCATCAGCTGATAGAACCACAAGAGGTTCCTTTACTTGTGCAGCAACAGTCGCAACCCTTACCGTGCAGAAAATACGTTTTAGAAGTTGAACTTCCTACTTTACCTGCTTACTTTTAGAATCGAGTCGATTTAAGGTTAAATATGACTTCATACCTGTGTGCTTGGTCATGTGGTACTTCAGCTGAGTCGCCCATTTGCATTTGAAGCCGCACTCTGGACAGAGGTACTTTTTCTCTTCTTGGTGAACTCTCATATGCATCTTCGGCAGAAATGAGGTAGAAAATTAGTAGATTTATATTTGATCTACAGCAAAGCAGATAAATTGTGTTTAAATGAATTTGGCGTTTTCATTCTTTTAGCAATGAGTCTATGTAATTTATGAATTCGCTTTCTGAAGTGAGGGACAAACAATATTCAACCTTTTCACTATTTTCTAATTCTTTGAGCTGTACCTGTAAACGTATTTACAACCTAAAACCCTGGCAGCAGTGTTTATGTTTCAACTGTAATTTACTTTTTTATATCCATTTTTACAGGTTCTCTGTTATGTTAGCCCTCATGTTTTAGTCCATAGTGCTCGGCTAACTCTAGAGCGCTTCCTCACTGTTTTGATTTGACTTGTTGATATTTCAGCTTGTTGCATCTTTCAATGCGTTTCCGGTTCGTCATTTGCGGATAAAAGCAAAAGTCTTACTTTTACTAATCTTTTACGTTTAAATACACCTGGTAATACAAACAGCAAATCAGCTAAGGTCTTACAAAGCTGATGAAGCCTTCTCTGACTGGATCTGGTGCTCCCCCATTAAACTCTTACAGTCTGAATTTATTTACAATAAGATACAAATATAAATTATTGGTGTTTTGCTCTCAAGCAGTGACTAAATTAAGTAGATTGTTAATTCAAACACAGAAAATATTATATAAATTTGGGTATTTAGTGTGCAAATTAATGATAAGGCCATTAGGTGGCGGCAAAGTGTTGATCCTTGGTATGTGTAGAATATGCATCAACAGGCATTTGTGCGACAGTTTGGAAACGATAATGTACAACCTTTTTGTTGCAACAAGCAACTTTCACAAAATTTGACTGATATCTGGGTGGTTGTTTTGCAGAAAGTGAAGCGATATGCGCTCATGTCTGACGGACTTTACCTTCAGCCTAGATGGGTCCGAGCAGGTGTAGCTGCACCGCTCACAGCTGTACGGTTTCTCCCCGGTGTGAATGCGAATGTGCCACGTGATCTTCTGCTTGTTCCGGGTTGCATACTCGCAGTCTGTGCATTTGTACATGCGCTTGCTCCCGTGTGAACGTAGGTGTTGCTCCAGCACCAGCTGATGCCGACAAGCGAACTCGCATGTGCTGCACCGCAGAGGCTTGTCCTCTGAGGACCCCCCCTCGTGTTCGCTCAGAAGGTGTTGAGCTAACAGCCGCCTTGTTTTGGCTGCGAACGGGCAGAGCTGACACGGGTGTGCCAGGTGAGTCCTCTGATGGACGTCAAGGCTTTCTTTAGTCTGAAACACCTCCTGGCAAGTGGGGCATTTCACTTCAGGGTGTCTGCTCTGCTGGTGGTGACTCAGTGTCTCTTCGCTGCTACATGTGAAGTCGCATTTCTTGCATGAAAAGCAGACCTGAAGCCGGTGAGCCCGTCTGCAATGGTTCCTCAAAGCAATGTTTGAACTAAACCGAGCGTCACAGTGACTGCAGACGTGCTGCAGCTTCCCGGAGTGACATCTGCGCTGATGCCGTCTGACATCGTCAGGAGTGTAGCCGACAAAGTCGCACAGTGGACAGAAGTCGGTGGGATGTTTGTCGTGGATGCGTAGCTTATGCTGACGTAGTTTGGTGGCCGCACCGAAGGTCTTGTTGCATACGTTGCAGCTGTGACGGCCGACCCCCGTGTGCAAGGACTCGTGCTCCTCCAGGCGATAGCGCCTCGAGGTGCCGAAGGGACAGTAGCTGCAGCGATGCTCCCGAGCGCCTTTGTGTTCACGTGAAACGTGCTGCTCCATGCGGCGCTGCTGTTTGAAGCTAAACGTATGCCGCTCGCAATGGAAGTGTCCCTCTACTGGATCCTGAAGCTTTTCTTCCTTATGGTCAGAAAGTATGTGACGTGATAAAGAACGTTTGGATTTGGCTGAAAAAGAGCACATGGGACAATGGACTTCACCCGGCTTCATGCAGCCTTTCTTCTCATGGTCGTCCAAGGCTCTTCTCCGACTGCCTCTGAATGCATCGTTTAGACATCCAGACAGTTGGTGTTCCCCCGAAGGACCCTCCTCAGCCTCATCCACATGGTCCTCCATGCTTGCAACTGTTTTGGTCCCTTCTTTGTCCGTTTCAGAAACAATCTGGCCAAAAGTCTCTCGGCAGGTCAGTAGGTGCTTTCTAACCGTTGGCAGCTTGGCTGAGGAAAAACCGCACAGCTCACATTGGAATTTACCATCTTTTTTAACATAAAGGGTTTCTCTCTGTGATAATTTAGGTCTTTTAGTTGATATTTCCTTCTTGTCTGCCTGGATTTCACTGGAATGATGGTCTGATACAGTGGTTGCTTTGTAAAGGGAGCTGCACGCTTCTTGTTGCTGACGTTCCAGTTCTGTGGATGTCTTATTGATGTGATCTGAAATTTTTCGCCTTTGCACTCGTCCGGATTCTCCCCGAGTTGTTAGAAGGACATTTGAAACGCTGACGGATGTTCTTGTGTTGCGTGGGAGCGCGGTGTGCTGCTTTTTAAGGTGCAGATCGAGGCCACGCCTCTGTTTAAACTGTTTCCCACAGGACCGGCACTCGTGTACCTTTATCCTGCTGTGGCAAAGAGCTCTGCGGTGGTGGTCCAAAGCCGTCTCCTTGCCGGTTGCGTATGAGCATTTGTCACAACGATGAGCGGTTTCAGATGGCACAGCAAGGATCTGGACCCGTCCCTCTAAGACCATGGCTTCAGCTTGGTCCTTGTCGTGTTGCCTCGAAGCTTTCAGTCGGACCTCAGAGTGGGACGGGCGGGTTTTCTGGGTTGGATAAGCAGAACTGATAGTTGCAACGTTATCTCCCCCCTCGGGTGTGTGGGTCCGATCGTCCCCAGACTCAAAAGATTGACTTGGGTTGGTCGGAGGCTCACTTGCAGGCTCTTCTACGTCACTTTGCTCACACGGTCCATCCTGCATTTCTGCAGCGCCTTCCTCCAACGAGCTTGTAGGCGTCGACGGGTCTAGCGTTGTTAAAGGCGGTGTCCTTTGGCAGTTTTCATCCTCGAATTGTAAAGCTGTGTTTTGCTCCTCGGCGGTTGTTAGTGCGGTTAACACCAGAGTACAGTACTCCTCCGGACTGCTGACGGATCTTTCTGAAACTGCTTCGTGATAAACTTCTTGGGACACGAAGGTAAAAGCCGAACCATCAGCTTGTGAAGCGGCAGAGCTTTCTGTGCAGGGATTGGTTCCGGATTGGTTCTGCTGCGTACCAGAAGCTGGTTCCTCAGACTTCCTGTAAAAGTCCCGCATTAACTCTGCAGAGTTCTTCTCCTTTTCCTTCGCTGCGTAGTTCTCCAGCCATGCTGCGTCTCCGGGGACGTAGTCGTGGACCTTCCTCTTGTGCAGGAAGAGGCTGACGCTGCTGTAGGACGAGTAGACGCAGAGGGCGCAGCGAAACTCCTTCAGCTTGGTATGCTTGCAGTTCTCGTGGTTCTGGAGCGCCTGCCGGTACCGGGTGGTGTATGTGCAGTATTTGCACTTATACGCAGCCGACTTCTTCTCCTCTCCAGAATGTTTGGCCAACATGTGGCTGCGGAGCTCATACTTGCGCTTGCAGGCGTAAGCGCAGATCTCGCACATGAGAGATTTAGCTTGATGCCGCAACTTGTGGCTCTTGAGCTGGTCCATTCGGTGGCATCGGTAGGAGCACTGATCACAGGAATATCTAGAAGAGTTTCATCGAATTAGTGATGATTTATTGAGAACCTCTGGTAATGATGTGAAACGTTTGAAAATGCATTATCTTTACTGCTGTAGCAGGATTACACTGAAAATATTAGGAAAAGAATCCAACCTTTGGTTTAAAACACATTTTCAACAGATTTTTCTTGTATATGAATATGTAGCATTAGCCCAGGCTACGGTTTTTAAACATTGAGACTCTTTCCTGATTATAATCCTGCAGCTTTACGCCAGGATGTCATGATTACGCTGCTGCTGAAGGACTTTTCAGCTTTCAATGGTTACCTCTCCTCTATCTAATCCTGTCACTCGTCTCCAAATAAAGAATTCATCTGCTCCTTTGCAGATTTCTTCTGTTTGGGTTTTCTGTTCCAGTTAAAAGTTTGATGTCATCAAACAGTAATTAATATCAGACAAAAATAACCTAAGTAAAATAAATTATGAAATAAAGCAACTCTCTAGCATCACTGTGGCTGAACTCTGACCCACTCTGCTTTGCTGAACTAATCAAATTTGGTTTTCCAGCAGGAACGAGCTGTTGAAGGTCACCTAACGGAAGTGACCTTGAGCTAAAGGTCACAAACTGAAGGTCGGATCTTCTCCTTCAGGATTTCCTGCTGGAGATCAGGATTCGTGGTTCCATCAGTTACAGAAAATGGTTCAAATCCTGAAGCAGCACAGCAGCCCCAGACCATCACACTACCACCACCACCACCATGTTTGACGGTAGGCATGATGTCCTGTTTCTGAAATGCTGTTTGTCTGGTAGGCATTACATACGTCTGGGTCAAATCTGCCCTTTTTTGTGACACCCTTTATATGTACAAATACATATTATTCGTAATTGAAAAGCTGAGATGCTAGTGATTCCAACAATGCATGACAACCAAGGATGCAACCATAACTGTAGACACAGTAAACACTTTTCGTCAAACCACTCAGAAAGAAATGTGCAACTCACTGTTTGAAGCCACATATCATTGACAGAACAGAACCATCTCAAAGAAAATCCGTCTTTTGACGTCTACAACTGTCCAGTTAATGTCCTCAAATACAATATCTAGTCCACAACAAGTCACACGTCCACAACCCAACATAATCTGCTTCTCGAAACCTTGGTAATTCCCTTCCTTGTGTGTACATTTTCATCATAGCTACCGTTAGCATTCTCATATTAGCCTAAAAATAACACCGCAGTCTTCTTCTTTGTGACGTTTATTGGCGGCTGTCAAACAACAAAGTGGTGCATTACAGTCACCGACTGGTATGGAGTGTGAACCAGAGTCTTCTCTAAGACTGGTGATGTATTAGCATCATCCCCGCTTGTGCTAGTTTTGCTCTTGTTTTCATTAAGCCGAGCTCTAATGTCCATTTTGGCAAACAACCGTATCAAAGTATCTTCTTTACTGCCTCCAAAAGTCCAGGCTGGTATTAATAGATCGCAACTTAATTTACACGGCTGTTGTAATCTGTTTTGGGTGGGCCCGGAGTTGATAAACTCTTCTGGTAGGTCAGCCTCTCTTGGGAACGTTCTCCACTGGTGTTCTCCGTGTGTGGATAGAGGTTCTCACTGAGGTCCTCTGCCTTAAAAAGCGTTTTATGGTCTTTTAGCCAACTTCATGTTGTTAGATAGGTTCTGTTGAAGTGATAAATGAGTTTTTCCCCCCTCATAATTAACAAAATGACCATTTGAAAAGTGGATTTAGTCGTGTCTCTGGTTTTCTTTGTCTGATAATGTGTGGTTGATGATCTGAATGTGTCTAAAATGTGTTGCAGAGGTCCGGACCTCCTGGACGGAGGCCATCTGAACGCCCTGACCCCGTGTGGTTGTCTACCTGAGGTCTCCAGCATGTTTCCTCATATGGACGGTGAGATAATGCTTCCACTTGGTGACGTATCCGCATTCGGCACACATGAAGTTCCTGTCGTCAGCGTGAACGAGCATGTGCTTGGAGAGGTAGGACTCGTTCCGGCACCTGAACTCGCACAGGCTGCACTTGTAGGGCTTCTCGCCTGGAGAGAGGAAACAAAAACATCAGGAGGTTCCAGCTGTAGCGGGACCAACAGTGCCTGAGCTCCTCCTCTTCCTCACCGCTGTGCGTCAGGATGTGTCGCTTCAGGCCACGCTTGTGTGAGGTGACGTAGCTGCACTGGGGGCAGCGGTGGATCTTCTCGTTGGCGTGGAAACGTCCAACGTGCCGCTCGAACTCCACGGGGTTAAAGGTGACGAAGGGGCAGAAGTCACAGCGGAGCTTCTCCTGGCCGGTGTGGCCGAGTCGCCGGTGCTGGAGGAAGACGGACTTGTTGGAGCAGGAGAAGCTGCAGTCTGAGCAGTGATAGGCCAGGTGGCTCCGGTAATGATCCTCCATGTCTGCTGAGCATTTAAAGACAGCGCTGCAGGCGTGATGACGACACTCTGCCGCTTGGACCCCGTGCTCCTCAGCGGCGTGTTTAATCAGGTCCTTGCAGTGAGGACTCCGGAAGGAACAGCCCTCCTGGAAACAGGCCACCGGCGCGCCGTCCGACCGGATGATGTGCGTCTTCATGTGAGCTTTCAGGGCCCTGCTGTGGTGAAAGCTCTGGCTGCAGGTGGGACAGAGAAAGCTCTGACCTCCCACAGCCTCCTCAGGATGTACGCTGGCCACGTGGCGGCGGACGGCGTTTCTCTCCACGGCAGAGTAACCACACAAGTGGCAGCGGTGGGTCTTCTCCCCGGCCTCCCGGAGGCGGTGGACGCGCAGCTTGCTCCTGCTGGTGAAGAAACGGTCGCAGGTTGGACACTGGAGGCCGGGGTCGGGGAAGTGCAACCGAAGGTGCTCCCGGAGGTGGGAGCGCATCTTGAAGCAGCGCCGACATTTGGGACAGGCGTGGGTCCGATAAACATCCTCGGATCCCTCCGAGAGGTACGCTGAAGGACAAGAACAGATGTGGATCAGCCGTAGTTCACTGGGTCAGAGTGCAAATATCTAGAAATATATAATCAGATCAATTTCAGTCACAGAGACAAGAATCCCTCCTCCTCGGCAAGCATGTGGCGACAGTGGAGAGAACCAAGTCCCTTAATGAGAAGGCAAAATTGGGCAGAACTCTGACTACTAACTGGCAGCAAAGTGCTTATAACATGATCCTTGGTATGTGTAGAATATGCATCAATGGGCTTTTCTGAGACATAACCCACCTTGGCTGCATTAATTCTAATTCAATTAAATTAAATTCAAATTAAAAATTACTTTATTAATATCAAAGGGAAATTAAATGTTGTTGTAACTCATTATCCAAGTTTCTTCAAAGACTTGTTTTAGATGCTGATGGCTATGGGATGATCTCCTGTAGCGGTCTGCAGATCTGAAAAAGCCTCTGACTGAAGACGCCCTGACAGTCTGATGTAGCGGATGCTCAGGTTTGTCCATAATGTTTATTTTATGAAGAATCCTTTTTTGAACACTAATCTCCAGACGGTCCTCAGCATCCAACCTGTTTGTCAACAATCTCACATTGCCCATTATTATGAATGGAGAGGGTTTGAAATTCCTCCTTTTCTCTCACCACTTTGCTCCTGCTCTGGATCCATGGCATCTCCTTTTCAACTCATCAGGGTTTTGTGGCTGCAGTTGAAGTATTATTTAAGCTTTTGTGATGTTAATCAGCTGCTCCCACAAAAAAATATCAAAAGTCCTTCCAGCTGCACTGCATTCAAAACCAGAGAGAAAAATTGTCCACAAAAATAATGTTTCTATCAGAAATGGAGGAATAAAAGTTTGTAAAAAGAAAACTAAATCAGAACGAAAGTAACAGAGCTACTCCAACATGCTGCCACCTCTAGCAGCGCAATTCCAAAATTTGACTAGGTTTCAGAATAAGACTAGACGTGGTTAGAGGCAATTTAGTGTTAAACAAAATGAAACACATTCACCTATTTTTATATCTACAATGGATTTTCTTTTTTTTTTATTAAATAAAAATGTAACTCACCTTAAATAAATAAAGACCTTAAATAGAAAAACGTTTAAACTGATTGGAATGTTTGGATGATTGAGTTGAAATGACTTTTCTTGTAAAGTGCCTTGAGGTGACGTCTGTTGTGAATCGGCGCTATAGAAATAAACTGAATTGAACTTTTGCTTTAAAATCAAACTTTTTTATAAAAGGGAATGAATACATTGTTTTCAATGGTAAGTTCAATTTTTATAGAAAAGGATGTCAATGATACATCAGTGATGAAAATGATACCAAGAAGCAACAAAAAAACAACAACAATTATTTAAATAAAAACATTAATACATGTTATGCATATACTGCATGAAAACATCTAGGAAGTACTGCTGAAGTAAGCATTTTTTTTTTATTTTCACATTTTTAAATATTGCTTAGCTCTTTAACCATTTAGCCCAAAGTTATTAAGAGTAAAGATGACGTCAGCCACAGGCTCTGACTTTACAATGTCAGAAAATATAGTTTACATATGGAAAATGAATGATTTAATCATGGAAATGTCAGATTTTTCTTTCCAAATTTACAACTTTTTACAAGTTTTTTCTTTAAAAATATGTGAAATTAATCTTCAAATTTCTGAGGTTTTTTGTTTTTTTTTGTTTTGCAGAAATGTACACCTTCAAGTTTTTTTTCTTTTATCTGGAATGACCCAAATACACTGTTGTAAACATCTAGAGTCTGAGCAGTATTTAAAGATTTCAAAAGCAGATGAAGCTGAGACCAACAGGCTGGAACTGCAGCTAAAAGTGGCGTCTTAGGGTCAACCTAGGCCTCGTTTCCGCTGAGCGGTACGGCCCGGATCGGTGCAGTTCTGGACAGGTCAGGGTTCAACCCAAATGTCACGCACTAGTATGTCTCACGCTTGACAGTTTTTAAATAAAAACCTGCCGGCCTCATGGAAGAAGAATGAAATCGGGTCGTCACTGGAGGATGAGCCAAAAAACGGGTCAGACGTGAACTCTGGACCATCTAGAGACAAACGGTTCTCCTGGATGCTCAAAACGTTATAAGACATTAGAGGAGAAGCTGGTTCCACCTCATATTAACAGATGTTTTATAGCCACAGCATGTTTGACTCTGGCTGCTCCTAATTATGACAAATAGTCCGTTTTCTTGTAAATATTTGGGGGAAACCTTCATAACGAAGCGTTTGAAATATCCCTGCTTGTATGACGTCATGAAGTTTGACCCTGTAAATTGGAAGGAAAGGCCCAACCAGTAGGGGAAGAAACAGAACCGGAACTTCGATCCAAGGAAAACATAACTATCGTGGGCGTTTGTAGAGTAAATAACTTGGGTTATTTAGCCTGTCATAAGAGAAAGAAAATTCTATGTCTAGTTTTCCCCATGCTATATATTACCATACCACTTTATTTATTTATTTAACAATGGCACGGGGGGGGGGGGGGGGGGGGGCAACCAAAGGGACAAGGTGAATTTAAAACAACAAATCCAAGCAATGAAACATAATAAAACAAAGGGGAAAAAATTAGAGAAATTAAAGGAAATTAAAAGCCAAGGAGTAAAAATGGGTTTTTAGACGAGAGAGATGGAGATAGTCTAATTTCAAGTGGTGGGTGGTTCATACTGATGGCAGGTTCAAAGTGAATCTTAAGAAATTAGTAATACATAATGAGTTTAAATTAAATTAAATTAGATAACAGATGTAGCTACTCCAACTAGTTTTAAAGAATTAATGACTTTATCTTCTGGTTGATATTTGACTCTAATGTTTGTTTTTATTAATTGATATTTCAGTTTAAATGCTTTGTATGTTTTCTTTTTCTTACACTTTATATGTAAAAAGGTATATGTTTTTTCTTAAATGAAGTGGACCCCAGGAAGAATAGTCTTCACTATGGTGAAAACCAATGGAGATCCTTAAATAAACAAACAAATACTGAGAAAGCACAGCCACCTCTGGACTTGCAATGAAAAGAATGAACAGTTAATAAATGCTGATCTGCAGACCTGAGCGACCGAGAAGGGACATAGAGGGGGGGAGCAAAGCAGCCAAAAATGCAGGTGCAAGGTCACTAAGAGATTTAAAAACAAACAATAAAATCTTAAAATCAATTCGAAGACGAACAGGAAGCCAAGGTAATCTTGCATGTATAGGAGTTTTTGTGTTCCTGTCTGAAATCGGGCCGCAGCATTTTGCACTAATTGAAGGCGTGCAAGAGTGGCGGAGTTCACTCCAAAAAGAATGAGGTTCGAAATGTCTGGACGCGAAATTCTCCTTAAAAATTGAGTAAGTCCAGAGAGGCGCCGGAGATGGAAAAGAACACGATTTTACTGTCCGACTGACGTGTGGAGTCCATTAAGACTCCAAGATTAGAGACCGATGTTTTTAGACTTGAGGAGAGGGAAAAAATGTTGGGGACACACACACACACATACACATATATATATATATATATATATATATATACATACATATATATATACATACATACATACATACATATATATATACATACATACATACATACATATATATATATATATATATATATATATATATATATATAGATAGATAGATAGATAGATAGATAGATAGATAGATAGATAGATAGATAGATAGATAGATAGATAGATAGATAGATAGATAGATAGATAGATAGATAGATAGATAGATAGATAGATAGATAGATAGATAGATAGATAGATAGATAGATAGATAGATAGATAGATAGATAGATAGATAGATAGATAGATATTTGGTTAAGAAGCTAAATATTCAGCTCCAAACGAAATATTTGGGTATAAAATGTGATATTTATAAATGAATATATGAGTGTGTAACTTTACAAATGGCTTCCCTGTAGTTTACCTGCGGATGTTGATGCACCTGAGGCTGTAGAGCTGTCTAAATCCACGGCTGTTCCTGGTTGTTTCCCTGCTGCTGACCCACTCTGGCTCCCTGAAGACGTAAAAAAACAACAAAGAAGAAAAATCATCCTCTGCCGTTCTGAACTTGGGTCCCCCCAGGTCTCCTCCAGGTGTTTCGTTTACCTGGACAGGTGTCTTCCATGTGTTGGTGCTTCAGCGTGTGAGTCCGGAGGTCTTTGACTTTGGGTTCGGTCCACATCTATCACAAGCATGTCCCACCGTCTCCATCATGGCTGGAAAAAACACAACAGAGGAACAAACAAAACAAAACTCATAATAATTTAACTGTTTTTCCACTTATCAATGATGAAAAAAGGAATAAACTGATTTCAGGGTCAGTCTTACGTTCATGGATCCGTTTTAACAGGAAAAGTCTGGATATTTGCATGAGAACGGTGACTCTAATGACCTCACCCTAAACCCAAGGAGTGTCAGAAAAATATACAAAAGACACAAAAGTCTGTACCTCTAAAAGCATGAAAAACTCTTGGACAAAACCCGAGATTCATCCATTACCCTCCAGCTGAGCTGTAGCTGGAGCAGGGCAATGGTCAGGAAGGAAAGGACTGAGGCGTAGCACAGCACCACCACATTAAATCCATCTATAAAGCACGGTGGAGGCTGTATCATGGCTTGGGCATACATTTTCAGCCGTTTATGTTGGATTTCTAGGAACATTTCTGCAGACGTCTCAAGTAACCTGCAAGGAAACTTCAGATGGTGGAGATGGATGAAGCTCCTGACCAGGAGGAAGCTTTATTTCTACTTTCATACAAAAAAAAAAGAGCTTCCAGAATAATGTCTTGTTTTATTGGTCCGCATGCAATTTTCCGGTTGCATGTTTGAACAAATTCCTGCTTTCATCTCCAGTTTTCCTTCTGGAATACAAAGAAATGAGGGTCGGAAACCAAGACTTTTGCAAAAACCTACCTCACCATGAGTGCTGTTAAAACACGGAGCGGATCTGCATTATGATAACAGAGCTGTAATAAACCGATTTATAGTTAAAATATGTGATTCAGGTGTCTAGGGTTGCCAACTCCCAGCCAATAAAATAAGGAACCACCCGCCGCCTCGTAGCATCAGGACCTAATCGACTTTAATTTAATGCACGTGTAAAACAAATACACAGAAACCAATTATTTTTCTACAGCAATTAAATAGATTCAACATCTTTCTTCAACAGAACTGCCGACTGCACAGATGGTACCTTCCCAAAGGAAAAAGTACTGTAGCTTACCAGGGTATATATTAGACTCAATAATATTTACTATATAAGATAACGGATTTCTATACATTTAACAGATGACCACTTTAGTTGAAAGATTCAGATAATTGTTTATTAAAAGCTAGACATTTTAAATGAGAATAAGAAAGTATGTATTTGTGCCCCCCTTTCCTTGTTACTGCCCTACCTGGCCCCCTGGCAAAACTTTGCTAGAGCCGCCCCTGCACAGTTACCAGCTGTCAGCTAGAAGATCCTGGTGTGCGATAAACAAACGAGAGAGAGAGACGGGACTGCGACAGAAAAGCCGATCAGCTGATCATTGATCAGTTTCATGATTGAAGAAGCAACAGGAGAGGGAGGGGAGACAATGAGAGAAGACGAGGCAGCTTAAAGACACAGAATAACTCCAGCTTTGTGTCTCCCCCCCCCCCCCCCCCCCATTGTAGCTGAAGTACGGGACAAACCGCGTTGCTTCTCACCTCAATACGGAACGTGTAATATGTTCTCTGAATACGGGGGAAACCCTACAGATGTCTGACCTCCTGCCTGAGCTCGCCGCCATCACAGTCTGCCGGACAAACAACAGATTAACATTCAGGTTTCGGTTCTCACCGCCTCGTCTGCTTCCTGAACTCGTTTCTGTCGCTGTTGTTCATCTGAATCCCAGATTCAATCCAGACCGACCCGCTGTGAGCTTTTGGTCACTCATTAATGTTGACAGAGCGGCTTTAGGACGCCGGAAGACGCCGGTGTTATCGCTAGCTTAGTTTAGCTTAGGGCTAATCAGACGGCGCTGAAGTTAGCTTCCGATTTATATCTTCAGTTAAGGAACTCCTTTATTGTCCAGATTCAAGCCAAGGCGATTTTATTTGTATAGCAACACTTTCAACAACAGGGTAATTCAAGGTGCTTTACATGATTTGGTGATTAAAAACAAATCAAAACAAACAAACATGGAATATATCATTGAAAATTAAAAGTAAAAGTAGCAAATTAGCATGAAACACACATTACACATGATGCACAATAAAGCAAGAGAGCATGAACACATTTCATACATCTGACATTCATTTACTCGAAGGCAATTCTAAACAGATGGTTTTTAGTCTCGATTTAAAGCAACTCAGTGTTTCAGCAGCTCTACAGTCGGCAGGAAGTTTGTTCCAGATTAGAGGAGCATAGAAACTGAAAGCTGCTTCTCCATGTTTAGTTCTGATTCTAGGGATGATGAGTCGACTGGAATTAGAGGACCTGAGTGATCAGGTGGGGTTGGTATAGTAACAGTAGATCTTCAACATATTTTGGTGCTAAACCATGTAATGATTTATAAACTAGTAAAAGTATTTAGAAGTCTATTCTCTGAGCTACAGGGAGCCAGTGTAAGGACTTTAGAACTGGGGTGATGTTCTCTACTTTCCTGGTTCTAGTGAGGAACACGAGCAGCAGCGTTCTGGATCAGCTGCAGCTGTCTGATTGACTTTTTAGGCAGACCTGTGAAGATGCTGTTGCAGTAATCAATCCGACTAAAGATAAACGCATGGATGAGTTTTTCTAGGTCGTGTTGCAAAATCAGTCCTTTAATCCTAGAGATGTTCTTCAGGTGATAGAACACTACCCTTATTATTGCCTTTATGTGACCCTGGAGGTTCAGGTCTGAGTCCATTACTACACCTAGATTTCGTGCCTGATCAGTAGTTTCTAGCTGGATTAACTGAAGCTGTGTGCTGACTCTTGATCGTTCCTCTTTAGGTCCAAAAGTAATTACTTCTGTTTTGTTCCTATTCAGCTGGAGAACGTTATGGCACATCCGTCCATTTATTTGGTCAATGCATTGATTTAGGGTTTGAATGGGTTCAGAGTCACCTGGTGACATTGTAATGTAAAGCTGAGTATCATCCGCGTAGTTATGTTAGCTAATGTTATTGGTTGCTATAATCTTGCCTAGTGGGAGCATGTAGATATTAAATAAGAGGGGCCCCAGGATGGAGCCCTGGGGCACACCACATGTGATTTCTGTTCGTTCTGATGAAAAGTTTCCTATTGAAACATAGAAGTTCCTGTTCTTTAGGTAGGACTCGAACCAGCCAAGTACTTTACCAGAGAGTCCAACCCAGCTCTCCAGTCTTTCCAATAATATATAATGATCAACACTGAGGTCCAACAGAACCAGCACTGCGGTTCTACCACAGTCTGTATTTATGCGGATGTCATTGAATACTTTGACGAGGGCAGTCTTGGTGCTGTGGTTACCACGGAAACCAGACTGAAAAACATCAAAGCATCAAAACGATTCACACATAAGTTTTAAAAAAAGAGAGAGAGAGAGAGAAAAAAAGGAAAAATCAGAATAAGATAATGCACAGTAAGGGCAACTTTACAAACATTTAGAAATTGTCTGTCTCCCTCATCCTCGCGTCCCAGGATGGAGCTGACCGTTGCTGATTCAACGTGAACCATGTCCGGACTGTCACTCTACAACCTGTGGCTCTTTGGGCCGTCCACAATGGCTCCTAATAGGTTTGTCCCAAAAATAATAGTTTTAAACTAAACAATGTTCTGAGACGTGAACATAATAGGAATTTTTGAAATGGAAAAGTGTTCAAAGAAGTTTGGTGTCGTTGCTCAGCTTTTCTTCCTTCTGGTTGAAAATAATTTTTATTTTTTTTATTGTAAATATGTAAAGATATTGTAAATATATTTCTTTGAGAAGATGTTCTCGTTCTCTCGTTCTAAAATTGTGATTTTTCTCTATTGTTTTTAAATCTAAAAAAAAAAAGACAAAAACAAGCAGATTTTACATACTAGCCATTTAATTAAATATAATAATTCTATATTGATCAAATAAATTATATGTCGTGTGGGTTCAATTCTAGCTTCCTTCTACCACATCATATGTCAGTGTGCCCCTGGGCAAGGCACTTCAGACCAGTGCATTAATGTGTGTGTTTGTGATGTGGCTCCTGTGTAAAGCACTTTATGTGGTCATTATGACTAGAAAAGCATTATATAAATTCAGCCCATTTAATCTTTATGTATTGTATTAATTTAGATTTTAATTGATCAACTAATACCAGTTTGTTTGAGGGTTCTTGTAGTTGTTTTTTTGTTTTTGGAGTGGGCAAATATGTTTATTTTTTATTAAATACTTTGCCTTCCTGTGTTTTCATAATAAAGAGTAAATGTGGCAGATGACGAAACTGTCTTCTAAATAATCTGGAACCAGTTTAAAACGGATCAGTCCAGGTTTAACTTGTCTTAAAAAAAACGTCATGTTGTTTATAGTGTCTAAACCCCCAAAATAGGCAGTGAATGTATCGTTTTTATTCGTTTTCCCCGAATCGAATTGTTTGAATAATAACCAGAAATAATCCAGATGTTATTCCATAATAATAATCCTTTACTGAAGCTGTGAATCGGAAGCTAACTTTAGTGCTGATATTCTGAACACCGGAACGAACGTTAATAGGTATTGGTGGAGAGCCGGACTGTTGTTCCTGCAACACAGGGAGTGTAGCGAAGGTCGCTGCATCACGTGGGGCGTTCAGGCAGCAGAGGACTTTTACTGGGTCCTGCTGGGATGAAGCTCTGGTTCTAGGAGGCGGCCCGGGACTCTGCATCATGCCGCTTTCGGACTTCTTGGACGGCCTGAAGGACAACCCGTACTTCGGTGCCGGGTTCGGATTGGTCGGGGTCGGGACAGCGCTGGCCGTAGCCAGAAAGGGAGCCCAGGTGGGGATGGTGTTCTTCCGCAGGAACTACATGATCACCCTGGAGGTTCCCAGCAGGGACAAGAGCTACCACTGGCTGCTCAGCTGGATCACCAAGCACGCCACGCACACGCAGCACCTCAGCGTGGAGACCTCCTACATGGCACACGAGAGTGGACGGGTCCATACGCAGTTCGACTTCCACCCGAGTCCAGGGAACCACATTATCTGGTCAGCTCTCAGCCATTAAACATCGTTGCGCCTCTATTCTGGGTGTTACGGTATCGCGTATGCTGCATTCAAGTACAGCTCGTGAATTTACATCATCCTGAAGTAGTAAGATTAACCCTACTAGTAAGGTTCACAGAAGTATTTCTCATAGCTGATGTTGGTTTACGATTTGGGAAACCGTTAAAGGGCAATTCCGCCTCTTTGTTCACCACCTTGAGCTTCTTTAATCTTCTGTTGTTTAAAAAATAAAACACTTCGACTCTTCAAACCTTGACTAGACTGATTTAGACAAACAAGCAGACTCGTTCACGTAAAGTTTGTGAGCTATTTCAGTAAAAGTTTTCCTTAACAAGGTGTCATTAAATGCACCAGAAAGTCATCGCCAGTTTGTAAGCACTGCCGTAATTAGAGCTATAGAAGCGCAACGAGTTTAAACCTTATCTCCCTGAAGAGCAGACGGTGTCACCGTAGTTTTTAATCTACCGCTCATGTTCACACATTTAATTGTAAACAAATGTATGCATTAAATCATATAAAATACACATCTAAAAATGCTGATTTATGCTTTAGCTGCAGTGTTGTTTTTTTCCATAAGATTGTGAGTAGAGATGTGTATTAACAAGAATCTGGTGTTACGATTTGTATCACAATACAGGCGGGAAGATATGATAAATTGCGATACTATGAGACACACATCCAGTTTTATTACTAGATCAGGTTGATCCACTGGAGCGATGAAGGTGAAAACAGCCACTAAATACCAGTTATACTTTTAATTTTACTATAAAAATTACTGTCATCATTAATAATGAAATTCAAATCCTAAAATAAATAAAAAAATCTATACATTGCTTTTGAATATCGATACAATACAGTGTTTCCCCTACATAGTCTTAGCTGTGGCGCCGCACCACGGCTACATTTTCAGCACCACGGCAACAAAATGCTAAAAATATTTTTTTTAAATTATTATTTATACGGGGCGAGGTGATTATTTCTTAATTGTACCTGTGCTGCCGCCTCCTGAGGAAGCAGCGGTTCTCTAGTGTCAGAGATCTGCACGTCATCAAAGCGTGCCGAGAGGCCCGGGGGAGTGGGAGGGGCATAACTGATCCTCCTTCAGTCTCGTTAAGTGAAGGTCGAGCGCATCATACAAGCATAAAAGGACAAGAGAGAAGGTAGCTGTGGTTAAATTGCTTTTTGATTTTACAAGTTAAACAGGCATTTCGTTAAAGATATTGATGAGCAGGACTCACGATTGTATTTTTAAGTAATTGGCCGTAGCCATTGTGTATCTACAGGTGTTCACATGAGGTAGGGGGAGTTCACCTGTTCCCCGTAAGACAACCAACATAGGTTGAACCTGCGTCAGAGTAGAGGGCCCTGGTGTACCTTCTGTTTCGACCCTGGCCTGGAGGGAGGTGAGGCAGCCTTCCCCATGCAAATCTAGGTGTGCCAGCACCTACTGATCATTGGCTGTCTGGGAAGTCCTGATCTACGCCCCCGTGGATTCCCATTAGACTGTCTGGCCTTGACCAATCAGCAGTTGACGAGATGCAACGGCTCCTTTAAAGGACTCCAGATTACTTTCATTTAGGGGCAGCTATTGGTCAGCTCAACAAATGGGGCTGCTAAAAAGCATTCCAAACAAAATGTAGATGGCATAGCACTACCAAAAGAAACACTTAACTCCAGACACAGGAATTCACATCTATCCCGGACAAGCCCCCACGTATGTTACGGCCCACTTTGCTGGGGGGGTAGATCAGGACCTCCCAGGTAGCCATTGATCAGTTCGTGCCAGCCCACCTAGATTTGCATGGGGAGAAGGCTGCCTTACCTCCCTCCAGGCCAGGGACCGTAACAATTTGATGTAAAAAAACAAAAAACAAACCCGTCAGCAATAAGAAATAAATGGATGGTGAGTAGTAGGAGAAAGTAGCACAGTCAGGATGAGTGGTCCGTATGTTCTCCAGTCCAGAGAAACCAAGAAGCTGCTGAGAACATAGCGATGGGTTCTGCATCAGTCAGGTAGACGTTCTCCATCGTGGTCTTCAGGTACGGGAGGAAATGGATCCGGGTGGAGCGGACCAGGGAGAAGCAGATGGTGAATCTTCAGACCGGGACTCCGTGGGAGTCCATCACGTTCACAGCTCTGGGCAGAGACAGACAGATCTTCTTCAGCATTCTGCAGGAAGGTATGGGCCGGTGGAGTGCAGTGAAGCGAAAAGAAAGTATGCCCCCCGGGGTTCACCTCTGGGATTGGACCCTCTGAGCCTTCGCTGTGATTATGTGCTCTGCAGCGCGGGAGCTGGCCCTCAAGCAGGAGGAAGGACGCACGGTGATGTACACGGCCATGGGCGGCGAGTGGAGGCCCTTTGGGTTTCCACGGCGACGCAGACCCCTCAGCTCTGTGGTCCTGGAGGCCGGGGTGGCAGAGAAGATTGTGGATGATGTGAAGGATTTCATCGGGACCCCCCGGTGGTACACAGACCGAGGTAAGGCAACGGGGTTTGAGGCGACATCGGTCCATCCTGGGTGGGTTGCTGGTTGAATATCCATCTCTGTCTGCAGGGATCCCCTACAGAAGAGGGTATCTGCTGTACGGTCCACCGGGATGTGGGAAGAGCAGCTTCATGTGAGTGCTCCATCATCAGTTCGTCTCCTGGTGCCATTTCTGAAAGCTTCACGGCTCCATGAACCGTTTGAGCTCTTGTTTTGTGTTTCAGCACGGCGCTGGCGGGTGAGCTCGGCTACAGCATCTGCCTGATGAGCCTGAGCGACAGGACGCTGTCGGACGACCGTCTGAACCACCTCCTGAGCGTGGCGCCGCAGCAGAGCATCATCCTGCTGGAGGACGTGGACGCTGCGTTCGTGAGCCGGGAGCTGCTCCCCACTGAGAGTAGGTGGCCGAAAAGATCGGTGGAAGTTTGTTCTGGGATCCACTCGGACCGCCGTCACTTTTCCGTGGATTCCCAGATCCCTGAGCTGTTCTCTTCTGCTTCTCCAGACCCGCTGGCCTTCCAGGGAATGGGAAGACTGACCTTCAGCGGCCTGCTGAACTCACTCGACGGGGTTGCTTCATCTGAGGCCAGAATCGTTTTTATGACCACCAACTTCATAGAAAGGTGCTCTTAATGATTATTGATTTATGCTAAAATTAAAGAAAAAACAGTGGTACACTGACAGGATGCCAGAGAAGCTCCAGTCCAGTTTATCGTTCTGTCCAGCTGACACCTTCGCGAAGAAATGTCTTTAGCTAAAAGTCTTTTTCCAACATAAACATAAAATGAGCCAATAGCAGCCTCCCAGTCTTCCCTGCAGGCTCTCGTTGACCTTTGATCCACTGTTAAAATGTATACTTTTTGTTTCTCAGGCCCAAAATGGTACCTGTCATAGAAGTATGATTAAAAATGTTCAGTTTTTTTTTCTACTTTAATAATTTGGAGTATTTGGGATGACTTTATTACAGCAGTGATTGATTTTGATGCAGTGTTTAATTTTTTTCATACATACAGTGGGGCAAAAAAGTATTTGGCAGCCACTGATTTGTTGTCCCACTTAAAAAGATGAGAGGTCTGTAATTTTATATCATAGGTACACTTTAACTGTGAGAGACAGAATGTCAAAGAAAAATCCAGAAATCACATTGTATGATTTTTAAATTAGTTATTTTTATGATGGTGCAGAAAAATAAGTATTTAGCACCTACAAACAAGCAAGAACTCTGGCCCTCACAGACCTGTTACTACTTCTTTAAGAAGCTCTTCTATCCTCCACTTGTTACTTGTATTAATGGCACCTGTTTGAACTCGTTATCTTTATACAGAAGATCTTTGGCCTCTATCATTGCCAACCAAGGTTGCATTACAAAGTATTGAAGTGAACTTTTGTTATTGGCCAAAATACTAAAAGCTAAGAACCCGCTAGCAAAAAGCTACAAAGGTGGCAGCAAAAAGCTACAAAGGTGGCAGCAAAAAGCTACAAAGGTGGCAGCAAAAAGCTACAAACGTGGCAACAAAAAGCTACAAACGTGGCAACAAAAAGCTACAAACGTGGCAGCAAACAGCTACAAACGTGGCAACAAAAAGCTACAAACGTGGCAACAAAAAGCTACAAACGTGGCAACAAAAAGCTACAAACCTGACAGGAAAAAGCTACAAACGTGGCAACAAAAAGCTACAAACGTGGCAACAAAAAGCTACAAACGTGGCAACAAAAAGCTACAAACGTGGCAACAAAAAGCTACAAACCTGGCAACAAAAAGCTACAAACGTGGCAACAAAAAGCTACAAACGTGGCAACAAAAAGCTACAAACGTGGCAACAAAAAGCTACTAACCTGACAGCAAAAAGCTACTAACCTCACAGCAGAAAGATACTAACCTGACAGCAGAAAGATAGAAACCTGACAGCAAAAAGATAGAAACCTGACAGCAAAAAGATACTAACCTGACAGCAAAAAGCTACAAACGTGGCAACAAAAAGCTACAAACGTGGCAACAAAAAGCTACTAACCTGACAGCAAAAAGCTACTAACCTGACAGCAAAAAGCTACTAACCTGACAGCAAAAAGCTACTAACCTGACAGCAAAAAGCTACTAACCTGACAGCAAAAAGCTACTAACCTGACAGCAAAAAGCTACAAACGTGGCAACAAAAAGCTACAAATGTGGCAACAAAAAGCTACAAACCTGACAGCAAAAAGCTACAAACGTGGCAACAAAAAGCTACAAACCTGACAGCAAAAAGCTACAAACGTGAAAACAAAAAGCTACAAACCTCACAACAAAAAGCTACAAACCTGACAACAAACAGCTACAAACCTCCCAACAAACAGCTACAAACCTCCCAACAAAAAGCTACAAACCTCCCAACAAAAAGCTACAAACGTGGCAACAAAAAGCTACAAACCTCCCAACAAAAAGCTATAAACGTGAAAATAAAAAGCTACAAACGTGGCAACAAAAAGCTACAAACGTGGCAACAAAAAGCTACAAACGTGGCAACAAAAAGCTACAAACGTGGCAAGAAAAAGCTACAAACGTGGCAAGAAAAAGCTACAAACCGGACAGCAAAAAGCTACAAATGTGGCAACAAAAAGCTACAAACCTGACAGCAAAAAGCTATAAACGTGGCAACAAAAAGCTACAAACCTGACAGCAAAAAGCTACAAACGTGAAAACAAAAAGCTACAAACGTGAAAACAAAAAGCTACAAACCTCACAACAAAAAGCTACAAACGTGGCAACAAAAAGCTACAAACATGGCAACAAAAAGCTACGAACTCTACAGCAAAAGGTTACAAATGTGGCAACAAAAAGCCACAAACTTAACATTAAAAAGCCATGACGGATATATACAGATACAGAAACAAATGGAAATAAACTTGCTAGCATAGCTTTGGTTGTGGTTGTTGTATTTCGTTGCCGTAGAAATGCCTAACTGATGTGTAAAATAGCAACTCGAGACCATCACCCATGGCATTATATACAATACATCAAATATGTGATATATTTCTTCGCCACAATGTTGTAATGGAAAGTTTTCTTTAAGGAGATGTTGGTACTTTTTGTCTGTTATTTACATTTGAAATAAAAAGTTAAGTATCATCAGCATAAAATGAAACTTTGAGTTCAGTTTGAGCTCTTCCCATGCCCTGAATGAAGTCCTAAAGCTTAATTCTTCTGTTTATTCCAGAGAAGTTCTTCTTAAAGTGTTCAGATCCTGCAGAGGGGAAACCTTTGGATCACAGAAACGTTTAGTAGTGTTGTTGTAGAAATCAGACAAGACACTCGCTGTATCAATGAGTCTGTAGAGATCTTTGAAATGCATATTTTTGCAGACATTTAAACGAGTAAACGTGTATATTTGCTCCTAACCTCCAGTCTTGCTCTGATCTGCACTCACAGGTTGGACCCGGCGCTGATCCGACCTGGCAGAGTCGACCTGAAACAGTATATCGGACACTGCACCGCCTGGCAAATGGGCCAGATGTTCCGGCGGTTCTATCCGGACCAGCCGGCCTCGGAAGGAGAGCGCTTCGCCGAGAGAGCGCTAGCCGCCCACTCTGAGATCAGCGCCGCTCAGGTGCAAGGACACTTTCTGCTCCACAAGAAGGATCCTGCAGGATCGATAGACAATGTGGCCCAAATAAAAGGATGAAGGACCGGGACAGAAATCTGATTACAGAATAAAGACAATATTTAAAAAGAAAAATCTTATTCTTTCTATGTTTGTTTTAAGCTTTTTATTGTATTTAAATTATCTTTTTTCTTTTTTAAACAACCATCTGTTTCCTGACCTGAAATCTTGAAGTGAAAGATATATTTTAGGATTTATGTTAGGTCCTGAGGGGCTGTCCCACAAAGCGAGCTCAAACAAATCGATGATTATTTGAACAGGCTTATTTGGTTCTACGAACGAAGCTCAGGTTGATTCAGTCCCTGCTAATTCAAATGAGACTAAACAAGCCAGGCTCACGCGCGTCGTCCAAACTACATTAAAGGCAGACCCTGTCAATCGATGCTAGACGACTGAGAATGGAAGGGAAGAGACGCGTTCTTCTCCAAGGCTTAGGAAAATTTTTTTAATGCAGGCCTATGAGCATCACAGAGACATAACCAATTAAGGGAACACCAGCTCCATGATGAACCTCCTATTTTGTTTTGTTTATTTATTTGGATCCCCATTAGCTGTCTCCAAATGGACAGCTACTCTTCCTGGGGTCTGATTTAAGCAATTACAATATTCACATCATGCAGTTAATTGAAAAACACTTCACATACAAACCTCTCCTCAGTTATACACACATGCACACATACATATAAAGAAATCTAAATATACAGTACATATATATATATCCATATATCTATATCCATATATATATATATATACATATACATATATATACACACACAAACAGACCTAGGCTTCCATAAGAAAATATCTTTTCAATAGTCTTTTAAAAGAGAGCTTTGTTTCAGTTTGTTTAACAGCTGGTGGCAGTTTGTTCCATAAAGTCACAGCTCTGAAAATGACCGACCTACGCCCTGCTTCTGTTCTAGGTTTGGGGCGGGTCAAATGATCCTGAGCCGCTTGCCTGGTTGGATGGTTGTGCAGATCTCTCACATAATGTAAAAGGTTGTACAGATGAGTAGGTTTTTGACTATAGCATATATTTCTGAAGAAAGTCATTAAATGACATTTGAGTCTATCTTCTACTCTGAGCCATGAGAGACGGGCTTGATGCTCAGCCGAGCTCTGTCCCCACACAAGTGGGCAGCCTAGAGCCAGTCTGGCAGCCTTGTTCTGTGCTGTCTGCAGTTTCCTCATGTGTTTCTTAGCTGCACCTGACCACACCACAGAGCAGTAGTCCAGGTGAGACAAGGCCAATGACTGAACCACCAGAACTCTAGAAGCCGGTGTCATGAATGAGCAGCACCTTCTAATACATGCCATATTTCTACCCATTTTTTTCACAACAGTGTCAATGTGCTTATCCCAAGATAAAAGTTCATCGAAAGTAACTCCAAGGAGTTTTACCTCATGAACCTGCTCTATTTGCATGTCTTTTAATACAATATTAAGTGGATCGTCACTGTCTTGGTGTCGAGATCTAAACAACATACTCTTTGTTTTAGACACATTCAAAACTAGTCTGTTTTCGTAAATCCAGTCAAATAACAACTGCAAATCATCCTGTAGTGTGTTTCTCAGCTCAGACATACTTGATGCTGCACAGTAAACAGTGGCGTCATCTGCATAGAGAGTTGCGCTGCACCTTTTAAGAATATACGGCATATCATTAATGAAAATTGAAAAAAGCAGTGGTCCTAAACAACTGCCTTGAGGTACACCACACTGCAGATGTTTAGGCGCAGAAAAACTTCCATTAAAAAATACTGATTGTGATCTACAAGTTAAGTAACTATTGATCCATTTCAGTGGTGTAGCATCAAATCTATATGCAGATAATTTTTCAAGTAGCTGTTTATGATCCACCAAATCAAAAGCTGCGCTGAAATCTAGGAATACTGCACCCACCATCAACTTCTTATCAATACAAGATAACCAATTTTCTGTCATTTCTGTAAGTGCTGTACATGTCGAGTGATTTTCCCTGTATGCATGCTGAGATCCAAAATTTAATTCATTTATATTTAAATAATTAAAAGTCTGTTTAAAAACAACTCTTTCCAACAATTTACTGAGTGTCGGAAGAATGCTAATTGGTCTACTGTTAACCGCAGTTAGACTGACATTTCTACTTTTTGATAGTGGAAGTATTTTGGCCGATTTCCACATTTGAGGAAACATTCCCTGCTCTAAGCTTAGGTTGAAAATGTGACAGACAGGAAAAGCTATTGTATTCGCAGCAAGTTTAAGCAGTCGACCATCCACCTCATCAATTCCTGATGGTTTGTTGACATCTAGCGTGAAAAGAGACTTTTCAACTTCTGCTGAACTTAACATATTAAATGTGAAATTACAATTTTTGTTTTTAATAATTAAATCTTTGATTATTTTCGATGAAGTGCCAAAATACCCTGAATTTGTAGTGTCTTGTCTCAGATTGTCAATTTTATCACCATAATATGTACTAAAATGAGTTGCAATATCCTTTCCTTTAGTCAGAAATCCACCGTCCACTTCTATAAATGATGGTAAATTGGTTTTGTTCCTACACATTAACTCGTTCAAGGTATTCCAGAGTTGTTTGCTATCATTTTTGTTATTCTCTATCTTATTTCTATAATATATTTGTTTCTTTTTTCTGTTTTGTTTAGTCACTTTATTCCTCTCAATACAATAGGTTTTCCACTTCTCAGATGTCTTTAGAGCACACGCTTCCTTTTTCAAGTTGTCTCTGTGCGCCATAGACTGCTTAAGCTCCGTGTCAATCCACGGGGCCTTATTTGCTCTAACTGTAACTTTTCTAAGCGGCGCATGTTTATCTGCCACTGAAAGAAATAAGTCATTGAATAATTTTACAGCCACATTTACATCTTTTGTGTTCAGCACTTGGTTCCAATCCATTTCCTTTAAATGCCTGACAAAATCTTCTTCACAAAAATTCTTGTAACTTCTCTTCTGTAATATTCTTGGTCTACTTTTAGGTACCTTAGACTTTCTTACCAGAGCAATGATATTGTGATCTGTAAAGCCAACAGGAATAGAGTCTGCCTTCGAACAGCCCGAACTATTGTTTGTGAAGATATGGTCAATGCATGTCGAAGACGTTTGCCCCAGCTCATTGCAAAAAATCCTTGTAGGCTGTTTAACTAGCTGTTTTAAATTACAAATACGTGTTGTATTTTTTAACTTTCTCCTTAGATGACATGAGTTGGAGAGCCAGTCAATATTTACATCACCCAAGACATACATTTCATTGCCTAAGTCAGACATTTTTGTAAAAATGGAGCACAATTCATCAACATACAGTGCATTTGAGCTTGGAGGTCTATAGATGCAGCCAATTTGAATAGGTCGACTATAAGGGATATGCACTTCCAAACATAAACATTCAATAGAAGGAACCATCAAGTCTGTCCTAACTTTGGCAGGAATGTGGCTTTGTATGTAAATAGCCACTCCACCTCCAAAGAGATTCTGATCACATCTAAAAATATTATAATCTGCAATAGCCACACAATCATCATCAACAGTTTGATTTAAATGTGTCTCAGATACAGCCATGATATTTATTCTGTCATTGCGCATAACATTTGATAATTCATGAACTTTGTTTCTTAAACTCCTAATATTTATATGAGCAATTCTCCATCCTTTATTAGGTAAATTGAGTCCCATCTATTTGAGTGTCTGTTTGACGCCATAGAAATGTCAACATTATAATCCATTCCTCCCAATATTTCTCTTAGTCCCTTATTTTAGGCTTCACGACCAAACCATCATAGCTGATAACAGCATAGTCTCCTCTCGCTCTTGCTTCTTTAAGAGCAGGTAGCAGCTCTGCTCTTCTCTTCCTCACTCTCTCAGAGAAGTCCTCGTTGATATATATTGAGGAGTTCTTCAGCAGTGATCTAGCTCGAGCCATGATTAGTTGTTTGTCTTTAAAACGCAGTAGTTTTACTACTACAGATCTTGGTCTGTCATTTTCAGCTCTGAATTTCCCATTTCTATGAGCGCGCTCGATCTCCACTGGTGCTTCTACTTTCAGGTTTTTTGTAATTAACTCCTTCACTTTATCTTCAGTTTCTTCCCAGGTTTCTTCAGCTCTATCAGGACCAAGTCCAGTGATTACAACATTATTTCTCCTGGACTGATTCTCAATGTAGTCCAATTGCTCATCACAGCTCTTCAAAGACAGTTCAGATTTTAAATCTTGGATGAGTTTGTTAATACCATTAAAATCAGCTTTCTGCGTTAGAGCTTGCTTTTTCAAGTCATCAATATCTTTCTGTGAGTAGTTTAAACTCACCTTGAGTTCTTGTATCTCACCTACAAGAGAATCCACTCTTTTAGTAGTAGAGTCCAAGATCATTTGACAGAAATTGCTGAATACTTTCTCTTGCCTCCCAAGCAGGGTCTCATACTGCTCCTTTTGGTTATCCAGCATCTCGTTCACAGTCTCCATTGTTACATACTCCAGTTCCTCAGTGTTGACGACTTTACTTCCACCTTTACTGCGAGTGGCCATGATGTAGCAGACAGCAGCAGCGCTCCTCTTCCAGCAGTTGGCTACAGAGCCTCCTCTCTCCTCTCCACAGTGCAGTCCACACACCTGTTAGCAGGCTGCTTCGTGTGACTTAGGTGGTGTTGCTACTCTAGACCGTGACACACCGTGAGCTCTAAGTAGTGCTTCTGCCTGTAAATCTATAACTTTCTGTTAATAAATCATATTACCTTGTTGGGTAGGGCAAGATAATCTTATAATCTGTTATGAATGATTTAAACCAGCACATAATCAATCAAACTTTATAAAGCGCTTTTAATACAACAATTCCAACTCAAAGGGTTTTACAGAATTAAAATGACCCCACAAAGACCACATTCCCATCCCTCCCCCACATAATTAAAAGCACGATCATAGTTATACCCCCATCCTCCAGACACAACCTTCATGCACGCACACACTTAAGAACAGCAATAAAAGAACATCGGGCTGAGTACAGATGAGCCAGGTAAGGAAACGCGATCAAAGGAGCCATCTGCACCGGCAGCAGCACATCAACCGCAGCAGCCAAGGCACCCACACAGGGCGCCCAGAGGAGGAAGGAAGGAAGGAAGATTAAAATATAAAAATAAACAGTGGATACATATAACACTTAGTAGAAAAACATTGCTAAAATATAAGCAAGTAAAACCAGAGACCAGAGAACGTGCGGTGGGGAAGAAGGGTGGGCGTGGTCTGCGCTGTGATTGACATGTTGGCAGCTGTACTGCTGCAGTGACACAGACAGCCAGAAAGATGGAGAGCAACGTGAGCTCCTTTGTCTCAGAGCGATCTTTCTGAGGTGGAGGATTTCTCTCCACCTCCTTCACCAGAAGAAAGATGGGGAGGTTTTGTGGAAGAGGCGTGGGTGGAGACTCGGCGTGGGCGGAGACTCGGCGTGGGCGGAGACTCGACGTGGGCGGAGACTCGGCTTGTTTTATACCCCACAGTGGCAGGCTGGCTGACGTCAGCCATCTTCGCAGAGCGAATAGCAATGCCACATTCAATTTCAAGTGCAGTGTAGAGTTTTAACCTGCAGAGGGCGCAACACTGATGATTTTTGGTAGAAAATTATATATTTTCACTTAAATGTACTAAAATACCAAAAATAATGAGTAGACATGTCGACAGCACATTAGACATTCATTTATACAGTTAATCAGCAAAAGAAAAGTCGATATGGGGGTGAGCTGCTCTTTAAAAAGAGTTTTGTTTTTGAGTACTTTTTAAAAATAAGTAGGGCCTATTTAGTAAGCACCAAACGTTGCTTGCCAACCACCATTAAACTGAATTTTATGGCTTATGGTATTATTTTCTGCGTTTTAACTTTTAAATGTCCTACGTTTTTTAACTCGCCATACGTTTCGAACGTTCTTTGGATGCACCACAGGTGTGTGATGCAGGGCACAGACAAGATTTGTTTTTTTCCCCACTGAAAGGAGAGGTTTGAATAAATGTTATTAATATAAAACAGCCTCGTCATTCGTTGCTGTGGTGGTTTGGAGAAACTGCAGTCAGAGAGATGCTGTGGATCAAAGCGAGAGAAGCATGATGATTGAAATGAAGCATCTTTGGAGCATTTCTGCTCCGCTTGCTTCTCCTGGTTGTTCCTGGAGATCTGAATTGGACTGGTGAGCAGCATGGCTCCTCCCACTGCTCCTGCTTGGATAAAACTGGAGCGCACTCTGTTTACCACTGAGCTCCTGTAATGGCGGCCTGGTTGTCACGGAGAGCACTGTGTGGGAATCCCGGCTGGCGGCTGCAGCTAGAGGCCCATGT
Organism: Valencia hispanica; assembly: GCA_963556495.2. Lineage (NCBI taxonomy): Eukaryota > Metazoa > Chordata > Actinopteri > Cyprinodontiformes > Valenciidae > Valencia > Valencia hispanica. Next base: position 3,648,236 of record OY747707.1, read on the forward strand.
TTGCACCAGAGGGGTGGGAAGGACCTCCTCTGCCCTGCAGGACAGGCCGCGGACAGCGGAGGACCTTCCTCGTGTCAGCACCTTGGAGATGCTTTATAGGGTCCTATTCCAGGGTTATTTCTCCAGTCTGCATGAGTTACAGGTAGAGTAGAGTCTGATCTCTGGACATGTTACATTTAAATATGCAGTTTTCAGTCAGCAACCATATTTTCTTATAAATCTTGAACTTTTGTAAAAACTGACAGACCTGCAGACAAATATGATTATTTATCTAATGGTCTGGGTGTGTTTTATGGTTGAAGTGTACTTGCAACGATAAAATAGATGTTAGACAGAAAGCGTGACCTTTGATCCCACAGATAAGACCTGCAGCCTGAATTGCTAATGTTCAATTTAGATTCATTTTTCTGCTGCAGCACTTAGAGCTGCAATTTATGCTTTTCTATTGCTTATTAATGCTGCATGTAAACATGTTGTCCCCTTGTTAAGCTCTATGAGAAGCAGCTGTATGGACCCATTTACATAAATGGGCGTAAGGCGGTGTCTGTGTCCACCGCCGAGCTGCTGGAGGAACTCGTGAGGAAGGATGACAAGTTTCCCACCAGAGGAGACATGGCTCTGTGGACGGAGTACCGCGAGATGAGAGGACTGGGCTACGGACCCTTCACAGAGTAAACACACTACCTTTTTTCCTTCTCCCCAGTGGAACGGTGCATCCAGCTGCTAATGGAGGAAGAAGTTTGATGAAATAACAACATCTAAGTGGAAACAGGTGGCAAATGAGAAAAACCGAGAATGTTTAATGAAAGCAAGAATGAGAATCAAAAACAATCAACTTGAGAAGAATACACATATCAGATGAAGGAAAACATGCAAAGGGGTGACATTTTAAACTATGACATAATGCAGGAATAAAAGAATATAAATTGCTATCCGATATAGAAAAGAAACTGTGCAACAAAAGGATCAAACCTAAAAGTCTAAGTCTAAACTAACTGAAGAAATTTTCAGAGCATGACGCCGATCTAGAAGCCCAAGTAATATATAGTAAAGAAGATACAAAACTATTCATTGAGGGCATCAATATTGTCCAGTTTCCTCAAACTGATCTTTTAGGCGACATTTTTTGATGAAAAATTAACTCGGAAACAACACATTCAATTTGTCTGTAGAAAGGCAAGGTAAGGCATTTTTATTTGTATAGCAACACTTTCAACAACAAGGTGATTCAAGGTGTTTTACATGAATAAGAGGTAAAATTTAAATAGCAGTAAAACAGACAAAGCACATAAAGTAAAAACAGCAATAAAGGAAGAAGCCATTACAAAGCATATAACGTAGAAACAGCAAGAAGCATAGACAGAAAGATGACGAAATCTATTGGTATCTTGAGTAGAGTTCATTTTATTAATTGTTCTTATATGTTGTCATTATACTTTTATATATCCGTACATTACATATTGCGATAGTGTTTGGGTGCCGCCTGTCAGTCATATATTCATAAGATTCTGTTAATTCAAAAGACATTTTTGCATTTAATGAACTTTTCAAATGGACTATCTTGATCTGCTCCTCTTTTTATAAAAGACAAAATACTGACAGTATTTAATTTGAACATATATTGTATACATCTCTTTATGTAAAAGTATGTACATTTAACTACTGATTTACCGCTAGTTTTTGAAAAAGAAAAAATATTTTTTCCTCAGATATACATACATACATAGATATAGAACAAGACAATGTAGAGGCCTTTATCTGCCATTTGCAGATTGTCAATTCAGCAAAATACACTAAAATATAGATGGCCTTTTCTTTGGAATAAACTACCACCAACTTTTCAAATCACAACTGTACTTCATTCTTTTAAAAACAATTGAAGGTTATGTTGTCTATAGGTTTTTTATATATTAGTAAGATGTATGTGACTTGTCTGTTTCTGCTGCTAAAACAGTTTGTCTTTGGTGGAGGTGGCTTTATAAGACACTTGGGTCTTCTCAACTTCTCCTGCACAGTTGTTGTTTTTATTGTATATGCTTAGTGATGATAATGTTTGTGTGCAAATGAACTAAACTAAACTAAGTTGGCTCTAAACCAAACATTTTCCCACATTTCTGAATTCTCCCAGGGAAGGGAAGCGCTGGTACAACCTGAGGGTGGTTCTCAACAAGCGGATGCTCCATCCGAGGGATTCTGCTCAGTACTCTGGAGTGATCAACGAGGTGGTCACTGACTTCATAAAAAGGATCAAACATCTGCGTCAAGCCAGCCCCACCGGAGATCTCGTTCCCGACATTTCCAACAGGTTTTACCTGTTTTCGTTGGAAGGTATGCACCAACAGTATCCCTAAGTAGAGAAGCTTTAAGAACAAATTGTATTTGCTTTTTTCTTTGCCTCACAGGCATTAGCTCCATATTGTTTGAGACAAGGCTCGGCTGCCTGAAAAAGGAGATTCCTGCGGGTACCCAGGAATTCATCACTTCCATCTCGCAGATGTTCTCCAACGCCATTCCTGTGGCGATATTTCCAGAGTGGAGCCGCAATCTGCTTCCATACTGGGGCCGCTACATCGCCAGCTGGGACGGCATCTTCAGTTTTGGTGAGTGGCTTTGACTCATTTACTGTTTTGTGAAAACACCATAACCAGAGGTTGCTGTTGCATGAGACACGACCACTAAAACTTTAAAACCTTCATGGAAACTGAAATGTGGTAATATCTCTGCAGACCCCACACATACTGGACACGGAATGTTTAGACTGTTACCTTGAGGCACAAAGGTGGGTAGAGTACCCAAAAATTGTACTCAAGTGGGAGTAGCACTACTTCAACATACTTTTACTTGAATGATAGTGAAAAATAGCCATTTAAATTACTCAAGAGTAAAAAAGTATTTGGTAAAAAAGATTACTTGAATACCGAGTAACATCTGATCTAAGGTTTTTAAAATGATGCCATCAGACAAAAAAATACAAAGTTATGGGAAAATTCAGGTATTTTAAAGACTAAAATAAAAAATGGAAACAAAACAAAATGATCCTTTTTTTTTGTCCCACAAAGGGGAAGTTCAGCTGTAACAGCAGCAAAGTGACAGATAATAGAAGCATTCACGATCACACAAGTATAAAAATTATAAAAAGCTCTCTTCTTAAAGAACTAGGCGCTGGATGCACGTACACTTTGAAGATTTCCTGGGGATTTCTTTCCCATCCAGCAGGTTAGAAATAAAGGGACACCGGTGGAGAGCGTCTCCTTCCATTACAGGACAATGCCGAAGAAAAATAATGGTGCTCAATGCTGCCCCTTTTATAAACTTCGTGATGTCATCGTTGGCCATGGACCAATGGGAATGCGAGGGGGGCAAATCTAGGAATCCTGGGAAACAAAGTCTGTTCAGTTAATTTGTCCCATGGGTCCCAACAAGTGTCATGTTCAAATTAAGATTCTTAACCCACACGCAGAACACCACTAGGGAGAAAAGTATTGAAAATATAAAGTTTTATTGAAACAAAGATAATGTTATGATGATGGTGGTCACGGGAACCGGGAACACTGCACAGGGGAATGGAGATGAGAGGAACTGCAGGAAGTGAAGCCCAAAGGTCAGATCAGAGCTTGGAGTGGGTTTAACTGTTTCAATGTACTCAGGTAAGGACTCACTTGGTAGATGGAAGATTGAACGCCAGGGAGGAAGAGTTGGGTGTCCAGGATGTCTGCGGGAACTTCCTGCTGTGTACTTGGAGATGTGGAGACCGTTGAGTCCGGGAGCGAGGAGCGAGCACAGAGGGCAGGCAGGCAGAGCACAGAGATGGATCATGGAGGTACTTGGAGCTTGAAGGCAGTCAGACGTGGAAGAATACCAGAGCTTACAGAGAAGCTGGAGAACTGAGCATGAGGAGGTTGCGACGAGTGAAACCTCGGAAGGAGCACAAAGGAGATTAACACCTCCTTCCAGACTCCTAACAATAAGTACATTAGGCCTTTACAGCAGACCATGTGTAAATATCAATCCTTTTACCAAAGTTTTGGACATTTAAAAAGTTCTTCATTTTCAAATCGCGTCAAATCTCAGAATAGGATTTATCAAAAATACTAGTAATATCAGATGATCAGATGATATTACATCCTGTTTGAAGAAATTGATTCAGCTACATTGGGTGGTTGAGAGCATTTGAACACAGGGAGGCAACTGCGAAAAAGAGTCGTCTCACATTATCCGACTTCTGTTCCTCTTTAAGGTAAAGCTTTACTCGACAAGAAGATGGAGGACATTCAGCAGCGAGTGGACAAACAGCAGGATGTGGAGGGTGAATATCTAACCTACCTCCTGTCAAACACCCAGATGAGCACCAAAGATGTCTACGCCAGCGTCACGGAGCTTCTCTTAGCCGGCGTGGACACGGTACTCAAGCTTTTTTTCCTGACAGACCTGAATGTATTCCACTACTTTAAATCTTGTGGTAGTCAATTTTCTGCTTGTATCTGTTAGGCAAGTTGACATGTGTATGTCTTTATCTCGCAGACCTCCAACACCCTCACATGGGCTTTGTACCAGCTGTCCAAGAACCCAGAAACCCAGGACCGACTTTATGAGGAGGTGTCCACGTTGGTGCCGGGAGAGCAGATCCCCACCGCTGCAGAGGTCACTCGGATGCCGTTTTTACGAGCTGTGATCAAGGAAACTCTCAGGTAAGACTGCATGAAGGGACTTTGGTGATACCAGAGTAACTACACACCTACCTACCGTTTATAATCTTCTTAACTTCGTTTTTGACAGGATGTATCCTGTGGTTCCTATAAATTCAAGGATTATTAAAGAAAATCCAGTTTCTGTTGGTGGATATCAGTTTCCTAAGAAAGTGGGTCTGATTCTTGTTTTGTAATCCAATAAAGTACCTTTTGTTCAGATTTAGAATAATGGAAAACTGAACATTATTTCATCTCTGTTGTTTTGCCAGACTTGTTTCACACTCTGTCACTACGCCATCAGTCACGATGAGAACGTCTTCCCTGAACCGTTCAGCTTCAAGCCGGAGAGATGGCTGCGTGACGGCCGCCAGAGGCCAAACGCCTTCGGCTCCATCCCGTTCGGCTACGGCGTTAGGGGGTGCGTCGGTCGCAGGATTGCAGAACTCGAGATGTATTTGGTTCTGTTTCGGGTAAATGCCCAAAACAAGCAACACAACATAATGATAAAGAAGCTTAGATTCAGAATGTACAGCTATTACAACAACCAAACTAGTCCTAGCCCATGACCCTGTGGAACCTCATAACTCTTGATTGAGTGAAAGAGACTCTAATTAGTCTGAGAAATCATGACTTGAATCTTTTCTTCTTCTTCTTTAAATTATTACCATGACTGATCAAGTACTGATTAGTTATTTAACTAGCACCAAAACAGTCGTGATCCAGGAACAAATGCAATTCCCAGACAGTTCAAAAGTCTTCTGTTAATCTGACACCAAGCTGAAGGCAGAAGATCTCTTAAAATATCAGATTGGTCCTCCGTTGATTTAATTTATTTGTTCAACGCCTCACACCAATGGAAAAATCAAGCCCAAGTCAAGATTTCAGTGAACCATTATGTGAATCAAGTTTGCACCGTAGCACTCCCACTTAAGACATTTGGTTATACGCTTCCTTTAATGTTGTTTACCTTAGATCGATAGTATTTTTAAAGGGCATCTGTTGTGTCTCAACAGACAAAGAATATGTTCATTCCTCAGGTGAATGGTGACGAAGGAAAAGACAGCCAGACGGTCAATCTTTTTAGGCTTCTTTATTCAGGACCGCACCCTGAACGAACAGACAACTTGCTCTCTGCACACAGTCATTTTTACAGAGGAGCGGTGCTGCCATCTAGTGGTAAACAAAAATAGAATTAAACATCTCTGTTTTCTTTTCGCTTTCTTTTACACACCACAGTATCTTTCAGAGTTTATGTGTAAAATGGACACTGAAATAACTTAACACTAAAACGGACCCACGCCTTTTCTACGGTGGCCCTGAAAGGTCACAGCATGCAACTTAAGAAAACACATGCAAAAAGACAAAACACAAGCAAATTGATGAAAATGTTTTCTCAATTTGCTTGTGTTTTGTCTTTTTGCCTGCGTTTTCTTAAGTTGCGTGCTGTGACCTTTCAGGGCCACCGTACTTTTCACCGTTCAGTACATTGTTTTATCTGTGGAACGTAACTCCAAATTATTTGCAGAAATGTTGACTGTGGATTTCTCCATAGAGCATGTCTGAAATAGTCTAAACATAATGCATCTTGGGAAGCTGGAATACCGAGACACAACTTTACTTGATGCGCTATTGTCTGGCGTTTGCAAAGCAGCCATTGTTTTTATTTCGTAAAGTAATTCAAAAAGTAAAATTCATGCAACTTTACATAAATTTATTACACCCAGGTTGATACATTTCTTTCTTGTAAAGAACAATAGGTTTTTGTATTAATAACGTGCATATTAGTCTGGTTTTCATTAGCCATAAAAAGTCAAATTAACAGAAATAAATGCTTGAAATATATCTGTCAATCTCTTTTCTATGATATTCTAATTTATTGAGATGTTTTCTATTATTTTATATATTTTCCCTCAGCTGATTCGGGAGTTTGAAATCAAACCCAACCCTTCCATGGATGAGCTAAAGATCGTCAGTCGGGCCGTTTTGGTTCCGAACAAGCAACTGGACCTGCATTTTGTGGACAGAGGATGAAGGAACACAGTTTGATTCTCTTAATAGTTTGGCTAAACGCTCTCATAAAGAGCTGTTTGTATTTTGTTTTCTTATAAAAACTGCTTGACAAAGTGACTAAAACTAAATTAAGAATGAGGCCTGTGAATCGAGCTAAAGGCTAACCGTCATAAACCAAACGCTCTAGGCGCAATCACAGCAGGGTTCTGTTGAGATCAGAATCAGAACCACAGTTTTTAGGGGGGCGACCCCCTAAAAACTGAATCCCGCACGACACACGCGAGTGAGTCGTGCGGGATTCCCATTAGATGAGAGTTCAATTATTGATAATCACGTTACTGGACAAAACAGGAATAAAAATCTATTATTATTATAATTAAAATTCAAAAGTACTTTATTGATCCCAGAGGGAAATTAGGTATTGTTATAGCTCATACTATTAAAGTTCCTTCAAGGAGTTGTTGTAAACTCTGATGGCTGTGGGCAGGAAGGATTTCCTGTAGCAGTCTGTGTTACAGCGAAACTAAAGAAGCATCTAACTGAAGACTCTGTGTTGTTGTATGATCGTCTCATGAAGGGGATGCTCATGGTTGTCCAAAATGTTCTCATATTTTATGAAGGATCCTTATTTGCATCATCATCTCCAGATGTTCCACAGTCGTCCCCTGAACAGAACCAGAACAGAACCAGCCTTCTGTATCATGTTGTTGAGCCTTTTTCTATGAACCCAACTGCATCAAGATTGCAAATGAATGACGTATGAGCGAAGCAGCTTCGTCAGGGCGGGATGTAAATGTAAAAATGTCTGTTTAAAGTAAACGACTGCACACTAAACCAAATCACCGATTTGACTCCCTCACCTCCTCCACCGTGCGCTCGGCTCTCTGTGACAGACGTTACACAGTCTTCAGGTCTAAAATGGACTCTCAGACATACAGAACGAAGCGGGAATCGAACCCTGAATTAAAAGGCTGGTTGGGGCCGTTTAATGGAGATGTTACACGTGTAAAACACACACAAAACGTACTCAAAAGGCAAAACGTTATAACATTTCCACCCAAACCACTCCGACATCAGTGGTTAAAAAAGTTAATTCTTCAAAAATTCTTCAAAAGGTTAAAAAAACTATTCCCCTCTCCTACACCGTCTATTACAATTGGCATGCACATCATGCAAATGAGGCGATGACATCATTTAGCGACTTCTGGGACAGCCAATAGCTGCTTTCCATGCAACCCACTGTCATCTGGACAAAGCAGGCAGCACTGTGAGGATCATGTTCTTTGATTTCTCCAGTGCATTTAACACAATTCAGCCTGATTTGCTTTGTCAGAAACTCCTGAAGACACAGGTAGAGCCCTCAACAATCGCCTGGATCAATGACTACCTGACAAACAGACCACATTTTGTGAGACTGAAGAATTGTGTGTCAAACCAGGTGGTCAGCAGCACAGGAGCACCACAGGGGACCGTACTCTCACCATTCCTTTTCACTCTGTACACCTCAGACTTCCAGTACAAATCAGAGACCTGTCATCTGCAGAAATACTCAGGTGTATCAGAGATGGACAAGAAGCTGAATACAGAGAGCTGGTGGACCGCTTTGTGACAGGGTGTGGAAACAATCGTCTCACCTTGAATGTAAACAAAACAAAGGAGATGATTGTAGATTTCAGAAGAAACAGGGATAAGTCAAACACTGTTTCCATCATGGGAGAAGAAGTGGAGGTGGTTGAGGAGTATAAATACCTCAGAGTTCACCATGACAACAGACTGGATTGGAGACTAAACAGTGAAACCGTCTACAAGAAGGGACAGAGCAGACTGGACTTCTGGAGGAAACTTAGGTCCTTCAAGGTTTGCAGCAAGATGTGGCAGATCTTCTACAAGTCTGTTGTGGAGAGTGTAATCTCTTCGGCCGTCATCTGTTGGGGTAGCAGCATCAGAGCCAGGGATTTAAAAAGGCTCAACAACCTGATAAAGAAGGCTGGTTCTGTTCTGGGGACAACTGTGGAACATCTGGAGATGATGATGCAAAGAAGGATTCTTCATAAAATCAAAAAAATGATGGACAACCCTGAGCATCCCCTTCATGAGACAGTCACACAACAACAGAGCGTCTTCAGTCGGAGGCTTCTTCAGTTTCGCTGCAATACAGACCGCTACAGGAAATCCTTCCTGCCCACAGCTATCATCATCTACAACAACCCCTTGAATAATTCATTATTATATGAGCTACAACAATAATTAATTTCCCTCTGGGATTAATAAAGTATTTTAGAATTTGAATTTGAATTGAATTGGAGTTGGTAACACTGGACGGAAAGAAAGATGAGTTGGCCCTTTTTTTTAAAACTATATTTGAATGCTTGTTGTATATTGTGCATACTTTGTTTCAGGGGTGCCGCCAAGATTAACTCTAAAGTTTTTGGTGGCAGAAATGTAGGTATATATTTTATGAACTAAAAGTAAAAATAGATATTTAGATTCTTATGTACCAGCTCAACAATAAACTAAGTGTGCAATGTTTTAGTTAAACAAACAGTCTGTATTTTGTTGTTGGAAAGGATTTTGTAAATAATCGTGGATCCATAACCTAAAAAAAGGATTTTGCAGGTTTGCCTTTTTAAAACAAAGGCATCCGGTTTCTAATTTTTTTTTAGCCTGGTTGGACACAAATAAATAAATAAATAAAACAACAGGATTTGTGTCACTTTTTCCTTGTTTTACTTTGCCGAGTTTATTAAATGAATCGAGAGCAGATTTGGGTGCAACCAAAGTGATTATGGCTAAAAGTCCCTGGATAGATATGATCCTGTTTACTATGAAATTAAAGAGAACACAAAAAGCGTTTATTGATTAAAAAATTTAAAAAACGCTCCAGGGCCAGATCAGTATCCTTCTTGAATCAGAGTCAGGAAGACATTTGGACACCTCTGCTTTATATACTGAGTTATGACTTTAGATTTATGTCTGAATATGTGACCGTATATTTGTATATCTATATAGCCTCTTTCTATTCTATGTAGTAAAATTATGCAGCTGAGAACTTTAATGGCGCGTTGCATTTTTATTATTGTGGTATAATGTATATTTGTGGAAGATGTTTCAGTTCTATTTTATTTTCTAGTTGATAATCTAATTTTATAAATGTAAAAAACTAAACAGAAAGAGTCACTGACCATAAAAACGTGTATTTGTTCTTTTTTTCTGTTTGCTTAAGTCGTTTATCCTTCCCTCCATCCATCCTCCAGGGGGCGCTGGTGCCTCCCTCCAGATGCAGGATACAACCTGAACATGTCCAGCTCAGGTTGTTGGTAACTGTGGCTCAGTGGGTAGAGTTGTTGTCTTGCAATCGGAAGGTCATAGGTTCAATCGGACGAGTTGTGGCTCAGGGAGAGTCTGTTCAAGGAGTTCAAACCTTCAGTGGGAGGAATCGAGGAACAGGGCAAGCAGACTTGAGACTACCAGTGGAGGTCAATCATCAGGTGCTGGATGGTCCTCCTGCAGCCAGCAGGTGTGCAGGCTGCTGCAGGCTCCACCACACTCTCCAACAGAGATCCTCTGAGCAGGAAGATGACTCACACCAACAGAAAAACCCTCAAACGTCAGGATGATAAGGTCTGAAGACTGACACAGTTCAACTTTGGGTTGAGTCTGAGTTCAGGAAACTTCTGGTTTGATGTCACAATAAATCATTTCATCGCATGATAAATTTAAATGAACTCAATAACTTTTCCAGCCACAATCATTTCCATTTGCATGCTTGTTTGTTTTCCTCACGTATCTCCCTCTTTCTACCAAAGAAAATGAATGAAAAAGTCATATATGGTCCTTATATCTGCAGTGGCAGAGTAAAATGGGGCGTCTCTTTTTATTTAAACTGTGTGTCTTTGTCATTAGTTTGCACTTTTTGTTTTTCAACACTCCTAACTTGTAGATGTCCTGTTTTTCGTGTCTGAGACAATTAATCCATATTTTTTAAGGGCAGTTTTGTTTACAAAGTTTATCCATTTTGTTCATGTTTCGTTTATTTATTTTTTTGTTAATTATATATGGGATATTAATGTCTTCTAGTTGCAGTGGTAAATGTTGTTTAGAAAAGAAAGTCTATTGATCGTTCAGAGGGTGTAAAATGCATTATAGGTTATTGCAAATGTTTCTGGAGCAATTTATCGTCCAGCAAAGTTTGTCATCGTGACAGCCTAATCCAGAGCTCTGTAAACAATAAGGCCTCAGAACATTTATAACATGCAGCCATTTCTAAACTGTTTATTTTTGCTCTTACAGACATCTGGTATTTCATGCGCAGCCCCAAAGGTTGTGGGCTGTGTAATATTCTGATAGAATATTGTTTTTTTTTGCATGAGGTACACCCTGACTGGGTATTAGTGTCACATGGTTAAGGACGCACTACGTAACGTGACGTGTCGTCTCCACCTCCCGGTTCACTTTGTAAAACATTGCCAGCTCTGCTCACTCATTAAAAAACAAGGGTTCGAACAGAACATTATACTTGTCGTCCTGACTCTTTGGACACACTGTACAATCACAACATGGTGTCAGAGTAAACGGACTATCGACAGAAGATGGACTCTGGAATATCTTCGCCCCACATGGACTGGGATGCGAAGAACTTGCCCAAAACATGGCGAAAGTTTAAGCAACTTGTTGAGCTGATGTTTTCCGGTCCTCTAAAGAAAAAAGGTGAAGACGAGAAATGCAGCTACCTTCTCCTCTGGGTTGGGGAAAAAGGCAGAGACATGTGGTGGAAAACTGTTATGCAATTAGGAATTAAGTGTATATTCTCTGTTTAGTGAATGCATCTAAGGAAATGACAAGCTTATTGTTATGAGAAAGATATATGTGTCAGGTCACCAGAGAGACAGACGCCGGGGCAGTAAGATAACAGTCTGGCCTTCGGATGAGCTGCTTTATGCGTTGCTATGACTCGCATGAAGCAGTTCTCTGGAGGCGGGGCGTGAAGGTTGGAAAAGACATCTACAGAGATAAACAATGATTGCTGAATACTATTTAAGCGGTTAGTTAGAAAGGTTAGTTAGGGTGATGCACGACTAACTCTGTCCCCTCCATGGTCTGGCCAGACATGTTTGAATTAAATACTTAAACGCCTTCTTGGACTCAAGTCTTCTTTATTATGGAAACCCTGAGATACTATTTTTTACCATAACACTTGGCGCCCAACGTGGCCTCAGCGAACAGAATGGACCGGCAGGGACAGGGACAAGGGAGTTGGTAGCGTCCTGGGAAAGTTTCTCCCAGCCTCTTACCTCCAGTAGCTGTTTGGGAGATGGAGGCCTTGAAGCGTCTCTGTCGGCCCGGCCGTCGCCTGAGACAGAACCTGGTAAGACTGAGTCCTTTAAATAAATAGTGATAACAGAATTTGATATGCACTCTCAGGAGGTGAAATATTTGCTAGCGGTTTCGTGTTTATTTACTTACACGCGGTTGATTGATTGATTGATTACTTAATATAATACATATACTTATATATAATTGTATGGTTAATTATTTAATCAAGGTTAAAGAAAGTATCGGCTTTTTGCTCGGGGTTTTACCTGGGAGCACGGCAGTTGGACAAGTGGTCAATTAATTAAATTGATTATTTTCCGACGAGGTTTTTTTTTTGGCTTTTGTTTCACTTAAGGAAACTAGAAAGTGATGGGGGAGACGTCCCTCATCAATACTGGGTACCCAGGCAGACAATCGGGTCTGTAATCTAGCAACACTTCACCTCCAGACAGTCCAATATGTCGACAGAAAGGAAAAAATTAAATAATTAATGGGCCCTGGGGAAGAATTTGGATAATCTGAAAGAAAATCAAAAAGTTATGTAATTTCTTTGTGGTTTATTTATGGGGTTTTGTTTATTTCTCTTTTATTTACTCTTGTTTGCTTCTTCTAGAACTGGAGTGTTTGAGCATTAAGATCATTTGTTTGATGGCTTGTATAATGCAGAATGTCACACACACACTGTTATTGTTACACATTCCATTATAGAACTGCTGGTGAGTTTCTCTGAGTTGTCCTGTGTTTTTCTTCAGGCTGGTTGGGACCCCTGCCTTCGGTCCAGCTGCGCCTGGGGAGGGCCACAGGGAGCCCTAGTACCTCCCCCACCCTTGGAATGAGGGGTTTGGCAGCCATAACAAAGGCGGAGGCCGGACTCCGGCCTGAATGCGGGCTGACCAGTGGGCAGAGGGGAAAACTCTTGCTCAGGTGAGATGAGTTTATTTGGGGGCTGTGGTCCCTGAAACATGGCGATTAGCTGGATCGAGAGGGGGGGGGGGCCCTGGGCCGGCCAGCCTGCAGATGACCCAGCGAAATTCAGGCAGGAGAAAAACACACACAGCTCAAATGCAATTAAGAAATGCTTGCCGACTGATGTAGCTGCATTTTATCTCTGTGACACCTGCTTATGACACACACACATACTCACTCCCTTTGGAAAGTAAATCTTGTTTTGTTTTTGTTTTGTTTCTACCAGAGGACCCTTAGAGCGAAAGGGGTCTCGATGGAAGCAGGCCATAATTCCTGATTCTTTCTATTCTTTATGTTAATCTAATTGTTTTTGTTATTGTGTTGTAATTTGTAAGGGAAAGTTGATGTGCAACTAAACCAAATTTGTTTGTTTTAGACAGACGGGGTAAAGCAGACAGAGAAACTGCTACGGCTCTGATAAGGTGATGATTCGTCATCCGGTGAGTTTAGTCTAATTAGAGCTTAAAGATGGTGTTGCACACAGTTATCTGGTAAATGGTCAAAAAGTCTTTTCTTTTCTCTCCTAAAGCTCTCTGTCAGGAGAGCCCACATTTTATTTCATTTTGGTTGAAAGTTATTTGATGGAATTGTTATTACACTAAGTACAAGTTTCCTTAGCTGTCGCAGCTTGTGTGCACTAACTTAGAAACGGAAACGTTCCTATTTTACGACTAGAACAAATAGCAGAGTTAATTGGGGCATTTAGAGTAGGTTGTGATTTTTACCCTGACTGACTTAAATTTTGACTAAGCTGACTGACAGTGAAAACATATTTTCCTTAGAGCACATCACCCCAGTTCTAAAGTCCTTACACTGGCTCCCTGTAGCTCAGAGAATAGACTTTAAAATACTTTTACTAGTTTATAAATCATTACATGGCTTAGCACCAAAATATGTGGAAGACCTGTTGTCATGGTACCAACCACCAAGACCACTCAGGTCCTCCAACTCTAGCCGACTAAACATCCCTAGACTCAGAACTAAACATGGAGAAGCAGCTTTCAGTTTCTATGCTCCTCTAATCTGGAACAAACTTCCTGACGAGTGTAGAGCTGCTGAAACTCTGAACTGGTTTAAATCGAGACTAAAAACCATCTGTTTAGAATTGCCTTTGAGTAAATGCTTGATGTCATATGTATGAAATGTGTTCATGCTCTATGGCTTTTCTTTTTCTTTTTCTTTTTCTCTTGCTTTATTGTGTATCATGTGTAATGTGTGTTTCTTTTATGTGTTTCTTTTAAATCACCAAATCATGTAAAGCACCTTGAATTGCCCTGCTGTTGAAAATGTGCTATACAAATAAAATTGCCTTGCCTTGCCTTTCTTTCTGGAACAATTGGGGTTAATTTTTTTTCCCCTTGTATTTTGGGGTTTATGTTGTAAGAAAGTAATAAATCTTAGATCTGTGAACATTAACTAAAGTAACTTGGAGCTTTTACAGTAACACTGCTTAGATTTCGCCACAGCTAATGTAAACAATCTCTTTTTTTGACATCAGAAAATGGCGAGACTTAAAAATAAGACTTTGCTGTGAGAAGCAACAGTAAAACAACATTGTTTAGGCTATAATTTGAACACAACTAAAAAAGAAAACTTTAGGTTTCTGCTGAGTAACATTAAAATAAAGATGACTGGTCCTTAGGCTACTTAGGTCTTAAATAAATGAAAAAAGGTAAATACTAATCTTATCTGGGGAACATTCAAGCGTCGGAGCAGTTAGTGGGCCTTATTAGAAATTTTGCTTGGAAAATTACTGAATTGATCTCGAGCTGTGAAGTATTCTGTGTCTCCTTCCAGGATAAGAGGCAAGAGGTCAGGAAAGGTTTGATCCTAGAAATCTGATGGTTTTGTCACTCTGGTGGGTAAACACAGGAAGTTATATAAGTGGGTCTTAATATAAGGCACCTGACTTTGTGGTTAAAGGGAAGTCGTCTCACTGTTTTAAGTAAATATTAATATACCTGAAATGTTTTTTAGGGGCCATCAATTATAACAATACAGTGGTCCTGTAGGTTTGGAATTTTGCTTATGACAACCAATGCAATTTTCAATTTCAACTGAACCAGAATTTTTTCTAGAATGGACTGACCACTTTGTCCACAGAGGAGGAGTCATGTTCGAGGTTCGACCCAAAAAGGTATGGACAAGTGGCTTGGGAGGTTACCTGTGCGTACCTGAGTTTTTGGGGCTGCTTATATATTTTGGCTTATTTGGGGCTATGGTGAAGGGAATTCAAATTCTAACATTTTCTCTTAGACCTTAGAAGGGAGGCTCAGAAGTGTGATCCCCTGTAGCTGTAAAAACCCTCATTAAACACTCTTTAAAATAGTAATAATAAAACGTAATTGTTCGTCAACAGTGACGTATCACTTTTCAAATTAAGAAAGCAAATAATATATAATCACTTGGTGTTTAGGGGTAAAAATCAAATCCTGAACTATAGATTTCACAGTTAGTTTTGTTGTAGCTCTCTTGGCTTTTATCAGCCTAAATTATTTGAGGCCTGTTGTGAGAATTTTTCTGCGTATCATTTTTTACAAAAGAAGATTTGAATGGCTTAATGTGGGAAAAAATATATTGATGATGTTAAAGGTTAAGTCTCTTCAAATTAAAGGTTAAGTCTCTGTGTTAACTGAGATATGTACTGTTATGTTGAACCAACATGTGAGAAGCTCAAGGATACTCTCTGTGTCTTGGGTCACCAATTGTGAGATGTGTCTGCATGCTGACTGAAGGACGTGGAAACACTCCATTATCTTTTCCCATCCTTGTTAAATATTATTTCCATAATAGGCTTTTTAATGCATTTGACATGCATTTAGTGTCAGTGGATTGCTCGGGATCTCAGGATTATAAATATATCATCGCTCTATCTGAAAAACTAAACACAACAGATCTAGAAAACTGCAATCTTATTATCAAGTGATCTTGGATAAAAATAGATCAAATAAAACAAGAGAATATTCCAATTTAAAGCATAATGAATGATGGATGATTAGTATGATCTATATTGGTGCATATGAGTCAGATTTAATGTTTAAACTAAATTATCTTGAAAACTTGCTATAGTTTTAATGGTGATGATATATTAATGATTAATTATCTAAACGTGACTCAGTGATTTACTGGAGAATAAATTCATCATTCATCATTTTTGAAAACATATTTGCTGGAACACATTTCCAACAATCATTAATAATGATATTTTTCTACAAAGTGCAAATATGAATAAACATTCTTTAGTCTATTTGATTTATTATGCTGGTTTTTTCAAAGCAATCCTTCACATTAATGTGAGATATGGAAATTACATTTACCTGAATCTAATATTTGAGTATTTTCTAACCTGAATCCATATGAATTTTATAGCCTATTAAATGGGTGAGCTGTACTCAGTGAGTTACAGCTGTTAGATTTGCGCTAATCAATAAAAGCCTCGGGGGGAAATAATGCACAAAGGTAAATGGTAATATAACATTTGAACTATTGTAACTGATTAAAACTGATTCGACCTAAAACTATAACACTCTGTGTTCATGGATAAGGGGCGGCCGCATTTGCCCTGGGAACCTTAGCTTGAAAACTTTCTTTTAAGATTCTATGAGAAACGATGCAATTCAACAATAACCTAGATAAATGATGGTTTCTATGTTTAACCAATACTTTTGATAAACGCAGCCTACTCAGTAGTAAATAGAAACAACACGGAAAACGCACTGTTAAAATCGGATATATTGAACACCAACTCCAGTTAATACAAATCCGAGTGGCAGTATGAAAGTATTTCAGTCTTTTGAGTAATTTACAGAAAACGAATCAGAAACAACGCGGGTAAACACTCTAAGGTTAATCTAAGCCAGCGAGTTATTAACTACAATGTGGTAAAAATGATCTGAAATAAAGTCCGTTGCAGGTTTAATGTGATTCTCTAGTTGCTAATCAGCTAATGGAGCCACAAGGTTCTTTCTTACGACCGATGTGCTGCGATTCTCTGGTTGTAAACAATCATAGATCCCGACACTGATGACGCGTTAATAGTGCTCTGCGGCTGGAAGTCTAAAAATAGGAACTTAAACACTTGTTTTTGACGAAAAGTTTAGTCTTGAGTTTTCAGTTACTTCCTGGATGTTAACGAGTTCGGGTTAGTCAAACTGTTTTTGCGCAAAACCACTTCCTGTTTGTAACATGAGCTTTCCAAATTAAAATACGGTAATGCTTAACTTCATGAATCATGCTTTTATTTTCCCAAGAAGGGGAACTTCTGCTGTACCGGCAGCAAAGTGACAGATAGAAGGATTTAGATCATAGACTGTATATAAATTTAGATTCACAGAAAGGAGGTAGAAAGCATAAAACAAATTTAGGATTAGAACATTAAATGATAAAGAATAAAGCTTTAGCCATACCTCGACCAAAAAGAACTTTTCCTTAATGATAGTAATGTTTAATAAAAATGTTAAATAATAATGACACATTTGGGATACACTAGGCTACCTGTTTCAGCTGCATATGTGAAAATTATGCATTTAGTGCAATCTTTAAGCCAACAGGTGTGACCTACACACACAGTGGGGTTTAACTTGGTTTCTATTTTTAAAATTTAGTTTACTTCATTAAGACAAATGATGATAAAAATTGATTCAGAATTTCGGTCACTGTTCTAAAGACGGGACAAATGTGGAAAATATTCAGTTAACACCTGTGTGCATTATATGCTATAGATCGCATTTAAAAAAAACAGGATGTCAGAATAATAAATGTGAGACCTACTATCAAACCGCAGTAAATTCTATTCAGTTGTAACACTTTTGGATGTTTGAGGGGTTTTTGTGTGTTCCTTTTAATAAAAGATTAAATGAGACAGGAGTAACGAGGCTAATTTTAAAATATAAGCTGTCCAAAGTACTGAGTAGAGGTAAAAAGTGGGCAAATAGATAATTACTCCGGTAAAGTATAAAGTATAACTCAAGTCCTACACAGAAACTGCAATGAAAAAAAGTTTCTTTCTTAAGCAAGAGTATAAGGTACAGGTAAAAAGGTTACTTGACATCGTTGTTATTAAAATAGAGTGGCATACTCAAGTCTGAATGTGCAACTGAGTTAGATAAATTGAATTAGAGATGTTTTACAGTTGTACAGGTTTTAAAATTGTGCATTTAGAATAAATGTATTATTTTTTTTCAAGGAGTTAACAGAGAATAAACTGTAAGAAACAGATGAGCAAATAACAGCAGCAGAGATATTAATTAGGTAAATAAACTGTGTCCTGAGTAAAACAAATTTTAACTAAGGTGGTTGCAAAGATAATCCTTACTGTAACATCAATTAGATTCTGGAAAAGCAGGGTCTGAAGAAGTTGTCTAATTCAATTCAAAATACTTTATTGATCCCAGAGGGAAATGAAGTGTTTTGTAGCTAATGCAAGTAGGACTAAAATTCTTAAATACATTAGGTAACTATGTGGTGAAATTATTATTTTGTTTTTGCAAGGCAAGGCCAGGAAATTTTATTTGTATAGCTCTCTTTCAACACCAGGTAACTCAAATATAAGAACCTAATTGCAAACCTAAATGATTGGGATATGATCATCTGGGGGTTGAAGCTGCCTCAGCGGCGACTGCAGCAGGATACACAGGTTCTGAGGTTCTGTCTTATGCATGACCTTTAACCTACTATGTTTCTTTTCTCGACACTGGAGAAGCAGTGGAAGTTATTGTTTCCTTGTTTCTTGATTTTTTTAAGGCATGTGCAAGACGATGCCTTAAAAAAGGGGGGGAATTGGATTTGATAGTAATTGTAACAGATTTTTAAGGGATTATGAAGAGAACTGTAACGTGCAGGTAATTGAGTTTCTTGTGAATCATAACTCTGTCATAAAATAATGGGTTTTTTACTACCTGGACTTAACGCCTGACTTCATATTCCATTTCGGTTTGGGTTCAGACTTGTAATACATATTGTGTCCGGGAACTTTACAAAGTTTTAATTTGATCTGAAAACCTTCTTTACTTCTTGCTGGCAGTAGTTGATTCTTGGGATTTTTTACTCTCACAAGTTGGAATGGTTGGTTGTCTTTTTCTTGGCATGGATTTAGTAAAGATTGATTTGGAGACATTTATCTTAATTATAATCTAGCTTCAGTTGATGAGGTTTGGCTCATTAACCAGGTTGTGAGTTGTTTAGAATTGCTTTTGCACACAGTTGCATCAAGTTGATCTGAAACCATACTCTGAGGGTGTGGGTTATACTTGTCATAATCATCCTATTCATCTTTTGTGAATTGGCTCACCTATGTTTGAACATCAATGCTCTAATACCTAATTAGCTCAGCTCCCAAAGGTCGCATTGGGAGGTTCTCTCTGGAGGACCTTCTGAGGACTGATCTGTGGCTACGGGTCACTGGATACTGGCGGAGGCTGACTTCATGGCAACAGACAACAAACAGTGCAAGGGAAGAGTACACATTTCAACATCTAGTGTTGATATAATACCCTCTGAAGTGTACTGGAAGATGCTACATAATTTCTCCTTTGTTCTGTGTTTTATCTAGAGCATCCTGACCAATGACGAGACCTGTGGATGGCCGCCTCTGGGGCGAGGGGCTGTTGAGATGACATTTTGCTCACAAAAAAAAGGGGGAAGAAGACCCCGTGGGTTTTCGGTCTCAATGCACAGGAGTCTCAGCAAAGTCATCTGGAAGGATCTAATATTTGTCACTGTGAGCTAATTCCATGGCCAAGCATGTATCATGTCTGATTGTAATTTGTGTTTTGAACATTGTCTTTTTTTTTGATCAACCTACCAACCTTTTAGGGAGATTTGTGATAGCACTTTTGAATTTTCCTTTATATTTATGGTATTATTTAAGTTAATAAAAGCAGGGAATTGTGGTGGAAAATTGTTATGCAATTAGGAATTAAGTGTATATTCTCTGTTTAGTGAATGCATCTAAGGAAATGACAAGCTTATTGTTCCAGCTTAATGTTATGAGAAAGATTTATGTGTCAGGTCACCAGAGAGACAGACGCCGGGGCAGTAAGATAACAGTCTGGCCTTCGGATGTGCTGCTTTATGCGTTGATATAAGACTCGTGTGAAGCAGCTCTCCGGAGGCGGGGCGTGAACGTTGGAGAAGACATCTACAGAGATAAACAATGATTGCTGAATACTATTTAAGCGGTTAGTTAGAAAGGTTGGTTAGGATGATGCACGAGTAACTCTGTCCCCTCCGTGTTCTGGCCAGACATGTTTGAATTAAATACTTAAACGCCTTCTGGGACTCAAGTCTTCTTTATTATGGAAACCCTGAGATACTTTTTTTTGCCATTACAGACATTTACAACACATGGACGCTGACTGAGGATGAAAGTAAGACATTGAAAGCATACTATGACAACTATGATGCGTATGTTATGCCGAAGAGCAACGTTATCTTTGCACGCTATAAGTTCAACGAGAAAGTACAGGGACAAAACGAGCCATTTGAACAGTTTGTGACGGAACTTAGGCTGCTTGTGAAAGACTGCAATTACGCTAACAGCGAGGAAATGATACGGGACCGCATTGTTTTTTAGGATTCGCTCATCAAGAGTCAGAGAGAAACTACTAGACGCCGGGTCGGATCTTACTTTGGACAAAGCGGTAGACATCGTTCGTTCCCACGAAATTGCACAAGAGCAACTCAAAAACATATCAGGAGGCAGCAGCAAACAGCATGTACATGCAGTTAGCCGACAGCCACCGAAAACGGCACCGTGGAAATCGCGCCACATCAGTAAAGCGAATGGCGGCGCTGCAAGTTACGCCAAAGCTGATGGAGACAGAAAGTTCAAAAGTACGTGTGGATACTGTGGAAATAAAGCACATACTTTGCGTGACAGCTGCTCAGCCAAAGGAAAGCAGTGTAAAGTGTGTAATAAATGGAACCATTTTGCAAAAGTGTGTCGCTCCAAACATAGAAAAACTGTGCATACAGTAAGTGACAATGAACCAGACAGGTACACAGACTATGAAGAGTTGCTTATTGACGCAGTGACACAAGAAAATTACTGTAATGACAAAGAGCAAGTTTTTGCGGACATTCTTGTTGGTCGTAACAAAGGTCTAGTCAGATTCAAGCTAGACACTGGGGCCTCAGCTAATGTAATTCCTACAAGTATCTTCCGAAAGTTAGAAATACAGCACACACTGCAGTCCTCATCTCGCCCACTCTATGGCTATGGAGGTGAGCCGTTAAGAGTGAAAGGCAAATGCAACGTCGTATGTCAGTACAAAAGCATCAAACTACCGCTGAGAGTCTATGTTGATGCAAACGCTCCACCAGTACTGGGACTTAAAGCATGCCTTGACTTTAAACTCATTTAGCTGATAATGTCCATTTCAAACAGTCCTGGCATGTCCATAATGGATGAGTTCTCTGATGTTTTTTCAGGAATAGGACTATTTCCTGGCTAATGCACCATCCACATTGACCCAAACGCTGTCCCAGTTATTCGCCGACCAAGACGTGTTCCCCTCGCACTGTGTGACCGTCTCCGGGACGAGCTGAAAAGCATGGAGAAACAACAGATCATTGCAAAAGTCACAGAACCTACCGAATGGGTAAACTCAATGGTTGCAGCAGAAAAGCCACGTACTGGTAAACTCAGAGTCTGCCTAGACCCCAAAGACCTCAACAAGGTGATCAAGCGCCCGCATTATCCACTTCCAACGCTTGAGGACATCACATGCAAACTAGCAGGAGCTTGTTACTTCAGTGTAATTGATGCTAGGTCAGGATACTGGGCAATAAAGCTAACAGAGGAGTCATCAAAACTAACCACATTTAACACTGTGTTTGGCAGCTACCGATTTCTACGTCTACCATTTGGACTCAAATCATCACAAGATGAGTTCCAAAGCAAAGTCGATGAGACCTACGAAGCTCTGGAGGGCGTCACAGCCATAGTTGATGATGTTCTCATTTATGGCAAAAACAAAGAGGAGCATGATAAAAATCTTCACGCAATGCTGCAGCGCTCCAGAGAGCAAGGAGTCAAGCTGAACCCTGACAAAAGCATCATCTGCGCCACAGAGGTCAGTTATTTTGGACATCTTATCACAAAAGATGGAGTCAAACCGGATCCTGCCAAGATCAAAGCTGTCAGAGACATGGAGCCACCCAAAGATAAAGGCGAGCTGGAAACTATACTTGGCATGGTTAACTATCTGTCAAAGTTTGCCCCACTGCTGTCAGACATTAACGCTCCACTTCGTCAGCTACTAAAGGAGTCGAGTGAGTTTGTTTGGGATGCACAGCACGACAGAGCGTTTCAGAAAATGAAAGATGTGATCACACGTGAACCAGGACCAGTTCTCGCATACTATGACCCCAGCAAGGAGCTCAGACTACAAGTTGATGCCTCCAAGTACGGACTGGGTGCAACCCTGCTGCAAGAAGGTAAACCAATTGGTTATGCCTCAAGATCACTCACCGACAGTGAAGTAAACTATGCACAGATCGAGAAAGAACTTTAAGCCATCTTGTTCGGATGCAAGCGTTTCCACCAGTATGTGTATGGATGTCACATCATTGTAGAAAGCGACCACAAACCTCTTGAATCCATACTACGTAAACCACTCACTGCAGCACCTCCCAGGTTGCAAAGAATGATTCTCCAGTAGCAAAGGTATGATGTCACGATCACTCACAAGCCAGGCAAAGACATTCCTCTCGCAGATGCTCTCTCCAGAAAGTCACTTCCAGACCACGACGACAGCCTCTCAGAAGGCATGGACTTGCAGGTACACACAGTATTAAGCAGTTTGCCGGTCAGTGACACTAAACTGAAAGAGATACAAACTGAGATGGAAAAGGACACACAACTCGCACTTCTCAAAAGGACAATCAAGGATGGCTGGCCTGAAGGAAGGAAATAGTGCCCTCAGAGCATTGCAGAGTACTGGAACTATCGAGATGAACTGTCTCAAATGAACAATATCCTCTTCAAAGGAGAAAAGATTATAATTCCAGCAACATTACATCCAGAAATGCTCTCACGAATTCACACAGGCCACATGGGCATGGAAAAGTGCAAGCAGTGAGCACGTGATGTCTTGTTTTGGCCCCGGATAAACAAGCAAATAGAGGACCTGGTTGGAAAATGCCCACTGTGTCTGGAGCACCGGCCCTCAAATACCAAAGAGCCCATGATAAGTCACCCCATCCCAGACCGACCATGGCAAACAGTTGCAACTGATCTCTTGAGCTGGAACAATGAAAACTACATGATCACCGTGGACTACTACAGTAGGTACTTTGAGTTGGACAAGCTTCACAGCACAACCACTACTACAGTAATACACAAGCTCAAAGCAAACTTCGCGAGACACGGTATTCCGCAAACCGTAATTTCTGACAACGGGCCCCAATACAAATGCAGAGAGTTTGAGACATTTGCAAGCACATGGGAGTTTAAACATATAACTTCTACCCACAAAGCAACGGTCTTGCAGAGAAAGCAGTCCAAATTGCCAAGTCACTCATGCAAAAGGCTAAAGGACCCATATCTGAGTCTCCTTGAGTATCGCAATACACCTGTGGACAACTTCAAAACACCAGCTCAGCTGCTGATGAGCCGTCGCCTCCGATCAATCATTCCCTGCACACACCAACAGCTCAAACCTAAAGTCGTCAGTTGCCGTGATACTCACACCAAAAGAGTCCTTCGTCAAAATCACCAGCAAAAGTATTACAACAAATCCTCAAAGCCACTCTCAACTCTACATGAAGGGCAGAGTATTCGTTTCCAAGAGAATGGACATTGGAAGCCAGCAGTTGTTGTCCAAGCTGCAGACACTGCCAGATCTTTCCACATTAGAACACCGGTGGAGCTGAGTACAGGAGGAACCGCTGTCACCTCATGGACACTAAAGAAATGACCCTTACTCAATCCAATGATCTCTCCAATGCCCAGCATACACCTGAAAAGGCAGTGTGTGTCACAAACACAAACAACTCCCAAAACTGTTGACTATTACACCCGATCTGGTCGTAAGGTTAAGCCTAGAGACATTTTAGATCTCTAAGGTAGAAATACAAATACTTGACATAAAAGTTGTTTGAAGAAGTACGTTCGATATAATACGCACTATGCATGTATGTGGTATATTATGGTTAATGTGCTGTTGGCAATTGTATATGGCCATGAGTTCAGTAGTTTAGCAATATTTCATACATATTTTGCACATTTGTTCATGAGCTAAATGGGTAATATTTGACCATATTTTATTGCAGTAACTAGGCTATTCTGTGTGGACTAATCTACATCACTTTATTATTTAAAAGAAGGGGGATGTAATATTCTGATAGAATAATGTTTTTTTTTGCATGAGGTACACCCTGATTGGGTATTAGTGTCACATGGTTAAAGACGCAATACGTAACGTGACGTGTCGTCTCCACCTCCCGGTTCACTTTGTAAAACATTGCAAGCTCTGCTCACTCATTAAAAAACAAGGGTTCGAACAGAACATTATACTTGTCGTCCTGACTCTGTACACACTATACAATCACAACAGGCTGTTCCCAAAAAAGGCAAAACAGGCTTTATTGTTTGGAGCAAATCGGCTTATGAGGATGTTTCACAATAATTAAAGCTGGACTGATTACCTACCAACTTGTTAATCCAAAGCCAGAAATGAAGCTTACAGCCACAAACTTGTTGGTCCTGGTTGCTTCTCCAGATCTGGGCTGGATGGGTTAAACAATCTGCCAGACTTTGGCCCCTCCCTGCTCTGTGAGGAACTTGGATGTAACAGGAGCCGTGTGTTTTCCATTCAACCTCCTGCAATGGCTGCGTGGGCGTCGCGAAGAACACTGTCGGGGAAAACCACCTGGCTGCTGCCGTCGAGCTCCACTTTTAGAAGCCATGTCTGCTGCAGGACGGTGGGCAGGGAGTCCTCTGCTCCTGGAGCCCTGTCTGCCCTGCAGGACAAGCCTCGGACCGTGGAGGACCTCCCCCGGGTCAGCTTCTTGCAGATACTCTACAGGATGGTGTTTCAGGGTTACCACAACCGTCTGCATGAGCTGCAGGTATGTCAGAGTGACAGGAGGGTTTTCCAGACAAAATGCAAGTTTCTGGGTGTTTCTGTACCTCCTTCTGTCTCCGATCTCCATGCATGACTAAATAAATGCTGCTCAGGTGACATTAACCTTGTTTCTATGGAAGACCCTCAGGTAACAGCAGCAGAAGAAGGTATTGCTCTCCTTGCAGAGAGTAAGCAGAGAGATGAGTAAAGTTATTTCATCTCACAGCAAAGTGACTGAAACTGTTCTGCTTTTCCTGGTATTCTCATTTTTGGGATTTTGTCTTCGTTGCACGGGTTGTTTAGGTTTCTCTTTCATTCTGCCCCCCCCAGCTCTATGAGAAGCAGCTGTATGGACCCATATATAGAAGTGGACTCAGGTCGGTGTCGGTGAACACGCCTCAGCTGCTGGAGGAGCTCATGAGGAAGGACGAGAAGTTTCCCTCCAGAGGAGACATGTCTCTGTGGACGGAGTACCGAGACATGAGGGGATTTGGCTACGGACCTTTTACAGAGTAAATCCACGTGGCAAAGCTAAACTTTCATTTCCCTGCAGCAACCACTGTAATAATTATAGAACAGATTTCCTGAAATAAAGGTCATGTGGGGAGGGATTTGAGGCTGATTCTAATCAGTTGACCAAAACGCAAGGTTCAGGCCTCCTGCTGTGCTCTGAGGCTGCGTCGGTGGCGTAGATGTGGACCACAGTGGATTTTTCTGTGGAGTACATCCTAAATATTCAAAAGTAAATGCAGCTTGGGAAGCTGAAATTATTTAAGGACCCAAATGCACCAAGTAAAAAAATTTAATGATTTAATTGCAACAAAAACAAGAAACAATAACTTACAAAACTCAGGAGAACAGGTGCGGGCAATGAGTGAAACTGGGTCAAGAGCAGAGTGGCAAGGAGACAACAGGAAAGGGAAGAATGGCAAGTGAGACAGAAAACTCTTAAGAAACTAGAAACTAACTGAAGATCATATGTCTAAGGAGGAATCTAAGGGGAAACACTGGAGAACAGAAGGAAGAAATAAATTAGAAAACTAAGGAAACATGAATAAGAAGGAGGACACAAACAAAAGGTGAAAACTTCTAAGAGCAAGAAGGGAATATGAAAACAAGGAAGTGCCATAAAATAAATACCAAAGAATACATAAAAACGATACTTAAACCGAATAAGGAAAAGAACTAACTTCAAACACAAAACCTAAGAACTATGACACTGGACAATGTTACTTCACCCGTTATTCGCTGGCGTTTGCAAAGCAACCAATCCAGGAGCGGCATTCGTTTATCTTCAGAGTCATTTATTAATGACCACACGGCGAGTTGGTGGAATTTGTTTTCGGTGCTGCGTGACATGCTCACATCTCTGTGTCATTAGACAACACAACCAATAAGAAGACAGATACACATAGAGCCTTCAGATAAATATTTGATTTAGTGTCCGTACAGCTGTTGGGAAAAAAAAAAAACTGTTTTTGAATCTGGTTGAATTTGTTGGCAGGGACCTGTAGCGTCTTCCAGAAGGCAACAATGTGAACAGATGATATGTAGGGTGATGTGATTCTTCCACTCTGTCTTGTGGTACAGTGTGTCAGTGGAAGGGAGGCTGTTTCCTGTTATTTTAGATGATTTGTCTATTATATGTTGTAGTTTTTTGCGAGAATGGGACTCCAGATTTCCATACCAGACTATTATGGATGAGGTGAGTATGCTTTGAATGATGGCGGTGTAAAACTGAAGCAGGATGTTGTGCCTTTTTAGCTGTCTGAGAAAAAATAATCTTTTATTGGCTTTTTTGTAGATCTGGTCTGAGTGTAGTTTCCATTTAAGTTTGTTGCTGATGTGTGTGCCCAAGAATTTAAAGGTCCTATATCATGCTATTTTACAGCTTTCAACGTCTGGGATAGGCATAAATATATATATATCTAAAAAAAAAAAATATATATATATATATATATATATATGATAAAATGTTACCGTTGGCATTATCGTCATACACCCAGTTGTGTTGTTCGACGGGGGTAAGCCGTACTGCGTCATTTCCTGTTGTCACTGTTGTGCTCCGTGGAGCTGTTTGGTGTTCAGACTCTCTTGAATTGATCTTATTTTCTCTGTGCTGAGGCCTTTCTAAGTTATTTTAACACACAAGCTATTAAAACACATGTTTTGTGGTGGTGTACTTTACGTTTTGGGAACTCCTTGTGTTTCACACAGCTTTTCTTGGGGTGGTAAGGTCTCGCTAGCTCAGTTAGCTTAGCTTCATTGCGGCTATGGCTACTCTTCTCTCTCCTGTCTCTAACTCTTCTCTTCTCTCTTGCTCTCTCTGTCAGATGTTTAATTACTTCCCTGCCTCCTTTAGTGATAATTAGTTTAACCCACCTCTCTGCTGCTTCTGTACTGTTACCCCCCCATTACCCTATAGAAACAGTGTCTTGCCCACGGCCAAAATTAAATGGATTAAAAGTTAAGCCAACAAAAGCAAATTATAGAAATCTCATAAAAATAAATACAACTTTGACTGAACAAAAAAATAAATCTATTAAATGTGGTTTATTAAACATAAGATCTCTCTCCTCAAAGACTTTGTTAGTAAATGACTTGATTTGTGATAATCACATTGATTTCCTTTGTCTCACAGAAACCTGGTTGCAGCAGGAGGATTATGCCAGTATAAATGAGTCAACTCCTTCCAGTCATTTAAATTTTCACATTCCTAGAAATACTGGGCGAGGGGGAGGAGTTGCAACCATTTTCCGTTCTGATTTACTAATTAGTCCCAGACCAATTGATAGCTACAGTTCTTTTGAACATCTAACCCTTAATTTTCCTCATCCAAGTTGCAAAACATTAAGACCATTTTTGTTTGTGGTTTTGTATCGTCCACCAGGCCCTTACTCTCAATTCTTGGATCAGATCTCACATTTGTTATCGGATTTAGTA
This sequence comes from Valencia hispanica, assembly GCA_963556495.2. Classification (NCBI taxonomy): domain Eukaryota; kingdom Metazoa; phylum Chordata; class Actinopteri; order Cyprinodontiformes; family Valenciidae; genus Valencia; species Valencia hispanica. The sequence goes on from OY747707.1 coordinate 3,676,224, forward strand.
TTAAATACTGATAGGGTTATTATAGTGGGGGACTTCAATATTCATGTGGATACTGAAAGTGATAGCCTAAATGCAGCCTTTAATGCTATTTTAGACTCAATTGGCTTTACTCAAAAAGTACAGGGATCGACCCACTCGGGTAAACACACTTTGGACCTTGTACTGACATACGGTATTGAGTGTGAGGAAATAACAGTCCACCCACATAACCCGGTCCTGCCTGACCACTTCTTGATAACTTTTGAATTTACTTTAACCGACCATCTTAAATCTGAAAGAAAATTTCATTATAGTAGAGCTTTATCAGACAATGCTGTAACAATTTTTAAAGAATCTGTTCCATTCTTACTTTCCTCAGTGTCTCAGAGTAACACAGTGGATGGCAGCAATTCTATCTCTAACCCTTCAGAAATTGATGGTCTGGTTCACAGTATTACGTCCTCATTGCGTTTGGCATTAGATAGTGTAGCCCCCTTAAAAAAGAAAGTGGCTAGCCATAGGAGGCTCACTCCTTAGTTTAACGCGGAGTTGCGTACTTTAAATCAGAATACTAGAAAGTTGGAGAGAAAATGGCGCTCTACACATCTAGAGGATTCCTATTTAACCTGGAATAACAGTCTACTGCTGTATAAAAAGACCCTTCGACAAGCTAGAACAGCATATTTTTCATCATTAATAGAGGCGAATAAAAACAATCTTAGGTTTCTTTTTAGTGCAGTTGCCAAACTTACACAGAGTCACAGCTCTGTTGAGCCAACTATTCCCCCAGCTCTTAGCAGTGATGATTTTATGGGATTCTTCATAAATAAAATTAATTCTATTAAAAATAAAATCATTGGCATCCTCCCAAACATGATTACTTCTTCCTCAGTAAATGAAAGAACTGTAGAACCTCAGTTGTGCTTAGGCTGTTTTGATTCAGTCGAGCTTTCAGAATTATCAAAAATATTAGCCTCATCTAAACCTTCAACTTGTATGTTGGACCCAATTCCAACCAAATTATTTAAAGAAGTGTTCCATTTGGTTCCTGGCCCCATTTTGGATATGATGAATCTATCCTTAGTAAACGGATACGTACCACAGGAATTTAAAATAGCTGTAATTAAACCTTTACTTAAGAAACCTTCCCTTGATCAAGATGACTTAGTGAATTACAGACCTATATCTAACCTTCCTTTCTTATCCAAAGTCCTTGAGAAAATTGTTGCTAATCAAGTCTGTGAGCATCTAAACAGTAACGAGCTGTTTGAAGAGTTTCAGTCAGGTTTTAGAGCTCATCATAGCACTGAAACAGCACTGGTGAAGGTTACTAATGATATCCTCATGGCCTCAGATAATGGACTTGTGTCTGTTAGGTAGATTACAGGCATGTCTGGAAGACATAAAAACATGGATGACCCTAAACTTTTTGCTTTTAAATTCTGACAAAACAGAAGTTGCTGTCTTTGGACCAGAGGTTCTTAAACAGAAACTGATTAGTCAATCACTTCATCTGGATGGCATTAAATTGGCCCCCAGTAATAACGTAAAGAACCTCGGCGTTATTTTTGACCGAGACTTGACATTTAAATCCCATATTAAACAGGTTTCTAGGATTTCTTTCTTTCACCTCCGGAATATTGCTAAAATTAGAAACATCCTGTCCAGGAGTGATGCTGAGAAACTAGTCCATGCATTTGTTACCTCAAGGCTGGACTACTGTAATTCTTTACTATCAGGAAGTCCACAAAATGCCATTAAAAGCCTTCAGTTGATCCAAAATGCGGCAGCAAGAGTTCTGATGAATATTAAAAAGAGAGATCACATTTCTCCTGTTTTAGCTTCCCTTCATTGGCTCCCTGTTAAATCCAGAATAGAATTTAAGATCCTCCTTCTTACATATAAAGCCCTTAATAATCAAGCTCCATCATACATCAGAGATCTAATTGTTCCATATGTTCCTAACAGAGCCCTTTGCTCTCAGACTGCAGGTTTAATTGTAGTTCCTAGGATTTCTAAAAGTAGAATGGGAGGCAGATCTTTTAGTTATCAGGCTCCTCTCCTGTGGAACCAGCTCCCAGCTTTAGTCCGTGAGGCAGACACTCTGTTTACTTTTAAGGCCAGGCTTAAAACTTTCCTTTTTGATAAAGCTTATAGTTAGAGTGGCTAAGGTCATCCTGAGCTATCTCTGTAGTTATGCTGCTATAGGCTTAGACTGCTGGAGGACAGACTTACCAATTTTCTTCACTCTACTACTTCCTTTTCTCCTACTACTCTCCAGTTGTATTACAGTACATTCTGTTATTTCGACCTTTTAACTTTGTTTTCTCTCAGTGTTTTTCTCTCCATAGAAGATATACCTGGTCTGGTATCCTGCTTGGCTGGAATGCCCTGTTGGACGGGGGGCATCGACTGGGATGAAGCTCTCAGTAACTGAACATCCACTGTGTCCTGTTATCAACTTTTTACTTTCTGTAACATAGAAAGTTATCTTATATCAGATCTTCTGTTCCTTCTGTGTCTCTGCTCTGTCTTCTCAAACCCCCAGACGGTCGTGGCAGATGGCCGCTCCTACTGAGCCTGGTTCTGTTGGAGGTTTCTTCCTGTTAAAGGGGAGTTTTTCCTCTCCACTGTCGCTACATGCTTGCTCAGTATGAGGGATTGCTGAAGGATTGCTGTGGTTGGAAAGTCTGCCCAACCTCACGCCAATGACTGACGCAATCTGCTGGGATTCCTTAAATAGGAAACTTTTTAACTGATTGGAATGTTTGTATAAATGTATTGAAATGACTTCTTGTTAAGTGCCTTGAGATGACATCTGTTGTGAATTGGCGCTATATAAATAAACTGAATTGAATTGAATGTATATATAGTATATATTTTTCCTGAAATATAACTCATATGCTGGAGTTATTCTTCGACCCGGAAGTAAGACGTTCGGTTTCACTAAAATCCTGCCTCCCCCCTGTGAGTGCCGCCCATTTCATGACGCAGCCTTGAGCCCCGGCCTCGCAGCCAAATGCGCAGTTTCGCCGAGCCATTTTAGAAAGTAAAATAGAATAAAAACGGTGGTGCTTAGTGTCTCGCACCTCGCAACTCGCATCTGTGAAAAAGGGGGCGTGTGTGTTTAATCTGCAGGGGTGGCGTGGACACGTTGGGCACTTCCTGGTTTGACACAGTTACCTAAAACATGTCACTATGTCATGAGTCAGTTGTTTTTCAGGAGAGGCCGGTGCAGCTGCTCAGAGTGCAGGATCAGGAGGATTACTGAGAAATGGGTGAATTAAGCCAAAAAACACTCTGGCTGTTTTTTTTTTTTTTCATAAGAAAATTGCATTACAACATGTTTGAAAGCTCCAAAAAGTTGCTTTTGCATGACTTTATATGACTGTCACGGTGATAGGCTGGGTGGAGATGGAGATAGGTATTTTGTGCGTGGGTGAGCATGAGAAGTCAACTATGAGTTCCTGTGTTTTTGATGTGTTAAGCTGTAGGTTTTTGTTTTTGCACCAAGCGACTGCTTCACGGTAATGGTGTTCATTACTGCTGGTGATGAGCCCAATTATTGTAGTGTCATCTGCATATATGAGGATGGAGACTGAGCTGTGGGTGGAAATGAAGGTATTTGTGTAGATGGAGAAAAGCCAAGGGGAAAGAACACAACCCTGAGGGGCACCTGTACTTATGGTCAGAGGTTGGGACGGGAGGCTACCCATCCTGACTCTCTGTGTTCTTATAACAGGAAGTTGTGGATCCAGTGGGAGAGAGTAGCACAAATGTCTATGAGTTTATTGAAGAGGCTGACTGGGTTGATTGTGTTAAAGGCAGAGCTGAAATCAATGAATAATATCCGGGCGTATAGGTATGTGGGGATTCCAGGTGTTGCATGACGTAGTGAATGGCCAGGTTTATTGCATTTTCAACAGATCTATTAGCAACCAAACTGGTGACTGTCCATGAAGTGGGACGTTAGTTCTTTCAGGTGAGTGATTATAATGTGTTCAAATGATTTAATTATAACGGAAGTAAGAGCTATTGGTCTGTAGTCGTTGAGGCAGGATATTTTGTTGGATTTGGGTACTGGAACGATAACAGAGTCCTTGGAGCTGATTGGTTGTAACTTGTACCCCAAGAGTTGGGATAAGGAAGACAGATGTTTTGGTGCCGTTCCATTTCCCTTGGAATTTAAAACTCGTAGCTCGTTTTGATGCTACACCCAAGTAAACAGCGTTCTTGTTAACGTAGTCGGAGAAGTCGGGATTCCAGTACGGCTATGCCCAGGCAGCCGTTGTTGGTACTTCACCTAAAAACATCGTTACAAGCTGTACTTTCCATATGCAAACACCACTTTTATTTTGTTACGTTTCGAGTTGTAGGCTCAACATGTAACACTGATTTTAGATGCACTCTCACAAGTGTGTCTTGTAAAATAAATATGTTTCCACCACAGCTTTCTGTTGTTGACGCACTGAGCGGCCATATTGAGGGTCAAAGTCGGAGCAAAAAAAAAAAAAAAACATCTCAGAGTTTCCGAGTGGGAAGTCTGACTTCGGGGGCCCTTTCCAGTTGATTTTTCTTCGACTAGGAAGTTGGAATTTCTGAGTTCCGACCACAAACGGAACACACCAGTGGCTTCTGCGGTAGTGCAAAGATGGTTTCCACTGTGTGAATTAATGAATATTAAGGCAAGGCAATTTTATTTCTATAGCAACACTTTCAACAACAAGGTAATTCAAGGTGCTTTACATGATTAAGGGGTAAAATAAAAATAGCAGTAGAACACAGACAAGTATAATATAAGGTAAATAGAGCAATAAGCACACACAAAACATATGATACATTTCAAACAGAGGAGTTTATAGTTGTGATTTAAAAGAAATCAGTGTTTCAGCAGCTTTGCGGTCGTCTGGAAGTTTGTTCCAGATTAGAGGAGCATAGAAACTGAAAGCTGCTTCTCCATGTTTGGTTCTGATTCTAGGGATGCTGAGTAGACTGGAATTAGAGGACCTGAGTGGTGTGGGGGGGGGGGTTGCTATAGTAACTGTAGATCTTCAACATACTTTGGTGCTAAGCCATTCAATGTTTAATAAACTAGTAAAAGTATTTAGAAGTCTATTCTCTGAGCTACAGGGAGCCAGTGTAAGGACTTTAGAACTGGGGTGATGTGCTCTACTTTCCTGGTTCTAGTGAGGATCACGAGCAGCAGCGTTCTGGATCAGCTGCAGCTGTCTGATTGACTTTTTAGGCAGACCTGTGAAGACGCTGTTGCAGTAATCAATCCCACTAAAGATAAACGCATGGATGAGTTTTTCTAGGTCCTGTTGTGACATCAGTCCTTTAATCCTAGAAATGTTCTTCAGGTGATAGAAGGCTGACCTTGTTATTGCCTTTATGTGACCCTGGAGGTTCAGGTCCTCCATTACTACACCTAGATTTCAGCCCTAATCACTAGTTTCTAGCTGGATTAACTGAAGCTGTGTGCTGCCTGTTGATCATTCCTCTTTAGGTCCAAAAGTTATTACTTCTGTTGTGTTTCTGTTCAGCTGGAGAAAGTTAGTCAATGATTATGGCACACAAAGGGTTAAATGTCGCCGGTCTCTGCTAGAAATCCCGCTTCTAACCCAAATATCGCTTCCTGATTGGCTGCCGGGTTCTCGCTAACTTACATGTGATTGGCTGTCCCCGCTGTCATTCTATCTGCTAATCCCAGAGCGGTAAAGCTTGTCGAACATCTCTGACTGTTAACGTCTCAAGCTACAACTGCTAGTTGGGCCGGATGAGAGGCATCAGCGAGTGTAAATTGTCAACACGTTTGGCATCTGTTCTGCCCGTGCCACGTCGGCTAGCTGTATTTTACTGGTGTCATTTACATTTTGTGTTTGTGTCTGTTTGCGTGTGTGTGTGTATGTGTGTGTTGTAGGATTTGAAGGATGTCAAAGAAAAGAAAACTGGATATAAGAGACTTCTTTAGGAGTCAAAGTGTAAGTTTCTTAAAATTAGAATTAAATTAAAATAGAATATGCCAAAGAGATACACTTTTTTAAAAGTTATTTTCTATTCTTATTCTTATTTCCACGTATTCGTGTAGAAAAGAGCAACTGTTTAAAAACACATAAATAAAATGTATGGCGTAAATACAATAAAACCTCATATTCTATTCCTAAGGAATCTGATCCACCTGGAGAGAGCAGCACATCTGCATAATGTGAAATTATGATTGCTAATGCAAAAAACTTCAACTTTCAAGAGTGCTGCCTTGGAGCACTTTTGTGTCCCCACCAATCTCAAAATCAAACCTACTCCCTTGCATCCATCCATTGATTTGCTCGATGCATTTACTTAGCGTTTGGATGGGTTCAAAGTCACCTGGTGACATCGTAATGTAGAGCTGAGTATCATCTGCATAGTTATGGTAGCTAATCTTATTGGTTGCTATAATCTTGCCTAGTGGGAGCATGTAGATATTAAATAAGAGGGGCCCCAGGATGGAGCCCTGGGGCCCCCCACATGTGATTTCTTTTCGTTCTGATGAAAAGTTTCCTATTGAAACAAAGAAGTCCCTGTTCTTTAGGTAAGACTCAAACCAGCCAAGTACTGTACCAGAGAGTCCAACCCAGCTCTCCAGTCGTTCCAGTAATATATCATGATCAACAGTGTCAAATGCTGCACTGAGGTCCAACAGAACCAGCACTGTGGTTCTACCACAGTCTGTATTTATGTGGATGTCATTGAATACTTTGATGAGGGCAGTCTCGGTGCTGTGGTTACCACGGAAACCAGACTGAAAAACATCAAAAACGGTTTGTCATTGTTATGAAGCTATTTAACTACTGAAACAGCTTTTTTATGAAGGCATATTTGGTGTTTGAACTAATAAAGGCGTTTTCAGAGGACGTCTCAAGTATTTGTAGATTTTAGCTACCATCAGGCGGTTCTGTGTTTCTGCTGTGGAGCTGCCCAGGGTACTGGGTCGCAACAAGGGTCGCCTCAACTGAATATTTTCCGTGTTTGACCTTTTGTTTTTTTTTCTTGAACAGTGGTGTAAAATCTCAAGGCTGTCCATCATTTTGACAGATTAGTATTCACACCTTTGACCACTTGGTGCAGATGTGTAGACATTTTCAACTTTACGAGTGCAGATAACTAAATCAATCAATCAATCAATCAGAGCTAACAGCACCGATAGGAGGGTTTTGCTTCCACTAAAGCGATAGCTTGGGATCAGGAAACAACTCGCTCAGAGAGTCTTTCCAACTTCTGATCACTTTATTTGGAGAAAATGTTCCCTGATTTCCAAACTTTGGCTGAAGTGGCGCTTAATTCCAGTCTCCCGTGTGGCAGAAGAGCGCACATTCTCATTCCCCCATGAGAAGTTATCTGTCCGAGGAAAAATCCTAAACCTCATGACAAAAACCTCTGCAGCAATCCAACTATTCGATTAAAAACAAGCAGGTGATCATTTCAGTTTCATGTGGACCAGGAGGAAGATGTGAGACTGTGAGTTCATGCCACAGCAGGTGAACTGTTCGTATTTTAAGTGCAATCGTTTAATTCTTAGTTTATATGTAGTTCTCTGTTCAGCTTGTTCAGAAGAAATATTAATTAAAAAGAATGAAAATTTTTTTATTGAATATGGTATAATTTTACATAGTTGATGGGTAAAAATAAATTATGACCCCGTCGGTCAAAATGACAGACAACAAAAGTGTCTAGTAGGACTTCTGGTTCGCACCACCAAAATAATATTGTAGTGTTTACAAAAACCATTTGGAATATATTGTTTTGCAAACCTCATAAACATTATGAGATCTATCCCAACCAAAACCCATAAATACAGTCAGCATAACAAATAGACCAAGACTTGTTCAGCGTTAGGCTTGAAATGTATTTTCTCACCTTTCTCAGGAAAATCTCAACATGTATTTGTGCCCTCAGGGAAGGGGAGCGCTGGTACAACCTGAGGGTGGTTCTCAACAAGCGGATGCTCCATCCGAGGGATTCTGCTCAGTACTCTGGAGTGATCAACGAGGTGGTCACTGACTTCATAAAAAGGATCAAACATCTGCGCCACTGCAGCCCGACAGGAGAGCTCGTTACTGACATCTCCAATGAGCTGTATCTGTTTTCTCTCGAAGGTATGCAGCAAGCATCATTCCTAAGAACCAAAATCGTTGTGGGTTTTTGAATTATGTTTGTCATCCAGGTATTGCCTCCATACTGTTTGAGACAAGGCTCGGCTGTCTGGAAAAGGAAATTCCTGCCGGTACCCACGAATTCATTAACTCCATCGCTCAGATGTTCTCCAACAGCCTGGCGGTGGCGATAAGTCCAAAGTGGAGCCGCAGTCTTCTACCGTTCTGGCGACGCTACATCGCCGGCTGGGAGGGCATCTTTAGCTTTGGTGAGGTGGAGATAACTCAAAGTGACTAACCCATCTGGTATCTTTCTTTCTTGTCGATCCATATGGAGATATTTTTGGTGCAAAAGTATTTGTGCCTTGCAACCTTGAAGTTTAAGTTACACAGAATTTAACATAACTTTTTGATGTGAGTCACAAAAACTGCCTCACCAGCCACAACTTATTTTCTGTACGTTCCTCATTTTGCTCCATTTGTAATGCCGAAATTGGCGCGAAACATTCTGTGACTTGTAGGTAATGCCTATGCCAGTACAGCAGGGGGCGCTGTGGACAGCGCTGTGGGGGCCTGAGAGTGATGTTGTGATCCTCGGGCTGTACGTCGGACATTCAAAGCAGATTAAATCTCTGAAATTCTCCATAAAACTCCTCAAGTCACAAAACATCAAAGCTGTGGTGAATACTTATTTACAGTCTATTTAATAGAAGGGGGAAGCTTCTTGGAACCGCATAAACAGTGTAATGGCAAAAAATAGTATCTCAGGGTTTCCATTATAAAGAAGACTTGAGTCCCAGAAGGCGTTTAAGTATTTAATTTAAACATGTCTGGCCAGAACATGGAGGGGACAGAGTAACTCGTGCATCACCCTAACCAACCTTTCTAACTAACCGCTTAAATAGTATTCAGCAATCACTGTTTATCTCTGTAGATGTGTTCTCCAACGTTCACGCCCCGCCTCCAGAGTAACCGCTTCATGCGAGTCATAGCAACGCATAAAGCAGCTCATCCGAAGGTCAGACTGTTATCTTACTGCCTGGTGACCTGACACATATATCTTTCTCATAACATTAAGCTGGAACAATAACCTTGTCATTTTACCCTAGATGCATTCACTAAAAAGAGAATATACACTTAATTCCTAATTGCATGACAATTTTCTACCATGATACGAAGCTTAGGTTGGCTTCCGATTGTAGTTCGACTCGAGAAATCGCTTAAGGGGGATTCCACCAAATTTCATCATCTCAAATGCCGAAGAGATGGTGGAAGCGCTCAAACCAATGCTTGTGGCAACAAACATACGGAAAATATCCCCATCATTTCTATCATTGCCCGTCTTTAAAGTCAAATGTTAAGTGACACCGTCAGATCTGTTGAAGAATCACCACTGGTTCGAGAAATCAAGGGTGCCATTCGTCAGGATCTCTCCAGGAGATATCAGTCTCTGGAGGAAAAAGACCTTCTGTACATCTCATCATCCCTTGATCCGAGATTCAAATCTCTGCTGTTTTTGTCACCTCAAGAAGTGCAAGACACCCATGCCAAACTACTGTCAAAGGCTGCAGCTCTGAAGGAGGATGCACAGGGGGAGGTTGAGGACTTGCCTCACACAACTGAGAACAACACAGAGGACTGCATTGCTCAGAGCCCAAAAAGGAGGAAGTCTGCTCTTGTGGACCTACTGGGACAGACTTTCAAGAACAATCCATCTACCCAGTCTGAATCAACCGCAGCAATTGCTCAAAGGGAGAGAAACCAATACCAAGATGTTCCTTCTCTTCCTCTCACCGAGGATCCATTGCTGTGGTGGAAAAGTCAAGAACACGTCTACCCACATCTTTTCAAGCTGGCACAAATGCGTTTGTGTATTCCTGGGACCAGTGTAGCGGCTGAAAGAGTCTTTTCAACTGCTGGTGACATCATCAGTGTTCAGAGAAGTGTGCTCGCTCCTGAACATGCTGACCAGCTGCTCTTTCTCAAGAAAAACATAGACATGGCTCAGTCCAGAGAGAAAAGGTTTAGCATAACATCAGTGTTTAAGTTCTGCGATCTGTTTAGTGTTTAAAAGTGCACTTTTTTAATTACATCATTTCTCAAGATGAATAATTGTGACATTATTGGACTTAAGCTTGTTTTGTGGTTTATTCCCTCTAAACGTGCAAGTAAATGCAATGCAGCAGATTTGCACTTTAACGCAATGTTACACAGAAACGGTGTCACAGTTTAGTAAAGGAACCAATCGGTTTGCTACTGAAATGTTTCACTACAATAGTGTCTCTGTTAAGAAAGTTGTTTACAAGGATGTTGCATTAATCTAGTGTTGCTTGCTGTTAAGAAGAGACCTGTATTTGTTCACAGAAATGTTGCACTGAAATATTCTCACTGTGAGGAAGACACTAGTTGGACAGATTGTCAGTGAAAGTGCAAAAAACCACTTATTTTTTCATTTAGAAATATCTTGTTTTTCTCTTTAATAGTTGTATTGTAGATTATTGCAGATCTATTTCCTGACCAATATATCGATAATCGCTGTATCGTCATATCGTGAGCCTTGTTTCGCAAATCGTATCGTATCGGGATGTACCAAGTGTCAGGTTTGAGTGTTTTAAAGAGGATCCAAATGCAGAACGTAAGTGAACTCGGATTTAATTAAATAATGAATTACAAACTTACAAATAATCACGAGGAAACCAAGGAACATGGAGATCAGGGAACGAGGGAAGACAGACCAGGGATGAACAGGAAAGGCAGGAACCGGGAAGGGAAGAATGACAACGGACCAGCGAGTAGTGACTGAATAAGAGTAGGATTTATACTGAGGAGGAAATGAGGAAGTGAGAGGAGACCAATGACCAATTAGGGGAATCAGATGCAGGTGAGAGGGAGAGAGCAGGTGGAAACAATCAGCTGGGAAGAGAGGTAGAATGGCAGGGAGACAGAAAACTCTTAACTAAAGATAATAAGTCAAAGAAGGGGACCTAAGGAAACACTAGAGAGAATAAACTAATAAAGATAAGGAAATAATCTAACATGAAAAGACTAGATAAGGAAAAGAACTAGGTTAAAACACAAACAGGAGGGAACAAAACAAGAAAGCAGATTAGGGTACAGAGGGGAAGGAAATTAAGTGGAAGAAAAACAAAGCAAAATCACAGAACCTGACACCAAGAGGTTCCCACCCCTAATTTCCACTGGCTTGAGCAGCTTTAATCTGCTCTAGTTTACAAACTAAAATACTTTGGAGAGCATGGAGAAGCAGCTTTCAGTTTCTATGCTCCCCTTATCTGGAACAGACCTCCAGACGACTGCAAAGCTGCTGAAACACTGAGCTGTTTTAAATCAAGGCTAAAACCATCTGTTTGAAGCTGCCTAGATTACCCTACACTAATAGCAGAATCAATCAATCCCAGTTTGGGATTTGTGAAACCTTTATTTGATGTGTGAAAGTTTGTTGCATCTGGATCGCACTAGATCGGGTCCCGCTCAGCAACAACAAAACATAGACTCTTCAAGCCTGGATTATTTTATTCTAAACTAATGGAAGACTATTTAAAACCCAATTTGTAATTTGTAAAACCTTTACTTGATTTGTGAAATCATGGGGGTATTTCCGGTCGCCCCCCTGCTGTACGTGCATAGGTATATTACCCACAAGTCACAAATCACCTTTGCAGTTTTTGTGACTTGCATCTGCGGTTGTTGTACAGTTGCATTCACTGACTTGTGTCTGTGCTGAGGAAAATAACAGGACAAAATTCTGTGTGACTTTAACTTCACAGTTACATGGCACAAATACTTTTGCACCAAAAATACCCCATAGACACTCCCCAATAGGGGATTTTTCTACAAACTATATCTAAAATATTTGAAGGAAAACAAAGGAAAGGTGCCTGGTAAGTTGAACAAACACTAAATTAAGCTACTAGCTACTATTGGCTGGTGTTTGCAAAGGAGCCAATCCAAGAGCGGCATTCATTTTTGTTGGTGCTGGTTGGTTGTACCTCAATGAGTGGCCATAAGGAAGACCGTGGTAGATCCAAGACGGTTTCCACTGAAGGTATTAATGCGTATTAAGGTATATTTGGTGATTGAGTTATTAAAATAGACAGAAACATTTTTAGAGGAGGTCTCTAGTATTCACAGGCTTTAGTGGTCCCTAACCCTAGTGAATACTGAGGGGTCCACTGTATTAAAGGAGTCATAAGCTAGTATTACCTTGGATACCCATGCTCTAGTATAGTCTTTCAGGCCCTTCTAAAAAAGAAAAGTTGAAAAAAAGTGAGAAAAAAACCACAGAGCTCCTCTGACCCTTATTTCTGAAGGCATTATTGTCTCGTGAGATCTGATGCGATACATTGGCTGTCGTGGACGGTCATTGTAATAATGCAAATGAGGGGCGTGTTGATTGGTGGCATTCTAGTTCATTTGTTGTTAGCAAAGTAGCAGCCATTACCCGTGTTGTCCTCGAAGCTACTACTCCCGCTAGCATACAATAGCCGCATTAGCAGTTAGCTGCTGTTTGTTACACACAGCAGAGCAATAAAAACACAGCCTTATCGTTTCAATTGCAGGCAAGTCTCTGACTGTTGGAACGGCCCCTTTTTCCAAACGGAGCTCGAGTTTGTACTTCGAATCGGAATTCAGTAATGGCGGCGCTCGACTGAATATGAGGGAGAGAGGAGCGAGGGGGGAGAGGAGCGGGGCGGGCTTCCTGCAGCATAGGTCTGCGATGTCCATATATGGTATATCCTGCGCCGACTTGACGTCAAGTCGGCCAGAAATTAAAACCACTTATTTGAGTGCGCGTGCACGTGGACTGGTTGACGAACCCAGGGGTAAACAAACGCTTCACTTTTAAATATCGGCTTCCCGGCCAGTGTATAATCGTTAGGCAATCATAACATACATTTTTGCTCATGGAAAAGTGAAAATTACAGGTCATGACTCCTTTAACTAAACAGTAAACTCTAACAGGACCCATGGCTCTGTGGAACCTGACATACATGAGATGATGAACCTCAATCACACAAACCCAACAATAGGCGACCAGCAGATAGCTAATGATCTTTGCAGTCAAATAAATAATACCGCACTTCGTTTTGCTCCTACTCTAGCTAAAACTTTGATTGACAAGAAGATGGAGAACATTCAGCGGCGAGTGGACAAACAGCAGGATGTGGAGGGTGAATATCTAACCTACCTCCTGTCAAACGCCCAGATGAGCACCAAAGATGTCTACGCCAGCGTCACGGAGCTTCTCTTAGCCGGTGTGGACACGGTAGGTTACTACAGAAACACATACACTTTATTCATCCCAAAAGGAAATTCCTGCATTGCAATGCTAATAACAGCGATGACCTATAGTGAGAGAGAGAAACAGAGCAATATAAATATAATAATAAACAAGCGATCACCAGAGGTTACAGTTATGTCTTAGACATTCTGTACTAAAGAACTATATTATACTATAACCGACTCATTCCTATCATCCATTCATTCGTTATCTATCCCGTCTATCGTTTGCAGGGTTTGCTGGTGCCTATCTCCAGCATTCATCGGGCGAGAGGCAAGAGATTCCTATCATAATAAAAGATTTTTTCCCCACTGACAGACCTGAATGTATTCCACTACTTTAAAAATGGTGGTAATCAATTTTCTGCTTGTATCTGTTATGTTAAATCCTCCTACCTGAGCTGCGGATCTCTGCAGCTCCTCCAGAGTCAACATGGGCCTTCCGAGCTGCTTTTCCTGACGAATGCTTTCCCTGTTTGGCAGGTCTGCAGTTGTGCCACACTATTTCCATGCTCATGTAACTCTCAGGTTCCTGTTAAACTAAGCTGCAGATTTACAGCCACCTCCTGACAGTCATAACGCTGCTGGCCACAGTTGGGAAGAGTTGGGAAATGGAAAAGTGAGGATTGCAATAGCCCTGCTACACCACGTTATAAATATATTTAAAGCAACTTTATACTTCGATATAAAGTATTCGAAGCCAAGGGGAAATATGGGCAATATGGAAAAGATTTGATGTATATCGCGATATAAAGCAAAACAATATTTTTGTCAATATTTAACATCCCCTGGTCCCATTTGATGATGTCAGAGGATTATTTTGAATTTAAAGATTTATTTTCAAAAGTTGTACCTCATTGGACATTATACAATATATATTTAGACATAGACATATTTTTGGAAAAATTGAAGGAGGTTAGGGCTTAGAAATAAAATCTTCAAATTTTTCATGCCAAATTTGATTTTTGATAAGAATCTATTTTTTTCTTTATTTATTCTTAAAAAGAAATTCCAAAAACAGATTTATTTATTTTTTTAACTTGGTTTTATTTCAATCGTCACCTTCTTGGATTTGACCTGAAATCAAAGTCCAAATAAATACATGCCTTAAAACAAGATGGACGGCCTTGGGTGGTCTGACATCACTTTGAGCTATGGAAACCCAAGAGGTGCATTGGCGATTTTTTTTTTCTTGATAATTCAAAAATTCATTCTTCATAAATAGAAAAAAAATCGATATATTGACCAGCCTTGACAAGACTTTTAAATTAAATTTAAGAAATCTCTTTTGATTTTGTGAAATCATTGCATGAAATTAAGTGTATGTCTTTATCTCGCAGACCTCCAACACCCTCACATGGGCTTTGTACCAGCTGTCCAAGAACCCAGAAACCCAGGACAGACTTTATGAGGAGGTGTCCACGTTGGTGCCGGGAGAGCAGATCCCCACCGCTGCAGAGGTCACTCGGATGCCGTTTTTACGAGCTGTGATCAAGGAAACTCTCAGGTGAGACTACATGAAGAGGCCCTGGTGTTTCTAACAAGGATGACTCAGGCTAATAATAATAATCTACTTTACCTTAATTAATTTTCCAACAGAATGTACCCTGTGGTTCCTATGAATGCAAGGATCATAAAAGAAAATCCAGTTTCTGTTGGTGGATATCAGTTTCCAAAGAAGGTTGGTCTGATTCTTGTTTGTAGTTCAGGATCATATGTGTTCTCTGGAAAGTTAAAACAGGCCCTGTTTATTTGACTGCATCTTTCTCCAGACCGCTTTCACGTTCTGTCACTACGCCATAAGCCATGATGAGAACGTCTTTCCTGACTCGTTCAGCTTCAAGCCGGAAAGATGGCTGCGTGACGGCCGCCAGAGGCCAAACGCCTTCGGCTCCATCCCGTTCGGCTACGGGGTTCGAGGCTGTGTCGGTCGCAGGATTGCAGAACTCGAGATGTATTTGGTTCTGTTTCAGGTTGGTGCAAACAAAAAAACAGCCCAACATAATGATGAAGAGGCTTAAAAATTATTAATTCCAGAAAGATCTATTGTAAAAAAAAAACAAAAAAAAAAACTAGTTCCAGCCCATAACCCTGTGGAACGCCATAATTAACTCTGGTTTGTGTGAATGATACTTCTGGAACATTTAATATCACCAAAACGCAGTTCAGCCTTTGCACAAACAGCCTTTTCTTACAAAAGCATTAAGGAATAGAATAAACTCCCGCAGAATTTTAAACCTTCTTCTGAACTACAAGTGTTTTCTTGTAATGTCAGGAAGTTATTATTAGAAAACCAGCGTTGTCAACATTAAGGATTTATTTACTTAAGATATTGGTCTTAGGGATATTTTATTGAATGATTGTATTATGCAATCAGCGATTGTTGTGTTTTTACAATTTAAGATATTTTAGTTCGCATTCTCATCTGCTCAGGGACTGCAGATGGAAACTAGCTTTGGCTATAATCTGGTGTAAAACATCTTTAATTCATGTTTTTGCACATTGTCCCTGTTAAATAAACAAAAACAAAAAAATAAAATAAAAATATCTTAACCCTTGGTCGGGCTAAAACACAATCCCAGCCCTGAACTTTGGTGATAAATAATGTTTTAACACTAAACATAAATAGAGCAGAGAGTCATCTGCATAAGATTAAATACTTGTTTTTCCTGATAATGCCTGTTGGGAGTTCATGGAAGAAGAAATAAAAAACCTTTCTGAACCCCAGAACACTGAGCAATAAAGCAAGCATAACCTGCATGACAAATGATCTTTAATTAGCTTCATTAGCTTCAACGAGGTCAAGTTTGGTGTTCTGACTTTCAGTGCAAACTAAAACCTCTGAAACCGACGCTGACACCAAGACACAGTGTGAGACAACGGGACACCAGAGACAAAGCGCTCCAACCGTTGTCCCCACCGTTTAGTCAATTTCTAATGTTACATAAAATAAATAAACTAGAGCTTTACCTTCTTAACTTTCTTTCTGTTTTTTTGTGACCAGCTTATTCGTCACTTCAAAGTCAAACCAGACCCGACCACTGGAGACCTGAAAAGCATCAATCGCACCGTTCTGGTCCCAGACAAACAACTGGACCTGCACTTTGTGGACAGATAAAGAAGAAACAGACACTTGATTGACTCAGACACACCGGGTCGACTCAGCCACGTTTAACTGCAGCTTTATGGGAAAGTATCGGATTTGAAACAACTGCAACAACAAAACTGCTCTTTTTCTTTTAGTATTGTAAAGCACCTGCGAGCATCTGTCCCATTTACTCTTTTTTACTATTATCAGTTCTATGCAGTGAGCTTCTGTGGATGACCCATCAATTATCATCTGAGATTTTATGCGATTTCTGTTGTAAATAAGAGTTTTTGATCGCTCACTTCATGTAAGACACCATAATAAAAAGCTCCTGTTTATAATATTTCATTTGTAGATTAAATATTTAGTTTGTAAAGTAAGTGGTAAATTTCCAAATTGAATATGTAGCTTCAAACTAAATGTTTAATTTGTAGATTAAATATTTGTTTGTAAAGTAAGTGGTTGGTTTCCAAATTAAATATTGAGCTACAAACTAAATGTTTAATTTGTAGGATAAATATTTAGTTTGCAAATTAACTGGTTGGTTTCCAAATTAAATATTCAGCTCCAAACCAAATGTTCAATTTGTAGATTAAATATTTAGTTTGTAAAGTAAGTGGTTGGTTTCCAAATTAATTATTTAGCTCCAAACTAAATGTTTAATTTGTAGGATAAATATTTAGTTTGTAAAGTAAGTGGTTGGTTTCCAAATTAAATATTGAGCTACAAACTAAATGTTTAATTTGTAGGATAAATATTTAGTTTGCAAATTAACTGGTTGGTTTCCAAATTAAATATTTAGCTCCAAACCAAATGTTCAATTTGTAGATTAAATATTTAGTTTGTAAAGTAAGTGGTTGGTTTCCAAATTAAATATTTAGCTCCAAACTAAATGTTTAATTTGTAGGATAAATATTTAGTTTGTAAAGTAAGTGGTTGGTTTCCAAATTAATTATTTAGCTCAAAACTAAATGTTTAATTTGTAGATTAAATATTTGTTTGTAAAGTAAGTGGTTGGTTTCCAAAATAAATATTTAGCTCAAAACTAAATGTTTAATTTGTAGGATAGATATTTAGTTTGCAAATTAACTGGTTGGTTTCCAAATTAAATATTTAGCTCCAAACCAAATATTTCATTTGTAGATTAAATAATTAGTTTGTAAAGTAAGTGATTACTTTCCAAATTAAATATTTAGCTCCAAACTAAATGTTTATTTTGTAGATTAAATATTTAATTTGTAAAGTAAGTGGTTAGTTTCCAAATTAAATATTTAGCTCCAAACCAATTGTTTAATTTGTATATTAAATATTTCGTTTGTAAAGTTGTTAGTTTCCAAATTAAATATTTTGCGCCAAACTAAATGTTTAGTTAACAAGCAAAATATTTAGTTTGAAGCTAAATATTTAGCTAGCAAGGGAAACTGACTAGGTAAATATTCAGCTTCGCAAGAACCAGCTTGTTTGTTGTTGTTGTCCACTTCCGCTTATCGGCAAGTGAATTTACATATTAGTTAAATATTTAGCTCTAAGTTAAATATTTTTATTCAAAGTTATGTTTAGCTACCCTTTTCAGCTTGCGAGCTAAGCTTCACAGTAAACATTTGGGTTGGAACTATGACATTTATAAATGAATAAATAACATGCACACAAATAGATAGATAGATAGATAGATAGATAGATAGATAGATAGATAGATAGATAGATAGATAGATAGATAGATAGATAGATAGATAGATAGATAGATAGATAGATAGATAGATAGATAGATAGATAGATAGATAGATAGATAGATAGATAGATAGATAGATAGATAGATAGATAGATAGATAGATAGATAGATAGATAGATAGACCTTTACTGTCCCCTCAGGGAAATTCTTCTTCACAAATATGACTTTGAAAAATGAACTACATTTTTAAATCTCTAATGACAGGCTAAACAACCTAAACTTTTGCTGTTCATTTCTGACTGTAACTTTTCAAACGACCCCCACATATCTAGTAGGAATCAAAGTGCTGATAGGAGCGCTGTTTATTATCACGGAGAGCTCAGAAGACTAAACTATGTGGAACTGATTGTGAAGATTATAGCTCATACTTGTCTGCTGTTACATAACCAACCTGTGCACCATCAGATCAGGAAGGAACGTGTTTGTAACAGGCTGCAGGCTTAAAGAAAGAGGGTTCTTCTTCTTCTTGTTTTTTATGGGTCATTCCCAAACAGGAGTTAGAAGAGCTGCAGGTAAAGCAGGGTAGATCTGGATCAGACAGTTCTGACTCAGACCTGAACTTTTAACAATCACAGCGGTATAACTCCAACCCTTCTGGACCGATGTCCTCCATGTCCAAGACCAGGAGTCTACAACTCCAGCCCTCCAGTGCCTCTGTCCTCTAGCTTTCTGATGTATCCCTTCTCCAACACTCCTGATAGTAAAGAATTACAGTAGTCCAGCCTTGCGGTAACAATGCATGGACTAGTTTCTCTCAGCATCACTCCTGGACAGGATGTTTCTCATTTTTGACATATTGTCTTCATCACAACCTCCATATAAACCCTGAGTAGCTCACATGTGAGATTGGCTGACTCATATCACCAATTACTTCAGGATGCACCTGGGTCCGTGTAACGCTCATCAGTTCAATTTTCTAAACACAAGCAGACATTTGGAAAAACAGAAAAATGGATTCAAATATCCAAATTTTCTTCTTTTTTTTCACCTTGACAAATTAAAAAAATTGATTTTTAAACTGTTTTTCCAATGTTCTGTTTTCATTCAGAGGATCAGAAATTTAGAAAATTGCAAAATTGCGTCTGGGCTCCAATTACTCTATTATTATTATTATTAATATTATTATTATTCTGTAGAAGATGCAGCCTGGCTCTATCTACAGACTGAAGGCTATATAAAGATAAAGCTGTATCGCGTTTTCATATTCAGTCTATAGCTCAGGTTGCAGCTTGTTAGCCTGCGGGTTAGTATGAATATATGTTTATATATGTTTATATATGTTTATGTCCGTTCTCACAACCGGCGCAACGTCATAGAACTACGAGGAACGAGGGAGAGAATATCATCGCAGGATTGAATAATTGGAGCCCAGAGGCAATTTTTAGACAATTTTGCAATTTTCTAAACTTCTGATCCTCTGAATGAAAAAAGAAAATTGGAAAAATCTAATTTTATTATTTGTCAAGGTGAAACAAAATGAAAAAATGGATATTTGAATCAATTTTTCTGTTTTTCCAAATGTCCGTTTGTGTTTAGAAAATTGAACTGATGAGGATTACACGGACCCACCTGAACAGGTGGTGCCAAATAAAGTGATGGGTGTAAATTAACAGCAGGGGGCGCTGCTGCTGCATGAGAAGCTGTTGAACTTCATTGGTCCCGGAGTCCAAATGTTCAGATTCATATTTATGCGTTCAAACTTTAATTTTAAATATGAGAAAAGAAGAATAGTTTTGTTTTTCAGCAGGCAGATAAAACAACCCGCAGCTTTTTAAGATCTCCGTGTAGTTCCAGCTTCTCCAACATGCGCACCGCTTTACCTCTGAGTGACGACATGACGAGCCAATCAGAGAGCGGCTTTCAGGGCCGACGTAAAGGTGAGTGAGTGCTGGTTAGAGCTCCAGGCTGCAGATTACCTGTTTTTTCTCCCAGACAGCAGCAGCAGCAGAAGAAGAAGAAGAAGAAGAAGAAGGAGAGACTCCTGGAAAGTTTTCCGCAGGAGCGCGTTGGGTTCGCGCAGTGATGCCGGGGAGGCCCCCGCACACCGCGGACATTTCAGCCCCAACGAGCTCCTGACTCCTCCGCCTGCAGCAGCGGGGAGCTGGGGGGAAGTGAGGGCCGGGAGGGAGCTCTGGTGAATGGGTCCGTGTGGAAGTGTGCTCTGCTCGGATGGGATGCACGGTGAGCTTCATCTGCTGCGAGGAGGACTTTCTGCAAATGCCCCTGTACCAGCGTGCTGATGGGAAGAAGAAAGAGGTGAGCAGAGGAAGCTGCAGTCACCGATCTGCTCTTCTTAGTCAGGGTTCTTCTGTGCTAAAAGTCTCAGGAAACCTTCCAGACTTCCTTATAATCTGTGTAAATAATTTCCTGTAATTTCTCAAGTTTGACTTTTTGACTATTGAAACCATGTTCCCAAGTCCTTGAGGTGCCTAACTTGTCTTCTCAAACTGCCAGCATGTTCTCCAGGAGCTTGCTGATTGAGGTTTGTTCCAGCAGGGGAACATCTAGAACAGGGGGTGCCCAAACTCGGTCCTCCTGCATGTTTTAGTTCTTTTCCTGCTTCAGCACACCTTTAACCAAATGATGGGTCATTAGCAGAACCTCTGCAGAACTTTGACATGGTAGTTGGACCATTTGAACCAGCTGTGTTGGAGCAGAGACGCATCTAAAGCTGGGAGGAGACCGGCCCTTGAGGACCGGAGTTGGACACCCATGATCTAAAACCTGCACACTGGTTTAATCCCTTGTATTGATCCAGGTCTAACCTGCTTCATCTGCAGCTGTTGTAACTGGGCGACAGTTTGGGAAGCAGGTAAACCATTCATGGGGCAGCTAAAATATGCCCCCCCATCCTCCATGCCTGCAGCCTTTTTACAGACAGATCATAAGACCCACATATGTAAGGTTTTCTCCCTCAGCTGGTCGGTTGTGGAAAAGCAGATGAACCTGGAGGAACTGAGCTGCTTTTGTGCTTTTTACATTTTTTTTTATCAGTCTGGATCTGGGGTCTTCTACATATTTTAATTTCTTTGGTTTTCTCTGATGTGGCTTCAGCTTTAATCTCAGCTTCCATCACTATAAGCCTCGGCTGTGGTGAAGAGGTTCTGGTAAGCTAATCACACCTTTTCCTTTTTTAAGAGGCATTGGGGTTGATCAAATAAACTGTAAGTGAAGCCAAGTTGTTGAGCTCTGACAGTTATATTGGGGCCAATAAAGTATTTGGCAGTCAACGATTTGTGCAAGTTGTCCCACTTAAAAAGATGAGACATCTGTTATTTTCCTCATAGTTACACTTCATCTGTGAGAGACAGAATGTAAAAGAAAAATCCCATTGTATGATTTTTAAAGTATAATATATGATGGTGCAGAAAATAAGTATTTAGCTCCTACAAACGAGCAAGAATTCTCAGACCTGTTACTACTTCTTTAAAGAGCAACTCAACGCCAAATATACTTCTTTTTTTTTGCTGATAAACTGTATAAAAGAGTGTCTATAACAGGGCCGTCTACATGTCTGGTCATTATATTTGGTATTTTAGTACCTTTTGATAAAAATAATTTCTACCAAAAACTGTCAGTGTGGCGCCCTCTTCAGGTTAAACTTTTACACAGCACTTTAATTTGAATCGGACATTGCTACTGGCTCGGCTATCCTGCCTCTGTAGAGTATAAACCAAGCCCAGTCTTGGCCACACCTCCGTAGCGAGTTGGAATGGCAAGGATGTGTTGATGCCGCCCAGCCCTCTCCCACGCCGTCCCACGTTCCGCCAGGCAACGGCTCCTTTTTTAGGCATTTTTCAAACCAGAAATGTAGGTGGAATAAGACTCTTGTAGGGGGGTGAGTTGCTCTTTAAGAAGCTCTTCTATCATCCACTCGTTACCTGTGTTAATGGCACCTGTTTGAACTCGTTATCTGTATAAAAGACACCTGTCCACAACCTCAAACAATCACACTCCAACCTCCACAATGGCCAAGACCAGAGAGCTGTCCAAGGACACCAGGGACAGGATTGTACATCTGCACAAGACTGGGATGAGCCAATCTACAAAAGGCAAGCAGCTTGGTGAGAAGAGATCAACTGTTAGAGCAATTATTAGAAAATGAAATAAATACAAGATCACTGAACATCTCCCTCTACCTGGGGCTCCATGCTAGATCTCACCTGGTGGGGAACAAATGATCTAGAGAACAGTGAAAAAACAGCCCAAAACTACACTGGGGGGGACCTGGTCAATGACCTGAAGAGAGCTGCAGCACCCAAAAGGTCCCCCTGCTTAAGCCAGCACATGTCCAGGCCCGTCTAAAGTTTACCAGAGAGCATCTGGAGGATCCAGAGGAGGATTGGGAGAATGTCCTGTGATCAGATGAGACCAAAATAAAACTCTTTGGTATAAACGCCACTCGCCGTGTTTGGAGGGGGAAGAATGCTGAGTTGCATCCCAGGAACACCATACCCACTGTGAAGCACGGGGGTGGAAGCATCATGCTGTAGAGTTGTTTTTCTGCAACGGGGACAGAACGACTGATCCTCATTAGGGAAAGGATGAATGGGGCCATGTACGGTGAGATTTTGTGCAAAAACCTCCATCCATCAGTGAGAGCGTTGAAGATGAAACGTGGCTGGATCTTCCAGCATGACAATGATCCCAAACACGTCGCCTAGGCAACGAAGGAGGGGCTACGTAAAAAGCATTTCAAGGTCCTGGAGCGGCCTAGCCAGTCTGCAGACCTCAATCCTATAGAGAATCTGTGGAGGGAGATGAAAGTCTGTGTTGCCTAGCAACAGCCCCAAAACATCCCAGCTCTAGAGAAGATCTGCATGGAGGAATGGGCCAAAATACCAGCTACAGTGTGTGAGAACCTGGAGAAGACCTACAGGTGACCTTTGACCTCTGTTATTGCCAACCAATGTTACATTACAAAGGATTGAGGGGAACTTTTATTTTTTACATTCTGTCGCTCACAGTTGAAGTGTACCTATGAGGAAAATTACAGACCTCATCTTTTTAAGTGGGTCAGCTTCCACAATCGGTGGCTGATAAATAGATTTTTGTCATTTGTCCTCTTTTTTCTTTACCAAGAGCTGTTCCCCTGTATCCGTTTGCTTTTTCTGCTCCGCCTCATCGGAGACTCAGAATCCCTAGAAGAATCTGTCGTCTCATTGGATTTGATGGGAATGCTGTTCCAACCCCATGGTGCGGTGTTTCAGCTTGTCTGTTATGGCTGATATTCTTGTTTTGGTGTCTTACATGTTTAGTGTGGAGACATAAACATGTGAATCTTTGCGTGATAAAGGATATCTGATCGACGATTTATCCCAAAAACGATATGAGCAGAGACGAGTCCTCTGCAGGGAGGAAGCTAAAAAACATCTGGAGAAACGTTTTTTTTACTGCTTTAAAATATAATTGGTGCAACGCCACAACTGATCACTTTAGGACTTTTCTGCAGTGCACCATGTAATAATTATTTACACATCTTCCGTCCATCGATAATTGAGAGAAGGAAATAAGTGGTTAATGCTTGACATTCATGTCTTAGCAGAACCTTCCTACAATTGTTCCAAGTTGTTCATAATGTTGCTTCTTCCAGTTTCCTCATGAGAATTCTTGAATCTTATTGCGACTAAACTGGTTTCAGGTTTATTCCAGAGAGCTTTTCATGGACAGGCATCAGGTTATCTTGGTCCTGCCATCAGGGCCTGCGGATGGTTCCCCATACTAAGCTCAAAAAACAAACGGAGACGCAGGGTTCTGTTCAGTGAAACCCACACTCTGGAACCTTGTGGTCTCTTTGAAAAGCCAGTTAAAACTTCTATCTTCAAGTCTGGTTTTTGTAGTTTTTTTTTTTTCCCGCATTTTTTTAATGTTATGCATTCTTGACTCTTGGGTTGTTGAAATAACACTTTTTATATCTTAAGGTTTTCTTTTTTTTTTGGTTCAGGGCACATTGGGGGTTAGTTTTAAGTTCTGCTCCAGTTCTGACCGGCATTATTACTCTGATGCACACTGCAATCAGAACTCCTGTTCTGCCTTTTTTTATATCACGAAGCTGTGCAGTAGTGATGGAAGCAGCTGGAAGTCTCACTTTTTTCTATATCAGCAGTTTTACTACGGAAGCCCTAAAGGGTCATACATACATACATACATTTTATTTCCCCCCCGTTTTCTCGTGATTATGAATTTGAGACTTGACTTTTCAAATTAATGACTACATCAGGGTCACTTAGATTGCCCCTCCGATAAAGATGAAGCCTTGCTAACCGTCTTCTCAGATGACGCACACTAATGTGTACATTATCTGTAATAGCGAGGCATAAAGCTATTTGAGCTTGTGTCAGGCCTCGATTGAAAAGATCGGTGATCGATATTATCCTGCTCCTCTGGCATCGCTACACTGAACGATGTTTCCTGCAGATATCGTTTTGTTCTTCTTGAGATCTCAAATTATCTTGTTATCACGAGAAAACGGGGGAAATAAAATGTATGTATGACCCTTTAGGGCTTCCGTAATTTTACTTATTTTAAGCCTTTAACTAAAGCCAGACTTTACAGAGCAGCAACAAAGGACCACATTTTTCCATCCAAATACAAATATTAAGGCCTGAGTAAAATACAGATGAGTGAAATTTACACTTTGATAATTGGCTTGGAGTTTTTTCTCTCATCTAATGGCATCCACGCCTCAGTAATCCAAGTCTAACATGTGTTCTGTGGATGGTCACATGCTCTAAGGTTTACAAAAACGCAGTGTTTTTTATTGTGTGTATTTCTGTCTGCACACATGTTGCATTACCCAGAGTATTTCCTTCAGTGCTGGGCAGCTCACAGACCAACAGCTGGGTCTGAGGCCGGACATGGGGAGGAGCGAATGGCAGCAGAGCTGGGGATGAAGTGGTGCTGAAGTGTCGGAAGCAGGACTCTTGTCACGGTGAATGTAAACGGCAGCAGCTGAGAATCAGGTTTAGATCATTTATTAAGGCTTTAAATGGAGGTGAATCTGTTTCTGTCCACTTTGTGTGGAGCTAACCGATGTCGGGGCCTGGGCTGATAATGGATGCACACGTTGCACAAGTCAAGTTATGCTTTGTTGCTTCCTCCTTCTGTCAGACGGGCCTCCTCCATATTAAACATAAGACGGCCGCTCCCAGCTCGAAATAGCAGATTGAAGCCCGGGTGTCAAATGTTGAGCAGCTGGAATAAAAACGAGGAGCTGCTGCTGTAAATCCACCAATTTCTCTCTGTAACTCATGTTTGCCAAGAACTTATTCCTTTTTTATTGATTGTATTTTTTAAAAGCAATATAAAAACGTACTTCTGTAGGTTTAGACGTATCTTCATATTAATACCTTCTGTCGATCTTTAAACATGAAATAAAGGAGAGGAGACGGTTTTAATCGTGTCGCTCTGCCGTAGCTCCTTTTTATCTCCATTCAACTTCACATTTCAAATTCAAATCACTTCCTGTCTGAAACTATGGAAGCCTAAAAGGTTGAAAAAGTAACTCAAATCAAATTCTGATTAATAAGCAAAATTAACGAGAAACAAGTTTCAAAACTCTGAATATCCAACTATATTTGACTATAAATGAACCCTACGCTGGTTAAATCCATTAAGATGCGATGGGCTGAAGATGCAAACACACAGTTTTTAATCAGAGTTAGAGATCGACTGATATGGGCTTTTCTATGGCCAATGACCAATATGTGCTTCAGATTTTTTACTCTTGTTTTTTATTAATAATTTTTGTTTTGTTTTTTTCATGGCCAATAACTAAGTTTTAATTTAGCTTTATAAATTTTTTCCACCTTTTTTATTCGCTGCTAAAATATCCCACTAACAGAAGATGCACAACGTTTTTGAAAACAAAACTTAACCAACTTTTGAATCTTAGTTTTGTGCACTGCAGTGTATTAATGTTAATCATTTAACCAAAGTTAATCAAACAAATCAATAAACTGACCAAGTATTAAAGGAACATGGGGCAGGATTTCTAAATAAAGTAAACATCCATGTCCAGTTTTTTAATGCTGTTGGGTGATGAAGCGTTATAAACCAATAAGAATGAGCCCGCCCACGTATCGCTTCATCTTCTTAAACTGGCTGTGTGCTGCAAAATGTGCTGCAGTTCGGGGCCCGAATTTCCCGCGCTGTCCTACTGATGTGATGTCACTTGACACGGCTTGCGCGTTCTCGT
Source organism: Valencia hispanica (assembly GCA_963556495.2). NCBI lineage: Eukaryota > Metazoa > Chordata > Actinopteri > Cyprinodontiformes > Valenciidae > Valencia > Valencia hispanica. Next base: position 3,702,647 of record OY747707.1, read on the forward strand.
CAGCTTTAAAAGAGGAAGAAAAACGGTTGCAGACCTCCATTGATTCAATTGTGAGAATGGATTCTTCTCTTCTGCAACTGGGAAACGACCAAGGACGACTCCCAGCCCACTAAGAAGTGGCACTAAGAAACAGAAGCATGTCACAGTGAAGAGGTGTGTTTTTTTGTGAAGCGTTTGTGCGCGCTCCCGTGCGCCTGGCTGCAGTTACTTGCAGCGCCGGCCGCGTCGCTCGTGAGCTTCGTTTCTTCATTCTGCCCCATGCTCCTTTAAAATATACAAAACCAGTAAATAATAATAAAAAAATGTGGATTTGACTTTTGTGGCGTTATAAGAGAGCAATTACTAAGCTGAAGAAATGGGCTCTACTAAAGAAGGCCATTGGCCGCTCGATAACGGTCTCTCTTGTCAGAATGAAGTTTGTTTTATTTGTTTTTGTTTTTTTAACAAACACTGCTCAGTGAAAAATATGCTAATGGAAAACGGATAAAAACAAATGTTTATATTTGTAACGGTTAAAAATTAAAGTGTCTTCTTTCAGCCCCAGCGGTCGAGTGTTACTGTAAATTAAAATCTAAAGTTCCTCCTACATGTAGGAATACCCAAACCAGGATCAATATTTACGTTAATTTAATACAAACTCCTCCCAAAATAACCTACAGTGAGAGTAAGTTTAGTGACATTATCAAAAATACGTATGCATTTGATTAAATATGTTGGTAAGAAAAGGTTTGTTTATGAAAATGAAATGACTGTGAAATAGAGCTGATCCGCTTTCTTTCAGCTTCGGACTCTTTCTTTTGGTGCGTGGAACAAATTAGGCAACTAAAACGTTAAATAATCAACTTACAGCTTCTGAGTGGACGTTCTCTGAGAAATGCATGTTTTGCAGATTAAATGTATCGTTCAGTGTGAAAAATCGGAGTCAAGGCTGGATGATAAAATCCTTTTTTTAAATGTTCTGTCTCTTTAACTGGATTATTCTCTCTTGATTTTCTTTCCACTGTTCTGATCCAACACGATGCGTCGTGGAGAACTTCTCCGCTGGATATAGGATCTTTGTTCTCGACGTCAGAGGAACAAATGAATCCAGTCGGATTCGCTGCACACGACTGAAACATTGCATTAACAACTTTTGTGAATGCATTGTTTGTTTGGCTGTAATATTAGAAGCACTGTTTGTTCAAAGTAGGGATGCATATGAAAAATGTTCCATATCCGATATCAATGTTGCTGTTATGGCTGATAACTGATATTAAATACATTTCTCTACTCTTTCGAGTCCTGATTAATATCAAATTAATGTCAAATTCTCCGCCGATGCCGACCTATGTGGACGTGCTTAGCCAGATTAGGCGGGCTTCCTTTAAAAGAAAAGGAGAGCTGCTGACATCTGACAGACTTTTCTGCTGGATTGGTGAAAACATCTCCAACCAGGGACTGCTGTCTGCGGCTCGAATCAATGGCAGCGGGGAGCGACAACATTCCAGGGAAATTAAACGGAGATGATTCATTGTCATTGTGTTTATGTTCACTATGTTGGAGAGAAAGTTCAGCTGAACATTAATCATATTGCCTTGAATAGAAATCTTTCAGCCCACATGCAGAATCAAACGGTACTGAAAGTTTTATTCGCAGCATGAGGAGCTAAACTGCAGCCCTGCTAACTGATTGCAGAGATCAGTCGCGCTCTCAAAGATCTTCTATAAAAGAAGATGCCTCGCTCATTCACACAGACACAGCAGGATCGTGACCGTCTTATTGTCTTGGCTTGGGTTGCAGGTTTTTAAATCAATGACTCTGGTGGGGGAGTAGGGGGGAGCTGCAGAGTCGATTTGACTCACCACTGGCAGAACTGTGAATCGGCATCTATGCCTACAAGCTAATGCTTCAGCGGGAGGAAATCCCCCAGCATGCGCCGGTGGTTTGCACGAAAGCCTCAGTAACTCTTCAAGGCGGTGTCAGTTCCCGGTTAGAAAGATGCTTTGAGTACGGTGTCCAGGTCTGACATGATGCTTTCATGGGAATATTTTTTTGACTGTTTCAGTTACATGTACTCGGTGCATTCAGTTCAAATGGTCTACGTATTTGCATAAAGTGGTCAGAGGTGAGTCCAGCATACCTATAAAGAGAAGTCCTAACGATCGATAGTGACATTTATCATTAAAATCAAAAAATGTAGAAAATATATTTTAAGTGCATCCCTGGTCATTTTATGCTACTCTTAAATGAACAAATTTTAATAAAGAGCACAAAAACTCTTTATTAAAGCACCTTTTTAACAACTAAAAGTTTGACAGAAACAAATCATGTTAAGAGATCCGAGTGACCGTAAATACTGACAAACATAAAGAAAAGACGAATGTTATCAACTTGTTAATTAAAAAATAAATAATGAATTGTATTAACTGACCTGCCAACCTGTACGCATTTTGCGTTGCAGCTACGCAATTTGACATCTAAATACGCTGGTACTACCCGCCCCTCTAAACTACGCAAAAAGCTGCGGACATGTGAGTTCTGTGGCGAATGTTCACGTGCGATACTCACGTCTGACAACACGGTGCAGCAGCGTGGTGAAGCAGTTTCAGCCAATCATTGTAGAAAAGCGGAGAATGGAGTCTACCCAACCTATAGCGTAACATCCCCGCCCCCCTCCTTCCTGCCTCGTCCTGCCCTATTCGCTCTCCGACTCCGTTCCCCACTCGCTGCTGCGGTTGGCGCTTAAAAAGGTAAACTGTGTGTGTGAGCGTCAGCGGACCTGCCAGCTTTTGGCGAATGTGAACCGTTAGGCGTAACGTTACTTTCACTGTGTAAACATTCGAGCCGAAGTCTAAGTGAAAAAAAGAGAGAACAAAAAATGGCGAGGTGTTTTTTTTCTTAGCAAATCTATCGATAAAGAGAAAGATGAGGCAGCGGTGCATGTTCATGCGTATTCTAGCCTTTATATACGTCCATTGCAGATATAATAGGCCTGTATATAAGGAGGAATGTGATTAGGTGTGATTATTATTTTGCAGCCAGGGCAGATGAGGAAGAGGAAGACAGGGAAGATATAAAAGAAGAGGGTCCATGTTCCCCAGAAGTTTTTGATTAAATATCAAGAACAGTGGCCATGCTTGGGACCCTCTAAACTTCCATATCATGCATTGTGCACAGTGTGCAATTATGATGTGGACATAAGGGAGCTGCAGGAAGTGTATAAATGACCCCCGGTGATGTGTGCATATGTGCTGTAAGCCAATTTAACTATTGCATTCATTAAAACAAAAACACCTATTGCAATATAAAAAATAAATTACCATTTGAATTGAACACATAATTTTTTTTATTTAATTTTGATTAAATAAATATTGAAATAATTAAATGCAGTTAACTTGTGGCTATCAGCTTCTATAAGCACAAATCTTGTATAATGAAAGCAGTTTCACTGTTCAATATTAAAATGCCCATGATATTTTGGAGGCAGACATTTTTTACAATTTGACCGATTACTGGCTCCGATCTTTGGTTTAGTTTGTGAGCAAAAAACCGACCAATAAAGCTGATTCTGATCCAGTTCAGCTGCTGAAGTTAAAGCTAACAAGCTACTGGAGCCCGGTCCAGTAACGGCGTGCTGGAGCCCGGTCCAGTAACGGCGTGCTGGAGCCCGGTCCAGTAACGGCGTGCTGGAGCCAGCAGGTCTTCCCTTCCCCATGTTTTTACCTCTGAAAGCGTTTTTGCTTCCGAGGACGTGAAGGAGAACAGGGTGGACGTTTTTAAAAGCTGTGGGTGTTTTCTGGGCGACAGCAGCACCGGTCTGCAGCGGGCCGGCGGAGGTCCTGCTTGGCTCCGTAAGCATTTCGTCTGTTTTTGTATTGTTACATTTATTGCTGATGTAAATCTTGTATCGGTTCGAAACGAGACGTAACATTTACCTGTTGGTGAGTAACTGAAAAATAGTTTATTTTTTCCAAGACTATTTCCTCCGCGCTCCTTGCTGCAACATATTTAGCAGTTTGTTGTTTGAGAGGAGTGAGGGCTCTGTGGCGGAGCTGCCCGGCTCTGTGGTTGGTTTGGAGTAAGCAGTGAGCGTAGTAACAAGCTGCACGATTATAGGATCAGAACGATGTCGGCTTGAAATGAAACGGAAAATAAATATTGGCATTGAAATATATTATTGTAACTGAAAATATTCATTTTGAATCTGAAATAAATCTAGCGAAAATTTCTGTATTAAAAGTGGAAAAAATTGAGTGAATTTTTTTTCTATGAAACTCATGAAACTCACTTACAATCAAGTTTTCACTCTAACGGTTTTTTAAAGTTTTTTTTTTTTACAATGCCAATCGTTTTTTAAATGGCACCATTTTTTTTTCAGTGGCTGCCTCTGCTTTTCAGCTTCATTCAGGTGATACTGTTTTGACGCTTGTGTGTTCACGCGCATGAGGGGCGGGGCTTCAGCCCCCCCATGCGTTTGCATGTTTTGCACACATTACGTGAACGACGCAGGAGGGAAACTCCGACTGTCCGAGGCGAGAGACAGCAGGGTCAACATTTCCATTGCTACTAATGTGGTTTGCGAAAGAAAAAAAAGACATTCCTGTTAAAGAGGAGGTTTTCCTCTCCACCGTCGCTACATGCTTGCTCAGTATGAGGGATTGCTGTGGTTGGAGTCTGCATCAACAGGACGCAACCTCAAGTCAACGACTCGACACAATCTGATAAAACTCCTTAGATAGAAACTTTTAAACTGATTGGAATGTTTGTATTGAAATAACTTTTCTTGTAAAGCGCCTTGAGATGAAACAGATGTTGTGAATCGGCGCAATAGAGATAAACTGAATATTTACTTCAGGTAAATGAGTTCATTTTTTTCCAGGTTGCTGAGTATCTGGACCAAACGGTTTGCAGCAGTTATGCAGCTCTCTCCTCTCCTCTCCTTTCCTTTCCTTTCATATACTGTGAACGAGCCTCTTTCTCTGGTGGCTGAATTCCCACCATAGTGTGAGACAGCAGGTGGGCCTGCCTGGGTGGGGATGGAGGTGGTGGGTGGGTGGGGTTCCCTGGATTTGAAGATTTTTGATAAAAGTGAACTCAAAGTTACCTACCCCCCCTCCCCGCTGCATTCCAGCGGATGCTCCAACAGTGCGCGCTCTGTGCGCCGTCCCTGGGGACGGCCTGGCGCTTCCCTCCAACCTGGCGGCGCTGACCCGCACGCGGGCCGCAGGACAACGCCGTCTCTGTGTTACGAGTCTGTGGAGGGGGTGGGCGGTGCGCGCTCCACCCGGGGTCGCCTCAGCATATTTAACCTCTGTCGGCGTGCCTTTTTTTTCTAAAAGGCCGCCCGCACACACTGCAACTCTAACCTGCTGTGGACACTTCTAAGGTCATGTTTTAGAGCTGCGGTGGATAGAGGTGTGGGAAATCTGCAGAAATGTTGCATTCCTTTTTTTTTTTTTTACGGGTTGTTGATGTCTAGATGTAAAATTATTCATTGAAGGAAATTAAATACCAGCTGATGGATGTTCTCCTTCAGGATTTTCTGCCCGTAGTTCCATCCATTATGGCAAGGCGTCCGGGTCCTGAAGCACGAAAGCAGCCCCACATCATCACTCTACCACCACCGTGTTTGACTGTGTGTTAGTTTTACTCCAGATGTAACGAGTCCAACACCTTTCCTGGAAGGTCCACAGGATATTTTCCCAGAAGTCTTTGAGGGTCATCGGGATCTTTTCGTGTAAATGTGAGTCGGGCTTTTGTTATTTTTGGGTTCTGGTCTTGGATCTCTCCCATGGAGGCCATTTTCATTCTTATTGTTGAATCGTGTCCTCAGCGGAAGCACCGAGGCCTGCAGAGCTTTAGATGTTCTGTGTTCTTCTGGACCTCCTGGATGAGTTGTTAATGAGCTCCTGGAGCAATTCTGCTAGTTCAGCCTCTCCTGGGAAGGTTCTCCACTGTTCCAGGTGTGGATCGTGGTTCTCACTGAGGTTCTCTGGAGTACCTTGGAGAAGGTTCCGGAACCCTTTCTGGATGATAGTTGTCAGAGACTTTGATTCGTATCTGTTCTGGAATATCGTATGATCGAGGCGTGATGATGATCTTTTAGCCTCCTTCATGTCGTCACACGGGTTCTGTTGAAGTGATCTTCTGATTCCACAGTTGAATTCATTTCCAAACTGCTCTACTTATCCCAAAGGTAAATGAAATCTTGTCATTACTCGTCCGATTATCTTCGGTCTTTGTGGATGGTGATGCTGCGGGCAGTAAGGATCTCCAGTAGCAGTCAACCCTACGGCGAATCTGAAGAGGCCTCTGACTCAAGACTGTTGCTGTAGGACAGTTTCATGACCATCCTGACACGCTAAAAGCTCAACATCCGGGCAGCAGAGACGATATTCCACAGTAACGTGTCCCGGATGACAATAAGTTTTTAGCAAGCTCTGCTAATCCACCTCCTTTGCTTTTGCCGCTCCCCTTTAAATCTCCGTCTGGTCATGCGGTTAGAGAGACGTTGGAGTAGGGGATATGATCCTCGATGGTCTGGACTTCCTCCTTCTCTCGCTGCTCTTTTGTTCCTGCTCTGCATCCATGAAGCCTCCTTTTCAACTCCTCTTGGATTTGGGGTCAAAGTTGAGGTTGAGCTTCTGAGATGTTGTCTGGCAGAAAACGGGGTTGGATGTTGTCGGTGAAGTTGAACTTGGCTTTCCACAAAATGTGTTTAATTGAATATTGTTCATGGGTTTGCAAAGAAGGTCGGGTTGTTTTGGCTTTTTCCTCACCTAATAAATGAAATCATTGTGGGAAACTTCTTCTGGCATTTCCTCGCGCTCCTTCCTGTTTCAGGTTTGTTCAAAGGCGTCATGTTTCTCTCCTCTGTATCTAAAACCTTTACGATTTTGGTCGTTTCATCCTCGGTTTTTTAAGTTTTCTTTTGTGTTGACCTTTCTAAATAAGAGCGTACTTGTGAAGCCAAGTTTGTGGTGCATTGTGGGATGCAGTAGGGTATCAAATCAAACTTTATTTATAAAGCGCTTTTCATACAAGAATTGCATCACAAAGTGCTTCACAGATTTAAATGACCAGAGGGCTCCCATAGAGGAAACACTGGATTTAGATAACAAATTAAAATATAAAAATAAGCAGTAAATAAAGGTAATGAGATTAAATGGTAAAACACTGAAAAAATATTATCATATAAAACATGCAGAGCAATTAAACAGACAATAATGAATAATAATCAGTTAATAGCTAGGCTAAAAAGGTGAGTCTTGAGCCTGCTGATGTAAACAAATTAATAAAAAATGGTGGCACGTATTTTCCTTAAAGCATAAAAACATGTTCTCAAAATCCTTAGGTTGACTTCTCGGATCATTTTTCCAGAAATAAAATCCAGAGACAAACTGATGGGGTCAGATTGTCCATGTTTTCCATCAGCTCAGAACAAAGCGTCACCACAAACGGTTGAAAGGCAACAAACCCAGATACGGACCATAAGTGTGCCAGTGTGTTTAGCTCAGCAGGAATATTTATTTTTATTTTTAAATTGTCAAAATGCATTTTTGAAGAACATTGATATTTTTGTTCGATTGTTTTGTTGGCAGTGCGTCTGTAATAAACCGCAAAGCTCTTCTTCCTTTTTTGTTTTTAGATGCGACGAATGAGTCCGTCTACGGCCAGCAGGGGGCGTTACCTTGAGGAGTTTCTATTTGCTCTGAGTCGAAATCGGCTTTTGCGTTTGTCAGATCCGAGAATCCGATGGAGGAAAATCGTTCCGCCGGAGTCGGATGAAGGGACACAAAGTAGCGACTCTGAATCAGTTGGCGGAGTACCACGGACGGCATGGAGGGTCAGGATGGCGGATTAAGGCATGAAGTGATCGCATTTTCGCTTCAGTCACAGTTCTGTCCGGTTTTTTATAAAATGCAAATCAGAAGTTTCCTTCAGCCTGGCAGCGTGTAGCATCACTTCCACATAATGCTCTCCGTTTGGCCCGGCTTCCACGGCTTTGTGTTCCTCTCAAAGTGGCCTTTTCTTCTCCGGTTCTGTTGATTTTTTTTTCTCCACGTGTGGGAGGGATTTTCTTGTCTTCTCTCTGATACTTGGCAGGCAGGGCGATGAAGCATTTGCTTTTGGCAACGTTGAAAAGCCCCCCCACTAAGGACTCACTCCAGGGGCTTTTGTAGCCTTTCAGAGCTCTTCCCAATGATGGACAGGCGGCTCCGCTCTCCCAGATTTCATCTCTTTTTCCCAAAAAAATGTCCTCTGTTGATTCTTCGTTTCTGCCCTTTTTTTTCCTTCTTCTTTTGGGACTTATTGAGGAAAAGTCGGATCGGCCAATCATGTTTTCATCATCATCCGGAGAAGGTTCTTCTTAGGCGATGGAATAAATCTCCCCTTTGACATGCTACATTTACTCTGAATGCACGCAGGAAGAAAGACCCCAGGATTTATTTTCCTCTTTGCTTGAACACCAAGCCTTGTAACAAGCCGAGGCAGATCGTTGTTGCTGCTCCTGCAGAGGAGAAGTTTGCGCACCAACACATTCCGATGCAGAGGAATTTCAGAAGTATTCACACTGGAATGTGGCTTTTTAGTGGACTGTGAGGGACATAAGGAAATGGATCCATAAAGTGACTGCAGGGGAAGATAATGGGCTCTTTGAGGCGTGTTCAAGCCAAGATAACACATGTCCAGTCTGATGTAGCTGCCTTTCAGCTCCCTAATGCTCCACAAGAAACTGTTGATTTCTCAGGAAAGAAGCTTTGAGATGAAGGATGAAACAGTTCCTGCCTCTTTATGGCCCAGAACTCATCCTGATCCCACCAGGCGAAGAGGCTTTAATGAAATCAGCCTCTTGGTCACAACGCAACATGTGCTGCACGTGTCTTTAAGTCGACAGGCGCCGCTCTGTCACATTCGCGTCATGCACCCAGTGTGTTCGGCATGCAGTGACCCGTGCATGCTGCAGCTGAAAGAACACTGATTCCATTTTGGTTTGCTGTCAGGTGATTGGATATGGAAATACTTGGTTAGACTTTTATCACATCAGTGGGTGGAGGTTTTAAATAGGAAACAAGCTACTGATTAACGTTTCTAGTACTTTTAGTGAGCCTCGACCAGCCTGCCGTGGAATGCTCAATAGAAAATGGAGAACATGGCATGATGTAATGAAGTTTTCACCTTGTCACAGTATGTGTGGAACTCCTTAGTCTGGGATGTTTCCCACCAGGCTGAGTCTGTAAGGTACTGACTGCTGCACCAACATATGGGTGGTGTTGAGTTTCTTTGTTTCTTTCTGCTTTGGGCTTCATCTTCTGGTCCATTATCTCACCTGATTGGGTCAAAAGAAGCACCTATCGCTCACATCTTAAGCATTTCTCTCCAGAGTAAAAGTTGCTGCCCCATTGAGCGAGAACGCTCCTCACCAGTTAAAAATTCAGACTTCAGCGTCACATTTTCTCAGGAATTTTCTTGATTTATTTTTAAGAGAACAAATTAAATTTTTTTTTTTTTTTTTTGTGCTTTAAAGTAAATCAAGTCTCTGTTTTTGTCTGATGTGGGATATAAAGGGAGACACGCCAAATATTAGTTACCATTTAAAACAAATTTTTTTTTTTTTGCTTTTCATTTTTTTTTTCTCCATTTAAATCCCTTTTTTCTTCCTTCCATTTTTCTTATAGTCTTAATCTTTAATTTATTTACCATTTTGGATGATCACTTGAAAGCTTGTGTGTCGGTTTTTGGTTTTATTGATTGTATTATCATTTGGACGGTACACAATAATAAACTTTTGCATGTAACTGTATCGGATTTTTAGTCTTGGACTAATTTCCATCTGCTCTCTGTTGGTGGGTTGCTGTTGAAGACGTTACTGTAACATACCGGTACCAACTCCTCGTTTTCTGATCGCTCAGTTAACTTGCATGATGCTTGTCAATACAGCAAACCCTGCAGGTTTGTGATTCTGCAGTGACTTTTATAAACCAGCTAATGACATATCGGATAACCTGAACTACTTTATTGCTTTAGCTTTTTAATCCGTGTTCGCTGCACATTAAAGTTGTCTGGGAACATGATCTGCTGCCTCCTGCACGCCTCTCAGCCTTGGCAGCTATTTGGCATAACTCTGAAAATAGCCTGAATGGCTCCGTATGGTTCTATTGTGAGAGTATCGGCTCTCTCTAGTGGCTGTCGGGTTATGAGAGTAATATTACAGTTGTTGACATGAGATGGCCTGATTCACTCATTGTTTCATAACCAAGTACAGTACAGTTCTGCTTTGGAGTCGGAACCAACAGCAGCAGGTTTTTGTCTCTTAATGACGCATGTTATGTATAATAAATTTTTTTTAGGATGCAGAATTATTTCATAATGGTGGATGAAGCTTTATTGAACAAACCAGCAGCAGTTTCTTATCTCTGCTGATAGTCTGACGTCGCAGGTCGGATAGGAACGATGGAGCCGACAGTCGTATATTTAGATAACGTGCTGGAGCCATCAGAGCGACTTGCTTTATGGCGGCATCATCAGAAAGCAGCTAATCAGCGCCGTTACACATGCCTTTCTCCTTCCCTGCAAAAAACCATTTTCAAGAGAGTAGAAATCCCTTGTTTGTGGACATTTTTTCGTATTTTTTAAATATATTGTCTTATTTCAAGAAAGATTTTCAAGAAATACTCACTTGTTCCATTGGCAGATTTTTGTTTTGTTTTTTACAAGCAAAAATATCTGGTATATTGCTTGCTTTATTACTCTAGAAAAAAGGCCACTCCATAAACAGGTAAAAAATAAATTAAAAAAATCTGCCAATGGAACTAGTGAATATTTTCTTGAAAATCTTTCTTGAAATAAGACAAAATATTTAAAAAATACGAAAAAATGTCCACAAACGAGGGATTTTTACTCTTGAAAATCGTTTTTTGCTGTGTTCCCTTTCCACTTTTCTGGCTCATTCCTCAGATCTTTGTCATTCGCTGCGGTTTTTCCGTTACTGCTGCTGATTGGCGACGAAGCCAAGCCTGAAACGCACGTCGACGTTAAGATGAGACGCTGAGATTAGTGCTCGGCACGTCGTCGCTGTGGGTGGGTGAACGCCCAGGGCAGCTCCAAATCATCGGGATTTTAAGACAATAAGATGCTTTTCTCTAGGAGTAAATTTGAGTTTAATTAAATCCACGATGCAATAAAGCATAATTAGTTATTCCATAAACTCTGTGGTTCTTAAACTGGGTTTTAGGAGGAAGAACGTTAGGTTAGCTGATCGCCTCCATAGGAGGAGCAGAGGTTTGTTGATGATTTGGAAAAGGGCCGCACGATGTTGTGATATCATTTATGATGTCTGCATGTTTTCTTATTTCCTCTCTTCTGTGACCTTGAGCCTTTTGATGAACGACATTATTTTAGAGAGGCTCTGTCCAACTGAATAAATACTGTTCATAATGTCTGGAATATATTAACTATCAGTTATTGCTCTCTAAACGTTGTGAACTCTGCACTCACTAATGTTGCCACGACGATACATTCGCCATATATTGCGCAGCCTTATTTGGAAAGACATCAACGATAATCTATAGTTGCCGTTAGTGTCCAACGATCTGAGATCCATCACTGGGACTTTTTCCAACGTTTCGGCGAAATTCAGCCCAAGGTCAGAGCGTGAAGCTCAGAGAAATGACCCGGGGCCTCATTTATAAATTATTATATAGCGACGGCACTTATTGGTGCATTAATTGTGATGAGTTGAAATGGAAATCCTGCAGTGACTCTCCTGCATGATGCTGCATCAATGGATGCGGTGGCGTTCCTTGAAGACCAGCCACTGGCAGCATCAGGATGGGGGGAGCCGATGCACTCCTGTTAGATATGAGTTATCTGGGCCGGTGAATCTGCTGGAACCATGCACCCCCCCCCCCCACAACGCAACACACTCTGGCTGTGGCTGGCATGCCGTCTTCCTCTTTGCCCGCACCTTCTTTTTTTGGTCAACTCGCAGCTCTTCTGTTTTTTTGTGAGCCCACAAATACTATTTTTTGCACATAATTCTCTTTAAAAGTAGTCTTAAAAACACCTATGCTGTCAGGCTTTAAATATTTAGGAGTGTGGAAAATGATTACATTCCTCTGTAATTTAGTTTTTATTAATTTGCTTTTATTCCCATCCTAATGTTGCTACAAGAAGTAATCCTATGATTCAAACTTTAGATTTGTTATTTTATCACTTGTACTGCTGCTTTTATTTTTTAATCCTTTTGTTCTTGTTACACATTTTCTTATTGCTAACTATATTTTTGTATTTTACTGTGGATCACTATGGTCTCCATTTGGCTGTAAAGCTCTATAGAGATGAGCGTTGATTGATTGATTGATTGATTGAAATCGAGGTCTTTATGGGCAACGTAGAGGCACGAAAAAAACCCTTTTATTTCAGTCTCGGTGGAATTGCGCTTTCTCCGCCTCTTGGTTGTCATGGTTACCCATGGTAGCTGGCTTAAGTCTATGCAGAATAGTCACTGGGCACTTTGCATTGACCGTTTATGGCAGAAAGTGGGTGTGTAGGAGGCGGGGTCTGATCCAGAATCACCTGAGCACATTTCTAGGGAGAATGTGATTATTTTTAAAAGTGTAAATTGCGTGCAGCTGTTCGTACTCGAAGTACTGTTTTGGTAAGGATTTTACGCAAAGAAACCCAAGAGTTTTATCTCAGACTCAAGGCTTCTGTTAGCTGGTTAAAAGTCATGACCCTGAGCTAGTATGGCTGTTTGGAAGGCTTGGAAGGAGAAAGCTTCTTCTCTCTAGAAACTGAATGGAAACGGGACTTGAGGTCACCAGTTCTAAAGCTCCATGAAATAAGCATTTTAGCACAAACCCCACCTACCAACTGCTGAGCACGGTGGTGGAGGGCTAATGACCTGGGCCTGTTCTGGACCGACAGCACCTAGAGTGGACCATCTCCTCTGGATACCAAAGTCTTCTAGAGTCTAATGTGAGTCAAAACTGGGTCATCAACAGAACCAGGATCCAAACGCAGCAGCAGATGGGCTGAAAAAGGAAAGGATCAAGGTGCTGCAATGGCCTAGTCAAAGTCCTGGCCTCAACCTGATTAAAAAGCCGTGGTGGGACCTTCAGGGAGCTGAGCAGAACCAACTGCAAGCCTCAATGAACTGAGGTACCATGGGAAAGAAGGTTGGACCAGGATTCCACCAGAACTGGGACTAAAAACTGGTTGGGAGAGACGCTGAATCCGGTGGTGTACTTAGTTTCTTTCCTTACTGTGTTAAAAATCATGCACCCCCCCCCCTTTATGTTTTACTCTTGGCTTCCTCTAAAGTGAGTAGTTGTGGGTTGCAGGAGAATCCTGCTGCCTGCAAGATGTTTTCTAAAATAAAAGTCTGACAGAGTCCAGATAAGAACGGCAGCACACTGCAAAAAACTGCTTATCACAAGCAAAAATATCTTATATCATTTCTTTTTTACTTGTTTCTGGAGTAGTCTTTTTTCCAGTGTAATAAAGGAAGCAATATACAAGATAATTTAGCTTGTAATAAGAAAATACAAATCTGCCAATGGAACAAGTGAATATTTTCTTGAAAATCTTTCTTGAAATAAGACAATATATTTAAAAAATACGAAAAAATGTCCACAAACAAGGGATTCTTACTCTCTTGAAAATTGTTTTTCGCAGTATTTCTGACTCCTAACGGACCGACGGACGGAGAGAAATATTTTTATTTTGGGACGTTTTCCTCATTTCTCCAAGCAGCATCTCCTTTTTAACACAAGTCCAGTCCAGTCTGGAAGTCCACGTCACCTTTTCCTGCCTCCCGCCGTCGGAGTCCGACCCCACGTTTGAACTCCTGCGGCTCCTTTTCATCCGGCGGAGGAGAAGAAGAACCACGCGAGGCTGGTTTTTTTGTTTGTTTGGTGTCTGGGTGGGTCTCTGCCGCTCGGTTCCCCGGTCAAAGCCAAAAACGGGGAGAACGTTTCTCCTTTCAGACGGGCCGGCAGCCTGAACAACCGCAGGCGGGGTTCATCAGCGTTTCAAAGAGGCTTTTAGAGTGGGTTTTATTGATCCTGTGTGGATGTAGCTTTTTTTCTCCTCCTTAAGCAGACCTTTTGTCTCATGGGACGGTCACAGCTTTAGAAACAGACAAGCGGCTGTTGTGAAACCTTGGAGACGGCTTCTGTGGATCTGATTTCTTTTAATGGTGCCAGATGTTGACGGATGAGCAGAAATGCGTCACACGTTAATTTCAGGTTTTACCAAAATGTATTTGTTGCCTTTTCAACTTTCTACTGGTTTTGCTTATGTTTTTTGTTTACATTTAAAATTAAATACCAGACAAAGAAAACCTGACCGGATGCAAAAAGCAATTTTCAGATGATCCCACTATCTATTAAAGGAGAAAAATAAATCCTGGCCCACCACAAGTACTCCAACAGTTCCTCAACGAGCTCCTCGCCCAGGAGGTCCCAGAACATCATCGAAATCTCTGCGGGCCTCACTGCCTCAGCTAAGGTCAGAGGTCATGATTCAACAACAGGGAAGAGAGAAAAATGTTCTCCGTCAGAGAGTTCCCCAAGACTTTGATTCTGTGGACGTTTCTGGAAGGTGTGGGTCCCGTTACGTCTGGTGTCAAACTAACCGCATCTCAGAACCAGAACATCCTGCCTACAGTCGAGCACGGTGCTGATAGAGTGATGATGTGGGGCAGCTTTGCTGCTTCAGGACCTGAAATGACTTGATGTAGCCGATGGAACCATGACTTCTGCTCTCCAGCAGCAAATCCTGCAGGAGAAGGTCCGACCATCATTCTGTGACCTTCAGCTCAAGGTCGTTTGGGTTCTGCTGCCAGACGACGATCCAAACCACATCGGAAACCAAAAAGTGAATGTTTTTGGAGTGGCCTAGTCGGAGTCTGAAGGGTTTTTTGTCGAGTGTGGACATCTGGTTTAAGGCCATGCCACAGAATCCCAGTAGGACTAAAGTCCAGCGTGTCTGAAAACGATTCTGCAAAGCGGAGCGGGTCCAAAGTCCTCCACGTGGCGCTAACGTAACGGACACGTTTTCCCCTCGAGATCGGCGGCTCCTTCCTTCCTACCGGGAGTGTTTTAGACCAACATTGCCTGCAGATGCGTTCCACCCGGCTGGTCCCGGCAGCTCACCAAATCACAGGAGAATTGGACTCGCATAACCTAAAGGGGGAAAAAAGTAATTCTATGTTAATGAGCATCATAAACTGCAGATATTTCTGTCCATGCCTTCTCCCTTTCTCATGTTGACCTTGTTAAAATGATCGGTGGTATAAACTTCTCATCCTCCATGACGAAAACCAACAAATCAGATCCACAGAGCGACTGACTTCAACCTAGGGCTGGGTTTCAGTATTTCTTTTTTAAAATTTTATTTATTTTATTTTTATTTTAATTCATAAATACCATGATTAGGTAATAATAACCAAAATACCATGGAGGGCAGCAGAAATGAACAGCTGTTGGCATAGCTGAGCAGCTACCGCGAAGACCCCACCGACAACGACCGACTCTAGCCTCTGGGTGGCGCTCTTCGTCTCTGTTTTCATCTTCCTCGCTTTCTTCATGTCCACCATCACGCTGTGGCTCGAACCGAAAATGGCTCAACGCCGCTAAACCCCGCTGCCTGCTACGGCTAATACACAGGCTAATAACACCGCTGCAACCTTCTGACGTCACTACCCAGAGTGCATTGGGACCAAAACAACAATGGCGATACATACGCATAAAATTGTTTCCAAGACATCTATAAAACCAGGAAATATTTTGGGAATTCTTATCTTTATAAATATGTTACTGAAAGCAAAAATAAATCATGTGGATTAAACGTGCTATTTCACTCTGGGCTTCCTTTTATTATGGAATTTGCTTCACGCTGCTCCCGTGTCTGATTTCCTGTCTGGTCCGATCTAAACGGCTGAGATTGACGGTTTTTTTAGAAGCGTAGACCCGGCGCGTAAATTTAGGAGACTCAACGCTTCTGGGACACGTCTGATTCACGCCGGCCGGAAATAAACCCGTTGAACATATATATAAGGGGTGATCAGGTGCGTATTACGCTTCGTAGACGTTACGACCCGTTTACTGGTCTGGTGGAAAGTAGGATTCGAAGCCCGTTGATGGTTGTTAGAAACCAGTTATCAGGGCTTAGGGAGTGATTACTTCAGCTTGAATTGGAGCTTTCTTCCCTTTAATAAATACAATCTTTATAAAAAAAACAGTTTTCTGTGATTTTAAGTCTGAAAAAAAGAAAAGTCCTTTAGGAAGTGAATACCTTTTCAAAACTCTGTAAGTAAGCATGAAATGAACGCAGTAGTTGGTGTGGCAGCGACATCCGGTTAATGTCTCAAGGTCTTCGCACTCATCCATTGATTTAAACACCTTTTTAACAGGTTCTGCACGGCGGTGGCTGCTGTGCAACGGGCCGCAGCAGAGTTAATAGAATTGGAGTGGACAAAAGGTGAAATGGGAAGCCATGCGACGGACAGAGAGCACGGCCGCCAGTCGGGCGTGATTTACCGGGCGGGACCGGCGGTCGTCGCCATGGGTTACGGCGAGCGCTGAGAAAGACGTGCGGTTCTGTGTCGCCCGAGGCACCGCCACAAACACACAGACAACACGTTTATCTACAGATTCATCTTCCAACAGGAACCACGAGGAGTGGAACCTTGAGACCAAAAGTACCGTTTATAGCATCCGTCCGGGTTCTGGGTTTTTACCAGAGTCAGATGAGGATATAGGAAAACCGAGATTAGAAGTATGGAAAAACTATTTGGATCTCCAGAACATTTTTCACTGGTCAGTTAGGATTGTAGAGGAGAGAGAAATGATCTGAGAGTTTATCTATCATGGTGTTGATATGTAGTAATGATCCCGCTGCTCTCGCCGTGAGGTCATCGTACGTCCACACCAGAGTCACACTAGACGCTTCTGTTGTCCGTCCTACACCCATCAATTCCTAAAATTATAACGTATCTAATAGTATAGTTTAAAAAAAAATCACTTAAATAATATTCAATCCGAACAAGCTGAACGGAGAACTACAAAACTAAATTAAATGATAAATACAAGCAGTTCACCTGCTGTCTCACGTCTTCCTCCTGCTCCACATGGAACAAACAGTCGGATCGCTGCAGAGGCTTTTGCCTCAGACAGACGACTTCTCATGGGGGTTTAGATGTTGTTCTGGAGGTTGAATCCGCCTGGAACTAAGCGCCACTTCAGCCAAAGTTTGGAAATCAGGAAACATTTTTCCCTCATCCCAACGTTTCTCTGGGAAACATTCAACATCCGCTACCGTCACCAACAATCTGATTACAGGTTATATCAGCCGGTCTGCATACTTCCACTTACGTACCATTAACAGAGTTTGTCCTTTCCTTACTCCCCATGCTGCTGCCATCCTTGCCCATCGCCTCATCACCTCCCGGATCGACTATTGCAACTCTCTTCTTCAGTAAGTCCATTAATAAACTCCTCCAGAACTCTGCGGCTCTGATCAGAACCAGGTCTCCCTCCGGAGAAGACATTTACCCCAGTTCTTCAGCAGAATAGCTGGTTTCCTATAGAATCCCGGATCAACTTTAAAACTGTAATTGAGGCGTTTTAAGTGCATCCGTAGCCTCGCCCCTCCTGTTTGACATCTCCACTCTTTCCCGTTCTCTCAGATTACATTTGGAACAAATGTCAGCAGACGCACTCCTATTTAACTCCAGAATATTTTGTTGTCTGGGGTTTCTGGTCCTTTCTCTGAGCTTCCCGCTCTGACCTTGGGATGAATCTGCTCGGACGTCCACTCCTGGGAGGAGTTTAGGGGTGGGCGATATAAAAGGTAGAAATGATATCAATTTATCCAAAGATAGAGACTCTGACCATACCGGCCTACTGCGGTTGCACATTTTGATGATGTCATCAAGCTGTCATCAAGGAGGATAAATACTAATGCTCAGTGTTTGTCTTTACACCATATATTACAAGTTTAAAATTTGTTGTTTTCCATTTAATGGAGGAAAAAAAAACCTGTTGAACTTGAAGCATTTTCAATTCAAATATGTACAAGTTTATTTTATATTAAGTTTATAAATACGTAACCAGGAAAGCGGACAGTTTTGAACTTTGTGGTTTAAAAAAAACAAAACATTTAGCTTTAAATTTATTTAATATCTTTGTTATGAGAAATTCTTTGTCACATTTTTATGTAAAAAAGAATTATGTATATTTTTAAATGCATTTTGCACAATATATAATCTTAAAAATGGCATTTTAAACTTTTTTTGAAGTTGTTTTGCTGTATCTGGAAAGTGAGAATGTCATTTTTATATATAAACAAAAAAGAAAAGAATATCAGATTCAGCTGTTTTTCCCATGATTGTTTGTATTTTTATCATGTGGATATATTAGTCATAATCTACGAGAACCAGATTGTGTGCAGCATAGATTTTATCTTTATTCACAGGCTTCATGACTAATTTAGTCCACTTATCAGATATCCAGTATTTATATAAGAACAGCAGCTGTGGTCAGTGTGAACAGCTGCTTTAAGCCTAACCACAAAACCTCCAGCAGGGGGCAGTAATGGCTGCTTCATGTTAAAGCCTGTGCATACATGGCTGACTTTGTTCTGTTGGTGGGGTTTATGGAGGCTTTCTGATGAAAGAATCTTGTGTCGTTTCAGTTCAGGACGTCACGCTGCTTACAGGCAGGGGTGGACTGGGACAAAAATTCAGCCTTGGCATTTTCTGTCCAGACCAGCCCACTACATTACCAGCCGACACTACATAAAAGTCCACAAATCTCGCAGCATCTCCTCTCATGCATACTACAGTACAAATGAGAATTATATTCCTTGATAGCAGTTAACAAATAAAGCACAAAACTGTGAACTCAAGGACTAAAACTGACAGCTATGGCAATCAATCACTCAGTATTTATTCATTATAGTCTCAACAGAACAAATCAAGTATGAATTCATGAAACATTATAAGACACATGATATACTCAAATCAGAGACGTCTCTGTAGTAGTAAAAGTGAAGTGGAGGCAGTGAGAGAACAAGCCCCCAAAAAAGTAAAAAGTCCAAAAATGGTTTTGTCTGTTTAAATTAATGACCAATCACAAACACAAAACGAGGGATTCGAGGGTCATTTGTGCTTCACATTGCATTGAATTATCTAATGCAAATCTTTAATTGTGTTTTTCACAAAATGAGTTTTTTCCAACATTCAAAACGAATAATCTTGAAATCAGTTATACCTATACACACCAAACTTTCCACCGTTGTTCTATGCTATGAGCTGAAACAAATTACAGAGCGATTTGTCAATACATCGTTCTAAAAAATATATATGTGCTATTTTGTGTAAAAAAAACAGGCCGAAAATGAATTCTTTGGAGCTACTTACACTGTTTTTTGATTTATGAAGTAATGAAATGAAATAAACCTATTTCCCTCTGTAAAAAGTTTTTGAAGTTTTTCTAATCATATAACATAGCCTCAATGATTAGAAAATTAAAGAAAAATTAAATCTGTCTCTCACCAATTTTGAGATACGTTAAAAAATATATGCAAATTAGCACATTTTTTACCAGATTACACCTCATTTGCATATCTAAACAAAATTTATATGAAAACTTCTAACACAAAAGATGTTTGTTTTAATACTAGGATTAAGTTTGTCAAGTTTCATCAAGGTATCTTGAAGCTAACTTTTTTCCCTGTAGCGTCTCCCCTTAATGTTTACTGTTGCTATGGCAACCAGAGACCGCTGCTGTTAGTAGCTGTCACAATTTGGCATATTTGACAAAATCAACCGCAACTACCAACAGTCAGCCCTTCAACTCTGGGCTAATATGTTTTAACAAGTATTCAGTTATTCAGGTCCCATCCCAGTCAATGTAAAACCGTTTTATACTTTATTTTGGGCACGTCTCAAAATGTAGCCGAGCCAACCCCACGCTAACGTTACTCATCATGCATGTCTCCACTTGCTCCTTGCGCAGCAGCACCTGCTGCTGGGGTGGCGACCCCGGCACCACATAGGTCTGTCAACCTTAAACATTTAGCAGCTTCAACCTCCAGAGATTTCAGCTTTTTGAGCCGTACTTTTGGGGCGTTTCTTACCCTTCTCCATTTTCAGCTCAGCAGCATCCCGTCCCACCACTCCGGCCCCATGTCATGAGGCCCCGCCCACCCTGGTCTGTGTTGTGATTGACAGCACTGTCATGGCTCTCATAGGCTGTCAGCCCATGTTAGATTGTTGATGAATGACAAACATAGACCAATAATATGTGTCGATGCTGGTAAAACACTGCCAGCCCTCTGTGGCCAATTGAGAATCAGAACCAAACATGGAGAAGCAGCTTTCAGTTTCTATGCTCCTCTAATCTGGAACAAACTTCCAGAAAACTGCAAAGCTGCTGAAACACTGAGTTCTTTTAGATCACAACTAAAAACGTATCTGTTTAGAGCTGCCTTTGAGTTATGCTAACATGTATCATGTTTTGTGTGTGCTTATTACTTTACTGCTGTTTTTTATATTATATGCTTTGTCTGTGTTTCACTGCTATTTTTATTTTACCACCTAATAATGTAAAGCACCTTAAATTACCTTGTTGTTGAAAGTGTTGCTATACAAATAAAATTGCCTCGTCTATCTGCTGAGCCATTTGGAGATCAATGAAGATACGCTTAAACACTATATATTGTCACTGCTAATGTTGAAAAATCTCATTTGAAAAAGGGTTTCTTTTGCTTAAAATTTATTTTGTGAATGATATTTATATATGTATTGTTTTATTGTACGCTTTAAAATACCAGAGTTTGCACAAAACTTGATATTTTTGTCTGAAATCCTTAAAAAAAAAAAAGAGGGCCAATAGAACTGCTCTGATGATAGAATAGAATAATTCTTTATTCTCCCACAAGGGGGAAATTCGGCTGTAACAGCAGCAAAGCGACAGATAATAGAAGAATTTAGATTCACACAAGAAAACTATATAAAATAAAACTGTATAAAAATGATGATTTACTCATTAAGTAGCTTTTTCCTTCTTTTTTTTTTTCTCTTGAGTAATTTCTTGGATGTTTAACTTTTACTTGAGTAAAAATCTGTTGCTCAACTTGAGTAAAACGTTTGGGTACATTCATCTGTAATAAGGTAAATCTAGATGTTTGAAGATGTTTTTTTTTTTAAGTTTGTTTTTGTCTATTTTATTTCTCGGCTGGAGAAGTTTGCATCAAAGAGAAAGAGAGAGAGAGAAAGAAATGGTTGGAAATGACTGAAATCGACCAGTTTCCCAGCAAGTGCTGCTAATTTTTAACTCTTTTTTTTTTTCTTGCTAGGTGCAAAATTATGACCGAGTCGCGTCAAACACGTCGATTAAATTAGATTTAGTACTCGGTTGGACGTTTACAGAAAAACCGACCCAGAAATGTGGAGAAAACAATCCGCTGGTTCCCACTTTTCCACGCTGTGATCTCTTGACACCAGCTTTCCACGCCATTCACGCGCTTCCTTCTCCGCTCGCTAACAATGCAGCTCAGGAAGTCTGTCGGGATAAGAGGCAGACTGTTGGTCTCGCTTTGTGTCAGTGCCTCCCCGACTCTTCCAGGGTTCTGCTGATTCGGTTCTGGATCTGTGAGAGGGAAGAGCTGCTCAGACGAGAACCTGGCGATGTCCCTCTGGATGGTGAGTCTGCTTCAACGGGTCACTCTGAAAACCTCCCTGCTGGGTCGAAACCCAAACGAAATGGTATCGAAACCGATTCTTTTGCCTGTTTTGATCCGTCTTTCAGGCTCATTCAGCAGCAGATTTCTGCAACCATTTTTCTTTGCATTTAAACAGCAGCAAAAACTCTAAAAAAAGACTGACAAGAGTCAAATCGGAGCGTCCATGAGCTGCGGTTTGTACCCCCCCTGCATGGATGATTCTGTAATTTTACCAGCTATGAATATTTTCCTGTGAGTTTGTGTCGTAATGTCAGGCGGCGCGTGAAAGAACCGGCAAACATCAGAACGAGTCCGGAGTCTTGAGTTCAGGGTGTCCTTCATGCTGGAAGCATCTCACCGGGTTCTCTGTTGGATCCCAGAACATAATGAGAAGAGAGTGTTGTTTCCATCTGCTGCCTGTAGATGGAGCCGAAAGAAAAAGGAGTTGTCCTCCACTTCAGTCCAGTTCTCACAGGGACGGGGCTGATGTTCTGGTTTCTGTGACTGCTGTCAGTTTTTATGGATATTTTTATGATTGGACCAGCTGACCTGTTGTGACCTCTATGGGGCGCGGGACCGTTCGTAAAGTTAAACAGTCAAAAGCCATCAATAATTTGGGTTATTTAGTCATAAAAGAAAAAAGTTGGAGGTTCATTTTCAAAAATCTTATTTGTGTCTGTTATATATGTATGTATGTGTGTGTGTATATATGTGTGTATTTATGTATGTATTTATGTGTATATATGTGTGTATATATGTATGTGTTTATGTGTATGTATATAATGGCTGTTAGAAGAAGCGATAGAAGATCCGATGACGCCACCACCTGCAGACTAATGTTCCCATCAGCCCCGTCACTGAAGCATAACTTGACCACTCCCCGTCCTCCGGGGAACAATGACCCTGAACGCCATGACTTCTTGTGTAACTTCGTTGAACACATGACGAACCTGGTGTGACCCGACTGAAACGGACCCATTGTTTGTCCTGCAGAGAAGCAGGAAGGCGACCAAGTCACTCTGGATCTTATCCTCCTCTTGTAATGTTCCAGCCACAAACTTCTATGTTTTATTGGGTTTCATGCGACAGAAAAAAAACACAAAGTGGGTGATTGTGAAGTGGAAAGGTAGTGGAAATCTGAAAAGTGCTGTGTGCATTTATATTCAGCCCACTTTACTAAGTGAAATCTAGTGCAACGAACTGGTTTCAGTTAATCAGTCGAAGCTCTAGAGGAGCTGCAGGGATGCACAGCTCAGGTTGGACAATCTGTTGAAAGGAAATCTGTTAGCTCCGTGAATCTGGTCTTCATGGAAGACTGATGAGAGAGCCAGAGGGAAATCCTGCAGGAGGCATGACGAACGTGTAGAAGAAGGTGATCTGATCAGAGCCTACACGTAAAAAAAACCTGTGTGGAGGGAAAACTACCACTGCACAACACCGTGAACCCACCATCCTTATAGTGGAACATGGTGGTGGCAGCATCATGCTGTGGGAATCCAGGACAATCATGGAAGGAAGACCTGTTAGAGGCTGCCGGAGACCTCAGACTTCCAGCAGGAAAATCACCCCTGGACATCCAGCTGGAGATATTATGGGATGGTTTAGAATGGCCTAGTCAAATTCCTAAAGACCCAAATCCAACAGAGAATCTCTGGCTTGAAAACTGTTTTGTCTGATGTCCTGGAGCTGGAGCTGGACCTGAAGCTGGAGCCGGACCTGGAGCTGGAGCTGGACGCGGAGCTGGAGCCGGTCCTGGAGCTGGACCTCGAACTGGATCTGAACCTGGAGCCGGACATGGAGCTGGACCTGGACCTGGAACCGGACCCTGACCTGGAGCCGGACACAGAGCCAGTCCTGGAGCTGGAGCTGGACCTCAAACTGGATCTGGACCTGAAGCTGTAGCCGGACCTGGAGCTGGACCCAGAGCCGGTCCTGGAGCTGGACCTCGAACTGGATCTGAACCTGGAGCCGGACATGGAGCTGGAGCTGGACCTCAAACTGGATCTGGACCTGAACCTGGAGCCGGACCTGGAGCCGGACCTGGAGCTGGAGCTGGAGCCGGACCTGGAGCTGGAGCCGGACCTGGAGCTGGATCTGGACCTGAAGTTGGAGCCGGTCCTGGAGCTGGACCTAGAGCTAGAGCTGGAGCTGGACCTCAAACTGGATCTGGACTCGAAGCTGGAGCCGGTCCTGGAGCTGGAGCCGGACCTTTAACTGGAGCTGGAGCCGGTCCTGGAGCTGAAGCCGGACCTTGAACTGGAGCTCAACCTCTAACTGGATCTGGACCTGGAGCCGGATCCAGATCTGGAGTCGGACCTAGAGCTTGACCTGGAGCCGGTCCTGGAGCTGGAGCTAGACCTCGAACTGGATCTGGACCTGAAGCTGGAGCCGGACCCGGACCTGGAGCCGGACCCGGAGGTGCACCTTGAGCTGGACCCAGAGCCGGTCCTGGAGCTAGAGCTGGAGCTGGACCTCGAACTGGATCTGGAGCTGGACCTGCAGCCGGTCCTGGAGCTGGACCTGAAGCTGCAGCCGGTCCTGGAGCTGGACCTGAAGCTGCAGCCGGTCCTGGAGCTGGACCTCAAGCTGGAGCCGGACCTGGACCTGGAGCCGGACCCAGAGCCGGTCCTGAAGCTGGAGCTGGAGCTGGAGCTCGACCTCGAACTGGATCTGGACCTGGAGCCTGATCCAGATCTGGAGCCGGACCTAGAGCTTGACCTGGATCCGGACCTGGAGCTGGAGCCGGACCTCGATCTGGACCTGAAGCTGGAGCCGGACCTGAAGCTGGACCTGGATCTGGATCTGGACCTGAAGCTGGAGCCGGACCTGGAGCTGGAGCCGGTCCTGGAACTGGACCTTGAACTGGATCTGGAGCTGGACCTTGAGCTGGAGCTGGACCTGAAGCTGGAGCCGGACCTGGAGCGGGAGCCGGACCTGGAGCCGGACCCGGAGGTGCACCTGGAGCCGGACCCAGAGCCGGTCCTGGACCTCGATCTGGTGCTGGACCTGGAGCCGGACCCAGAGCCGGTCCTGGACCTCGAGCTGGAGCTGGACCTCGAACTGGATCTGGAGCTGGAGCCAATCCTTGAGCTGGAGCAGGATCTGGACCTGAAGTTGGAGCCGGACCTCGAACTGGATCTGGAGATGGACCTCAAACTGCAGCTGGAGCCGGTCCTGGCCCCGGAGCTGGAGCCGGACCTCGAACTGGATCTGGATCTGGACCCGGAGCTGGAGCCGGTCCTGGACCCGGAGCTGGATCTGAACCTTCGTATTCCCGGCTTTATTTAAAACGCCCCTAGAAACACCCCCTCCCTTTCCCATCAGTCTAAGTGCTTCTCTTCGTATCAGACGGTTCTGCCTGACCCAACCCTCCCCGCCCACTTCTGTCCTTAATCTTGTTCGTCCTGCTTTAGCCAGAGAGGAGGGCGGAGGGACCGACTGGTGGAAGAAAGGATGCTGGAGGGAAAAGATGTAATTTTCCTTGAGTCGGACAGAAAGCCTTCATGGAGCGTCGGTGAGCCTGGAGACGAGGATTTTAGGAGAGGATGGGGGGTCTTCACTGGTGCCTCGACACAATCTTCAGCTGGGCTACATTTTTCTTCTTCTGCATCTTTCCCTCTCTGAAGCTAAAGAGCAGCAGGAACAAGGTACGCTTCTGCAACCTCAGTTTGTGCACAAATGCCTGGAGAAGATGTGAGGGAAACATCTCTGCTTCAGAGGTGGAACAATAATTTTACTCCTGGAAAAAAATCTGATACTGAAGGATTCATGAATTTCCCTGATGAACAAAACCAAGTGACCTTGAGCGTAATCGGTGAGAGCAGATGCATTAGGTGCTCTGATCTTCACTCCATCCATTAACTTCCAATGTTTCTGTGTTGCTGTTGCTTAAAGGTAAAAACTCAAATTGTTTGTTGGAGAGATTGTGATCGGGCAGATGTCAGGTGTTTATAAAAAAGATTTTATGAGTTTCATCACATTTTCTGCAACAAGTGTTTTCAAAATCAAAATAAACAAGCAAAAATATCACATTTCACTGGTGAAGGAAAATGATAACTGGTTGAAGAACGGACCAAAACTAGTGATGTACCTCTGGTGATTGATCAAAGGCAGCTCTAAACCGATGGGTTTTTAGCCTTGTTTTAAAGAAACTCAGTGTTTCAGCAGCTTTGCAGGGGTCTGGAACAGGGGCGTGGCTATGGATGGCCCTGGGGGGGCCTAGACTCGCCCACTCTGGACAAGTGCTCACCCAAATAAGTGTGAAAAAAAGATATATATATATATATATAGTGTGTGTGTATGTTCAGAGGCATTAGTCCTCGATGCGGTTGTCCCAGGTTCGATTCCGGCCCAGGGTCATTTGCCGAAAGTCTCTCCCTTTTCTGTAAGCCTGTCCACTATCAATAAAGGCCACTGTGGCCATAAAACCTTTAAAAAAAATAGCGCTGTAATTTGACCCCCCCTTTTTAAATATGTTATGATCTCAAAACAAGTACTCAGTACTTGTGTGGCCTTTTTACCAAATACTTTTTTACTCTCGAGTATTTTTTTGGGATGATTACTTTGTACTTGAGTAAAGATATGTTGAAGTAGTGCCACTACAATATTTGGCTACTCTACCCATCTCTGCTTACATTATAATAGGTTGTACAGTCGTGGTAAAAGGTGTTGGTGTCTTTGCGACGCTAGCTGAACCTTTTGTTAAACTAACTGGCCGATGAAAGTGTTGAGATTGAAAGAGACTAGCCAGGAGCGGCTGAGTAGCTCATCTGGGGAGGATGGTGGTGGGGCTGTGATCTTTGGGGCCTTCATGGCTGCTACAGAGAATCTATGGAGATTTGTCATGAGGAAGAAGAGGGCGAACCAGAACCATCGATGCAGAGGACATAAAGGCCTCTGTCAGAGCCACCTGAGCTCCCAGCAGAACCACAGGCTGATCTCCTTCATGCAGTGATTCATGCAAAAGGAGCCCAGACCATGTATCGAGTGCGTAGAAATGAACATCCTATTCGGAAGCCTTTCATTTGTTTACAACGTCCGTCTTTCTTGATCTGATGCATGTATCTGTACAGCCGTAGGAAAACCTCTGCAAAGATCCACGGCTTTCTGAGAGTAGGCCAGACTGGTTTCTCTTCATGCTGTCCAGCAGTGCCCGCTGTAGCTTCCAGGGGGCGCCGCTGCGTTCTGATCCTGCTTCCTTCCTCTGAGCCGAGGAACAGAGGAAAAAACGTGGACGCACATGTGAGCGTGGAGCAGAGAGGGCGCGGGGTCTGCATTGTTTTCATCGGATGGGAGTCAGAGCTGGGAAAGGGTGTGTGCATGCACGAGGGGGGTGGGGGGTAGGAGTCTGTACTTCCTTTTTGTGTCAACAAGTGACCCCCCCCCCCCCCAAACTTTCAGGAGTTTGACCAACGCCCCTCTGCTGACTGCACAAACAGCCTCTCCTTCTCTATCTGCTGATTTATTTCCACAAACATCTGCTCTTCCTTCTCTTCTTCTCTGGTCTGATAAAGTTCCTCTCACCTGTCCTGTCGCTCTCTGTGCTCGGCTTTGATGCCTTTCCTCTGTTTACACGCGTTTCCTTGCTACTTGTTACTCTGTTCTGGCACTGCTCAGGCTGCCTAATCTTTCTGCGGAGGACGGAGACGGTCTGATGGGTCTCATCAGCCTCTGAAATACAACCAGTCTTCCTCCGTTTCCCGGTTTCAGCTCTGCAGCCCCTCTTTCTGAGTCTGCACGTTTGCTTTGTGACCACCAGAGGGTGCTGCAGTTACAGCCGGATACAGGTAGTATTCTCTTGGACCTGGCCTCTGATGATTGTGGACTACAGCTGATGAAAACCCCAGATTACAGTAATCCCATCAGACCCATGAAAACAGATTCTGGTAAAGAATCTCCACCTTCTGTACGGTACCTGTCTGGTCTGGGCTCCTTTTGCATGACTTCCTGCCTCACTGCAGTGTGGCTTGGAAGAGATTGTTCAGGGAGCCCAGGCTGCTTTAAAGGGGGACATATCAAGTTTATTTGAATAGCACAATTCATGTTACAAGACAATTCAAAGTGCTTTACATAAAACATCAAAAGCATTACAGCAGAGTGCAGAAAAAGCAAAAGTACAGGAATAAAAACCATGATTAAAAATTTTTTTTTTAAATCTTAAAAGAAGCCGTGCAGATTCAAAATTTAGAATAAAAATCTAATGAAAAGCAGCTGAGAACAGGTGGGTCTTTAACCTGGATTTAAATAAACTGAGTGTTTCAGCTGATCTGAGGCTTTCTGGGAGTTTGTTCCAGACATGTGGAGCATAGAAGCTGAACGCAGCTTCTCCATGTCTGGTTCTGACTCTGGGAACTGATAAAAGAGCGGATCCAGATGACCTGAGGGGTCGAGTAGGTTCATACTGGGTCAGGAGATCACTGATGTATTTTGGTCCTAAACCATTCTGAGCTTTATAGACCAGCAGCAGAACTTTGAAGTCTATCCTCTGACAGACAGGCAAATGCTTGTGTAGTGAATCTAGAGTGTCTAGGAGTGCAAAAAGCATACATTTGTCACTCCATGTGTCGTGGTGATATTTCTGTCAAGTGTTTTGAGTCATACTTTTTTAAGCCATTCAGTTTTCTCTATTATCTATTACGTTTTTTTTTTTTTACTGTTATGTCACAGTACTTGCACTGGAACTGCCAAACTTGGTCTAAACGCTGAGCGAATCCGCCATCTTTATTTCTCACTGTGAGTTTGGAGACCTAGTTTAGATATGCCGAAGGTACAAGTGTCGAAATGTTCTGTTGTTGGGTGTATTAACTCTTTACACCATCTCCCAGCATCAGAACCGCTTGAAAGTGCGTGGTTAAGTTTTATTTTTAATGGTAATGAGCCCGAATCTGTTTCTCCAGATGACAGTGGGTTGGTTGAAGTAGGTGGATGATGGCATCTTCAACTCCAACTCCACAGTGTTAACCAAACTGCAGTGGGTCCTGATACGTTCTTGTTTGCTTACTCAGGGGTGCCAACAGGAGTCTCTCCCTGACCTTCATGATGTGGGATGTCAGGGCAACGGGTCTATAGTCATTGATGACTGATGGGTGAGTTCTCTTTGGTGCTGGAACAAGGCAGGATGTCTTCCACAACACTGGAACCTTCTCCTGAGTTAGGCTAAGGTTGAAGAGGTGCTGCAGAATCCCACAGAGCTGCTCTGCACAGGCCTTCAGGACTCTGGGGCTGACACCATCTGGACCTGCAGCCTTGTTCCGGTTCAGTTTCTCCAGCTGCCTCTTCACCTGACTTTTGGAGACAGACAAGTGGGAGGGGGAGGCAAAGGGGGTAGCAGCATTTCCTGACCTGGTTGAAGTCAAACTTGTGGAATTAGAAGAATCCCAGACTGAGGTGAAGGATAAAACATCGATGTAAAGCACATTACTATTTTTTTTAAACGAGGTTTTGGGTCATTAAACAGTCG
Organism: Valencia hispanica; assembly: GCA_963556495.2. NCBI lineage: Eukaryota > Metazoa > Chordata > Actinopteri > Cyprinodontiformes > Valenciidae > Valencia > Valencia hispanica. The sequence continues at coordinate 3,731,820 of OY747707.1, forward strand.
TCTTATTTGTTAGTCTCTTCCGAAAAAAAAAAAAAGTGACGAATAAAAAGTTTCTGCAGTGCTACGTTGCCGGTTCTCTATCAAACTACAAAAATGGCTGAATGGGGTGGAGTGGAAGGTTCGGCGACCTGGAGGGGGACGTGGCATGCAGCACATCCCACACATTTAAATGGACCGCACCGAATCGAGTCATTCTGCAAAGAGGAGCCTATGGGGATGGCTAGCGTGACATCACGACATCACTTCCGGGTCAAGCCTGCCGCTGCTCCTAATGTAAACACAATGGCCGTTGCCAAGGTTGATTCTTTTAAATGACTTAATCATGTAAATTTTTTACTTAAATCTCATACATTATTTTAATCTTTTAAATTATAACTAATTCTCGTAAATGACTTTATTTTCGTAAATGACTTTATTTTCGTAAATGACTTTATTTTCGTAAATGACTTTATTTTCGTAAATGACTTTATTTTCGTAAATGACTTTATTTTCGTAAAATATGCCTTTTCACACATAACTACCATAATTTTCGGACTGTTGAGCACACCTGAATGAGCCGCACTGAATGGAAACCAGATGTTTTCATGTTTGTAACGTGAGATATTTACACAGAAAGTCGGTAGATGGAAGATGTCTTTTTTTATTACCTCCGCCAGGACGTAATGTTTTCGTGCCCAATTATCTGTCTGTTAGCAACATAACTTAGGAAGTTATGGATGGATTTTGATAAGATTTTAAGGAAATGTCAGCAATGGGAATAGGAACAAGTGATTCCATCTTGGGGTTGATCCGACATGAAGCGCCTATTCGCCCACCGACCGGCTTCCCTCGCGCAGCAGGCCCGAATCTCTGCTCTCCGCTGGAACAGCGCAGCCATGCATCTCATTAACAGACATTTTATTGGTAAAGTACAGAATATTAGAAATATAACAACATGGTGATGGGGGGGATGAGTGGCCCTGGCGGAGGTCTGTGCTCTCCGAGTGTTCTACTGTACTATGGATGGATGGATGGATGGATTTTAATGTCTCATTTTGTCTTGATTGTACAGCGCCTTGTTTTTGACTTTTGGTCATCTTAAAGGACTTTATAAATAAATTGACAGATTAAACTAGTAAATGACAACTTTATTCTCATAAATATTGACTTTAATCTCTTTTATTTTATGTGGCCATCATAACAGCAACAGGTAACGTTATTTCGGCTAAGGCTTAGTGCAAATACTGGCGCTAGTCCACACTTTTAAAGAGATCCAGCTTATTGTATCAGTTTAAGCCATCTCCTCCTCCTCCTACCGCGATTTGGTTTGGACACTGAAGTGACGTTTTCGGCTACGATGACGTAGCCACTAGCCATTCGCATTGAACTACTATAATAGAAAATCCCAACCTTATAACTGCAGTTCCACTATATATAGACCACAACTAAATGATTTAGAAGTAAAAAGGAAGAATTAAAAAGCATGATATGTCCACTTTAACAGAGACCATCAGCTCATCTGCATCGTTGGTTCCGGTGTCGGTGTCTCCCATCTTCCTCTTGGTAACCGTCCATAGGTTCTGTCAGACATCGTGGTGATTAAAGCCTGTTCTGGTACCTTCAGCAGAGTGTTCTGCTGGAAAATGAAAAATGTATCACAATGAAGGTTGTCTGCAGAAGGGAGCACGAAGAGCGCTAAAATGTCCCGGTAGATGGCTTTGCTTTAGTTATCCCTGCTGCTATTTCTGTCTTCCACTAAACTTTCCATTAAAAGTGAGGTGTACCCGGTCCTGCTAGTCCTTTACTGTGTCTGGGTTTGTTCTCTCTCATCCTATAGACTTGAAAACTGGTTCAGAACTGAACCTGATTCCCAGGTTGATGGACAAGCAACAGTTGCTTCTTTAAGGTCACTGCTGATCTCTTTCCACTTCGACATTGCGCTAACACACCGCGGTATGCTCCAAAGATGCAAATCACCACAACTGCTACTGCCACCACCATGTTTCACCATGGGGAAGGTGTGTTAAGGATGACGTGCAGCGTTAGCTTGGACCTTTGGAGGCATTAGAGGAGATACTTTGATAAGATTACATGCCAAGATGGACATTAGAGCTTGGTTTAATAAAAACGAGAGCCAAGCTAGCACAAACGGGGAGGATGCTAATACCTCACCAGTCTCAGAGAGGCAAACACAACCATGAGTGACATTCTGGTCATATTTACAGATTTACAGTTCTGCCAGCCACCAAATGGCCTGAGTTATTGATTTAAAGAGCCGAGACGAATAAAGCGGTCATGATCCTGCTGTGTCTGTGTGAATGAGCGAGGCATCTTCTTTTATAGAAGATCTTTGAGAGCGCGACTGATCTCTGCAATCAGTTAGCAGGGCTGCAGTTTAGCTCCTCATGCTGCGAATAAAACTTTCAGTACCGTTTGATTCTGCATGTGGGCTGAAAGATTTCTATTCAAGGCAATATGATTAATGTTCAGCTGAACTTTCTCTCCAACATAGTGAACATAAACACAATGACAATGAATCATCTCCGTTTAATTTCCCTGGAATGTTGTCGCTCCCCGCTGCCATTGATTCGAGCCGCAGACAGCAGTCCCTGGTTGGAGATGTTTTCACCAATCCAGCAGAAAAGTCTCTTACTCTCTCTAGCTGCGCTCAGTTCCACTAGACTTATATCATCTGTTTTTTCATATTGTTTGCAAGCCGCTATCAGACGGCAGCAGCTCTCATTTTCTTTTAAAGGAAGCCCGCCTAATCTGGCGGGGCTTCCAGATATAGGTCGTCTCGGTACCTGATAGTTGGGGAGATTTTTACATAAGTATTTATCAAAATGTTAATATTTTCTCACCCGTGACCCAATCGAATTAAAGAAACATTTCACTTTTTTTCTCCTCACCCTTGAAAAGAATTTTATTGCAGGACTCTCGAGCTCTTTGTGTACTAAACAAATATAGACCTTCAGTTTTAGTCCATGAGTCAGACAGTTAGGCTTAGTGTAGCTATCTCTGTAGTTATGCTGCTATAGGCTTAGACTGCTGGAGGACAGACTGACCACTTTTCTTCACTCTGCTACTTTTCTCTCCTACTAGTCTCCAGTTGTATGATTTTGCTGTTATTTCGACTGTTAACTTTGTTTTCTCTCAGTGTTTTTCTCTCCATAGAAGATATACCTGGTCTGGTATCCTGCTTGGCTGCAATGCCCTGTTGGACGGGGGGCATCGACTGGGATGATCCTCCCAGTAACTGAACATCCACTGTGTCCTGTTATCAACTTTTTACTTTCTTTAATATAGAAAGTTCCCTTATATCAGTGCTTTCTGTGTCTCTGCTCTGTCTTCTTGAACCCCCAGACGGTCGTGGCAGATGGCCGCTCCTACTGAGCCTGGTTCTGGTTCTGTTGGAGGTTTCTTCCTGTTAAAGGGGAGTTTTTCCTCCCCACTGTCGCCACATGCTCGCTCAGTATGACGGATTGCTGAGGTTGGAGTCTGCATCAACGGGACGCAACCTCAAGTCAATGACTGGATGAAATCTGCTGGGATTCCTTGGATAGAAAACTTTTACGCTGATTGGAATGTTTGAATGTTTGTATTGAAATGACTTTTCTTTTAAAGCGCCTTGAGAGGATATTCGTTATGAATCGGCGCGATTTAAATAAACTGAATTGAACCAAATAGATACTTGCTTAGTCAGACAGACAGACTTTGCTCGGTGTTGTTGAATCGGTACCTATGATTCTGGTCCACACTCCATACCAGTCTGTGGCGATAACACAGCAATTTGTTGTTTGCCAGCCGCCAAAGAAGAAGTAGGGCGCTGCTGCTGTTATTTCTAGGCTAATATGAGCATGCTAACTATAGTTAAGATGAAAACTTTGAGAGAAATACACAGAAGGAAGAGAATTACCAAGGTTCCAAGCAGCAGATTGTTGGATTTTGGACGTGAGACTTGTGTTGTGAACAAACAATTTTATTGGAGGACTTTAACTGGACCGTTGTGGACATAAAAATACAATTTTTGTTCAAGATGGTTCTGTTCTGTCAACTATGTTAAGGCTTTGGACAGTGGGTTGCACATTATTTATCTTTGAGCGGTTTGACACGGAAGTTATGTAACGTACCGCCAACGGGACGTAAAAATGCGTAGGGGTTAAAAACAGACACTGTTTCCTGTTACTGTTTGCTAAGAAAACTTTTGACCGTGAAGCATTTTTAATTCAAACATGTGCAGCTTTATTTTGTGCGATATTAAATTCCTAAATAAATAATCTAGAAAGCAGAAAGAAATGTTTCTCTTTTTACATTTTGCACTTCTTGAACTTTGTGTTTTCATAACATTTAGCTCTTTATTTAAAATATTTTCATCTTTATTTATGATGTTTGAATTTTTGTGTTGCCTTTTTTTGGAATTTAAAAAAAAATATTTAATTGCATTTTGCACAATAAATTTCCTTTTAAATGACATTCTAAAGTTTTTTTGGAAGCTTTACTGTGGGGTATCTGGAATGTGAGAATGCTCAAAAAGATTTGCTTTGACAAAAGGAATATATATATATATATATATATATATATATATTTTTTTTTTTTACGTTAACCTGGAGACTCATATTGGACTCTTGTGCCGGCTGTGAAAAGCCCTGGAGTTCTGCTTTCAGCAGATCAAAATATAGTTTGAATAAATTTGGACTAGCTTGTGCCGGGAAGCTCCTTTTTAAATGACATTTATCGCAATTAGGTGCTATATAAATAACCTGAGATCATTTGTTTCTTGTCATAAATCCTTTTCCAAACCGCGATGCCAGACCTGAAATACTAAACAGAGCTGCTGTTAAGTTTTATAATAATTTATTGTATTTCATGAACAAAGCTGAGTTCTCTTTGAAAAATGAAAACCCCAAATTATGCAGATTCAAACCAGGACCGAGATCCTAAACATGGGATGGATCGGAGTGTTGCGTTTCCTGATGCCAGGGGAAATGTGTGCGCGTTTGTCTCGAGGGTAAACAGAGGGAGGGTTTATGAAATATTAAGAAGGACGCCGGAGCACGGAGCGGAGGGTGGAGTGGATGATGCTGCGGGGGGGGGCAATGAATGAAATGAAAAGTGGTGGGACTTGGAGGGCTGCAGATGGAGGGAGACAGAGAGGAGGTGCGAGAGAGATGGATAAGTGGACTACCCCCTCCCCCCTGCTCCCGTGGAGAGGTAGCGGCAGCCTGAACCCCCCCAGATAGGAAAGAAAACCTTTTGTGAAACTCTTTTCCCCAGCAGAGAGGAGGAGAGGCTCAGAGAGGCAGTCGGGATTTAACTTGGAGGAACTGTGAGCGAGCGAACGGACCAGGGAGGGTCATGACATTCCAGCCCAGCGCCGGACAGCTCCTCTGCGGTCTGTAGCATCCCTCCGGTCCGTCGCCATGCCGTCCGTCTCCCTCAGCCTGCCCACGGCTCTGGCGGGACCGGCTCGGACCTGGGTCTGCCTGTCCTGCATGTTCTGGGTGAGACGAGAACTTTTCTAACGGAAATGCGTCGAGGTTTGCTTTCTGCCCGAGCTGAGCATCTCTGGAGTTTGTCCGCTGTGGTGGAAGAAGCACGCAGGGGGCGTCTGCTGGCTGACGGTCGCTTTCTGCAGCCTGATGGAGCGGAAGGCGGTGGGGAAATGAGCTGGGTGGTCTGTGTCGTCGGGGGTTGGGTGCAGGGTTAGGACCCCGGCTGTGTGGGGGCCTTGGCATGGTGACACGTTTAAACGAGCTGCTGGAAGTTTCCTTGGTGCTTAAATCTTGCCTAGGCTGGTTGGAAGTCTGTAAAAAAGTGCAGAAAACAGCCAGAAAAAAAAAAGAAAAGGTTTTGGATTGAATGTTTAATTTAAGTGCTTTCATGTGAAGTGCAAACACCCTGGCCTGATGTTGAGGTTTGGTTTTAATCTGCCTGGAGAAGTGTCTTAACTCTGACTTTAAGGAAATGGCCCCAGAACTAGGTAAAACTTTTATGTTTTTATGAAGTCTTGCATAATTCAACCTGCCGTGCGTTCCCGCTCTTCCTTTTTGCGTCCGCCGCTGCAGCCCTGACAATCCCGTCTGTAAACGTGAAGTTTTTATGCCTGTATGAAATCCACATTCCCGTTGCACGCTAATCCCCACTTTCAGAGCTGAACAGAGGATGAAAGAGGACGAACCTGAATGGACCTGACCATTCCTCTCCTCCGGGACACGACTGCGCACCGCCGGCGCTCGGCTGGGGGGGGGGACGGGATAATCTCACTGAGCTCTTCATCAGTTAATTACCATTCTTCCCTTTTGAGGAACGGTAGGCGATGTGGAGGGGAGGGGGGCTGGGTTGTAAAAGAAGCTCAAAGCCCCCCGGCTAAGCTGCGGGTCATTGATTGACTGGATCAGAGCGCCGGGCGACAAAGCGGGCTCACTTAAAGGGGGCGAGGTTCAATCTGAGCCCCCCCCCCCCCCGTGTGTTAATGACAGATCTTTGTTTGGTGCTGAAACCTCTTTAATCTGGACACACCTTCATTCCTCCCACACCAACCTTTAAAAGCTTCTCTGTAGCTCCCGGATCATTTTATATCTGATTAAAACAGAAATTTGCTCAACTATTAGTGGAACCTCTCGGGTCTTTATCTTCACTTTCTTCCTTTCCACACACTATTCAACACTTTTTTCAGGAACCTCTAGCCTTCCTCTGAATGCACTGAGAAACTGAGCCCCCAGGTAGAAATAAAGCCCAGGAAAAGGTCCTGGCTGGGAGATAACAAGTTGTTCTTTACCCGGAAGTCTCGGATAAAGGAGTGGGAGAGCTAAGCATTTTAAATCTTCAGTTCATCTTAACTGCAGTAGATTTTGAATCATTTGTTGAAAAATTGAGTAAATCCTTCATTTTAGGCCACGTTTTGTGGCTTTAAACCATTTCTGTTCCAAACAGAGCTGCACAACGTATCATCGTGACCCCTTCACCCCCACACCTCCAGAGGACCTCCCTATGTGCCTGAAGCCTTCATTAGGACCATAAAACACTTCTCACTTCTTAAAGCTATCTTACGCACAAAACGGGCTCTGACAACTGCGTGAGTCACTTTCTATGCAAACTTTGTGATCTATGGGAAAGAAAATGTGCACACTAAGGACCTTGCTGCTTTCACACATGCAGTGAGATGGAAACATGGTGAACTTAAGCCACAGTTTCACCCCCACCCCACCCACCGTCTCTGAACTGAAAATATGTTGCTTTTAAGAATTATTCCACAGCATGTTCACACGTACGTTTGCAGATTACACAGGGATTGTACTTATTGGTGCATTCATTGCGATGAGTAGAAATATAAATCCTGCACATTGGATGCTCTGGCACTGATTGAAGATCGGCCGCTGGCAGCATCAGGATGGGGGGAGCCGATGTAGATTTCCTAAAGCGGTCCTATTAGATCTATGTGCTGAACTGGGTCGCTGTTATATCTAAACCCCGCCACCCCCCCCCCCCCCCCCCCCCCCCCGCGCGGCAACACATTCTGGCGGTGGCGTACCGTCTCCCTTTTTTACCTCTGCCCTCTTTTCTGCACTTACTTTTATTTGTACCCCCCTAAATAATATTTTGCGCAGATTATACTTTTTAAGGATAGCCTTAAAACGCGCCTTTTCTGTCAGGCTTAAACTTAATGCGTTTTGCTGTAATTTAGATTTTATTTGTTCTATTTGCTTTTTGTTCCAATCTCATGGTTGCTACAAGAAGTAATCATATAATTTGAACTTTATATTTATTATTCTTATTTGTTTTATCGCTTGTGCTTTTGTTTTTTATTTTAATCTCTTTACTCTTCTTGTCTTGTTACACATTTTCTCATTACTAGCTATATTTTTCTCTTTTAATGTAAGGCACTTTGTTCGCCTGTTGGCTGACTAAAGCTCTATACAGATAGCCGGCTTAAGTCGATGCTAAATATTCACCAGGCACTTTGCATTGACAGTTTATGGCAGAAAGCGGGTGTGTAGGAGGCGGGATCTAATCCAGAATCACCTGAGCACGTTTCTAGGTAGGGTGATTATGAAGTGGAAATTGTTTATCAAAGTTTGATCTAAAACTTACTGGGTGTAAGTAACAAACTTATTGCTGAGCTTAAGTTTGGTTTTACTAAGGATTCTACGCAAAGTTTTATAAATGAGACCCCTGGTTATTAAACCAACCTTTATATCAGATTAACCAGTTTATTAGAGGGAGTTCTAGAGAGAGGTTTGGGTGTTGATCTTTCATCATTGCTTAAAGCCTCACTATGATCTCGGATGTTTGACCTTTTTAGGTGAAGACGGCTGTATAACGGAGAGATGGAGGTAATCTCAGCGTTAAAAGACCGGGTTCTACATCCAGCAAACAGAGCGCCTTAAAGAACCAGACAGGATCTGCTCCTTGACCTGGAGCTTTGGGAGAAAGGATGGTCCTGGATAAAAGGAGATTCATCCTCTTAGCAGAAAGAAAATCCCGAGGAAACTGCTTGGAGGGCGCAGGAAATGAAGAGAAGGTGCTCCAGGCCAAGAGTCGGTGCAAAAACCAACACGAGGGCTTGAAAGTAAACCTTCAGAGGACAGCTTCCTCCCGACAAAACACCGTGAATAATTAATGAATCCCAAAAAGGAGTTCACAGATATTTACTCAGGTTTCTCAGAGAAAACCGGTTTTGGCTCAGGGAGAGTTTTTTTTTTTAAAGGTGCCTCTGTTGACATTCAGGAGGGTATTATTTCTGTCGCTCGTCCGATCGGATTTGTGCCAAACGACTGAAAGCTGTTGGTGAACTGATGGTGAAAACCCTGCAGATGAATCCTGACGTGGATCCTTTACATGCATACATGAAACACCTGCTGCAGTTCTGACCCGGCCTCAGAGGGGTCACAGAGGGTGCACTAGGGGTGCACCGATCCCACTTTTTCAGTCCCGATACCGATGCCTGGGCTTTGTGTATCTGTCCATACCCGATACCGATCCGATACTATTGTTGAATTAATAATAAACTGTCTACCCTCCACCTCATACCTTACTTGAAGAGACTAAAGGTACCAGACTTTACTAACTGAACATAACTAAGACTTCTTTTTTCCTTTTTGACCGCGCTCCTTTTGTTTTGCTGAGCTGCAGGAATTCAGCGTGCTCCTTAGCATGGTGTTTCTGGATGACCTTGATTAAAGTGGTAGTGTTGTACTTTGCAGTAATACCACCTCCCCTCGAAACATTTACTTTGCAGACATTGCAAACAGCCGACTGACTAGTTGGAGTGGCAAGCGTGAAATATCTCCACCCAGCCGACCCTCTGGCTCGCTCCATGTTGCTTCTAGCATGCGACACACGTGAAGCTGACGCATGAAATATGTTCTGACGAAAAAACAAGAAATCCTGGATCGGCCAGTGGATCTGTTCATTTTTCCCGCTCCTCCTCCTTTTCTTTCTGTAGTTGCTCTCCGAATGCTCGTTGCGTTGCGCTGGGATTTGGCGTGAGGCAACAGAATGAGGGGAGGTTAACACTTGCTGCGTTGATTTATGCAGCTTGTTGAGCTTTGTCTCGTACTCCCACCCACCACTGTCGCTCCTGAGCAGACCCCCGGCCTTGTGCACGCTCCTGGGCACGTTTGCCTCAAACCCTCCCACCGCCTGAGGCTTTAGCGACTCAGATGGGACAGTGTGTCAGTTCCACCTCGATTCTGTCAGAAAACTTGAAACTCCTCTTTTGAATATGTGATTTAAAAAAAAGTACAAATTTGAATCTCCTTTCTTAACTTAGGTGAACGTAAAGGTCGTGTTTTATAATTTGATAGTTGTGTAGGAAGACCCTCTGGAGCCTAATGACCCACATTCCAACATCTCCACATTGTCTTGTTGTCCTCTAAAAACAAGGTTCTGTACTTGACCCTTTGACATCTTACCAAGTCCATAGAGATCAGCCCGACTATATTTCCTTGGTCCTAGACCAGGGGTCTGCAACCTGTGGCTCCGGAGCCGTGAATGGCTCTTTGGACCTTCTACTTTGGCTAAAAATGTTAGAAGAACCAGCTAATATTTCTGTTATAGATACAACAAATGTAGATTTGAGCGGTATAAAATGTGTTTGATGGTATAACTGAATTGAATTTTCACAATACAATGACACTAAAAGGCAAGTCAAGGCAATTTTATTAGTATAGCAACACTTTCAACAACAAGGTGATTCAAGGTGCTTTACATGATTAAGGGGTAAAATAAAAATGGCAGGATAACACAGACAAAGCATACAATGTAAAAACAGCAATAAAGGATAAAAACAAAACATATGATACATGAAAGCATTAATCAAAGTTAGCTCTAAACAGATACGTTTTTAGTTGTGATTTAAAAGAACTCAGTGTTTCAGCAGCTTTGCAGTTTTCTGGCAGTTTGTTCCAGATTAGAGGAGCATAGAAACCGAATGCTGCTTCTCCATGTTTGGTTCTGATTCTAGGGATGTTGAGTAGACTGGAATTAGAGCACCTGAGTGGTCTGGGGGGTTGCTATAGTAACAGTAGGTCTTCATCATACTTTGGTGCTAAGCCATGTAATGATTTATAAACTAGTAGACGTATTTAGAAGTCTATTCTGAGCTACAGGGAGCCAGTGTAAGGACTGTAGAACTGGGGTGATGTGCTCTACTTTCCTGGTTCTAGTGAGGAACACGAGCAGCAGCGTTCTGGATCAGCTGCAGGTGTCTGATTGACTTTTTAGCCAGACCTGTGAAGACGCTGTTGCAGTAATCAATCCGACTAAAGATAAACGCATGGATGAGTTTTTCTAGGTTCTGTTGTGACATCAGTCCTTTAATCCTATAAATGTTCTTCAGGGGATTATTGAAAGAAAAATAAATTAATAAAGGACTCGCTAGGCAAACAGCTGTTACACCCGTTACCGTGACGATGCCTGACAGCGGCTGATCCACAGTCGCTAATTCCACTGTGAGTAAAATTTAAGCAGCAAAAGGTTCATTTGACATATAAATATATTTGTAGTTTGTGTTTTTTGTAGCCTGTTGTCAAGAATTATTGTGTTTTATACATTTATTATGGCATTATCTTTTCTCATTATTTTATGATTTGTTTCTCGTGACTTTCTCCGACATCCGATCTGCGGATCTAGAGTCCGATCTGAACAACCACCATCAGCAGTGCTTAGTTCCTTCCCGTTTAAACATCCTTAGAAACAAAAATATAACTTTGTGACGATCGGAGCGACTCAGACCTATAGGCACTCATGCAAAATGCGCGCTTGTTTGTCTAGGGCTAGCTCCCAGAATGCATTGCGACGTTACGTCACGACCTATTGTTACCTGCTGTGAAAGGCGCTAATACCCAGAAATGTAACAGATAACTGATTCTGATGGCTGGTACATGAATGTGGGACCAAAGTAGGACTCATTTCCCAAAGGAAATCCAGGATATTAACGTTGAAAATGGTTTTCTTCTAGAACAGAGAGAAAAAGAAACAGAGACTTTTAAGTTCACTATGAGGTTCAAACCCTTTCCTTTTCAGTGTCATAATGATCACATATTGATAACGGCTAAAACAAAAGGTAACTATGTCTATTGGGCGCTGTTTGTAAAGTTACACAGTCAAAAATGAACAGCAATAATTGAGTTATTTAGCCTGTAATAAGAGGAATCAAAGAGGGGGTTCATTTATAAGTCATATTTTAGCCATGTTATTCATTTATAAATGTCAGTTTATAGCTAAATATTTAATTTAAAAGCTAAATATTTCAGAAAGTTGATGTTGCAGTTTTCGAAAAAGAAGATTTAAACCGTGATGTTATTTTATATATATATGCTATGCGAAGACAAATTGTTGGAAAATGTACTGCATGTACAGTTTGATTTTTAAATGTCATTCATTACACAAGAACTTTTTCTGCAAAGTTCCCTGACTGTACGGAAAATGAACCAAACCGTCAAACTGAAACCAAGGTACGTACTGAACCAGGATTGTTTTTAGTTTTTTGTGTTGCGTACCGCTACACCCCTATATTATGATAAACGACTTATTTGCTTAGAAAACCAAAATAAATATTTATTTTGTTTAATTTGCTTCTGCCCCTAAAATATGCTGACATAGCCGTTTGTATGTAGAGTTGTCTAGGCTGCTCAGTAAATCAAAATTAATATTCACTAATATTCTCTGATCTAGACTAAGCAGTCATTTTAATTGGTTAGTTGTGGACTTAAATAACATCAGTCATCTACTTTAAAAACATTTTTACTGTTTGGACACCTTGACACCAAAGTACTGACCGTATCTGCGTAGATAAACGTTCCAGAGCCTGAATGTTTGATCTGCATAACAATAGGAAGCCCAAGTGACTCATTGCATAGCTCTGAAACGAGCTGCACGGTTTAACATCCGAACGTTTGTTATTGAAAACCTTTTATGGATGTGCTTCATATCTCGTGTGTGCAGCAGAGCTGTGATAAGCCTGAAAAAGCCTTAAATGTTCATGTTGAGTCTGATTTGAGCCTCTTTGCTGCCAAAGCAGAATTTAGCGGCCAAGTTAAACACCTGTGATATGTTCTAGGACACAAACGGAGACGGACCGCGTGTTTCTGCAAAGATAAAGACCGAAAGGTGGGAGTTTTTCCTCCCGAAGTTACCGTTGTCAGCTGTACAATCTGGATTGTTTGAGGAAGAGGAGTTCTTTGACAGAACTTGTGTGATTGGCGCAATAATCTTGAGCTCTGGGTTTGATTCAGGACCTTCTGCAGGCACACTTCTATCCACCTGTGTGTCCAAAGAGGTTCTGCTGACGGCATCATGCTGCATCATTCCCATCCTGCCCAGAGAAAGTTCTGGTACCAGCTGTCCTGATCAGGTTTAACACCATACAAACCATGTTCTGGTTGTCTTTTGGCTGGTGCACTTTAAATATGGCAGATTGAACCCTTTCAAACCTTTGGCATGTTCTGCAGGCATCATTTATTTTCTTTGGGTGCTTATTACAGTACTTGGAAAACCATTGAGCGCTTTGTTGTCTTTAGACGGAAAGCTTATCTTGGCCGATTTGGGGGATTTTCTCTGAAAACAAATGAAACTGAAGTTTAATATCCTGCTTAATATGGATTTATTGTAAGACTTCTAAACACATACCTGAATCCAGGCCAGGAGTTCTTAACGTCGTCGTGTTACACATGAGTACTAGAAGGAAAACAAGAGGGAAAAAGGAGTTTGGGAACAAACAAAGTAAAAAATAAACGGCTGCTGCGGGAACTCGTCTCTCTTGATCGGCTCATTTATCTGCAGGTTCCTCACCTGTGTCCAAGGTCTGGATGTTGGACTGAATCACTGAGGATTACGTTGGTGTATTTAGCCGTTTTCCCAACTCGCTGAAGGGGATCTGTGCTATTTTAATTGAATTATAATTAGCTTGAATTAGGGCTGGGCAATAAATCGATTTTATCGATTAATTCGAATTTGCCATTTAAGAAGATTTATTTTTGGGAAAATCGAGATTTCCCCCCCCCCTCACTGCTCTCTTGGGCTTCCGTAGTTTGGAGCAAGGTCAGCCAGTCCGATTTCTAGGCGCAGCCGAGGTGTTGAGGGGATCCATTTTGGCGGCCTAAATATCAGGTCTCGGCTTTCTGTGGATGATGTGTTCCTGTTGACTTCATCAGAACGTGAACTACAGCTTTCACTAGAGCGGTTCGCAGCCGGATGTGAAGCGGTTTGGATGAGAACCAGCCCCTCCAAATTTCGAGACCGTGGTCCTGAGCCGGAGAAAGGCAGAGTGCCTTTCTTGGGTCAGGGACTAGGTCACCCAGGACCTCAAGTGGGAGCCCACCATCACCTCCGTCATAAAGAAGGCCCAGCAGAGGATGTACTTCCTGAGGCAGCTGAAGAAATTCAACCTGCCAACACGGAGGATGATGTAGTTCCACACTGCAATCATGGAGTCTTCCTCACCTCCTCCATCACCGTGTGGTATGCTGGCGCCACCATCAGAGACAAACAGAGACTGCAGCGTGTTGTGCGCTCTGCTGAGAAGGTGATTGGCTGCAGACTCCCATCTCTGCAGGACCTGTACACCTCCAGGACACCTGCAGGTTGGATCACAGCTGACCCTTCTCACCCTGGACACAGACTGTTTGACCTGCTCCCCTCAGGCAGGAGGCTCCGGTCCATTCGGACCAGAACCTCTCGCCATAAGAACAGTTTCTTCCCCTCTGTTGTTGGACTCTCAGACTGTCTAAGACAATAACCCTAAGACTGTTCCCACCACCCGCTCACTTACATGACCCATATTGTGTTTTTTGGCAATAAAACCCTTTCTGATCCGCCGGATCTTCAGGTCCTCACAGGCGGACCACCGGCCGTCCAACCAGAGGACGCCATCCAGGCCGTCCGCCGGATCTCCAGGAACGTACCCACAGAAACTCGGGTCTCCCATCAACCACACCTGATCCACCTCACCTTCTGCCTTTATAACCTGTCACTTCCCCTCACTCGGCGCCGGATCATTATTGATGTCTCCTTGGTGTGTTGTCCTGCTGTTACCCGTCCTCCTCATCGGATGTTCTGTCTCTCCGTTCCTGTCGTCGTCGTCATCCTCATCACCTCCTCCACCAGCAGCACTTAATAAACATCCTTGCACTTCTACCGGCGTCTGCGTTTGGGTCCATGCTTCTCACACCGCACTCCAGACATGGGCGCATGGATTGAATCAGAATAGACGTAACTAAACAGAACCGGAACGAATTGGCTTGAAATGGACTAATTATTTAGAATGCATTATAATACATTAGAACCTGATTCTGGATCATGATCATCTTAAATGACTTTGAACCTGTCTTCAGTGGGTTTGGGTCATCATCTGGATTCAACTCCATTCAACGTGAAACCGATTCGGACCGATCCGAACCAGTATTGGAGTGGATGTTTACACATGAATGGAGCTAAATTGTATTTGCCACAACAGTTGTGTTGATTCAGGCTGTACTGGACTCGTTTCAGAAGGCGCCCATTGACTTGAATTGGGAAACATTGAATGGTTGAACTGGCTGTTATGTTGCCCTGGACCATCTTTACATTGAATGACTGCGATTTCATTGGATGGATTCGCATTAAAATGACTTGAAATGGGAATTGGTTTACAATTGGCTCAAACTTCATCATTGTATTGGAAGGATTAGGTTGTATTCATTTACCAATGAATCAAACCGGACTGTTAACAGAACTGTAAGTAACTGATTTGAATTGGGTGGGATTCGTAGGGAATCCATTGGATTGTTTCAAACTGAGCTGAATTTTGGAGGATTTGGACCGTATTGGATCAATACTGGACTTAACTGGGTTGACATGGAATGTAAATTGTCGTTTGTGTCTCAGATTGCAAATTGATTTATGATTGTTTTGAAATGGTGCATGCTCGTTTTGAATGAGTTGGACTGAATTAGAATAGACTGGATTATAGGTGGAAGGACTTGGCTTAATTTTACGGTAATTATCTAGTGTGCATCAGATTGATCAGATTTTATTATTGCGTTGAATCAAACTATCCTTATTTTGAATGAGCTGAATTGAAAAGATGCAATGGATGAAGTCGAATTATAATTGGCTCAATTTAAACTGCACTTAACTGGGTTCACTTAAGTTAATTTACCTTTAACCGATCGTTAAATACTAGGGATGCATATCAGCTTTAATGTCGGTATCAGTCCGATAAGTAACTCTTTGCTGATATTAACAACGGATGTTTGTTTCTATCTAGTTATCGTTTGTGTTTCTGGAAGGGGAGGGGCTTGATCATGTGGTATTTGTTTGGTATTGTTTTACTGAAGCAGAGAAGCAATGTGAGCAGTATGGTGTCGAAAGGATGGGGAAATATTTCCTACATGTAATACGATATTGGCAACAATAGCAGTATTAATATCGGATATTGATATTGGGTGAAAGTTTCATAGCGTTGCATTCCTAGTGAATTATTAAACCACAGTGGCCAGAATTATACCTTCACCTTAATTGCTCTTTATATAATGAACTATTTAAGTAAATGGATGCACAGCTTTTCATTTAATTGAAACAAAAATGTAAGATTTCTCTTTTCTTTTTCTGTTCAAATAAAAGTGAACTGAATCCAAACTGAATATAGTTTTCATCAGATATCACAAGTAAAGGTTAAAAACTTTGTGAATGTGCATTAAAACTGCTGCCGTTCCCCGTTTGTGCTCAGAGACTTGATTGAGGTCCTAATCCTGGGAATTTTTAACTCGACGACCGCCGTGTGTGAAGAAGAGAAGATTCTCTCTCTAGTCTTTTATTTCTGGATGACTGAGTCACTTCCTCCTGGGATCCACCTCCACCGAGATGAAATGCAACGGAGGAAGGAGGGGGAGGAAGCTGGGATTTGAATGCAACTCAGAAATGAAAAGCAGGTGACTTCTCTCGCTGCGGGAAAAACTATTTCGGAACTGGAGAGGAGCAGAAAAAGGGGAGGAGGAAGCAGCTCTCTGATTTTCTGTTTGGCTCTAATTGTTCCTTGTTGTTCTGTTGAAGGCTGCTTACAGTGATTGGGGCTCACAGGGACTCCATTCTTGACTTTCTTTACATGAATGTCTTTTGGACCAGAAGCTTTCAGGGAGAGGTTGGTTAATTGGAGCTGGTTTTGTTGCTGACCCTGAAAGGTTGAGGAAGAGTTCGGTGCAGCTCAGATTTGCCGTTTCATTTAAATCACCCTGTCGGTATGAAGCAGTTTTTGGTCTGAGTACAATCAGATCACATAAGGAATCCATCCATCCATTATCTATACAGTCTATCTAGTGGTGGGCGAAATAAAAGGTAGAAATGATAAACATTTAGCCAAAGGTGGAGATTCTGACTATACCGGCCTACTGCGATTGCGCATTTTGATGATGTCATCAAGCTGTCATCAAGGAGGATAAATACCGATGCTCAGTGTTCGTCTTTACGCTCCATATTGCATGTTTGAAATTAGTTGTTTTCCATTTAACAGAAAAAAACCTGTTCAACTTGAAGCCTTTTTAATTCAAATATGTGCAGCTTTATTTTCCTGTGATGGTAAATTTATTTTTAAAAAAGTAACCAGGAAAGTGGACCATTTTGAACTATGTGTGTGTTTTGTTTTAAAATAACATTTACCTTTTAATTTATTTAAAATATCTTCATCTTTATGTTGTGAGAATGTTTGTGTTGCATTTATTTGGGGGGGGGGGGGGAAAGATTTAAAAAAAAATTTTTAAACGCATTTTGCACAATACATGTTCTTTAAATGGCATTTTAAAGTTTTTTTTTTTTTTGAAGTTCTACTGCAATGTACCTTTAAAAATAAGAATTTTCATAATTTTCATTTTGACATATATAAAAATAGAATATATCGCAATGGATAACGTTACCGCAACATTTTAGATTATATCGCAATATAGATTTGAGGCCATATCGCCCAGCCCTACATCTATCCTAATGGCCTACAGCACCCTCTGCTGGTTGTCTTGGGTCAATACATTCCTTGGTTGCGGCTTAATTTACACAAGTGTAGCAATCGGGGCCCCCCAGGCCCACCCATTGGCGCCGAGCCTGGTCAGACCATAGAAGCGGCACCTTGTCCAGCTACCTGTAGCAGCCTTAAGAAAGATGACCATCAGAACCTTGATGCAGAACCAGAGACACGCAGAAGACACATTTTCAGCTTAGGTCTTGGAGAAGCCAACCAACCAACCAAAAAAACCCCACACAAAAATCCCCTATCAACCGCATAATTGATGCATAATGCATAATTATTTCTCAACAGTTCCTTGTTTGGGCCTCCAAACTCTTTAACTGGAACCTCTGTGAAATGTCTGTTAGGTGGGTACAAACTGAGGCTTGGTCAAAACGAATTTAGACTAGACTGAGATCTTCGCTCTGTCCTGTTGGCGAAAACATCCAAACACCTTCACAGATGGAGTGATGCGGCGTTCCCCTCCCTCTCCCTGTTCAAATGTCCATCCACGCACATGGTGTCCATATGAGAGATGGCAGCACGCTAACTGATTATTACCCCAGATGACCGGAGGGGTCTCACCGGGTCTTCTGGCTCCACCAGGAAGAACAATAGCATAAGGGTCGGTGGTGTGGCGCTGCTTTCTCTCCGAGGGTCCAGATGCATTGTTTTCTGACCCAGCGGCGCACGGGTCCAGCTTGTTAGTGCAAAAGGTTTCCCAGAACGGACATTATTCCAACTGGAAATTGATCGTTTTTTTAGCCGGTGGAGCAGTGAAACCAGAACCCGGACCTGTAACTAGGATCAGGTCCAGGTTCTGGATCTGGAGCAGACCCTCACACCTGGCAGTAAAAGTAAAAGGTATTTGCTTTGTATACAAATAATCTTGCAACAGCGCCCCACAGTGGTTCTACTGATGAAAGCATGGCGTAATGATCGTACTAAATGTTCTTCAGTTTGATCCCAGTAATAACTTTTTAAATTTTTACTATATTGAAATGCGCTCAGTTCAAGTTCATCAGGTAAAAACCATCGTAGAAAGTTAACAACTCCCTCCTGTGTCAGAGGTTTGTGGTAACCAGAGGTGGGTAATAACTAGTTACTTTTACTTGAGTAACTTTTTGAAAAAAAAAGTACTTTTATGACTAGCTTTACTTCATCGTACTGTTTTCTTTTACTTGAGTAATATTAAAACGTAACGCTACTCTCACTCGAGTAAAATTACTAGCTACTCTTCCCACTGAGAGTAACTTAAACGAACGCAGTTTATGTTGAAGTGAGACCTCTTGTTTCAACACTAGCTTTGTTCCCATCTTGTTTTCGATCTGCTGAGCCCTTTGGTGCCATTTGGAGACAAAGATGTACTGCGAATCTTATATTGTCACTGGAAATACTTCACCCTGTTCTAACACACAGTATATACATTACCTACTGTATTTAGTTTTGAACGTTTTATATAGAAAAAATGGAATGATTTCAGTTTGTTTTCATTTTAAAACAGTTGTATGTTCCCAGGCTTGAATGTCATGATTTTATTGTGCTTCTTAAGCTATTTTTTTTCATATTTTGTATAATTTTATTGTGATTTATGTTGTGACTTTTCTGTCTGTAAATAAATAAACTTTACTTAGTGACTTATTTTGTAAAATACCAAAATTTGCTGATAAAAATATATTTTTCTCCATCTGATTACATTATCAGTTACTCAGTATCTAAATAGCCTTCTTACGAAATACTTTTTTATTCTTGGTTAATTTATTGGATAGCTACTTCTTACTTTTACTCTACTTGACGCTACTCTACCCACCTCTGGTGGTAACTAGTTACATTTTCTCGGTTACATTTAGCGGTGTGCCAATTCACTGTTTGATCGATTAATTACGTTGGGAAACATGCCGAAACCGATGGCGATTCATAAGTGTTTGAAAATGTTTTAAAATAAAAATATTTTTCATAATTTGAAGATGGGAACATAAAATGCCACACGGGGCATTTTAGGGGGGTGGGAAGTTTGAGCGCTTGCCTTCAAACCTGCTTTGCGTGGCTGAAACGTTAGCTGCCGCCATCACGTTTGTTTCCGCATGTCCGTCTCCTAAAACGTCGGAGCGACACGCCAGACTTTTATGTTCCTGTCGTTTAATTATCTTCAAAAAAGAAATCAGCTTTAAACACTCATAATTCGCTATTGCTTCGGCACGTTTCTCATCGCAATTAATCGATTTTTAAATAGTGAATTTAGTTGAGTAACTTCTTGGTAGTTTTACTTCTACTTGAGTAAAATCTATTGTGAAGTGGTGCTACTTTTACTTATTTACTCTGATTGCAGAGAATTCATCCCTGAACATTAAAGCCAAACCTGGTCATGTAAATATTAAATATTACAAATTTCTTTGCAGGATCATCTGAGTTTCCCAGTAATTGATGAAAAAAATGTAAATTAATTCTTGGAAATTTCTCGTTTAGGGAAAATCTTGTTATCAACAATAAATAAATAAATATATATAAAACAATAATTAAAAGCAGGAACTTCAGTTATTTGTGTTTTATTGTCTAGTTCAAGGTTTTATTGAAACGTTTCCCACTTTATAACCAAAAATAGAAACTCAGATGAGCTGCGGTTTAATGACGATAAACAGTGACTGCTGGAGAGAGCATGTCGTCTTTACTGGTGTTGGTTCTCTCAGTCAAACATGGTTTCCTTTCTAAATGAGGTCATGTTTGAAGTGCTGGAGGTGAACGTAATCAGGTGAGATGGATGCACGTGTCGACGGCTCTCTGCGTGAGTCGCAGCCCTTTTGGTGACGTTATTCAGCCGGAATGTCTGGTACCGGTCCGAGTCTGGAAGAGTTTATCTCCGTGTTCCAACATTACCTAAGTGAGGGCTGGTGCTGGTCCGTGGTGAAGCAGAACGTCCATTAAAGGAATGCAGACTCACATTTACTGGTTTTCTTCTGATTTTCGCTTGTGTTAATGTTCCTTTTTCAGTTCCAGAGATCTAGTAAAGCAGACAGAAGGTGACCTTTTTCCTTCCAGCGTCATACGTGCTCAGACCTGCTGTTATCACAGCTCTGTCTTCATCAACGTGTCCTCCTCGTGCCAGCGATCACCTCACGCCCAACTCTCACCTCAGGTTTTATGCATCAGGACATGATTAACAATGACCAGGCGTCTCATTTATGAAGCTAGCTTAGGCACAAAACAGGGTCTGAAATCTACGCAAGTCACTTTCTTTTGGATTCATAGAAGAAAAGCGATGATGGAAAAATGTGCACAACTCCTAAGCACACTAAGAGACTTGCTGCTTGCGCACATTTTGGACAGGGAGGACGCTGGCAGCTCAGCTCAGATGGAAACGTGGTGAATTTAAGCCACATTTTTAGACTTTTAGAGCTTCGCACTCACAAGCACAACGGATGCGGTGGCGCTCATTGAAGATCAGGCAGTGGCAGCATCAGGATGGGGGGGGGCGATGTAGATTCCCTAAAGCGGTCCTATTAGATCTATGAGCTGAACTGCGCCCAGTGTTAGATCTACCGACCCAACAGAACCGTGCATCCCCCCCCTTCTTTTTTATGTCCGCCACGCCGCTGCATCAACGCTGTGTCACCCAAAGCTCTTCCGTTCATTTGTGACACCCCCAAATAATACTTTTTAAAATCAGACTTAAAAATCTCCTTTTCTGCAGGCTTTAAATATCCAGGAGTGCTGAAGCTTATTACGTTCTGCTGTGATTTATGGTGCGTTCTCTGAGTTTCCGAGATCCCATACTGGAAAGGACTTCCCACATTTGTTTTTGCTCCGACATTTGGTTTCAAAATGGTCGCTAGGCTTGTCAACAACAGTAAGTTGTGTTGTAAACTTGCTTATTTCACACTGTGGTGATAAAAGTGCGTGTTTAAATTCAGTGTTGAATGAAGTGCGCGCAACTCCTCCATTGAACAAACCCGGAAGTGATATTTGCATCCGGAATGTAAAGCGTACAACAACACAATGTTTGTACAATATACTACAAACAATTGCTGCTTTCTTGGGCGTCTCCATGTTGAAATCCCGACTTGTCCGACTTTGTTGACTGGAACGCTCGCAGCTCGGGTGTGATGTCATTCCCTGTTCCGGGGTAAATAGAACGCACCAGTTTTATTACTACGAGAAGAAATCATATAAGTCAAACTTTATATTTACTGTTCTTTAATCGATTTTGCTGCTGATTTAATTTTTTATTTTAATCTCTTTACTCTTCCTGTCTTGTTACACATTTACTTCTTACTAACTATATTTTTGTCTTTTAATGTGAGGCACTTTGGTCGCCTGTTGGCTGACTGAAGCTCTGTATAGATGAGCGTTGATTGATTGATTGATTGATTGAAATAAAACCTTTTTTTTCGTGCCTCTACGGACCGGTACCAGTCGGGGGTTTGGGGACCTCTGGTTTAAGAAGACTTTGGTAACCAGGAGAGATCCTGGTCCACTCGATGACTGTATGGTGCCAAAACAAGCCCAGATCATCACTCCTCCACCACCATGCTTGACAGTTACTATTCTGGGTCTGGTCTCCTCCATCCTGGTTCCGTCCATCATTGTCCCAGAAGTCTTGTCTCTGCTAGCCTCAGTTCCGCCGCCTCTTGTTTCTCCTTCAACCCTTGCAAGCAGCCATACTGGTTCAGGCTCATGACCTTTAACCTTTAATCTGTTAACTGAGGCCTGTAGGGTCTCAGATGGAGCTCTGGGGTTTCTGGTCATTTCTCTTAGCTTCCCTCTCTGACCTCGTGCTGAATCTGCTGGGACGTCTGAGATCCTCTCTGGAGGATGACGGACTTCAGATGGTCTGGAGATGACCTTTGACCCTTCCCAGTTTGATGGGCAGGAACAGTTGCTTCTCTAAGATGATTGCTGAACGATATATTTTTTGATTGAGTTTTGAAGCCATTTGTTCCCTCTTGATTAAATGTCATTCTCCATAGAGGTCCTGTGTCTAAACGCTAAATAAAGCCCCAATCAGAACTTTATTTAAACGATCCTAGAAATCTTTGAGATTAGAGGCACGGGTAAAACGGACCAAAATCGGACAAAAACAACCTTTGAAGCTTTCAGATTTCCGCAATAGTTAATTGGAGATGACGCGGTAATAGTTTTTTATTGGAGATTTTTCTCAGCAGTGGGAACATTTAAAAAGTGGGGTGGGAGTGATTGCTGGGCATAGTGTGTGTGTGTGTGTGTGTTTGCAAAACACACGTTTTAATGCACAAGAGTCCCTGTTTTGCTGGTGCGTGCTAATGAGGAGATTATGCGTGCGTCTCTAAGGGAACGGGAGTCTGTTCCCAGGAGCTGCAGGGCCCAGGCTGAGCGGTGGGGGGGGGGTCTCCGCTCACCCTGACCCCAGCGCCCAGGGTCCTCTCTGCCTGTCTGAAACCATTTCCTCCTTTTTGCGGCCCAGGTCGGTCCCGACATGTGAAGGACGGGGGTTATTTGGAGGTTCTGCAACAACCCGAAGCAGAAACTAATCGGTGCTGGCTGCCGTGAACGCTGCAGCCCCCAATCGTCTCGCCTGTCGACTGCCTCAGCCGCCACCCCCCAAACAATAAACAAGTTCCGAGAGCGCCGGGTGCATTGCTAATGATCGGAAACAATTAAAGCCCTCACAAAAGGGAGCGTCCCTCTGTACCGCGCTGTATTGACTTAGTGTTTGGAGGTTAAACGGCTGCAGCACGGATTTCTGCTGAGGGCAGGGAGGCTAAAAAACAGGCCACTCTGACGGCCAGCGTACGTCGGTCGTTTCACACGTGTGTGGGCAAAAAATATGACCGCGCTATTTCATGCAGAGCCAGGAAATCCAGATCCTTCTGGACTTCCCTGTTCGGTTCTGGCTCGGTGCACCTCAACATGCGTTAGTTGACGAGGTTGGCGTACGTTTCCCTTTTAGACTCGAGTCGTACCCAAACCGCAAAAGTAAAGATGTCAGACTTGACCGTCTCATAAACGATCCGTCGCATGAAACAAGAAATAATACGCCACTTAATTTGGCTCATTCAAGGAAAGGGTTTTCACTATGGTGCTGTAGTGCTAATCACTATAGCATTATGAATGGTTGTGGTACAAAAAGGTTTGTGGCTACAGAACAAAGCCCTGTTACCTGTTAGAGGGTGCGTTTGATTTATTAACCGGGGATGTTCGCAGGCTGCAGCTCGCAGGGCCGGAGTGGGACTAATTTTCAGCCCTGGAGCTTCATGCCTCAGACCGGCCCGCTTTATATATCCCACAACCTGTTATTGTTATTAAAATCATGTAAATATAACTAGAGGTCGACCGATTAATTAGTAGAGAAAGAACAGCACAACAGTATGTTTGTTTGCCTTGGAGGCTGAGAGGACGGACGCTAACATTAGTAGTAAGTCCGACACGAATGTTTAATGTCACAATTGTTACCATCTATTTGCACTAGTTTATATCCAGCGTGTCCCTTTTATTAAACATGCAGAAAAGTTGCATATTTAAAGCTAGAGACGTAAGATAGCCGACTGATATGTTCCTACAGCCGACGGAAACATAAACGAATCAGAAAAGCTTTCGATTTTGGTTATTTCTTTTGTTCATCTTCACTTCAATACATATTTTGTTATTTTGATTAGATAATCATCAAGTGTTTATAAAATAGAAGCAAAAGTGTGAGACTGACTATACATGTAATATTTGTCATTTCAATGCTCTGGCATTGTAGATATTTAAATTTGCCCATCTTTAAGCATAACTGTTTGGATTTATATGAAATGATATCAAGTTCAAATTTTGTTACTTTTTTTATTAAGTTGGCTTGAAAAAGAACAGTTAGTTACATTTTGAATGTTACTGGTTTTATTTGTTATTTAGAGTATTACTTTTTGTTTCAGTTTGAATGAATGTCTTTTATTGACTTCAATATTTATTCATATTTATATATTTATTTCATTTAGCATGTTTTCATTGTTCAATATAGTTTTTATTTTTTATTTTTAATAAAGTTAAGCACTGTTTTACTTGGAGTGTTATGTTTGTTTATATCCAGTATCAATTTTAAAAACTTTCGGTTCATTAATCGGTTATCGGCAAGTATGGCCCAACCTAGCTATCGTTATCGGTAAAATCCAATCGGTCGACCTCTAAATATAACCTTACCTGTTAAAGGCTTGTAATTCAGAGTATTTTATTTAGGAAAAAATGTCCAATTCAGTACAAATAAGGGTTAATTTCTTCACCAGGTAAATTTATTTCAGCATGTGTTCACATCTACGTTATTCTTTAAAACACTCCAAAGTGATTTAAGCGTGTTTTATTCTCATATATGGGCAAAGTATTATTTAAACATTTCTAAACATCAACACATCCATTAACAATTTCAGAATATATATTTTTTTCTGCTGCGCCTGTAATAAGTTCCTGGGTAAATTCTGCTCTGCCGTTTACACTTCCTCCGGTTTCCCTAAACTCACCTGCTGCACCTGTGTCACAATAAAAATAATATTATATAAAGCTTTAGTGCATTTCATATGGAAACACACATTTGACTTAAACAATTGACATATTTTTAATAGCAATAGATGCAGGCTTATTTTATATTATTTTCATATTCTCTTTCAAATGTGGGCTTTGTGTATTTATTGTCTTACTTTTAAAGAAAAATAATATACTATTCCTTCCATACTATCAGGAGAAATCCCCTCATCATTACTGACTCCTGGCTCTTGTTCTGAAACTAAATCACATTTAAAAATGGTCATAAATCTCAGCACATATCTCCCATTTTATCACGTCAGTTTTATTAATGTCGTTCTAACACAGAAAGCAATGCAAGGCACGTTTCATATGGAGCAGGTCTACACCATGCTCTTCATTATATTAATACTAATAATATTCACTCAATAAGTAATCCTGTGGGCTCATATTGCTTGGTGCTGGATTTTCCTTCTATCTCTGAGGAGCGACGAGACAAAGTTCCCCAGTTATGTGGCGTCGCATCATATTATTATTAAATGTTATGCTAGTTGCCACAACGTCACACAATTCATTGACCGGATAAGTAATGACTTCGAATTGTGGCTTGCAGGCAAAGTTCAACGTGTTGTATAACTCGTTTCATCGTCCTCGTTTGCTATAGTAACAGTAGATCTTCATTATACTTTGGTGCTAAGCCATGTAATGATTTATAAACTAGTAAAAGTATTTAGAAGTCTATTCTCTGAGCTACAGGGAGCCAGTGTAAGGACTTTAGAACTGGGGTGATGTGCTCTACTTTCCTGGTTCTAGTGAGGAACACGAGCAGCAGCGTTCTGGATCAGCTGCAGCTGTCTGATTGACTTTTTAGGCAGACCTGTGAAGACGCTGTTGCATAAATCAATCCGACTAAAGATAAACGCACGGATGAGTTTTTCTTGGTCCTGTTGTGACATCAGTCCTTTAATCCTGTTCTTCAGGTGATTATTGGAGAAAAAATAGGACTCGCTAGGATAATACCCGTTACCATGACGACACCTGACAGCATCCTCAAGGCTGACCTTGTTATTGCCTTTATGTGACCCTGGAGGTTCAGGTCTGAGTCCATTACTACACCTAGATTTCAGGCCTGATCAGTAGTTTCTAGCTGGATTAACTGAAGCTGTTTGCTGACTGTTGATCGTTCCTCTTTAGGACCAAAAATCATTACTTCAGTTTTGTTTCTGTTCAGCTGGAGAAAGTTGTGGCACATCCATCCATTGATTTTCTCGATGCATTTACTTAGGGTTTGGATGGGTTCAAAGTCACCTGGTGACATCGTAATGTAGAACTGAGTATCATCTGCATAGTTATGGTAGGTAATCTTATTGGTTGTTATAATCTGGGCTAGTGGGAGCATGTAGATATTAAATAAGAGGTGCCCTAAGATGGAGCCCTGGGGCACACCACATGTGATTTCTGTTCATTTTGATAAAAACTTTCCTATTGAAACAAAGAAGTCCCTGTTCTTTAGGTAAGACTCGAACCGGCCAAGTAGTGTACCAGAGAGTCCGACCCAGCTCTCCAGTCGTTCCAATAAAATATCATGATCAACACTGAGGTCCAACAGAACCAGCACTGTGGTTCTATGCTGTGTGCCGTTTTGGTATAAACTCCATATCCTTGATATAAACTGTTGTGTATGTTTATGTGTATAAATTATGTGTGTTTACATATATTATTTGTATGCCAACTAGTATGCGACTACACAGAACTAGTTGAACACATGTGACCTCAGAAATGCTCTCTGGAAGAAAGGTCAAATTCCTGGAAACACTCTCCTACATTTCTTGGAAAGTCATTAAAGTTTGTGTGTGGAGAGGCAAGTGACCCAAAACTTTGGACACAGTCGTGTAATTTCCCTTAAGATTTGTGAAACAGCCTACAGCTCTTCAAACGTTTCTTCCAATGAACTAAACTTTGAGCATCATTTAAAGACTTCCTAACGTCTAGAAAATTAACTTTTCAGTCCATTTTCAAAGTTTTTCTTAATCTTGTCAGGAAGATTGGACCCTTTTTGTCTGTTTGCTCAACATGATTGTCAGATACTGTACCTCTCAAAACCTCGAGGCAGTCTCAGGCCTTACACCTCTTCTTCATTCATGCCGTTGACCAGTTTCTTTTGGCTATTCAGGGACCAACGGCCCATTATGCAAAGACTTGACAAACTGCACAGAAACAGCGTGGAAAAAGCAGCCAAAGTAAAAAAGAAAACCCAAAGAACAGTTGATTAAGAACAGTTTAAAACATTGTGAGAAATTCAGACTGTTTTGGAGAAAACATGAAGAAATGAGAGCTGAACTACTTACTGAAACAGGAGAATAATTTAAGCATAAACAAAACAAGTGGGATACAAGTGGAGGTCAGGATCCCCCGCCTCACATTCCCAGTGGCCCTGTGACCGGTTCAGTCTGAGAATCTGAATGGGCGGCGGCTGGGAAAGTTGGAAAAGACCCAGGATTTGTCAACAAGGTGGCTGAATAGACTCCCCCTGCTGAGACTCTGGTTGTTTTAATAAAGTAGTGTGGAGGTTTGACTCTTCGCTGACACTCCGTGCGTTTACGTGCAGAAAGAGAAAACCGAATTAGTGCCTCGGTCTGGCTGAAGTCGAACCGAACCGGCTTTCTCTTAATTTTACTAACTCGCCCGGATAATGTGGTTAGAAAACTGAATTTCTCGGCATGCAAACGCCGTCCCGGCTTAGCCAGATCTATTAGCAGCCTGGCCACTCCCCCTTCGGAAAGTGACGCGATCGTGGAAGCGGGAATATCAACACCGCTATGACAACAACACGGCGAGTGTTGCTAAATCAAATCAAGTATTCGGTGCTGCAGCGTTGCTGTCGTCCATTTCTTCGCTGGTTGTTCATATCCCGTCTGTGTGACGCTCCAGGCAAACCGGAAGAATGCCAACGTGAAAAGATGCACGTCGCCACCTAGCATCGCAGAGTTGATCGCACTTAATTCAATAATTAGATTTTCTGACTGACATGTAAGGTGGGATAATGGCTCCCATTCTGGTTAAGCTATTAGTGCGATTGTTGCCAAAGTTCGAGTGATTCTTAATAAATTGCCCAAACTGCTTCATGCTTTTGCATAGTGTAAGGTTATGTTTGCTAATAACCCAAGTTTAGAGGTTCGAACG
This sequence comes from Valencia hispanica, assembly GCA_963556495.2. Taxonomy (NCBI): domain Eukaryota; kingdom Metazoa; phylum Chordata; class Actinopteri; order Cyprinodontiformes; family Valenciidae; genus Valencia; species Valencia hispanica. The sequence goes on from OY747707.1 coordinate 3,759,922, forward strand.
CATATCTGTGAAGGAGGAGCCCTGTCAGGTGGAGCGACTGTAATGGGACGGAAGGAATCAAATTCTGATGAGCCACCCGGGGCGAGTTAGAAAATAGGTTGGTTTTTCCTTGCTGTAGTAGCGACTTGAAGCATTCGGCATGTTGAGGCGTGTGAATCTTCATAAGCACAGATAGAGCGTTCGCATGAAGTTGCATGAGATTAAGTAACGTCAATAATGACCTTCGCTGAGATATGTGAGAAGCACTTGCCAAGGTTTTCTTGCAGTGACTGCATTAGTCGGGTTCCTAACACATACTCTCATCTGGTTTTAGGTCTGGACTTTGACTGGGTCATTCTAACATGAATCTGCTTCAATCTAAACCATAATATATCTGGCTGTATGTTCAGTCTCAGCTGTTCTGCAGCCTCAAACAGGTTTTCCTCCAGGATTTTCCTGGGTTTAGCTCCATCCATCTACTCTAACCAGCTTCCCTGTCCCTGCTGATGGAACAACATCCCCATAGCATGATGCTGCCACCACCATTTTTCACCAGGAGGATGCGGTGTTGGTTTTCCACCACACATGGTGTTTTGCATGTCCTCTGACCTGCCTGCTGGGCTCCTTGGGTCTTCATGATGCTGTTTGTTCATAGATGTTTTCTAATGGACTTCTGAGGCCTTCTCAGAACAGCTGGACTCTATTTTATATTATTTTATCACATGAAAATTCAACTTCATGAACTTTGTGATTGTTACATCAGTAAGATTGAAAACTGTAAGGGCTATCGGTACTGATTAGGGGTGTAACTGTACACAATACTCATGGTTCGAAATGTTTTCGGTACACTTTAAAGAAAAATAAATACAAATATACATATGACTTTGTTCTTATTACTTTGTTCAGCATTAAGCAAATAACATTTTCTCTTGAGTTCATTCCTTTCAGTTCCTGAAATTAATTTGATTTTGTTATGTTACATTCCTAAAGTTGAAAGTTATAGCCAGAGTAGAAAAACTATATTACCAGTTGAAAACAGTCAGTGTTAATGTTTAGAAATGTTTAAATAATACTTTGCCCATATTTGAGAATAAAACATGATTAAATCACTTTGGAGTTGTTTACATATTTCAACAGCCTAGTCTCCCAGCTGTACTTGAATGCAGCATGGGCAGCTGTTGGGAAAATCCCTTCTCATCAATGGGGATTTCGGCGACTTGCGTTTTCGACAAAATAAGGAATTTGGGTTGATTGGATGCTACTGGTAGCCATGTTGGACGTCAGCTGGTGTTTCTCTAGTATCAGTGATGTTAACATTGTTTCATGTGAGTCATTCAGTTCACTGAAGAGCTCGTTATGGACCTTATTGCGGTTGAAAGATGCGTTCGCTGACAAAGTTCTGGTTCGGTCCGTCTTTCTCTTTCTACTGTAGCTGCATGAGAAACCATTAATGTTCCCAAATATCAGAGTTTAGTGATAGCTGGGAGTCCTTTCTATTTTGTTCTGGTGTCACATTTTAAAGTTTCCCTGTGGAAACGTTGCTCTGCGCTCTGAGTTCCTCACATAAACATTCTGCATGTGTTTAGGTAGAAAACGGCTGGATTCGTTCTGTACCAAAAAAGACAGAAAAATAGCCGAAGAATATGAATACATGTACGGTCACTGCCCTAGTACTGATACAATGCAGTGTTGCTGTTACTTCATGTAAAACACTCTGAAGTCTCCATAGATAAGAAAGTAGGTGGAGAGCCTAAAGAACCCGGCTGGTGTTTGGCGTCCTGATTAAAAATCCCCCATCCCCCACGTTGCAGTTAATCTATCTGGAATCTGTAAAATGTGTTTCATGCATAAATCATTCTAAATGACAGAATATTGACCCCCTAACATGGTAACTGCATTCCTGTGCAGTGTTCTTGCAGAAACCTCCTGGGAATGGCCCAGAAAAGCGTCCCGGAGGGGATCCAAACCTTTAGGAGTCCAGTCTGGTGGCAGCTGAAGGAACCAAGATGGCTCTCAAAGACCAAAAGGTCCACAAGACGTGTTTTTATCCTTTGACCTGACCCCGACTCTTTAGAGGTGATCAGGTTTAGAAGGCTTTTGGTTAGGAGCTTTTTCCCCTCCTTTTTTTTCTTTTAGTTTTCTACCTTCATCTGTCAATTTCAACTCAGTTTATTTATATAGTGCCGATTCACAACAGATGTCATCTCAAGGCACTTAACAAGAAGTAATTTCATTTATACAAACATTCGATCCCATCAGATTGCGTCAGTCATTGGCGTGAGGTTGGGCCCCGTTGATGCAGACTGTTAAACGGTCTACTTTTGATTCTAAGGGTAGTGAGAGTTTTCTAATTCCTCAGTTTATAATTTTGAAAGAATATATTAAAACATCCCAGTTATCGCCTTTTTCCAGACTCCCTTAATCCAAATCCTGATTTGCACCCCTGCAGGGACCAGACAGGGCTTCAGGGCTGTGCAGGGACCTCCATCCTTCTCCTGCCAACATGGCGCATCCTGCACAGCCACGGTCAATTATTTCACTCTGAACAGATTAAGCTAATCCTGTTATGTGGTAGTAAAGCGTAGCATGGCGACGGAGAGGAAGGTCTGCTGTTGCCATGTGGCTCTGAATAAAAGAAGCTGTGAATTCGCTCTAGATGTGGATAAACACCAGCAGGAACATGATGCAGGAGTTAGAAACACTCATAGCCTTAAGCACAGAGCTCAATTTCCAGGCATAAGACAGACTGCAGTGTTGAAGCAGAACTTTATGTCCAAAATGGTTGTTTTATTACCATAAATCTGCAGGTCGGACATTCAGCTTCTTCTGGGGGTGCAGACATTAAATCAGGAAAATTTTAATTGCAGGAATGTCATAAAAACGTTGATGAATAAAGTGTTCTCTTGGAAACGATCTGGAAGAACCTGGCCTTGGTTTATATTGAACTTATCGTTTAATTTTTAATTAGCTCGCCAGCCCAGAATGTTGCAGCAAACAATATTATTCTTAAAGAGACAGTGGCTCCCTAGGAAAACCAGTTAATATCCCTCGCAGTGTGAACTGATGGCAGTTTCCTGGATCATGACGAGTTTTACTGAGGCAATCACAGACAAAAAGGAAAAAAAAGTTAATTAAAATGAGTTGGCAACAGATTAAAGGATCGGTCACAAGGACCCAACACCCTACGAACAATTTTCGGAGCATTTTCCTTAAGCACTCTTGTAAGAATCGAGCGTCCGTAGTCCTTTGAGCAGTCCTTGGCCAATTTGATGGTCTTGTCCAAGATTTATTATGAACGCACCACAAAAACCCTCTTCGTAGGACTTCCCCACGAATGCTTTAGGAACAACCGAAGAACAACGCACGACGTAAGGGAGATTATTTAGGGTCAGGAGACTTTAATTATGCCACAAGAACAGATTGTTGTTCTGAGGAGACCCTTAAAGCGTTGGTATGATCGCCGGACGAATAGAGATTCGGTCGCTGATCATACGAACACCCCCAAGCCGAGGTGCTGCCTCTGGCCACACCCACCAGCATCGCGTCTTCTCTCCAGGTCCTCGTGCTGCTGCTGCTGCCGAACGAAACCAGTGGCTACAACCGCTGGTTCTTCTTCCTCTTCGAGCGGTAACTGTGCAGCTGTGGTCTTCTCGGCATGATTGAAACGTACAAAATATTACACACAGCTTCAGCAGATGTGATGATCGAGACACAGAGTTTTGGAGGTATCAGAATGGCCGCCACTATCCCGACAAGACGTTCCGAAAGCCGTAGGATCTTCCGACCAGCGACTTGAGTTGCTTGTAGAGGGGCCTGAGTTCTCAGATGGCCGTAAGAATATCTTAGGAAGGTTCCAAGGCATTTACAAAAAAACACAAGAACTCTACGGCCAAAGTACGGAAAATCACCTCGTTTTCTCCAGAATGCCTCAAGTTGCGCTTGCAAATCGAACGGCAGCCATACCAACTTCCTAAAAAGGCTGTAGGAAGGTTCTTTGCCCTGTGATACTGCTATAGTGATAAATCCCTGTCTACATCTCCAGATTCTGTGCAAACCCATTGTTGGTAACAACCTTTGTGATCGTAGCTTAAGACTCTCGTGTTTATCATCACATTTTAAAAGGGACATATTATGCAAATTTCACTTTTTTTAATCCTTTTGCGTTGGCGTCTGGGTCTCTGCTGTCTCCAGAAACACTCCCAAAAAAATTAATAAAAACCATCCATCCATTTCGTTTTTTGCAAATTTTTGCTGTCAGAAAACTTCTACGAGCCATTTGAAAAGGTACCTTAATGTGTGACCTCACAAAAAGCAGAATTTGCATATAACCCAGCCCCCCCCTTAACGTGTCAACCCCTTCTAAAATTAGAAGAAAGGCGTAAAATCTATTAAGCTTTTATGCATTTTGCACAAAACATTTTAAGGTTTTGTGGCTCTAGTGGCCCCTATTCATCAGTAGCTGGGCAGGAAGGAGGACAAGGACAGGAGACATGCATTTTCCTTTAGACCAGTGATGCTCTGAGACTTGACTTGGACTTGTGAACTTCTCAGTCTTCTCCTTTTCTTTGAGGTTGTCATCAGAGGCTCCCTCATCCCCAGTCCAACTTTGTTGTTGTTGTGGGGGCCGGCTTAGAACTGATCGTTTTTACCTACTACATCATTGACAGAAGTTCGGTCGACATTGTTTCCACCCGAGTAGCGCTGCTGTTGCTGGCACCGTTGAGTAACATGATCCCGCCACTGCTGATGTGGCTAAACAGACGCTGGGATGGCGGGGGATCAGCATAGTTTCCTCCCAACGTCTCTACCAGAACACTTTACATTAGCGAGCCTGCAGTGAACGGAAGCAGCTAAAAGTCTCACTTTTCTACTCGTCGTCAGTCCCTGTTTTTACTCTGAGGCATAGAGCTGTGGAAACATGACTCCAAGACTCCCTACATCCGTCTGTTGGTAGTTTTCTCTCATCCTTCAACCACCACATCTGCTGTTTGACGATCTTCAGTTGGCTCAGACACTAAGGAAAAAAATCTGATGTTGCCAATTATTCTGGTTGAACATTTTGAGAGAGCAATTATTGATCTGTTTTATTAAAATGATCTAAAAAACATCTGCAGGTGTTCGGTTCTGATGGATAAAATATGAAAAATAAACAAATGAAACTCTCACCAACCTTTTCTGCATCGAGGGTCTTTGGGGAAAGTAATCGTGCTCACAGTGAGCAGACATCCAATGGAAGAATTCCAGTTTTAAAGGTCTTTCTTTTGAAGAAAACAATCTTTTCTACGGTCACTTGGTGGCGCTCTGCTGTTCCACAGATGCTACCATCGTCTTTACATAAACGTGCATAAATCTTACAGAAGCTGTGGCTTCAGAAGCTTTTTTTTTTTAATGGTAGATAAATGTGGAATAAAATCTCAACGGTCACCTTTTAGGACATCCTCAGACATCAGCGCATAAAAAAAAGCATCACTTTTCATTCATAAATTTGTCATACCTCTGACTGAAAGGCATCGGATTACAATGTCTCGGAAACAATGCCGTCAGAACAAGCCTCCTGGATTTGCTCTGTATCCGGCGCAGCCACAGACGCGCTCCGACGCCTCAAGAACTCTTGAACGCGCCGTCAAGCTCCCGGTTAGCGAGATGCAATGAGTACCATGTGCAGGTCTGAGAGGATGCTCAGATGCTCTCATGGGAATCTTTTTTTTTTGATTGGTTCAGTTACCTGATCTCCGTGCGTGAAGAGTAACTCACCCCCCTTCCAGAGTCCTACTCGACCAACATTTCCGGTTTGAAAAATGCGGCAGAAAAAAGGCGCTGCTTGGCGGACCAACATCAGCACTTCCTTGGCTTTTCCAACTCCAACTCGCTACGGAGGCGTGGCCGAGACTGGACCTGAATTTGAATACAGCGGCATGATGGCTGACGTCAGAAACCCAAACTTGGCCAGTAGCGATGCCCGATTCAAATTCAAGTGCAGTGTAAAGTTTTGACCTGAAGAGGGCACTCTAGTAACCGTTTTTGGTAAAAAAAAAAAAAAAAAAAAAAAAATATATATAAATATATATATATATATATATATATATATATATATATATATATATATATATATATAATTATTATTTTTTTTAATAAAATGTACAGTCGTGGCCAAAAGTTTTGAGAATTACATAAATATTGGAAATTGGAAAAGTTGCTGCTTAGGTTTTTAAAATAGCAATTTGCATATACTCCAGAATGTTATGAACAGTGATCAGATGAATTGCATAGTCCTTCTTTGCCATTAAAATTCCACTGCATTTCATTGCTGTCATTAAAGGACCTGCTGAGATCATTTCAGTAATCGTCTTGTTAACTCAGGTGAGAATGTTGACGAGCACAAGGCTGGAGATCATTATGTCAGGCTGATTGGGTTAGAATGGCAGACTTGACATGTTAAAAGGAGGGTGATGCTTGAAATCATTGTTCCTCCATTGTTACCATGGTGACCTGCAAAGAAACGCGTGCAGCCATCATTGCGTTGCATAAAAATGGCTTCACAGGCAAGGATATTGTGGCTACTAAAATTGCACCTAAATCAACAATTTATAGGATTATCAAGAACTTCAAGGAAAGAGGTTCAGTTCTTGTTAAGAAGGCTTCAGGGCGTCCAAGAAAGTCCAGCAAGCGCCAGGATCGTCTCCTAAAGAGGATTCAGCTGCGGGATCGGAGTGCCACCAGTGCAGAGCTTGCTCAGGAAAGGCAGCAGGCAGGTGTGAGCGCATCTGCACGCACAGTGAGGCGAAGACTTTAGGAAGATGGCCTGGTGTCAAGAAGGGCAGCAAAGAAGCCACTTCTCTCCAAAAAACCATCAGGGACAGATTGATCTTCTGCAGAAAGTCTGGTGAATGGACTGCTGAGGACTGGGGCAAAGTCATATTCTCCCATGAAGCCTCTTTCCGATTGTTTGGGGCATCTGGAAAAAGGCTTGTCCGGAGAAGAAAAGGTGAGCGCTACCATCAGTCCTGTGTCATGCCAACAGTAAAGCATCCTGAGACCATTCATGTGTGGGGTTGCTTCTCATCCAAGGGAGTTGGCTCACTTACAATTTTGCCCAAAAAAAGCCATGAATAAAGAATGGTACCAAAACACCCTCCAACAGCAACTTCTTCCAACAATCCAACAACAGTTTGGTGAAGAACAATGCATTTTCCAGCACGATGGAGCAGCGTGCCATAAGGCAAAAGTGATAACTAAGTGGCTCGGGGACCAAAACGTTGAAATTTGGGTCCATGACCTGGAAACTCCCCAGATCTTAATCCCATTGAGAACTTGTGGTCAGTCCTCAAGAGGCGGGTGGACAAACAAAAACTCACTAATTCTGACAAACTCCAAGAAGTGATTATGAAAGAATGGGTTGCTATCAGTCAGGATTTGGTCCAGAAGTTGATTGAGAGCATGCCCAGTCGAACTGCAGAGGTCCTGAAAAAGGGCCAACACTGCAAATACTGATTCTTTGCATAAATGCCATGTGATTGTCAATAAAAGCCTTTGAAACGTATTAAGTGCTTGTAATTATATTTTAGTTCATCACAGAAACAACTGAAACAAAGATCTAAAAGTAGTTTTGCAGCAAACTTTGTGAAAACTAATATTTGTGTCATTCTCAAAACTTTTGGCCACAACTGTACTAAAATACAAAAACAATGACCAGACATGTAGACAGCACTATTAGACACTCATTTATACAGTTTATCTGCAACAACAAACAAAAAAAGTTGATTTGCGCTTTAAAGTTGAAAATGTCTGCGTGTCTCCACCAAGTGGTCAGGGGTGGGAATTGCAATCTGTCAAAATGCCTTCAGTTTTTTAATTGCAGTTTAAAACAAACAAACAAACAAACAAACATCGGTTTACCCATCTCCTGGTCTGACGGCATTTCTTCTGAAGCCTTTCAGTCAGACTTATGACAACGTTGTGAATCAAAAACAATCCTTTTTAATTATCTGATGTCTTGAGGATGTCATAACATTTTCAACTGTGAGTTTTCTTTTTTTAGTTCTTTCAGGATTTTTATCTTATTTGGGTCTAAAATACAATTAATCAGGCGGCGACTCGTTTTGGCAGCAGTTCTCATGGTTGGTTGATTCTGTTTTAATTTCTTTGGCTTTTCTTTTATCATGGATTTAGTAGTATCACCACTAGATGTCCCTGGTTGCCATGACCTCCTCTTGTTTTCTTACTGCAGCGGTGCGAAGAGTCTTTTAAATCCTGTAAGTGGGGATGATGGCAGGAACTGGGGCCTTCTTCTGCTGGTCTACCTATGAGGATGCTACATGTTCTGTTTCTAGTTTTTGCCTTTCTTGTTGATTCATATGAATAACTCTTAAGTTTTCTTCTCTTGTTGTTTGTCCTCCTGCAGCCAGAGGAGTTGGAGGCGGTCCATTCTCACACGTTCCGGGTGAAGACGTTCAAGAAGACGAAGCACTGCAGCGTCTGCAAACAGAACATCGTCCAGGACGGACTCGTCTGCAGAGGCGAGTGGAATCTGTGGTCCAGGCTTGTTTTGTTATTTTGTTTTTTTGTTTAACGTCCGCCGTTAGCCCAGACCGAGGCTGGAGACCGTAGGGCCTGGCTTAGTGCCGGTACCAGACCAGCAGAAACGGACCACATTCAGAGCCTGACCTTCACACTGCATAGGTCGTCTGGTGGGGGGGGGGCATCGGCCAGCAGGCATGTCCGTCAGCTGACAGCAGAGGGCGGAAGAAGGCTGAAGGTCAACAGCTTTCAATTAAATTAATGGAATTCATTGAAGAGGCTTTGTTGTTGCACATCTGAGCAAAAGTCTTCATCCAGTTCTTATTTCTTTGTTTTCCCTCCAAGCAGTCAGGCGTATAACTTGTTCTCTTAACTTGTTCTGATCGACATCTCTTCACTGTCTGAATGTCTTTCTTTTTTCTTTTTCTTTTTTGGTTTCTGCTGCTTTTTTTCACCAATTTTCTGTCATAAATCAGGCTAAGCAACATGAAGCATGCACGTATTAAAAGTCTGAGGCGGTCATTTTGGCTTTAATTGCTGGATTTGTGATTTTTCTAAACCAGGGGTGCCCAAACCCTGGTCCTCGAAATCTACCATCCAGCAACTTTTAGGTGCATCCCTTCTCATCACAGCTGAATCAAATGAAGGCCTCGTTACCAGGCCTCTGCAGAGCTGACAGACTGCTGATGAGTGGATTGAACAATTGGATTCAGGTGTGTTGGAGCTGGGATACGTCTGAAATTTGTAGGACGGTAGATCTCAAGGACCAGGATTGGGCACGTCTGTTCTTGAGGAAAAAAGTCACTGACCTCTATCAGTCTAGAGAGGATTGCAAATACATTTCTACAACTTAAACACAAATCAGTTTAAAATAAAGAGGGGAAAAAAGGTCCGAACCAACCTGGTAAGTAATCCCCCCCCCCCCCTTGTTAAATCATGAATTAACTGGGATTCACCAGTTTTCTTTGTTCAAATTAACTTCTTAGATGCAGGCTTGATTTAAATCAGTCAAAAAAAAAAAAGAAGCTTTCTGCCGACAGGAAGTATGCCAAAGGTTCTCTAACAGCAGAATATTTTAAAGAAATTCAAAAACAGATTAGATCTATCAGTCGAGAAAAGTGCTACAAGACCATTTCTGAAACTTGGAAGCAGTGAAAAATGTCAGGAGAGGTGGACCTGCCAAAGATACTATAAGAGAACAACTATTCATCCAGGAGGTTCTTCTCTGAAGTAAACTCATTCAGATTCATTATTTACTTCTTTAAGTTTCTGCAACATAGCTGGGGCTAAATGGTGAAGGTAAAGCTTCCACAGAAACATGTTTGTCGACAACATAACCCTTTTATGTACATTCGTTGGAAAGGTGAGATTCTTGATATTCCAATGCTCTATGCCAATCAAGGATACAATCATAATTGTAGGAACAGTAAATGCTTTTGTCAGATGACTCAGAAACCAAAAATAATATCCAGCTCACCGTTCGAAGCCACATATCATTGACAGATCAGAGCCATCACGAACACAAGCAGTTTTTACGTCTACAGGGATCCAGTTAATGTCCTCCAAAATAATGGCTGATCCAGCCTTAAAAATGTCCTAAAAGTGCATCTATTTTTCATTAGGTTTTCATCGTAACGTTCGTTACAATGCTCCTTTTTTCTTTTCTTTTTAAAATAGCATTTTGGGTAGAAATTACAGGAAATTTAAAGGGGATACATTTAGCTTTTTTCAAACCAGATATAACAGGTATGTGGTCTGTACAAAACATGTAAATGAAGTCCCTCTCACATAAAGAGATTTCAGCAGCTCAATTTCACTCCCTTTCAGAATAAGCTCTTTAGAGGGCTCTGTCACTTTTATGCAAATTAGTGGTTGCAGACCACACCCACCCATGTTGTTACAAGGCTGAGGGTTTGCCACACATGAAAATGGCATCGAATTGGAATTGACCAGTGAGGGGGAGGGGTTTGATCGATGAGGGGGAGGGGTTTGATCGGTGAGGGGGAGGGGTTTGATCGGTGAAGGGGAGGGGTTTGATCAGTAAGGGGAGGAGTTTGATCAGTGAGGGGGAGGAAATTGATCATTGGGGGAGGAGCTTGATCGGTGAGGGGGAGGGGTTGATCGGTGAGGGGGAGGAGTTTGATCGATGAGGGGGAGGGGAATTTTGACGTGACAATAAGGCACTTTTTCAAACGGCTCGTAGAAGCAAAAGATTTCTTACAGCAAAAATGTGCAGAAACAAAATCTGGATGGATGTTATTTTATTCATGTTTGGAGAGTTGATAGAGGCAACAGAGACCCAAATGGCAACACAGACGGATGAAAAACAATACATTTCCATAATATATCCCCTTTAAGAGATTAACTGAATAATCTGTTAATATTTTCCAATTTGTAAAGACCAAAAAAAGAAACTGATCTGATGGACAAACTCCTCCTTTAACCCGAGCAAAATCCAGTTTCTACAAAATAGTTTCAACAATTGCTTAACTTTCAGAACTAAGCAATGATGTTTAGAACAGTTTTGTTTCATGGCCGGTGTTCTGTTGCTGTTATTAACGGTGAAAATATTGATTTCTACAGTAATAAACATGAACTACAGAACAATTATAACAAATTAACTTTATTGGAACCACTGGAAAAATGTGGAGCATTCATCAAAAAATAAAATAAAAATGCTCACTTTACTAATATCTAAAAATAACATTTATGGTCGCAACTTCTCAAGTTTTAGTGTAAATTGGGGGAATTTTTTCATTTTTCTTTTTAAGATGTAAATATCTAAGCTATAAAGATGATCTTGGTATTTTAATGCTCTTTCCACTTTAATCGAATAAAACATTTTTATCCACAACTCTTGAAAATCTCGCTTAGGAATGGAATGAACAGGCTGGAAATCTGCATGGATAAAGCCGTTATTGCTGTAGAACAGATGGATTGTTCACAGGTGTTTAGTTAATAAGGGTCATGGAAGGTTTGACAAACAGAAATAGGAATGTTGATTCCCACAGAGCTTTTGGCCTACAGGAGATGATCTGCTGAAGAATGATGCATCTCTCTGATCTTTGCTGGATTTTTGTCCCCGTTTCTTCACAATGTGACGTTCAGACGCTCCTCTCGCACGCTTTTGTCTTTGCTTTTCAACGATGCACTGCACAATGTTTTATCATGGTCTGCAACAAAGACAAACCGGCCGAAGTCCAGAGGAGAAGTGTGAAAGACCTTCAGTAGGCCTGGAGAGCTGCTGATCAAGACCTTCTCTGAAGGAAAATGTCACGAGATGATGGAGGTCGGAGGCGTTTGCTCATATTTATCAGTTCTCCAGTCAGACTGAAACCTAACGGCCTTCTCTGCACATCGTGTTGTTGTGGAAACGTCTGTTTTCGCGCTGCCAGGATGTGTGCCTTGGCTCACGAGCATTGGTGGTGGTTGGGGGGGCGGATATGTAGCTCTAAACACCCCAGGAGGTTCCTTTTTCCACCGATGTTTGAGAACGGATGCTTTCATGGTAGAGGAATGTAGTATTTTTCTTTAGATATTATAAATTATTCATCATTCCTCTGATGTTGCCGACCTCTGGAATAAACGAGTCCGTGTTTATCCTAGGAGGACGGGTCCGTTTTTATGGCGGACCCGTCCGGGCTGAACGGTCCTTCTCTCGATGTTCCGCAGTGTTCCTGTCATGATGTTAGGTGTTTGTGTTTTTGTTAGTTCTTTTCCTTATTTAGTTTTATTATCATGTTAGGTTATTCCTTGTCTTTATTAGTTATTTCTGGCACTTCTTCGTTTCCGTATTTTTTCTTGCTCTTAGATATGTTCACCCTTTTGCTTCTGTTTCCACCGTTTCATTTGTGTTTCCCTAGCTAAGTCATCTTTGTTAACTTGCTTATTCCTCCAGTTTTGGTTTCCTCTTGCTCTCCAGCATTTTCTTGAGTTTTCACCTAGATTCTTAGTTTCTTTATAGTTTATTCTTATGTAGAATTATGCTCTGTTTCATCTTCTGTCCACTCATTCCTCCATTCTGCATTCCTTCCCAGCTGCTGATTGTTTCACCTGCTCTCTCCCTCTCACCTGCTACTGTTTCTCTTAATTGGTCCTCAGCCTTTTCTTTGTCACTTCCTCCTCAGTATAAATTCTGCTCTCTCTCACTCACTACTCGCTGGTTCGTTGTCTACCTTCCCCGCCTGGTTCCTGTTTGTTCATCGCTGCATTTTGTGATCCCCTGAGTTCTGTAAGTCCTTGTTATTGTTATTATTAAAGCATTCTTATTTTAACGGTGCATTTGGGTCCTCACTGAGACCAGAACATGACAGTTCCCATGAAGTGCTGCGGGACGCCTCCGTGATTCATGGAGGAGGCGAGGCACTGATTTAATTTACCTCCTTAATATTCCCCAGCTGTATCCGTGTCGGTACATTAGCACTGCAAAAAACGGTTTGTGGACATTTTTTCGTATTTTTTAAATATATTGTCTTATTTCAAGAAAATATTCACTTGTTCCATTGGCAGATTGTTTTTTTTTTCAAATCTTATTACAAGCAAAAATATCTTTCTCATTGTGGAATCATGACCTCTGACCTTCACTGAGGCCGTGAGGCGTGCAGAGCTTTAGATGTTGTTCTGGGTTTCTTCTGGACCTCCTGGATGAGTCGTTGATGAGCTCCTGGAGTACGTACCTCTCTACAGTATTTCTGTTTTGTCTTTGTTTCATTTTGAAAAATGACCGGATTCTCTCCGTCACATCTGGCTATAACTCACTTTTGACGGATACTGAGACGCCAGCCTCGGTCATGTGATGCGTCACCGCTAAAGACAAACAAGCTAGCAAACAGTTTTAAAACGGTGGTCTTTGAAACGTTTCTCAGCGAAAAAGGAAAAGGTTCGGTGAAGAGAAAGAAGAGCCGACGACTTCCAAGGAAGAGAAAGCAACGTTTAGCAGACAACACCAGGAGTCCTACTTAAAATGTATCGCGACAAGCTCCCCGCTCTGTTTCTAAGGAGGCAATGAAGCCTTTAAATCAGCCCCATACAGACCAGCCACAGGGTTCCCGCTGATCCAGTGTGGTGAGTTGTGTCAATGTTGTCTCATATTAAACTGGTCTTTGGCAAAAAAAAAAAAAAAAATAATAATTATAGCCAATAATCACCTGGGTGACGGACCAAAAAACATAGTTAATTCAGGCTTTTGGGTGCAAAAAGCCGTTCTAACATGATTTGTGTCTCCTATTTTTCTGTTGTGGAGGAGATGTTGACTGGTTCTGCTCTTGAGGAAACGCCTTCCCCTGACGCTTGCGGTTCCCTGATCTGGGCCTGCACGGCTGTAGTTTTTCCATCGCTCCCCCGGCTGTGATCCGATCGGACTCTGTTGCGTTTTGTCCCGGTCCAGCTGTTTCCTGCCTTTCTTCCCAGATCAGCAGAAATAAAGTCTGTGTTGACGTTGCCGTCGGACTCTGAGCCAGGTGGTGAAGGAGCCAAAAGTTTCCCCTGAAATGCCTCGAGTCTTTGGATCTTCTGGTTACCCGCCTCCTCCAGTCACATGGTCCTGGAACGACACTTCCTCTGTTAATGTATTCATTAGTTTATTTAACATAGACGGTACGCATTAATGAACATTTCTGTGAATGTGTCAGTGTTAGCAGATGGGGGTAGAGCAGCCAAAAACTGTACTCAAGTAAAAGTAGCATTACTTCAACATATTTTTATTCAAGTAAATGTGCAAAGTAGTCATCCGAGTAAGAGTAAAAAGGTATTTTGGTAAAAAGGTAAAAAGTATTGAGTACTTGTTTTGAAATCGTAACATATGATTTAATATTTTAAAATTATGTAGTTGAACAAAAATATAAAGTTATATGCAAAATCTGAAGATTCTAATAAATAGAAATATGTGACATAATTGTTAAATAACAAATTTGACAAGAAACATTTTAAAGTAAAACTACTGAAACCAACACTTACAGTACACTGCAAAAAACGATTTTCAAGAAAGTAAAAATCCCCTGTGGACATTTTTTCGTATTTTTTAAATATTTCTTTAAATATTCACTTGTTCCATTGGCAGATTTTTTTTTTTTTTTATAGCTTATCACAAGCAAAAATATCTTGTATAATTTATTTTTAACTCGTTTCTGGAGTAGCCTTTTTTCAGTGTAATAAAGGAAGCAATATACAAGATATTTTTGCTTGTAATGAGCTAAAAAAAAATCTGCCAACGGAACAAGTGAATATTTTCTTGAAATAAGACAATATATTTAAAAAATACCAAAAAATGTCCTCAAACAAGGATTTGTACTTTCTTGAAAATCGTTTTTTGCAGTGATGTTAATGTATAAATATTAGACCTGGGTAAGGTGACCCCCCACTCGACCTCCAAATGGTTCAACAGCCTCAGCAGATAGAAAATAATGTTCAAACGATGAAGCTGGGGTAGAAACAGGAGGTCTCACTTCAACATAAACTTTATGTGTGAGTCTCATGCATTTTTTTTTGGTTAAAACAAGCGTTCAGTTTCATTTAGTAAAGTTACTCGCTGTGGGTAGAGGAGCGTCTGTTTGTTTTTTAAATGGCTGGGGACAAAAACCATAAACGTGTGTGATGATTGAAGATTGCCGGGGACGGTTAATATGAATTATTCTTTATGAATACCGCTCTTTGTGCCTGTTATGATTTGCACTACGATTATGATTAGGATCGCGATGTTTCCCGATCGGAACCGTGATCCGCTCCATCCGGTCGTCCTGCTTCCTCAGAGCTTCTGGAGCAGAACCGGGTCAGGAACTGATTCAAACATCAGGAAAGCTCCAGAGTGACGCAGCAACATCTCCACTGGGCTCCTGCAGATGATGATGATGATGAGGATCTGGCTCTCGGTGTAATCAGATTACATTTTGATCCGCTAATAAACCAGGCTTCCATGACGGAGCCAAACTGACTCAGTGGATGAAACACAGACCCGGTTTGTTGTTTCTGAATCTTCTCACTGACCTGCTCACGCCTCCTGGGAGGTAAGGAGATACAACAGGTAACATGGCCAGTCAAATCCAAAGAGGAGCAAGAGAGCCACCTGCTGGATGGGCTGAGCTATCACAGCTCAAAGATTTATTCAGTAATTCAAAACTTTTAGTTTGTAAATGAAGGTTTTTATTCCCACGGGGAGCCTAAGCCACGTCCTTCTACTTCCGGTCCATGGGTCCTCTACTGCCCAAAAAAAATGAATGAGAGTCAATGGAGCGATAAGTTATTTTCTGATCCCGTTTGAAATGCGCCATGGGTTAAACATATGATGTCCATGAATTTAAAGACACATTTTGATGCAGAGAAAATGCTAATTTTCAACCGGCGGCAAAACTTACTTTAGATTTTGTGTAAAAATACATAGTGGACTACAACTGAAGAAGAAGAAGGAGAAAAATGGCGGTGAGATTAGCCGGCTTCGCCTCCTTTCTCCAGGACGAAGGAAGGAGAATTAAAGGTGGAGAAAACCACCATAAATGTGGAAAGTGGCAGCTATATGCTGGGGGAGAAACAGTCGGTTGAGTGAGAGCCAACATGCAGCTCCACATGGTCTTCAGCTAGTGCTAGCTAGCGTTAGCTTCGTGATGTCACACTGCAAAAAACGATTTTCAAGAAAGTCAAAAGGCCTTGTTTCTGGAAATGTTTTCTTATTTTTTGTCTAAATAGAAAAAATGTTCTTAACAAGCAAGTTTTGCACAAGAAAATTAAGCTTGTTCTAAGATTTCTTTGCCATTTTTATGAATTCTAGCCAAGCAACTTTTGCTCACTCCATCGGCAGATGTTTTTGCTCAAACCAAGAAAATTGGACCCTTTTTAAGAATATTTGGCTTATTTCAAGCAGTGCTGTTTTTGCAGTGATGCAACTTCTGATTTGTTGGCATTTTAATTGCGAATTTTTACAATCAAATAAATACTCAGTTCACTCGACAAATGCAGACGAAACGCATCATCATTAGTTGTCATTTAAATCGAGGTACATCATATGTGTGATTCAGGACGTAAGACAAAGCGGACCAGAAAATAACTTCCTAACTAACCTACAAATGCTCAGTGAGCTCATATATTTAGTTTTGTACATAGTGGCACAGTGTGAAAACCCTCCCACAACTGCAGAGGATCACAAACTTCCATGCACTACGGACGCGGTTCCATCTGGGATTCATTACAGAGGCCAGCAAACTATTTGTTATTCCTCTGTCCAATATGCACCATATATATGCGACATATAGGGACTTTGTAGAGACTACATCTAAACAAAACCTGTTAAAGCCCAGATTTTTGTAGCACTGTGGGAGAAAATGGGCTCCGACAGACGGCCGTTCTGTTTCACAGCGAGTTCCGATAGCCGTCATTGGGGACGGGGCTGTCCAGGGTCTTTAAACTGCCAGGTGAGATTTGCATGAAGGAAGAGGGGCAGAGATCTTGGTCACACATTTTACTGTAACAAGTTGAGTAATGAAACTTTTATACAGTGGCATGTTTCTGAACACAATGTTCAGTGAACCAAATTCAGTGATGCAGGGTACAAACACACACCTCCACCTTGGCAGATAGTGACATCACAGCAGGCTCACACCTGGTACTGACAAACTGTGATGACTGAAGACTTCAGTTTTACAAAACAACCTTTACAATTGTTTTTCAGTTCTTTTAGATTTTAGAGATTTAAATGGACTTGTATTCAGAACCAAAGATCACAACAGAACCAACAACTCGGTCTTAGCCCTCCGTTTGTGTTGTCATGTTTTTACCTCCATCTGGACTCTACCGATGAGCGAATCTGTTTCTTCCTCTGTTATCATCACCTGACCGTCCAGTTTATGACGTCCATCCAGCAGCTGCCATGTAATCATCTTAATTTAGGTCGTGAGACTTTATTAAAAAAAAGGGTTACAGGAGGTTTGAGGAAAACGAATAACACACCGAGACCACGAGGTGGCAGCAGAGAGGCACGTGGAAGCATGCGTTGCTGTTCTTCACTGTACATTTCTCACAACCTCCCTCCACATTCCTGCAGTTTGTTTAATCAGAGTGTCAGTTTTGTTGTATTAAAACATGAGGGGTGTGTGTGTAAGCAGCCTTTTAAACAAACCGTCGCAGTGACACACACACGTAAAACCAGACAGAAACGGTAAGCAAACACGAGTTGTCCGTCTGTTTTTTTTGTCAGGGATATGCAAACATAAAAAAAAGGCGTCTGCTGTGATTCCCTGAGAATCCTCCTTCCGGATTAACTCCGGCTTGTTGGGAAAGCTGCAGCAGCTGGATGTAGGTGGGGCAGGGTGACAACCCTCCTCCCCCTCAATGACTCAGATGAATGCAATAATTACTGACGTTAATACCAACGTACACAGAAACTGAAGGGGAGAGCAGGAGAAGTTCTGTCCCAGCTGGGAAAATGGACCACATGATGATCTCTGCTTATCCTCCTGATTGTCTGTTTCCCACCTGGTCTGAAACTTTCCGTTCACTTACTCATTTAATTGCTCATGACAAAACTGAGTGCACCCCTGCTGCTTCCAGAGGACCTGAGAGGGAGAGTAAATGATTTAAAAGTGGAAAGACATCAGCAATGACCTTGGAGACTTAGCTGTTGCTGCTCATCAACCGGGGAAGGGGTCAAAGGTCGTTTCAAGTCCATTATCCGTCAGAGAGGGGAACATCTCGGCTGCCAACCTTCCCAGGAGTCCCAGCAGATTCAGCCCAGCGTCAGAGCGGGAAGCCAAGAGCTCCATCTCAGACTCTACAGGCCTAAGTTAACAGGTTAAAGGTCATGAACCCAGACCTCTATCAGTCCGTACATCGAGATGTTCTGCAGTCGAACGTAGGACCGTCTGTCATGGGGTTATGAAGCAGAGTGGCCCAGTCAAAGTCCAGGCCTCATTCATTCTCTGGTTTGACCTTCAGAGAGGAAGAAAGAAACATCTGCATGAACTCAAGCAGCTATGGAAAGAGGATCGGTCCAAAATTCAAAGCGGACAGAACTCTCTGCTGAGGGTTCCTGCTGCCGAAGGAGGTTCTAGAAGCTGTTGGATCGGTGGGAGGGGTGTACTAAGTTTCTCCCTTGACTGCAGACGTCAGACATTAGAACGACATCTCCTTCCGTCTCTGTTTCTGTTAAACCGTTCAGCTATAAAACGGCTCCAAAACTCCAGGGATGAACAGTCTTGTGTCGGCACCCAGCGGACCCCCTCCCAGAACCGGGTTAAACCGGGATGTGTTCTGGTTTAGGACTTTTGCACAGAACTTCATGTGTAAAAACAGCTGGGCGTGTCGTCGTCCCGGCTCTGGCGTGACGTGGTTGTTTACGCCGCGGTGAGGAAGCTGTGGAGCCCCGCCCTGATTGTGTTCGGCGGTCCGAGGTGGACTGGCCCAGTCCCCAGGGAGAAGACGCCCCGAGGAGAACCCGCTCCAGGTTTCTCTCCTCTCATGTCTCTCCTCCAGCATCACCTCCCCTCCCTCCCTCCCTCCCTGCGTTTGTCCTCCAAGGCTCTGACTTCCTAAGAAGGTAAAGTCCAACACGAGCTCGGAGCGCCGCTGTCTTCACACCCAATATGGACGTCCTGACTTTCCCCTCCCATGTGGGTCTGGAGTGATGTCTTCCAGGCCGTCCTGGGCCGGCGGGTGTCAGACGGACTGTAAGCAGGCCTGAGACGATCTGCTGTGCCGACAAAAGGGGAAGGGAAGGATCTGTTACTAGTGAAGCATTTAGTGGGTCCAAGTTATCAGAGATTTTTATTTGGTTCTAGAGGCGAAGAACGTCCAGAAGTCCCAAATATCCGTCCTCGCCAGCTGACATGTTGGGTTGGGAGACGTTTGCACCAACCAGGGGACAGAAGAGGACGGCTGAGGTGGAGGAGCTTCAGGACAGCTTTTATTTTGTGCTTCACCTGTGAAAAATGAATAGAAAAATCCTGCTTTACAGATAACCGCAGTGATGTTATGTAATAAACGCTCAGGGTGGCTGTAGTTCAGTGGTACAGTTGTCTGGGCCTGCGACCCAGAAATCGTGGGTTCGATTCCTGCTTCTACCTGCAACATGTCGTTGTGTCCTTGGGCAAGACACTTCACCTACCCGCCTACTGGTGTTGGCCAGTCAGTCTGGCCCAGGGCAGCTGGGATTATAATCATAACTCGCTTCCACCACTGTGTGAATGTGAGAATGAATGAATAATGGAGTTGTAAACCGCTTTGAGGGTCTCGAAAAGCGCTATATAAATGCAAACAATTATTATTGTTATTATGAAATGCTCTTAGTGATTTGAGTCTTCACCGTGGGCGACTGTGGCTCAAGACAACTACTGTCTTGCAATCAGAGGGTCGTAGGTGTGTCTGAGTGTGCGAATGTGGCTGCAGTGTAAAGCGCTTTGAGTGGTCAGTGTGACTCAAAGTGCTTTATAAGTCCACTCCATTTCCCATAGATGAGAAATATTCACACATTTTCTCAGAAGCTCTTAAATGCCAGTTTCAGTGATTAAAATTGTATATTTCTGGCCGGCGATAATCCAAACCTGGAGACTCTAAACTGGCACAAACACTAGTTTAATCTTTTTTTTATTTTATTCTGTCATTACTATTAGGGATGCGTATTGGCAAAAATCTGGCGATACGATATGTATCGCGATACATGGGAGACGATACGATAAATCGCGATACTATGAGTAAGACTATATATTGTGATTTTTAAAACTCAAATTAACAGTAGGAAAACTGTCCCATCATTCTAAAAACTCCAACCTGTTTCATATTTTAACACATCCAGTTTTATTACTAGATCTAGTTGATCCACTGGAACGAAGAAGGTGAAAACAGCCACAAAACTACCAGTTATGCTTTTAATTTTACTACAACAATTACTGTCATCATTAATGGTTCCATTCAAATCCTTAAAAAATAAAAAAAATCTTTATTTTTGTTTTGAATATCGAAACAATAACAGGAAATAAAATATTGCGATATATCTGTGTATCGATATTTTCTTACATCCCTAATTACTATTGTCCGATATGGGCAAATTAGTGCGTTTACAATGCAGGCAATTATATTGTTGCCTTGTAAAAAAAAAAAAAAGACATTATGGAGTGTTTTCAATCACTTTTTATTCTAAAAAAAATCATTTCAAAGATTCAAAGGAGGAAAAAAATAAATTGTTTAAAGTTTTAAAAAACTTGCATCGATGCATCCAAAGGTCGGAAGCGTCCAACTGATCGTATGGAGACGGATCGGTGCAGATTGGAGAATTTAATGATAGAAGCTGGAGGAAGAGGAGGAGGAGGACGACGATACGATACAATACGATATGATATGATATGATACTACCTTTAATGTCAGTTTACACTGAAATTAGTTTTGCCTCCATGGTCTCTACATTCAAGATACAAAAATAAGACATACAGTACATAGAATACAGGAATAGTCACAATAACAGAAAGTGAAGAACAAAAAAGAAAACGTATGTTCTGAATTATCTATACTGATTTAGCAGCAGGACAGACTGATGCACAAAATAGTTCTTTAGTCTGTTTTCCCTAAATCAGTGGTGATGGTGGTGAGGAGGAATCCAAATCAGATTTAAAATAGAAGAGAGGGAAAACTGAGGATAAGAAAAAAATGAATTAATGTAAAACGTTTACATTCACCTCTTCCTCCCTGTTAATTATCAATAATTAAAAACTAGATTGTTTATCTTGAAAGAGGGGAAGTTTCTACGGTAAAGAGCCTCTCTGCAGCGACATCCGTCGTTTTTGTTAGACGATTGTTTAGAACGGGGCTAAATGGTTTTGTCTAATAACCGGTCCCGGGTTCTGCTGGGCCGACAACTGAAAATATGATTATTCTGGTCTTCATGGGTCTGATGGAGCTGGGAACCTTCTCACACCGTGGGCCAGGGTGCCACCCACATTCAGCGGCCTCTAATTAGGAAGCAGTAAAAGTCAGACGTTAACCCCACAGACCGGTTTGGTTCTGGAGGTTCTGAAATAGAACCGAAACGGGCCGTGATGTAATGACACGCTAGGAAGGGGAAGCTTTCCACCGTCTCCAGTTTCAGCTTGTTTATGCTCTGTTTATTTCTGAAGTGTAGCCTAAATCCTGGCTAAAGTATTGGCAACGCTTACATTTTTCCTTCAGTGTATTTTATCTGGATCTTCTGTGAAAGAACCGCATAGAGCAGAAGGTGAACATTACAAGTCACTTAAATAGGAGAACATCCGGCATCATGGAGACCATGGAACCCAGCTGCAGGTCAGGGAGGAGGTTCTGGTCCAGTTTAAAGCTGGGTTCGGTTCTACACATGGACTATATATATATATATATATATATATATATATATATAATGGGCGGGGCCTCCGTTATGTCACCCGTAGGTTTCTGAAGAGCTGAATTGAAGCCCAGTGGGCGGTTCCCACCACCACCATCTTGGCCGCATCATGCCTCTGGTCAGGCCCGGAAAATACCAAAAACGGGCAAAGAGGCGGAGCTTAGAGGGTGGGGGTGGGTTGCGGATGATTGACACTCTGAGCCAATGTAGCTACGAGCTAACGGAGGTTAGCGGGCAATTTTAGCTAGAAAACCACAGTTGTGCGACTCTGCCTTCTTTGGCTGATTCAATAATTTTGTCAAATAAAGTCATGAAGCCATGTTGGTCCATAACGTTCAATAAAACAATGGGAATTGCAATTAAAGCAAGTTTTAATAATCTTTTTTTAAATGTATTTATTTTTTTATTAAATTAATTTTAATTTTTAATTTAATTTAATTTTAATTAAAGCAAGTTTTAGTAATCAATTTGTAAAATAATGAAGAAATGTGATCATTTCAACCCATTTTTTTTTCTTAAACGCACAGCAGAAATATAATTTTACATACCAAAACTAAATGGAGCAGAGGCTTCGTGGTCTGTTAGTGCAATCAATAGCACAGGAAGCCATCTTTGTGTAACAAGAGCATGATTAATGTCCGAACATGAATAAACAACTTCGCCTTAAAATATTGACAGGTATGACTCTAGTTTTATTATTTTAAAATGTCAATAAATGTAATAATTTAATGGTATTATGCGTCCGCCTTCTAGATCCTGTCCTTTTTGTTTTGTGGTCTGCTGTTTTGTTCCTCTTGTAAAATGCAAACATTTCTGAAAAATTAAGTATTAAAAAAACACACAAAAAAACATTGCGGACGCAACTGATTGTCAAGTTCAGAGAAACAAAATGGCAGAGACTGTTAGGGGCCTTCCCTGGAGCAAGCCGGGGGGTTCAAGCCGCTAGCCACCAGCGCCAGCGGTGACGGCTCATCTGAGAACTTTCAATCAAAAGGACACGCCCCTTATTTTTCATCATTTCAAGCTGAAAGGGGACAGATCATACAAAATCAACTTTTTTACCTTTAAATGCCTTTTGCTGTGTATTTGGAGACCCTTGGAGTGCTGAAAAGATATTATAGTTTCTATTTTGGTTCAGTGTTGCAGTCTGTTCAGATTTTACTTCCGCCTATTACGTTTCTTGGACTATTACGTCACAGTCTTTGCAGCGGCACAGTCGAATAAGGCAAGTGAATTCCGGCCAAACGTTTCCATGAATCCACCATTTTTCTTACTTGCTGCGAGTTTGTAGTCAAAGTGAAAGGCTCCGAGCTCAAGGATGCCGAAAGTTCCAGGAGAAAAGCATAAATGTTCAGTTGTTGGATGTAATAATCCCCACCTTTCTTTACACCGTCTCCCAGGATTGGAACCTCTTCAAAGTACCTGGTTGAGTTTTTGCGCCGCTGGATAATCGTATCTCTGCTGACCCGAGCTGCACCTATGTGATCAGTAGGGGCGGAGTTTCAAGTGGCTCATTTGCATTTTAAGAGACGGCGCCAAAACGGTCCGCTCCCAGACGCACCTCAGAACAGGGGTATAAGAGGGGGGCCTGTGGAGCTTCAATAATGAGGAACCAAAGCATTGTAGTTCCACAATGTAAGGACCACAACTGCATAGTTTGAATGTAAAAAGGAAATATTTCAAACCCCTTAAAATTCCTGCAATTTCCGCCCTACATTTTTTTAAAACGCATACCCAAAATTAACTTAAAGCTGTTCTTGAACCATTTTGAGTAGAGACATGGCTGGGTCTCTTTGGAAAGGAAACACTCTAAAATTTATCCCAGAACTGTGTTAATATCTCTGAGTGCTATTGTTACCAAGCAATATGAATTTTAATACCCCCCAAAATTATTTTATTTGTGTCCGAATATTTATTTTATAGAAATACATGCTGTAAAAATGGCTTTAAAAAGAGGTGGTGACCTAAAAAACACTGTGGGTCTAAAGCCTGAAGTATTACCTTCATCCACACCAAATTTGACAGCAATAAACCAAAAAAATGAGTATTCTGCTCACATTTTTATAACTACAGGTCAAAGGTGGTCAAAAGTGTGCCACATGCGCCATCTCCTGGGTAAATGCCGTAGTCCTCACTGAATTAAAAATATAATCAGAATCATAACTTCATCTTACCATATAAAGCTCCACGGCTTCCTTCAATGTTGTATTTTGATCATAAAGGGTGTTTGGACACGGTGCTGAAACAGTATGTTACTGGTACGCACTGTGCGTAATCTCTTCATGAATAAGACATTTTACGCACGTCATATACAATGGCTGCAAACAAGTCCGCCCGGTCATGTTATATATCTGCGTTTACAGCATTACATTGGCTATTTGATGCGTCAATCATCAGAGTTCTGGACCGCGATTGGTTCGAGTTACTTACAAAAACGTGACTTTCCATCCATGCGCCATTGGTTGGAGATGTACCCTACGTGAGGAAAACACCGGATTATTATTATTATTATTTTTTTTTTTTCCTTTCCTTCTGGGCATGCTCAGTGACCTTTGTAGGTGGAAGCGAATGAATCGGAAACAAAGCCGTAAAGACTACAAAAAAGGCCAGACATTTCGGGAGCGCATTTTCATTGTTTGTTTTACATTTCTTATTGGTTTTGCTGTTGTCCTGGTCTAATAACTTTATCGGAGGACTTTACTCGGACCCTTATTGATGTAAAAAGACCATTTTTGTTCGAAATGGATCGGTTTTGTCATGTTTATTGGACTACAAAGTGGTGAGTTCCATATTTTTATATCTCCATCAGGAGAACGTTTGTGTTGGCAAAAGCGCTCACTGTGTCTTCAGTTATGATTGTATCCTTAAACGCCAGACATAATTGGAATCACAAGACTCTTAGCTTTCTAATGATATAAAACATGTATAGGTTCATAAAAGTTAGAAGTCAGAAAATTGGTGGATTTAAACTAGGAAATGGGCTGGGCCCACCCGCAGGCCCTCGGAACTTAAACGGCATGATATGTCCGCTTTAACTTACATCTAAACAGATGAGTTACAGAAGAAATTTCACCCCCCTCAGAGTTGTCATGAAGATAAACTTGACCTATTAAACCTATGATGTTTTTTTTGCACCAGGCTGTAAACATATTTCTGCTGTGAAGTTTTTAACATGGGAGTCAATGGGAACTTGCTCCTTTCTGTGGTCAGCCCCCAGTGGATGAGGGGGGAACTGCAATTTGTGTTACTTCCGCCTTGGCTTTACTTTTGGCCGGCGGAGTTTGTCCTTTGGTCCTCCAACGACATCTCCCAGAGCTCTGTTCAGTCCCTCACCTGCTGACCTACCAGGGCATGGACTTCCACCTGGACTGACTGCGAGGAGATAAATAATCAGAGAAGCAGCCAAGACGACGGTGGTGGCTCTGGAGGAGCTGCAGAGATCCACAGCTGTTAGATGTGCTCTCCACAAGTCTGGTGTTTTTAGAGGAAAGTGAGAAGAAGTCCTTTTTGCCACCGGGCACGAAGGAGACTGGGCAACAATGTGGAAGAACTTCAAACGTTCATGAATCAGTAACACAACCTTCAGGGTCGGGATTTCCAATCCCAGATCCAGTGGGTGGTAGAAAAGTTACACATGGTGGTGGCAGCATCATGCAGTGGGACAGGGAAGATGAGTGGAGCTAAATCCAGGACAATCCTGAAAAGACTGGGGTGGAGGTTCACCTTCCAGCAGGATAACCACCCTGAACCTACAGCCAGGGATTCATGGGTTAGAGTGGCCTAGTCAAAGTCCAGACCTAAGTCCTGCTGGTGAAAACTGATGCTCAGAGACGTTCTCCATCCATTTTCTGACTGAGCTTGACCTTCAGTCTGTAGATGTTCAAAGCTGGTGGAGACGACTCCTAAAAGACCTGCAGCCAGCGGACGTTCCATGAATTCAGGGGGACAGAAAATATAGTGGCTTGCAAAAGTATTCGGCCCCCTTGAACTTTTCCACATTTTGTCACATTACAGCCACAAACATGAATCAATTTTATTGGAATTCCACGTGAAAGACCAAAACAAAGTGGTGAAAAGTGGGGTGTGCGTAATTATTCAGCCCCCTTTGGTCTGAGTGCAGTCAGTTGGCCATAGACATTGTCTGATGAGTGCTGATGACTAAATAGAGGCACCTGTGTGTAATCTAATGTCAGTACAAATACAGCTGCCCTGTGACGGCCTCAGAGGTTGTCTAAGAGAATGTTGGGAGCAACAACACCATGAAGTCCAAAGAACACAGCAGACAGGTCAGGGATAAAGTTATTGAGAAATTTAAAGCAGGCTTAGGCTACAAAAAGATTTCCCAAGCCTTGAACATCCCACGGAGCGCTGTTCAAGCGATCATTCAGAAATGGAAGGAGTATGGCACAACTGTAAACCTACCAAGACAAGGCCGTCCACCTAAACTCACAGGCCGAACAAGGAGAGCGCTGATCAGAAATGCAGCCAAGAGGCCCATGGTGACTCTGGACGAGCTGCAGAGATCGACAGCTCAGGTGGGGGAATCTGTCCATAGGACAACTATTAGTGGTGCACTGCACAAAGTTGGCCTTTATGGAAGAGTGGCAAGAAGAAAGTCATTGTTAAAGGAAAACCATTCGTTCCACTTCTCACGTGTACACCACTTTGTTTTGGTCTTTCACGTGGAATTCCAATAAAATTGATTCATGTTTGTGGCTGTAATGTGACAAAATGTGGAAAAGTTCAAGGGGGACGAATACTTTTGCAAGCCACTGTAAATGCCTGCCGCTCTTTTCAGATTTTTACTAGTGAAAAAAATGCTAAAAGAAATCATGAATTAATTTAGTTCCACTTCAGTTAATGTCAACATTCTGGTTCTGTCGCATAAAATCATAATAAATACATAGAAGTTTGTGTTTCTAATGTGACAAAAATGCGGAAAAAGTTGTTGATACTTCTGCTCAGGAAATAAAGCATGTAGTGTTTTTATTTACTTTAAGTTTTGTTATTAGATAGTGTTTTAATAAATTGAACATCTGAATACAGAGCTGTTTCCTGCATCCCTTTTCTGATCATTTAATCACTTTATAAAACCGACCTATTTTTACTGCAGATTGCACTGGGTTTACCCGGAACCCACAACCAGAACCATTCCGTTTGCACGCTCATATTGAATATTCATCAGCTACTCCACGATATTACAGGTGGTCCGAGGAATGCAGCTCGGCTCAGGAAGGACTCGTTACACGAGTTGGAAAAGCACACATCGCTCCGCTTTATTTGGAAAGCCGACACCTCGGCACGCTGAGCCGTGTTTTGGTTTCCCGGTCCTTCCAGAGGATCTGGCGGTTTACGAGCTGCAGGTCCAGGTGCCAGGAGTCCGCAAAGGGGACATGGAGACGAAGGGGGAAACGAGTCCAAACGAATTAAAAAGTTTATTTAATCTAGATTCGTTGGATTCTTTAGATTTTAATTCTGCTCTAGAACTTTTAAGGTTAATTCTTTCGTCTTCCGTCCCCCCAGAAGAGCTGCTACATGGAAAACCAAGAACTCTGCATGAACTAAACCCTTCGATTGAGACATGTCTCCGTCTCCGTCTAGAGAACTCCTACCAGAGGAGACTGAATCAGAACGGGCTTCATCCTGGTATTTATGGCTGTGAACATTTCTCGTTTTCCAGTTGAATTTACAGGTTAAATGTCGCATTAAAGATGGGGGGGAAAATGTGAAAATTATTCATCTTTGGTCACATTTCTGAACATCTTTGGGATCCATCTGGCCACCGATGTAAAAATGCAAAACATTGTTTCAGTTTGCGTGATGAGACGTCTTGGAGACGCCTGGTCCCCCGGCAGAGACGGAGTCCCGTCCTGGAAGCAGGATTTTAAAGCTGAGGTCCAACAACCTTATGAGATCTAATGTTTTCATCTCAGTTTTGTTTTTAGACCTTCAGCTTGATGGTGCAGATGTTCGTGCATCACAAATAGAAATATCGAAGCATGTAGATTCACACAAGAATCAAACATAACAATCTGAATTAAGAGTACTCCACTGCAGTGGTTTCCAACTTGGAAAGATCGCACCATTCTTGTCTGTGCTGAGGTTATGAGGTTACCAAAATGTGTAAATATTAGATTTAAAAAATCCAAAAGGCAAAAAGAAAACTGTCTATATAGCTCACATTGTAAAATAGGAAGAATAAGAACAAAAACCTACAATCGCTGTGGAATATTTACAAATAAAAGTTTGTAATGAATAATTCTTACGGCGTGTTGGGGTTGAGGGGGGTCCCAGCTTCTCTTGGGCACAGACAAGGGGGTCCACAACTCTGCCATACCATAAGGACAAAATTACAACACAAAAATAAAAATATCATCCTCGGATCAAAGAAATTCGCAAACTGAGCAGGATAATTAAAGAAAATGTTGACAGATTGTGTATTTTGAGCATTAAAAAAACAACTGTTTAAAAGAAGTGAAAAGTGCAAACAGAGATGTGCAAAAAAAACCAGCAGGGATGTAAACATTGAGTTGAGTTTGATGGGAGCAGTGACTGTTCCAGAGTCTAACAGCTGCTGGGTGGAACGACCCATAAACTAGTTCAAAGTTCAATTCACACATTTTTAAAATGAACTAGTTCAGAGTTCCAAAAACGAGCTAATAGCTTTAGCCTTTGATGCAGAAATTTCGTTGATGCAGAAGTAGCGCTCCTGCTGCAGCGTTCGTTGGATTTCGCCTCAATGCTTCACGATTTGATGACGCACGGTGCTGCGTGCGTCTCGGTGACGATGCTTCCCCTCGTATTAAGGCCCGTTGTTAACAGCGTAGACGAAATAAAGAGTACACGGCGTGTTTAGCTGGGCTTTTGTGTGGAAGGCTCCATGGAAATCTGTCACTCTTGTTGAGCTAAATTATACTGAAAGAGAGCGCCGTTCCCTAATGCCAGAGTGAGTGCGCTCGCTATAGCGTTCACGTTCACCAAAAAATATGAACGGGTTCATGAACGATCATTCAGTGAACTTGTTCAGGCACAACACGGGCGGTCTGTCACTGAAGGAGCTCTCCGTTAAAAGCTTGCCTCGTGTTAATCTAACTGAACCGGGCCATCGGGTCTGGTTCCGGTTCCTCCTCCAGAACAGAGAGATGTTTGGTAGAGAACAAGCACCGTCGGCTTCGTCATGTCATATCAGTCTCCGGTCTGTGGAGTTAATTTTGTTTTCTCTCTGTGTTTTCTTCAGTGTGCCGAACAGCATGCCACAAGAAATGTGAAGCCAAGGTAAGAACCAGAACAATCTTCACCCGTTCACACTTTCCCCGACTCCAAAGGGAAGTAAACGGGGGACATATTATTATGCCTCTTTTGAAACCACTTAAAACAGGTCTAGGAAGTTCTTTGGACAAAATCTCTTTCTGATAAAGCGATCTCACCAGCACAATTCTTGACAATTTCACTCCCTTTGAGAATGAGCGGTTTAGAGGGCTCTGTCACTGTTATGCAAATTAGCGGGTGCAGACCACGCCCACCCATCTTGTTACTTAAGCTGTGGGTTTGCCACACATGAAAATGACATGCAATTGGAATTAGTTTAAAACCATAGACTGTGTATATATAGGATGGGCAGAGCCACTGTGACGTCACCCGTAGGTTCCTGATGAGCTAAATTGAAGCCCAGTGGGCGGTTCCCTCCACCTGGAGCTAACTGACACTAACGGAGGTCAGCGGGCGCGTTTAGCCAGAAAACCGCAGTTGAGCGACTCTGCTACCCCTCTCCATTCTAGGCTGTAAATAAAAGAGTATTAAAATCGGTAGCTATTTTGCTAGTTGATGGGCTCAGATAGTGCAGGAGTGGCACCTGCGAATTAAAGTACTGAAATATAATTTTACTTAGCAAAAAATGGAGCAGGCACTTCTTGGATGGTTGCAGAAGCAACTGATGGCCAAGTTAAGAGAAACAAAACAGCCTAGACTTTTAACATAAGGCCGATGTTGCAGGCCTTCCTGGAATTAGCAGGGGGGGGGGGGGTGCTAGTGCTGACGGCTTATCCGAAACCTGTCAATCAAAAGGACACGCCCCTTATATTCATAATTTTGAGCTTAAATTTATGTTAAATTAATTGTTAATACAGAACTACAGGCTGATCTTTAATCTTCTATTCATCAGTAAAATTATTGAAAAAGCTGTTTCAGCAGTTATATAGCTTCATAACGACGACAAACCGCTTTGATGTTTTTCAGTCTGGTTTCCGTGGTAACCACAGCACCGAGACTGCCCTCGTCAAAGTTTTCAATGACATCCGCATAAATACAGACTGTAGTAGAACCACAGTGCTGGTTCTGTTGGACCTCAGTGTTGATCATGATATATTATTGGAACGACTGGAGAGCTGGGTCGGACTCTCTGGTACAGGACTTGGCTGGTTTGAGTCTTACCTAAAGAACATGGACTTCCTTGTTTCAATAGGAAACTTTTCATCAGAACAAACAGAAATCACATGTGGGGTGCCCCAGGGCTCCATCCTGGGGCCCCTCCTATTTAATATCTACATGCTCCCACTAGCCCAGATTATAACAACCAATAAGATTAGCTACCATAACTATCCAGATGATACTCAGCTCTACATTACACGGAGAAGCAGCTTTCAGTTTCTATGCTCCTCTAATCTGGAACAAACTTCCAGACGACTGCAATGCTGCTGAAACACTGAGTTCTTTTAAATCACAACTAAAAACGTTTCTGTTTAGAGCTGCCTTTGAGTTATGTTTTAATGTATCATGTTTTGTTTGTGCTTCTTGCTTTATTGGTGTTTTTACTTTATATGCTTTCTGTGTTTTACTGCTATTTTTATTTTATCCCTTAATCATGTAAAGCCCCTTGAATTACCTTGTTGTTGAAAGTGTTGCTATACAGATAAAATTGCCTTGCCTTAATTAAATCTAAATGGATGAGTTATAAAAACATCAGAGTTGTCATGACGATAAACTTGACCTATTAAGCCTAAAATGGTTTTTTGAACCAGGCTGTTACATGTTTATTTCTGCTGTGAAGTTGGCATTTTTAACATTGGAATCAATGGGAACTTGCTCCTTTCTGGAGCCAGCCCCTAAAGGATGAGGGGGGAACTGCCAGTTTTTTTTCACTTCCTCGTTGGCTTCACATTTAGCCGGGGGAGTTTTCCCCCCTGGTGGGAACAGATTCCTGAGGCGTTCCTCATTTTAACAACAGGAATTGGTGGGCGTGGTTTGTCATGTTAGGGGCAGAGTTTGTTCAGGTGAGGGGCGGTTATATGTGACGTCACAATAAGGCACTTTTTCAATTGGCTCATAGAAGCACATGATTTGTGACAGCAAAATGTTGACAAAAATGGATGGATTGTTTTTTTATTCATGTTTGGGGTGTTTATAGAGGCAGAAGAGACCCACATGGTAACACAAAATGATGAAAAATGTAAAATATGCATAATATGTTCTAAAGCTGAGTTTATGCTTGATTAGTTGATGGTTCTTTAGTCTGAGTCGGGTTCCTTTTAGGGAATGTAGATGAAGAGATGTAGATGTGTGTGTGTGTGGGGGGGGGGTCTTTGGGGAGTTTATGGCTCAGCGAGAGAAAAAAAATGTTAAGAATGTGTAAACAAGCTCTGAATGTACCAGAATATGTTTACATTGGAAGAACTTCTGCGTTTTGGAGAATCGCCCCGAGTCTAAAAATAAAGACCTTTGGACGAAGCCCTTTCATCCCTTTGAATCATCTTCCTGTTAGAAAGCAGGAACACAAGCTGGACGCTGACAGATGGGGGCGGAGCTTAGTGCTTGGTGAACTTATATTGTCGATTTAGGCTTTAAAGCTGGGATCTCACACACCTCAGCACACACCCGTCATCTGGCATCCATTAGTGAAGTTGGCTTCTTGTTGCCCGCTTTGCCTACTTTCTGTTTTACTCGCAGGAAATGCCAGGAGTGTGTGTGTGTGAGGGGGGGCTATGATCTCAGAAAAATACTGATCCGATATGATAAACATGACCACAGGATGTTCTCCAGAGGAAAAGAAAGTACACCCTTTTAATCTGATGTTTATCATCTTCTAGAAGGATTTAAATGAGATCTCAAGTGTGCAAAACACCAACAGATTCCACAGTAAAGCAGTGTGGGACAGCTGTGTGTTAAAAAACTCAGGACATCCTTGCTACTTCTGCAGGATTTAGGCAGCTGGTGCTGCTAATCCGATGCTTCAATTAACAGATCATCGTCAGTGTGAGCACCAGGAGTTTTTGGCATTCTGGCAGGTGTAGTTTAACACGATGTCCAGGCGGAAAGACATCAGAAATAACCCTTAGGCCAGCAATTGTTGTGCCCCAATAATCTGGGAAGATTATTCCCAGGAGTGGACGTCCCAGCAGATTCAGCCCAAGGTCAGAGTGGGAAGCTCAGAGAAATGACCAGAAACCTCAATGAGCTCCATCTCAGACTCTACAGGCTTCACTTAGGCACCAGTCATGTTGGGATGACCCATAACTTTCTATCTCCAGCAGTCATTGGTTGAGAGGTGGGGGAACAACCTTGGACAGGTCTCCAGTCCAAAGAGAGACCAATGAACCTATCAGTCTCATGTTCTTGCACTGCAGGAGGAAGCAGGAGTATCTGGGGATGACCCACACGTGCACAAGGAGAACATGCAAACTCCAGGTCAGGATTTGAACCCAGAACTCCACTGCTCCAACCTTGCTGCCCAACTTTTAATTCACATTCTCATAATGCCATAAACTGACTGACCAAAACTGTTCTAGGTTCCTACTTGTCATTTTATCCAGAAACAAGCAGCATTACACAAACCCAGCGTCGACCATATATGGTCATTTCTTCAAGGAAACATGGCTGGGTGCCGTTTTCATCCGTCTGGGTTTGATTTGTCGTTCATCTACCTTGACGTTTCTGCAGCGTTTGGCCCCAAGTGAACAAAGACGAGTCCGTTAAATCACCGGTCCTGACCTCTGACCTCTGTCCAGCCCGCTCACGTCATCATCAAGCCGAGATGAAGATCAGAGTGTGATGAACGGTGGAGTCCAGCAAGACGCTCGCTGATGAGGTTCAAGCTGCAGGAAGCCGCAGGTCAAACTCACGGGAGGAGCCGACGTCCAGAACACACAAATCAGTGACTTCCCATCTCCAAAACTCACAGCAGCATTTCCTTTTCCAAACATTTCAGCTGATATTTGTCATCGAGTTGGCAGGAAGTAATTTGGTAACGAGTCTGAGATAAAAAACAAGGGAGTGACTGTGACAGGGTCAGGCGCGATCGTTATCATTTCAGTGCAAACTGAAGGCTGGGCGGGGAGGGGGTTGTTCTTCATCATATAAAAAAAAAGAAAGCAAAGGCTGATATTCGCTTCATATTTAACCTGAGGACGCCAAACAAATGGTCGCCCTGCCCCGCGTTTGTTCACAGCTGGATGTAAAAAATGTGTTTAATCTTGTTTGTCAAAATTCTCATCCAGGTGATGGGGGGGGCAAAAACGGCAGCGAAGGGATGTCGAGCATGATTAAGTAAACCTGTGCAGGAATGTCTGAATTTCCCTACATTTTGATTGGGAAGAGTTTTCAAAAAGGTTAAGCTTCATTCCTCTTGAAGCCAGACGTGCATCTTCCTTTTCAACAAATGCACAGTTATACCAGGGGTCTCGTTAACGGCATACGTCTTTTTTTTTTTTTAAAGGGTGACGGAAATATCTGAAGGCAATCGGTCATTTTGACAGATTAGTATTCACACCTCTGACCACTTGGTGCAGACATTTTCAGCTTTACACATGGATTACAGGTAACAGATTCTCATAAGAGCATGTGAGCATCATCTCAGACCTGGACCCCGCACTCAATGCATCTCTCTATCTGGGAGCTGACAGCACCTTGAAGAGTTGCTGAGGCTTTGGAGCGCATTTGTCGCGTAAACACCGGTGCATGCCGCAGGATTTCCTCCCACTGAAGCGATAGCTTGCAGGACAGGAAACAGCTCTTTCCGATGTCTGATCGCGTCAATTGGAGAAAATGATTTCCAAACTTTGGCAGAAGGTGGAGCTTGTAGTTCCATTCTCCAGCGTGGCAGCGGAGCGCAGGTTCAGCCTCCATTACGCACAGGCAGGAGCGCCGTTCAGCTCTATGCGGAGCGTTCAGGCCACAGCATAAGTACTACAGGTAGCTCATCATTCTGCTCGATGTGGATTCTCTGTTCAGTTTGTTCAGATTGAACATTTTGCTAGTTGATGGGCTCAGCTAGTGCAGGAACGATCGACAAGTAAAAATTGTAGCGCGACCTCTGTTTCGGCTGGATGCTTTCAAACTTCAGCTGCTGGACATGGTTAGTGAGATAACTAGTGAGCTCCAACTCTCCACCCAGAACTCCATTTAGTCAGAGGGCATTGCTTCTAGTAGAGTGACTGTTTTTGAGCTCCGTTGCTCATTTCTGTTTGGCATAACTGTTTCTCACTCTGCTTAAACGTGTAGAACAGAATAGCGATACATTCATAGCAGTACTCGAATGAGGATTAATGATCTCTGGAATCTACCAGCTAATAATTACCACAGCCGTCATGTTTAGCTTACCAAGTCCTGATGTTTGAGTTTGTCAAATTACTGACGGCAAATTCCTCAAATCATCCCAAGGTGGAAACTAATACTTTGTTTTTCTAGAGCAGCAAATGAAATCTTGAATAAGTGGAGGTACTAATCCTCCATTACTGTTTGACCATGTTGAGAGGGAAACCATCATGATCTACTCTTAAGAAGGAAAAATGTCCAAAAAAGAATAGTGCAGGGACACGCCCTACTCCAGGATCATGAAGCACTTGTTTTCAATTTCCCAGCTTTTCAAATTCTCAAAATGAATGTTTTGACAAAGTGGAGAAAACATTTTTTCTTTGCTCTGGCTGTCTTCCAGATCCTGCTTTGTTATTTCAGATCAGTTGTTGGCGACCCCTTCGGTTCCTTCACCCAGTTCAGGATCCTTTTGAAGGCCTCTTGCGCGCTGATGAATGTGTTCCCCCCCTTCATTCCCTTTTGTCTGCCAAGGAAACCTTCATATCTCTTTCTGAGTAGCTAATTATGAAAACATTTCCAGTAATAGTTGAGGTTTTATTTCATGCTTAGCAGGTGTGAGGCATGCTACTGGAACTTTTTAGAGGACAAATCGATTTATGTGGCAATAAATAACCTTCAAAGTGATCGCTGAGTCACTGTGCTGTCCTACAGAAAGGCTTGTTGTGGTTCTGGTTATATCTCTAAGGTATTTGAATGGTCTGCAGTGAAAAAACGTTCAGTGGTACAGCCAGCAATAGATGCTTCACTTTCTTGGATTATTGACTTAGTTTTCAGCTGGTATGTTTGTTTATTGGATTGTGAATGATTATTAACAAGACTGTATCAGGGTTTGTAACGTTTAAAAAAGGCCAGCTACTAAGTCAGGGTCTTAAACCACTATTCCGAAAACCAATCTGTGCCTTTCGCTGGTCTATGTTGGACTTGAGCTGCTGGAGATGGACAGGTCAGAAGCCTTTCCAACATTTTCCGCATACTTGAACGATCATCTGAAGATACAAATTACCTGGTACAGCCAGGAATTCAACACTTCACCTTTCTTGTGTTATTTATTACCTCCAAACCGTTCAAACACCTGCAGGTGCACATGTGTGGGGGATAAAAAAAAGATATGAGATAAATATTTGTCATCTCAGCCGGAATCAGATCAAGTACCTATTAAATGGGTATCCATTTGTTCCCAGTCGGGTTCAAAGAGATGATTTACAGACGGCTGATTAGTAGATTAATAATGATCCATTACAAAAGCTTTGTCCAAATATCCACATATAAATATTAAATCATTGGTATTATGAACACCGCTCTGACCCAAAGAGCTTCCTGTAGCGGCGTGTCGATCTCGACTTGGACTGGGAGTTTTCTTTAAAGCTCTGCATACATTCACTTGCACGTTGCTTTCATAAAGGCTAAAACCATGATAAAGATATTAAATCCAGAGTGAATGTACGTAATTTGTTCCTTTTCTACAAGATGTCGTCCCTGCAGACCCGCGGTGTGTCAAACTCATGTCAATGGGACAGACCCGAGGAAGGGGGGGCATGTTGGGGTCAAATAAAGCCCTCAGGGTCTGTTCTTAAGGAGTGAGCGCCACAGTAGCCGCATGGGGTGTTTTTGCAGAAAGCAGCTTTGAGGCTCTCAGGCTAATTTAATTAACACACGCACACTATACCCTCCTCTCCCTAAGACACCAAGCCTTCCTAAAAAACCCAACCAGAGAGATTTAAGCGACGCAGTGACACCCTGAGCATCAGCTGTGAAATCTGATTCCATCCTGTTGATTTCTCCTTTGCCTCTCTGGGTGACACCAGAGAACATCGTTGTGTCTGCTGAAAAATGTCACACGGGTGCATTTATTCGCTTTGAAACCAGCGAGTTTAACTCGTGTCCCTCCAACAAGCCC
Source organism: Valencia hispanica (assembly GCA_963556495.2). Lineage (NCBI taxonomy): Eukaryota > Metazoa > Chordata > Actinopteri > Cyprinodontiformes > Valenciidae > Valencia > Valencia hispanica. The sequence continues at coordinate 3,796,230 of OY747707.1, forward strand.
GTTTCAGCTCAGGTATGATAATAACAGGGCGACACGTGTAGCAGAAACAACCATCTGTCGTGTGTTTTCAGCCGCACGCGCAAACGGCTTTCACAACAAGCGGCGACTCACGTGTTTGGGAAGCGTACAGTAGTGAAATGCGCTTGGATACAGCGGAGCAAACAAACGGGAACGCCCGGATCTCAACACGATGGAGTCATCGGGAGTTTAGGGGAAAGAATGTCAACAATGGGCCGAGTGTGTACGAAGGAGACGTGATGGATTTAAAAAAGCCACTCCCTTAAACTGCCAGCAATATCATATCATTGTACTTTTCCCTAGTTACAGAAATGCACATTTTGAATCAAACTTTCTCTTTTGGATAAAAAAAAAAAAAAAAGCTCAGATGGCTTCAGTTTGTGCCTTTTTTTCCTAAGACTTTGGTTCCCAGATTCCCACCCAGAAATCACCAACGGGCTCATTGATTCCAGGCGCAGGATTTTCCGTCTGCCGCTTTCTGTGCGTTAGATTGGCGCTAAAGCTGCCAGAGTCCCGATCCTGCTCTAATAAAACCGCTCCGTACGCGGCGTGGCTGTGGCTGATCGCCCGGGGGGAAAGAAACGTTCTTCCTCAGCCCTGACGTGGTCTGGGAAAGCCTGAGTCAGACTAATGAAACCGGACCTCTCCCACACTGCTTTCCCTCCATGTTTTTCGTTCTCTTTGGACATCAGTGAGGTGATCAAACTTAGACACAGGAGAAAATAGAAATGATATAAATATGGATCTTACATTTTGTTTCAGGAAACAAAATGCCTATAAAGAACTGTGTTTCAGTTGTGACCCAAAGTTTTGAGGCAGACAGAAAGTTTCCTGCTTTTCTCAGATGTTTCTATGCTCTGCTGAAGTTTTTTTATGCTTTTCGAAGGTTTTTAATTGAGAAATATGTTAAATTAATTCAGTTGGTTTTCAATTTGGTTTAGATTTGGAAATATTATTTTCCGCGAGCCCAGAACATCCTGGTTATGAAAAGGCAGGCGCGAAATTAAGCGGCTGCTTAGGGGCCCCCACACCACCAGGGGGTTGTAACGCTTTTACAACTTAAAAAACACCTTTACAAGTAAATTAAAAAAAACACTTTTACAAAAAAAAAACACTTTTACAAGTAAAAAACACCTTTACAAGTAAACCCCCCCCTCCAAAAAAAACACTTTGACAAGTAAAAAAAAAACACTTTTACAACAAAACGCTTTTACAAGTAAAAAAAACACTTTTACAACTAAACGCTTTTACAAGTTAAAACAATCACTTTAACAAGTAAAAAACTCTTTTACAAGTAAAAAAAACACCTTTACAAGTAAATAAAATTCTTTTACAAGCTAAAAAAAACACCTTTACAAGTAAAAAAAACACTTTTACTACTAAAAAAACGCTTTTACAAGTAAAAAAAATAACTTTTACAAGTAAAAAACACTTTAACAAGTAAAAAAAACCACTTTTACAACTAAAAAGCACTTTTACAAAAAAAGCACTTTTACAAGTAAAAAACACTTTTACAAAAAAAAACACTTTTACAAGTAAAAAAAACACTTTTACAACTAAACAAAACGCCTTTACAAGTAAAAAAAAAATCACTTTTACAAGTAAAAAAACCACTTTTACAAGTAAAAAAAAATTCTTTTACAAGTACAAAACTCTTTTACAAGTAAAAAAAATCACTTTTACAAGTAAAAAAATCACTTTTACAAGTAAAAAAAATCACTTTTACAAGTAAAAAAAATCACTTTTACAAGTAAAAAAAGCACTTTTACAAGTAAAACAATCACTTTTACAAGTAAAAAAAACACTTTTACAACAAAAAAAACTCTTTTACAAGTAAAAAAAATCACTTTTACAAGTAAAAAAAATCACTTTTACAAGTAAAAAAAATCACTTTTACAAGTAAAAAAAGCACTTTTACAAGTAAAACAATCACTTTTACAAGTAAAAAAAACACTTTTACAACAAAAAAAACTCTTTTACAAGTAAAAAAAATCACTTTTACAAGTAAAAAAATCACTTTTACAAGTAAAAAAAATTCTTTTACAAGTACAAAACTCTTTTACAAGTAAAAAAAATCACTTTTACAAGTAAAAAAATCACTTTTACAAGTAAAAAAAGTAAAAATTTAACAAAACACAAATTCCATAACTGCAACCTATCTGGAGTACTGAGAAGTACCAGACGTTCAGAGCCCAGAGACATGGCCGAGTTAAGGGAGGCTGATCACTGTTGTTAAAAAGATTGATAAACAAGGGAATGACAATACACAAATGGTTCGAACAAAGAGAGGGGGAAGTAGAACTGGGATATATTGATTTCTATTTTGTTTGTATTTCAGAAACGTTTCCTGGAAAGTTTTGAGTTGTTTATTATTCTCACTTTAACAAATGAAAATAAAAAAGTGAAACTGCGCCAGCCAACCCAGAAGAAGAAGAGCGAATGCTTGACGTCACCAACTCCGTTTGAATTACGGAAAACTTTTTGCTGGGCGGGCATGAAAACAAAAAAAGAATGTCCCTTTCTTTGTCGTTTTCATATAATCACAGAGTGAGCGATTGTGAAGAAGAAAATGCAGTTTGGATGATTTTGTTATTCGTTTTATTTGAGTCAAAATTGGCAGCTGCATTGGGAAAACGAAAACGCATTTCTGCTGAAGTGTTTTAATTTGAACCATGGTACGGATTTGCTCCCAAAAAGCATTCATGTTTGAAGTTTATTAACATTTTGGATTAACCGTGAGCTCTGGAGTTTTTTAAATAGCCGTCTTTGACAGTGTTGGTGTAAAACCAACAGGATATAGATCGGCCCCGAATACACGATGATGAACTTTCCCATGACTCCCATAGTCCCTCAGATGTTGGGAAGAAGCTGCTGGTCTGCAGAAAGACGAATCGGGGAGTTCCCACCGTTCAGCCTCACAGTGAAGGTGTCTCTCTGAGGTACACAAGCGAGCTGCTTTGTTCCCATAAACCACACGCTGCCCCTGCAGCCGCCCGGCCTTCCTTCCTGGCCCTTGTCATTAATGGCGAATTAAAATGCCGCTCGTATAGCCCCAACATCTGGGAACGAGACTCCAGTTGAAGGTGCTGCTTTAAGAGCCGCCTGCCGTGTAATTACCTCCTGGCGGCATCAAAGGCAGGGGCAATGCTTTACATGTCGAGGTATAATTTTTAATGCGCAACAAATTTGTAGCAAACATTCCTCCGTGTCTTCGTCTGCTACTGGATAATGGGTGGAGGCTTTCCAAGCAGGTCTAGACTGCTGCCGTTGCTTGGTTGAAATGTAGAAATGTCTGTGCAGCCAGTATGCAGGGCAGTGGGTACACTTCATCTGATGAGGCTGGTGTTCTGGCTTCACTGGTTTCTTTCGGCCTCGCAGCTCATTTTCAGAAGTAGCAAGTGGAAACAAAAATCCCACAGAATCCAGATGATGGAGGAGGCCGATGTGTAATCACCTTGTTTTCAGTCGGTGGGTTGAAACGAAACGGCTTCTGATTGCTGTAATTACTCCGCCTCTTTATGCTCCACGTTTAGCTGGTTTTTACCCAGTAAATTTGTAGTGTTGGTGGTGGGGAAAAATTCCCCACTTCAAAGCTAAACTAATTTTCCTGTTTTGGTTTCTGTCAGACTAATTGTGAGGATATTTTGTATGTTTATTGTCTTTGATTCAGTCCTGCTCATCTTTCTGCTGCAGCTAAAGCAAAACTTGTGCAAAAATATTTATTTTCCTTAGAACAGTGTTTCTCAAACTATGGGGCGAGCCCCACTAGTGGGGCGCAGAGGTATAACAGGTGGGGCGTGACATCAATGGGATTTAAATAGTTTTTCCCCCCTAGATTCTGTCGTTGTGAATGTTTCACTGCACTGTAAATTAAATCAACCAGCTCCCCCCTCTCACAAAATTAAACACAATCAAATAAATTAGCAATTGTGATCATCATTGTAAACAGAACCGGGACCTGGAACATCGGGCTGGGAGTTTGACGTCGGAATATATCGCAGCAGAACAAAACAAGCTGAAGTAGCCGCATTATCAGAGATTCCATCTACAAAATGGAGAAATATCTAAAAGGATCAGGGAACGTTTCAGAGTCAGAGAAGTCACACGGTCAACCACGGAGGAAACACAGGAATGAGTATCTTACTTTTTGTTTATTTTATTTTGTATTTTTGAAAGCCTTGTATTTATGATAAAACTACAACTTTTATTTTCTCCAACTGTGAGCTGAAGTTCTACATGTAGCAACTACTGACAGCATATATTTCTGAGCCGGTTTTATACCAGTGCCCAACCCCTTTTTCCAACTAATTTATACCCTTAAAAACTTGTAGACTAACTCGGCTATTTAAATAAATAAAACACTTTAAAAATCAGTCGTGGTCACCATTCTGTTGGGGCGATAAAAGCATGGGGGGGGGGCTTGTGTATGCTCCTTTGTCCAAAGTGGGGAATGATAAAAAAAAGTTTGAGAAACACTGCCTTAGAATATAATAACAATAAAATGGAGCATGTTTCAATTACCTGACGGTATTGTTTACATTTTTAATTGGGATTTTGTGGAGACTATAAAAGCACCTAAAAGAAAAGAAACTACACACACTTTTAATTTGGGGAATGTACATATAATGACCAAGTCAAGATGGTTTCTATCAGCTTCTAAGGATCTAAAGTGTTCATAAACACACCACTGATCCCCCACGGTTATAATGTGCTGCTGTTTGTATGGTTACACAGTCAAAAATCAACATCAATAATTTGGTTTACTAAGCCTGTCATAAGATAAATAAATGGAGATTCATTTTTCAAAGTCAAATTTTGCGTCCATGTTATTTATTCATTTATAAATGTCACCGTTTCAAACTGAATATTTAGTTTACAATTTAAACATTTAGCTCCGAGCCAAATATAGCTAAATATTTAGTTTGAAGCTAAACTCACTTGTCAACCAGGTGATTTTATTTGTATAGCAACACTTTCAACAACAAGGTGATTCAATGTGCTTTACATGATTAACTAGGCTAAATATTAAGTCAATAAACTAAATATTTAACGTCAAACTAAATTGGGCCTACTTATTTAGCAAGCTAAATACTTAGCTAGCAAGCTAAAAGTGGCTAGCTAAATATTTAGCTAATTTAGTTGCCGCAAGTGGACTATCAAAATAAAAGCGGAATGTCACCTCTTTGTCATCGTTTATTTTCGTCACAACGTGTCTTACATTTCATCTTAAAGGGGCTATATGCATTTTTCTGAAATTTAAACTCGTGACTGACACCTGTGGCCAAAAAATGGAACTGCTCTTCCTTTCTGCTCGCTCTCGCAGCGCGCGCTCGTACGCCGGTCGCTCTCAATCTTCCATCTTTTTCGGGCACTTGTCAGGGGTTTAACTTTTTTAGTCTTATGTGGAGTTACTGTTGGTGTCAGAGCTGTCCTTGGTCTCTTCCGTGTATTCGCACAATCCATTGAACCGCTTTCGAGTGTAGGCTAAGTGCTGACTAGCGGTGGTAGCAGAGTGATCTGAAACGTTTAACCTAAAATGGGAAAGCCGTGGAAGTAGCTCAGAGAATAAACTTCTAAATACTTATTTTAGTTTATAAATCATTACATGGCTTAGCACCAAAATATGTTGAAGACCTGTTGTCACGGTACCAACCACCAAGACCACTCAGGTCCTCCAACTCTAGCCTACTAAACATCCCTAGACTCAGAACTAAACATGGAGAAGCAGCTTTCAGTTTCTATGCTCCTCTAATCTGGAACAGACTTCCTGACGAGTGTAGAGCTGCTGAAACTCTGAACTGCTTTAAATGGAGACTAAAAACCATCTGTTTAGAATTGGCTTTGAGTAAATGATTGATGTCATATGTATGAAATATGTTCATGCTCTCTTGCTTTATTGATCTCTTGCTTTATTGTGCATCATGTGTAATGTGTGTTTCTTTTACTTTTAATTTCCAATCTTATATTCCATGTCTGTTTGTTTTGTTTTTTGAATCACCAAATCATGTAAAGCACCTTGAATTAGCTTGTTGTTGAAAGTGTTGCAATACAAATAAAATTGCCTTGGCTTTGTTGTTTTTATGTCTGACTTCATTCTGGAAGAATCTTGGCCCATTCTTCTTCCCATAGTTGTTTCAGTTCATCAAAATGTCTATTTAGCTCTCTGAAGGTCCCGCCACAGCATTTTGTTTAAGTTGATGGCCGGACTTTGACTGTTGTAGATGTGCTGCTGGGTTTTGGGATCATGGTTCTGTTGATGGTCCAATTTGCACCAAGCTTGAGCTTACTTGACTCCAGAATACTTTGGTCTACGGAGGAGGTCCTGGTCCGCTGCAAAAACAAGTTGAGTTGTTGAGTCTTTCTTTTCCTCTGTTGCAGCATGCATGTTTACTACGAGAGATTGCTGCAATCAGCTGAGTTTCCTTTGATCAAAGCATCTTTTGCCAGTTGTCGTATTTAACCGAACTTGACTTTATACCAAGATGACTTGGAACAAAGTGGGAGTTTTTTTTGTTTTTTATCTATCTTGTCATGACCTTTAACCTTTAACCTGCTAATTGAGGTCTGTAGAGATGGAGCTCTGCGGTTTCTGCTCATTTCTCTGAGCTTCCCTCTCCGACCTTGGGCTGAATCTGCTGGGATGTCCACTCAGCTGTCTGAGATGTTCTCCTCTCTGGAGGATGAGGAGGACTTCAGATAGTGTGGAGATGACCTTTAACCTTTCCCAGGTTGATGGGAAGCAACAGTTGCTTCTCTAAGGTAACCGATGTCTTTCCGTCCTGGCGTTGTGCTAACACACACCTTTAAGCTCCAGAGCAGCAGATGGATAAAACCCCTGAGGGTGAGCACTTGGATCCTGGGGAGAATAGTGACGCATTTATGAATTTAACCGATTTAATAAGTCAAACTTCTATGAAAATATCCAGAATTTTCTGTTGGTTCGCATCAATATGTCCTCATTAAACCCTTATGTAGTTCTCCAAACTGCTGTAAGTCTATTTGAGCTTGTGTCTGATAACTCCGTGCCCCTCACCGCTGACTGCATGTTTAGTCAATAGCCTCTTTCATGGGAGTTTCTCTCCTGTGGCAGCTGTGCAGAAAGTGAGAGTAATGGTCTGTATGTTGCAGAAGGGGGTGCTGAGGGGACTCGTATTTAACCTGTAACCTGAGAAGCTGATAACAAGCAGAGAACGAGGAATGAGTGCATCGGACTTTTTGTTTCTCAGGTTTTCTTCTCATTACGTGGGAAATTCAGTATTTTTTTCGCCCCCCCCCTAATTCGTCTCTGGGTTTTGGGAGGGGGGTGAAAACGATCTGAACAAGAGGGAGGAGAAAGCCTTGGCAGCGAAGGGGAAGAGTAGCAGCCAGGCTCCGTTTGCTTATTCAGCTCTGAGTGCTGCACTGCGCCGCCTCCAGTTGTGGGATGTTCTCATTCTCCTTTGGCCGCACTTCTTCTCCACTCGCACATTACGACTCGAGGAATTTTTATGCTCGTTTTCTTGGAGGAGGGCTGACAGTGGGAGAGACTCTCCAGCCCTGATAGCTTGACACACACACACTCGTACGCAGCTCCAGCCCTGCGCTGCACCAAGGTAACGGAGTGGATCTAGCCTCAGCCATCTGGTCGGCGCTCACAGGAAACCTTCTCAGAGGAGGAGAAGGTGGGAAGGGAGGCGAAGGACGATGCAGCACTGAAACACGGAGCGGCGAAGAGGTGATCCAGTGATCCGGGCAGGATGGCCACGGCGGTGTTCCAGGTGAGCAGGGTGGAGGAGATGGAGCTGAGGTTTAGTTCGAACGCTCACAGCTGTACATGAGCCCCGAGCTGCATTTACAGTAGATCTACAGTTGATGAGCTGCTGACACAAAGTTGCTGCATGTTTGCACAACATGACCGGTTTGGATTTCTGAGTGTGCAGTTAGGAGTTGCACGCTGTATTAATGTAATCTTTGTGTTTATGTAATGTAAAGCTGTGCTTGTTTATCTCTGTGTGTGGTCTCCCAATGCGGTCGGTGGCTCAAAGTCTCGGCTGGAAGGACTTTTTCTATCTGTTTTAAAAAAAAATCCGTTTGTTTGATGAGAATCCCCCGAAGCCTTCGTGGTAGAAGGCAGTCGGCAGCCGTGAACCCTGCCTGCAGCGTTTCACAACGGGACCCTGCAGGATTTGTTGCACGGAAACAACCTCCCCGAGGTGTGAGAAAACCCGGCAGCTCTCTGCACCGAGAGAATCCTTTTTATTCAAACCGGGGGGATAGGAAGGATGCAGACGGAGTGAAAACTTCACCCAAATTCAAGCAGAGATTTGCAACACCAGCTGTTCAGAGACAGCTGTGCGACTGGGTTCATACCAGCAGATTGCTGCAGCTTCATAATATATCTGTAAATAGGGGGTTTTGCATCAGTTCTCTCTTTTTTTTTTTACTGGTCATCACACAAAAATGTTTGTGTACCGACATTATTGCATTTTATGAATTCATGTTCTTTGGTCCTGCAGTGTGATGCGACACAGGCATACATTATGCTTCTTTTGTGTTGGACCAACTTATATTAGAAGGAGAGAAATAAATGCTTCATGGCTGAGTTCATAGAACATGATCATTTCCAGTTCTCTTCACTGTAATTCATACATGTGACTTTATTTTCTAACATGTGATTCACTGAATGGAAACAGTGACTTAAACCTCTTCATATCAGAATCAGAAATACTTCATAAATCCCAGAGGGGAAATTCAGGTTTTTCAGTACAACCCGTCCGAGAGAAACAAAAAAAACCCACACAACACAGAAACAGACAGGATACGGGCTAACTGTGGTAGCTGCCAGCACAAGCGGCGCTCCGTATATGCAGATGAAAATGTTGGCCAGTATCGATACCCGAATTGATATTTACCGATATTACATATATATTTCTGATCACATCGCTGTTATTGCTTCTCTGCTTCAGTTAAACGCCCCTCAATCCTGCGCTGCATCGCCATCCCTGTCACATGACCAAGACCCTCCCCATCCAGAAAAACAAACCGTAACAAGATGGAGGTAACCACAGATTGGGATTATCGGCCATGTTTTACTCGTTAGATCTATACAATATGTTAAAAAATGACCAACGTTGGCCGATACCAATATTAGTGTCAATATGTTCGGTTCCTACTTAAAACTGTGAATTATTAGCTGGTTCCTTCTCTTCCAACCCCGTGATGTTCCTTCTGACCCAGTGCCCAGTCAGCTCAAACTTCCCATCAAGACGTTTGATTGCGTCCTCTCAGATCCAAAAGCTAGCATCACTACAACGCTACGTCATTTTTCAGAACTAAAGCTGCACCTTAGAGGTGCATGATAAAAGGGGCTTGCCACATGGTATGTATCAGTCGGACCCCAATCAGAGATTCTGTTGCCGAGTTAGGTCCAGCAAGCTTTGAAGCTTAAAGAGCTAAAAAAAAAAGTCCAGTAACAAGTAGTAGTTTGTCCCCATGTCAGTGTGATGAAAATGGTGCAAATTTGTTCTTAATTTGTCCCTGCAAATCCATAATGAAGATATTCTCGGCGATATCGTAATCCTCTGTGGGGGTCAAAGGTCAGCTGTACATGAATGAGTCTGTTAATGTGATGAAGTCGTTTGTAAGTATAAGAGAGAGATCAGAAAACAGGAACCATCCAACTTGTGTGTCTGCCTCAAATGACAGACAAATAATCCAGGGTTAATTATATTAGGCAAAGATATCGTCACCTCAGGAATCTTGTTTTTAAAAAGTAGTTTGCTTCCGCATATAACGTGAACTGCGGTTGAAATTTGAACCCAAGGTTCAAGGTCCAAGTTTAACTTGCTCCATTTAGTATGTTAAAAATGAGTTACAATGCTAATTTTAGCTCAGATGCTATTGTTAGGATGTTGGCTATCACTAGCATGTGGACTAACATGAACTTACTTCATTCAGTTTGTTCATTTTTGCTATGAATTAAAAACAAGCTAAAAAGCTAATGGTAACTAAATCGCTAACGTTAGCATTTGGGCTATCACTAGCATGTTGAATAACTAACTTTATTTGGTAGGTTATTTTTAGCTTTTATGTCAAAATTAGCTAAAATGCTAATTTCATGTTATATGCTATCATTAGCATGTTGACTAAACTCAGCTAAGTTAATTTAGTATGTTACGTTTTGCTTGTATGTCAAAGTTAGCTGAAATGCACGTATCAGTTATAAAGCTAACGTTAGCATGTGAGTTATGATGAGAATGTACTCCATCTACTCTGCTAATAGCAGTGTACAAGCTAAAAGTGTACAAAAAATAATATCAGCTAACATGATAAATGTAGCATGTTGGCTTTGTGGTAGCTTCTGGGAAATGAATAGCATATTGAATAACATTAACTTGCTCCATTCAGTAGATTAAAGTTTAGTTTTTATGTTAAATTAGTTACAATTCTCATATTGTGGGGGTGTACGCTATGGTACGACCCGCATTAAGGGAGACAGAAGATAAATAAACAATAGTCCGGTTTGCATTGCTTTGGCGGGCCCTAATAAAGTTTTAGAAAAAGTGTTCAAATACCTCCAAAAGAGACATAATCATTGTTTGATGGTTTTAAAACTAAGATATTCAAACTCTAGGCTGATGATGATGTGTTTTTTATCCAAAGCTACGGCTCGACCTGTTAGACAAAACCGCTGGATTATTTTATCGTCAAGTCAGTCTCACGACTGAGCTTTGAATTTTATTTTGTGATTCTTACTTAGTAGTAAGACGGGAAGAGGTTCATGTTGTTGAAGGAACTGAATGATCAAAAACATAAACATTGAAGGAGCCTCGGTCACATTCATGGGGAATCTCAGCTGCAGACATGATGGATTAACATCATGCTAACCCTTAGCTGCTAACGATGCTAAATCTAGCATCTGCATCAGAGCTTCCTGTCATCACTAAAGTCAAGGGCTATTTCATAGTTTTTTGTTTTTTTTTTTATGATTCCAGGCTAAAATTTAAAACAGACCGACCAAAACTAAACTGATTATGGTTTCTGGAACAATAAATGGATCTAAAATTGTCCATGTCACGGCGGTTGGTGGAGGCTGGATGGGGCCCGTAAATAGTTTCAGCTCCTTCCTCAAAACAGGCAAAACCATCGTCATCAGTACTGCAGATAAAGCTCTGACCCGTCTGAACGTCTCCTGCTCTTCAGTTGCACAATTTAAATGTATTGAAATGGACAGCTAGCATGAGGCAGACTCCGGTTACTGCCACCTATGGGGTAAACGCAAAACGCAACCAAATATTTCAGCAGGTAAAGAACGTTTGTTGTTTCTATCATGACTGAAAATAATAAACTGATATAAAGGATTCTATGGCTGTCAGATTTATAAATGTAACTTTAGCCCATATTGTGAAATAAACGATTGAAAGTAGGTTACCTAGTAAAACTAAAGTCTCTGTTATTGGTTAGAAGCCATATTGTTTTTCTGTTATAAATGAACGTTCAAAAGGAACCCAAATCAAATCTCCCTACATGTGGTTGAAGTAATCGTCTGAAATAAGTGGCTCACTGCGTCTGGGAAACGGTGCAGCTCGTATACGACAGGATTTCATCATATATATTCTTCATCAGGCGTGGAGGAAGGGTGGAGGAAGACGAGGAGCTGGGCGATTTAGGAAGGTGTGAGTGGATTGACCGTCTGTCTGGGATTTGGGGTAAAGCAGCGGTTCATGGACTATTTCAAAATCCCAAGAAAAAGAAAACACCAGCATGAATTTTCATGCTCCTCTGCTGATGTAATGCTTCTGCACCGTGTGTGTGTGTGTGTGTGTGTGTTGGAATCCTTGCAGACGCAGATTAACTGCTTGCATCACTGTCTGTTAAGCTAAGCTTTTTGTTTTTCTGCCCCAGCGTCTCTTTGGCTCCACAGCTCCGTTTTAATGAGTAATTAGGTTAATTTTGCCCGTTTTTAATTCTACAAATGAGCATTTATGTCCAGTGATCGCCCTGCAGGACTGCTCTGCGGAGCTGTAATTTGCTCACAGCGGTTCCTTTACGCCCGCCGTTCTCTGGGCTCCATGTTGGCAGCCTGCAGGACTCTGCACACATAGATAACCAGCAGCAGTGCCAGGGCTGCGTGCCATCCACTTCAGCTTTTACTGTAATTAATAGCATCCAGTTAACACAGAGTAAAAGCTTTGTTTGTGGACGACTCGCTTACAGTAGTTATTCAGCAGAGTAAGAAGCTACTGTCCCAGGACCTGTAGAAATCTCAGGTGCTTATCATGAAGACCAGCCTGGACTGCAGTATATGTTTGCTTCTTATTTATATAACCAGCAGCTTGTTAATGCAACAAAAAGTGTTATGTGCAGTGCATGTTATCCTTTAATATTTTAAGTCCAACTTTATAATTTTTGGATTATAAAGTTGGACTTAACAGGAACGGTGGACTCCTGTTAAATAGGAGAGAACAGGAAACTGATGGATGGATGGATGGATGGATGGATGGATGGATGGATGGATGGACGGACAACGGGACAAGGCAAAATCAGTTACTATTAGGACTTTAACGGTACGCCAAAAATCCCGGTTCGGTACGTACCTTTGTTTCAATTTCACTGTTCAGTCAGGGAACAAAGTGGAAAAAAAATCTTTGTGTAATAACATTGAAAACTAGAAGAGCTCTCAGCAGAACCCCCACCCCCCACACTCGGTGAGCGTGATCACCCCTGAATTGTAACATGACTGCTGGAGGTAGGTACCAGTAACCCCCCGCCCCGCCCCGCCCCGCATCACCCCGCCCCTCCCAAACACACACACACAACCCTGCAGAGGATCAATGGATTATGACCAAAGAGGAGTTTGTTAAACCGGTCCATTTTCTGCGTTACTCGGTGAGAAAAAGCTTTTTTGGCCCCTCATACAGGCAACATTTCATTTCTTCATTTGTAGTTTGTAGTAACGGCAGAAGGGAACGTGACCTTCACTGTCGACGTGGAAACAAAGAAACGAGCCACCTCCAACATGTACTGGGTGTCCGGGTCGGACCAGGACCCCTGAGGTCATTCTGAGTCTGCTCAGTCCGTTTCCAGTCACCAGCGTCAAGGCGCCACAAAGACACAATTTTAACCCATTTCTTTAATCGAATTGAATAAAATACTAAAGATAACCGCTTGACTGTAAGGACGGCTGATATGGACCGAAGATTTATCAAGATATTTTCAGTGTGACGACGATTAAATTGTAAATCTGTGCGTACATAAAAACAAATGCCATCTAACCGTTACAAACCGGTTCCAAATAGCATCTATCCCAATCACAGTCAGTTTGCGATTTGTTTTTTTCTTCATCTAACAAAGTAAATCTCATGAAGCCATTAGCTGTTTTGAATATTCATGTCTCCCACCCCGTGCATGAAGCTGTTGTTAAAATGGAGAGCTCCTTCGGCGACAGACTGCAGCATCTGAGGAGCATGAAGGATCTGATAGACTCCAGAACCTTCACCGCTCCCAACAAACTAACTAAGGCTTTTATTTCTGCTCTCATAGCACATTTTGTGAATGTTTTTAATAACTGTTTAGCCGTACCATTCTTTATTTATATAGCACCTTTATAACAACACATGGTCGACCGAGGGCTGCACAGCAAATACGTAAAAAGTGAAGTAAAAACAATAACTGCGGTAGATAACTATAAAAGTAACAAAAGAGCATTGTCAGTTCCTGTCTAAATTAAAAGTATTAAATAGTATTCTTAATTCAGTTTTTTTATATTTGATACTTTTATCTTTGCGTTAATCCGTTACGTTGGTGCTGTTGTGCCTGAATTGTTCTTCTAGAGCTACACCATGTTCAAACATGCTATAATCATTACAATAAACTGAAATAAATACAACTGAAACTAAAACAAGATGGTAGCAGTAAAACCGTTAGAACAGGAGCCGCTATCCATTAAAATATTTTTAAAACCCTTCAGTTTTATTAAGCTGGACAGCTTCTGGTCCAAGTAGAAGAGCTTCCTAAAAAAATATACTTCTCCCGGGTTCAGCACTGAAGGAGAGCTGAATGTAATAACAGCCTGGGAGCGGAGACTGTAGTTGCTGTTTAGGTGACGTACAGGAAGTTGTAGCATACAACGCTAGTGAGCCAATTACTGGTTTATAAATGGAAATGTACAAAAACAACAGTGTGTGTGTGTGGGGAGTGAAGAGCTAGCGGGAGCGCTGATACCAAAAAATGTCACCATAACCAATGGGAGGTGAAAGGATATCAGCCATTAGCCTACGGTCACAGCTGATATCCTGTCACCTCGGCGATGCACAGGAATGAAGTGGTGTTCTCCAGACCAGCAAAGTGCCAGAAATCCAGCTTTTGTATTGTCTGATTTTGATTCGTCTATATTAAGTGTTTTATGTACCTCTTAAATACTATATTGTTTAGATGTTTTCTGTAAATGTGTGGTCCGTCCTTCAGTGGCTACTAAAATCACGCAACCTTGGAATCAGGCCGGGTTTCCACATTAAAATTGGACCTGCAGATTAATTTATAGAGGGATTATTTGTTTATCAACACAGCTTATCAGCGCATGCAACCTGGCTGCAGAAAGAGACGCTGGCCCTTTAAATCAGCTCTGGTTCCCATTGTTTTTATCTGCGGTTATCTTGTAGTTGCCGTGTCGCTGTGTCGGTTCGCCATGTTAGCTTGTTTGTTAGCCAAGGAGGCTTACCTGACATGAAGCGATCGCTGCAGATTGTTGCATTCCAATCGTTTCCAACTAAAGACGCCACTTGTTTGCCTCGAAAGGTGTGCGAGGCGATGGAATTCTAACTTGCATGCTTTGTTGTTTTTATCAGTGCCTTGTGCGACCAACAACACAACGAGACATGATCGCGTCTCTTTCTGCAGACGACACGAGCAGTAGAGCAGGGAGTGACGTAGGCTGATTATAAATAAAGTGGTAGGTTATATAAATAATCAGTGGACATCTTAATTGCAAGAGTATACTAGGAATACTTTAAGTATTAAGGAAAAACTAGAGCGTGGCACCAGTAGTAAAATCTGTGTGAGGACACAGCTGTAGCAATAGCTGCAGGAAGGCGTCGCAGCATAAAGCAAATGTTGAAAGATTGGAGAGTAGTAGGATAAAGTAGTAGAGTAAGCCTGTAACTACAGAGCTAGCTCAGGATGACCTTAGCCACTCTAACTATAAGCTTTATCAAAAAGGAAAGTTTTAAGCCTGGCCTTAAAAGTAAACAGAGTGTCTGCCTCACGGACTAAAGCTGGGAGCTGGTTCCACAGGAGAGGAGCCTGATAACTAAAAGATCTGCCTCCCATTCTACTTTTAGAAATCCTAGGAACTACAAATAAACCTGCAGTCTGAGAGCAAAGTGCTCTGTTAGGAACATATGGACCAATCAGATCTCTGATGGATGATGGAGCTGATTATTATGGGAGAACTTATGTTTGAGCTTATCAACGACGCGGCTTTTAAATATGCAGGAAACCTGCAATTGGAAGAACAAAAAACATATTTACCCAGAAGATTCCTACAAGTGTCCTGAGGGCTTATTTATTCATTTCAATGTTTCTGTTCTGATTGCTTTAACTGCGTCGACATGGCTCAGTGGAAACAAACCGGAGCTGACTGGTGCTCTAAACACAGCCCAGTAAAGCCCTGGTCAGCATGGCTGAAATGACGCTAAAAGAGAAACAAACCAAACATACACACGAGCTCAAAGTGCTCCTTATGGTAGGAAACATAAATCACTCCCACAGACACGGGGAACAGTGTTTGGACTCAGTCGCTTTCATGCCCTCTGCTCCATTATGCTCAATAAATCAGGCTTTCCGAAAGTTTTCCCTGCAGGCAGACGGAGGGGGCCATAACTTTCCCACAGGCCGATCAACTCGAGAGAAAAACGCGCGTTTTAAAGAGGCAGAAACTGATAAACGCATCGCTCAGGTTACTTGCTCAAGATTTGAATTTCAAGAATATGAATGAAGCGATTGGTTGTAGAAAACGGGGATAGCCTGGTAGGACACTGGCACTTTCTCTCATCATTACGTTGTGCTTTAAGAAGTGGTTCAGACCCGTACTCTGGCTCGGTCCACCGTGACGGGCCCAGTAGAGCCCTCTGGTACCAGTTACACTTCACAAATGGAATTTACACACTGGGCCGTACCAGATGCAAAGATCTGGATGAACATGAAAGCTCTCAGGGCAGCGATGTGTTTATGTTGCCAGATCTGAGATCCTGGAAGGGTTTTTTTCTACTCTCCAGCTAACATGGACGCCAACAACGTCCCTGCTCGAAGCAAACCATCAAACCAACTAATGAATCGGTTCGTCACCGATGCGTTTCAGGTTTCTGGAACAAAGCAGATCATTATTGGGGGGTTTTAAACATATTTACAGCTAGAGAATGACATGGATCCCGTTAAGCCGGCTGCGTCTGGAGAGCGTTAGCGGCTAACGGGAAGCCTGCTGCAAGCCGAAGACGTCTGACACGGACGTTTGTCTGCAGGAAATGGGGCCCTTGTTTAACGCCGTTAACACAAGCATGTATGGTATGCAACAACACAATTATCCTTTATTATATTACACTCATTTAAATACAGCCGATAAGCATCAACGTGCGTGCCTCCTCCCAACGCACCACAGAGCCGAGACCCTGTGTGGGACAAACCTCATTCACAATCATTTGCTCCCTTTTGATTCAGGACTAAAATCTATGCTAATAAACGCTCACCTGTCTAATGGGAAAAATGAGTAAAAAGAGTCTGAAACTGTGACCATATTTTGATTTTCAAAAAAGAGAACACTTTAGATTTTACCATATTTAAAGCGTGCGTTCTCCATGTGGTTAGAACGAATAGTTAAATAAACTTCAGATAGGCTTTCACAAGTGCAAAAATGACTTTATAATCTCTGTAAATTAATTAATTAATAGAAATAATTACTCTTCCGGATGAGAAAATGTACTACTAACAATAGTAGTTCACTTTTTAAGTCATTCCAGACACAAATTGAGAACAAATCTGAAATAATATTCTGAGAAAAATAAGTATTTTCTTTTCAATGTAATAATAATACAAGTAAAATGCAGAAGTTTGAAAAAGACAATAAAACTGTGCTTTTAGTTTTCATCTCCATCCTGCTCAGTCCATTTATAGATGAACTCCCACTTTGCACAGCATTCTAAACGTTTTAGTGTCCATGTGGACCAACTGGAACTCGTATACCAGCTCTGTTCGTCTGTAAAGCTCCACTTGTGCTTGGATGTCTTGTAAACAGCCACAGCGCCGCGCGCGGTGCAGGGCGGAGCACAGCCCGCCGTCTGTTCCGTCTATGAATGGATCAGAACCATCCACTAGGCAGCAGCTCGGGGAGGACGTCAGATGAGAGAGGCTTTCCTGTTTCATGCATCACTCCTGTAAATGTACCTATGCTTTCTGGTCCCTTTTTAAAAACGATGGAAACCCGGACATTTTTTTAACTCAATCTATGAAATCCCCCTGGACGCCCCGGACAGCACGTGAAAAGTGGACGCTTGGTCACACATTTTAT
Organism: Valencia hispanica; assembly: GCA_963556495.2. Taxonomy (NCBI): domain Eukaryota; kingdom Metazoa; phylum Chordata; class Actinopteri; order Cyprinodontiformes; family Valenciidae; genus Valencia; species Valencia hispanica. The sequence goes on from OY747707.1 coordinate 3,813,787, forward strand.
AACCGAAGTTTAACTTGAATCTAAATTTGAATTCCTTTCGGTTGTGTACGGTCCGTGTAACGCTTATCAGTTCAATTTTCTAAACACAAACGGACATTTGGAAAAACAGAAAAATGGATTCAAAAATCAAATTTTTCTTTTTGTTTTCACCTTGACAAATTAAATTTTTCTTTTTTTTTTACTGTTTTTCCAATTTTCTGTTTTCATTCAGAGGATCAGAAATTTAGAAAATTGCAAAATTGTGTAAAAATTGCCTCTGGGCTCCAATTATTCAATTCTGTAATGATATTCTCTCCCTCGTTCCTCGTAGTTCTATGACGTTGCGCCGGTTGTGAGAACTGACATAAACATATATAAACATATATAAACATATATAAACATATATTCATACTAACCTGCAGGCTAACAAGCTGCAACCTAAGCTATAGACTGAATATGAAAACGCGATACAGCTTTATCTTTATATAGCCTTCAGTCTGTAGATAGAGCGAGGCTGTATCTTCTACGTAATAATAATAATAACTGAGTAATAATAATAGAATTATAACTGAGTAATTGGAGCCCAGATGCAATTTTCTAAATTTCTGATCCTCTAAATGAAAAACAGTTAAAAAAAGAAAAATTAAATTTGTCAAGGTGAAAACAAAATGAAAAATTGGATATTTGAATCCATTTTTCAGTTTTTCCAAATGTCCGTTTGTGTTAAGAAAATTGAACTGATGAGCGTTACACGGACCGTGTATGAACGCAGCGTTATGTGCATCTGGCGCATAAAGCTAACATGCTAACTGTGGCTAATGAGAAGTTAACATAAATTACACCTTATGTTGATATTTGAAAGTTAAATATTTGTAATCCTGAGTTTTCCATCCTGAAGCTTTTCAAAATCGTCAAATGTAGGAATTGGGGAGAAAAGTAATGTTTTCAGTGATATGTTCCTGTTAGCTCAAAAAAAATTTTGGTTTTCTACCGTGTAGAATTTCTCAGTAGAAAGTTGGGATAAATTTTGAGATGTTTTTATCATTCATAATTTATCATTTGTGTGATTTGGAAAAAGCAAATCATGCTTCATTAGAACTGACTGGAGATTTGATCGAATTCTTTTAAAATAAAGAAAATGGTACAGGCAGACACAGCAGAAAACAATATAACTACTTGAAAACAGTCGGTGTTAATGTTTAGAAATGTTTAAATAATCCTTTGCTGGTTCTCCTCCTCCGAGGTTATGTTTTCATTAGGGGCTTGTTCGTCTGTTAGCAACACAACTCAGGAAGTTGTTGACGGATTTTGATGACATTTTCAGGAAATGTCCGCAGTGCGACCAGAAACGAGTGATTCGATTTTGGGGGTGATCCGGATCGCCAAATGCTTTTCGAGTGGAGAATAAAACACGCTTAAATCACTTTGGAGTTGTTTCGATATTCCGACAGCCTAATCTCCCAGCTGCTGGGGAAATCCCTTCTCATCAGCGGGGATTCCTCCGACTTGCGTTTTATCCTAAATAAGGAGTTTGGTCTGACTGGATGCTACTGGTAGCCATGTTGGACGTCAGCTGGTTTTTCTCTAGTATCAGTGATGTTAACATTGTTTCAGGTGAGTCATTGAGTTCAGTGCAGAGCGTGTTATGGACCTTATTGCTGTTGAAAGATGCATTCACTGACAAAGTTCTGGTTCGGTCCGTCTTTCTTTTTCTCCTGTAGCTGCATGAGAAACCATTCATGTTCCCAAACAGCAGAGTTTAGTGATAGCAGGGACTCCTTTCTGTTCTCTTCTGGTGTCACTTTTTAGAGTTTCCCTGTGGAAACGTTGCCCTGCGCTCTGAGTTCCTCACATAAACATTCTGCACGTTTTCAGGTAAAAAACAGCTGGAGTCGTTTGGTACCGAACCGACAGGGCCGTACTGAAAAACTCGCTCTTCATAATCTCTGATCAGTCTGTGGCCCCCAACTGAGGAAGATTCATCAAACATATCTGGGTCCCGCCCTCAGGATGTCTGGCTACCATAAGGAATAAAATATTGGTTGTAGGTGGGAATGCTTATTGGTAACAAATTATGGCCCCAAATCATTTTGTATATATAGTCACACTAAATGGGTCCAATCTTTAAGTTTTGTTTAGAACGTAGCGTACACTTTGTGGCACTAAGTAACTACAGTTTGGGAGATATCAAAATATGTCAAAACCTCATATTTAAAAATCTGTATACTGTACATTTATTCTAGATTTTTCTAGCTTTTTCAAATATTGCTTAGCCGTGAAAAAGTCGAACCATTGTAGGATCTTTTTCCTGTTATTCCTCAGCAAAACTTCCAGTTAATTTCAAGCAGAAACCAGAGAAATAGTCCCTTTTTTTCTTAAAGTATTTTATTTTCACCAACCCACCCACCAACAAATTGAGAGAGGGGAAAAACAAAAAGTGAGAATCAAGAGGCGAGGCAGACAAAAGCTTGTAAATCTGCAACACTTCCATGATAGAGGCTGACAATGTGTCCATATATGCCAAATAAGGTTGCCACATATCTCTAAAAGTATTATAGTCATTCCTGAGTGTATTATGTCATTTTTTCAAGTGGAACACAGCTATTCATTTCTGAAACCCATCTTCCTTTAGAAAGTTGGCAGTCAGACTTCCATGTGATGGCGATGCACTTCCTGGCAACACAAGGCCAATGAGAGAAGCCGCTTTTGAGCTGTTCTTAATCGTGTATCAATATTTGTTGTATCTCCTGATAAACCAATTTGAGGATCTAATGGAAGATGCATTCATAGAAGTTTTGTCACGGTGTCAGAAAAATCGTGTCAGAATGTGTTGAGTTTTATGCATCATCCATCAAGAGAAGAGAGATGAGACGAGGTGCATTCCCCTCATGAAGCAGTATTTCCAGGTCATTGAGCATGGGGAAGGTGATTTCAGGACACAAAACCGATCTAAGAAGTGATCCTAACTGTAGATAACAAAACGTTTCTGCTGCACAGATCATACTTCCTCAAATAGTCAATTTTTAAGGCAGTAGCTTCAAACATGTCCCCATCCACCCCCACCCCCGTCTCTGAACTGAGAATAAAAATGAAAATATGTTGCATTTAAGAATTATGTCACAGTATGTTCTTATGTATGTCTTAAGATGATGCACCAATGGCACTTATTGGTGCATCTATTGTGATGAGTAGAAATATAAATCCTGCATCAATAGATGCTCTGACGCCGATTGAAGATCAGCCAGTGGCAGCATCAGGATGGGGGGAGCCGATGTAGATTCCCTAAAGCGGTCCTATTAGATCTATGAGCTGAACTGGGCCCAGTGGGAGATCTTTTTAAATTAGACTGAAAATACTCCTTTTCTGTCAGGCTTTAAATATCCATCCTCATTATGTTCTGCTGTAATTGAGTTTTTATTTGCTTTTAATCTAATCTTATTGTTGCTACAAGAAGTAATCATATAATTTCTTTTTTGTACGTTTTTTGTGGCCACAGTGGCCTTTATTGACAGTGGATAGTGTGCAGAAACAAGAGAGAACATTCGGGCAAATGTCCGCGGGGTGGAATCGAACCCCCGTACAACGCGACGCTCCTTAATCATATAATTGAAACTTTATATTTTTTGCTTTTATTTGTGTTTGTTTGAGTCTCTTTGCTCTTATGTTGTCACACATTTTCCAATTGCTAACTATATTTTTGTCTTTTATTGTGAAGCACTTTGTTTGCCTGTTGGCTGACTAAAGTTTTATATAGATAAGCGTTGGTTGATTGATTGATTGATTGATTGAAATAAAACGTTTTTTTGTGCCTTTACGTCACCCATAAACACCAGGATTTAAGTCTCGGTGGAATTGTGCTTTCTCCGCCTCTCAGTTGCCGGCTTAAGTTTGTGCAGGATATTCACCGGGCCCTTTGCATTGACCCTTTATGGCAGAAAGTGGGTGTGTAGGAGGCGGGGTCTGATCCAGAACCACCTGAGCACATTGCCAGGGAGAGCGGGATTTATAAAGCGGACATTGCGTACAGCTGTGCGTACTCAAAAACCTTTCCGATCACTCCACCGCCACCACCGCTAGTCAGCTCTCGCAAGCAGCTCAGTGGATTGTGCGAATACACAGAAGAGACCAAGGACAACTCTGACACCAACAGTAACTCCACATTAGACTAAAAAAGTTAAACCCCTGACAAGCGCCCGAAAAAGATGAAAGAATGAGAGCGACCGGCGTACGAGCGCGCTGCGAGAGCGAGCAGAAAGGAAGAGCAGTTCCCTTTTTGTTAGTCGCTAGTTTAAATCTCAGAAAATTGCATAAAGCCCCTTTAATTAATAAATACTGTATAAATGTATCGGTGATTTAAAATTGTACATTCTTTTGCAAAAAAAAGATGTAAAATCTTGTGCTTGGCAAAATCAATGCCAGAAAATATAAACTAATAACTCACTAATAATAGGATAATTAACGGTCGAGTTAAATCGGTGTTCCAATTACTGTTTGTTTTTACTAGAAGGATGTAGAGTTTCACTTTGAACAAATTATGGTTTCCCTTCTAATAGAAGAGCTGATGTGCAAATTAAATCGAGCAACATTTTGTAAGGAAAACCAAATTTTCAAATGTATAAAAATCTACTGTATGTTAGATGGATAGATATAGAATAGGCAGGTAGATGTATCTATGTATACTTCAGGATTCAGATATTTTTGGATCATGCTATGTTAACACTCTCAGGCAGCCAGGTAACTCCTGTGCACTTCTTCCGTTCTGTGGGCGGGACTCGGTGTCGGCTGAAGCTCAACCCTCCTGTTTGCCATCTTGGTTCCCGTCACAGGGAGCCAGAATGCGTTCTGGCCAGAAATGTTTGAGGAAGCACGGTGAAGACGGATTTGGTGAATGAAGCTTGGTAAAGAACAGAAAAGTGACCTCCATGTTTACCTGTAGAGGACCCGGCTAACCGCTGTTAGCTCATCGATACGCGTTGGTTTCCATGCTTCGTTTCACGTTTGGATTTCTCTGCTTCAGGGAGATGTTGAGTTTGTCGAAACAACCTTTACTTCTGTTGTTTCTGCTTTCTTTCCACCTCTGCAGCAACACGGATCGTGTCGTCATAACCAGGCATGTGAGCAGATATCCTAAATATTTACGGGGTTATCCGGGCTTGTGATGCGCACGCAGACCTGCAGGTGGATCAGCTGTCAGCAGCGCGCCGTGCAAACGTAAAAACACTGAACAGAGGCGAGGAGGAGGAGGAGGAGGAGGAGGAGGAGGAGGAGTGGGGGCCCCAGCGACGATAAGGATGGAGTTATTCAGGAATAACTTTAAGATGGACATGAATACCGTCTCCTGTCATCAGCTCAGACACATTCCACATCATCCAAGCGGGGTGGTGATAAGAGGACATGATGGAAAGAATGCTCCCTGAAACGATGTGATATTATGGCCTGCGTGGCTGTGGAGCTCGTTTCCCCCCTGTTAGGACGGCACCGCGGCCGCCGCGTCGCAGTCTGCCTTAAATTAAGCCGCGGCCTCTTTTTATGGCAGCTGCTCCTGCAGCAGAAACGGACTAAAACACATAATGTGATTAGGGTCATTTCCTGTTTAGAGTGAACATTCCTGTAATCCAGATGGGGGGGGGGAGCGGCTATAAAAGACACGGAGAGGCTTCAAGTGGCCCAAAAAGTGACTCACACACGTTTAGCTTTGTGGATTTAATCAGGCCGAAGTCCCAGTGGAGGCCGTCCGCTCGTCCTTTCACTGCCGGGTCAGGATCGCCTGCTGCTCGTTTCCACAACATCGTCTCCTGCCAGAACCTTCCAGAAATCCTTCAAAGCGGCGCCGATCAACAGATCTGCAGGCCTCCTGAAGATCCAGAGGGTTTATGTGGTCGACTTGTTGGCATCATCTTTTAACGTCGCACAGATATTCTTAAGGCTTTCCTGAACGTCTCATGAACCAAAAGTACATTTGGTAGAGTTTAGCTTGGTGACAAGAATCAGAAACGCTGAAATAAAAAAGATCTCAATTTAAAGGCTAAGCTTGAAGTTGTAACTGGAATTACACACAGAGTAAAAACACTTCAAACCTTTGTTGCTTGTCATTTTCATGATTATGGAATCCCAACATTCAGTGTCTCGGAGAACTAGAATATTAAGAAAAAAGTTAATTCATATTTATAGGAAGTTGAGTGGAAGGAAAAAATGTGGCAGGAAATGGAGCAGCAGCAGCAACGGGGCCAGCCGCATTTTTAAGCAGACCGTCGAGCACAATCAGTTCAAAAATTTGGGGGAGCTTCGTCAAGAGTGGACTAAGTTCGGTGTCAGAACATCTAGATCCACAGACGAATCCTACAGACCCAGAACCGGACTGTTGTTCAGTGGTCCGAAGTCCTCTTTTCTGATGAAAGTAAAGTTTTCATTTCATTTAGTAATCAAGGTCCCAGAGTCTGCAGGAAGAGTGGTCCTCTCCACTTAGAATCCTTGTAGACTGGTCCAATGACCCTGGTGGTACTGGACTTGATCCCCCAGCAAACGGGCCGGAGCAGAACCCCATCGAGAATCTATGGAGTATCATCAAGAGGATGAGGAGAGACACCAGAAACGACGCAGATAACCTGAAGGGTTCTATCAAAGCAACCTGGGCTTCCAGAACCTCAGCAGAACCACAGGCTGGTCTCCTCCATGCCGCGTGGCTTTGATGCAGAAATCCATGCAAAAGGAGCCCAGACCGGGCAATGGGAGCATACAAAGGAAACTGGCTTCGTCTGCTCCTCTTCATTTAGTCCAGCTCATTTTCTCGGTGTCATCTAGCAACATTTACAGAGCTGTGCTAAGGTTTGGTTGGAGTTTCGCTTCACCTGATGCAGACGATGGTGGCCCAGATGGTTAACTGGATAAGCGGTTAGAAGCATCAGAATAATGAGGAGAAAGTTCTCCGCTTTGTTTGTCAACCGGCATTAACTTTGCGATTATTTCAGACATTCAGCCAATAAAAAATAAATAATAAAAACATGTTTTAAAAAACAAAAACGTTTTTTTTGTTTGTTTGTTTTTTTTTACCAAGTGCTCTGACTGACTAACCCGCAACGTTAAACCGGTTCCACAGATTTGTTTGAGTTTAAAGGAGACAAGTTATTACAGCTCTGTGTTCTTTACAAAAAAACATGTTAATGAAGTTCTTTGTACAGAATCTCTCTGACATAAAGGTCTCAGCAGCTCAATTCTTAGCAATTTCACTCCCTTTCAGAATGAGATGTTTAGAGCGCTCTGTCACTTTTATGCAAATTAGCAGTTGCAGACCACGCCCACCCATCTTTACCAGGCTGCGGGTTTGAATCCGATTATAACGAGCGTTTACATCCGCCACACGTTCGATCGGAATAAATCGTTTTGACGTGCGCAGAACGATCTAAAATACCGGAAACGGCCGTAGAAGAAGAAGAAGTAGCAGCAGACTTCCGCTGTAAACAAACATGGCTGAGAGTGTTTAAAACGTAGCTTTACGAAGTTCTTCAGAGCGTGCTTTTACTTTTTTTTCTGGTCACGGTTTTACATCTACAAGCCTTTATTGTTTTGTACACAGTCCATTTCTAATCCGAATCTCTTTATTGTTTTTTTAAATTTTTTTATTCTAGCATTCGATACAAAAAGTGTCAAACATTGACATACAACACATTCAATTCAATTCAAATTCAAAAATACTTTATTGAGCCCAGAGGGAAATTAAGTGTTGTTGTAGCTCATATGATTAATTCTTTAAGGAGTTGTTGTAGATGATGATGGCTGTGGGCAGGAAGGATTTCCTGTAGCGGTCTGTGTTGCAGCGAAACTGAAGAAGCCTCCGACTGAAGACGCTCTGTTGTTGTTGTCTCATGAAGAGGATGCTCAGGGTTGTCCATAATTTTTTTGATTTTGTGAAGAATCCTTCTTTGCATTATCTATATAGTATTTACCAAATAAAATGGAAAAAAAGAACTAAATACTGAAGACACCTGTTGTTATTTTCATAGTAACATATAACCTCTTTAAGGGGAAAGCAATCTCTTTATTGTTTAAGGTAATGTACGTCCATACATGACGTAACAGACATTCGCAGTAATGGCCGACATTCGGAGTAAGGGTTTTTACATGAACAATGATCGGATTAACAGTCGGCATAAACCCAGCCGTCTCAATCGGAAAAAAATCTCGATCCGAATGAGTGCGATCGGATCAGAGTATTCCTAATGGCGTTTTAACATGAAGCCTTTTTATTCAGATCGGGCTTTTAATCCGAAGGATTTTCAAGAAGGTAAAAATCCCTCGTTTGTGCACATTTTTTTTTTATTTTCTAAATATATTGTCTTATTTCAAGAAAGATTTTCAAGAAAATATTCACTTGTTCCGTTGGCAGATTTTTTTTTTTTTTTTTAAGCTTATTACAAGCAAAAATATCTTGTATAATTTATTTTTTACTTGTTTCTGGAGTAGCCTTTTTGCCAGTGTAATAAAGGAAGCAATATACAAGATATTTTTGCTTGTAATAAGCTAAAAGAAAAATCTGCCAATGAAACAAGTGAATATTTTCTTGAAAATCTTTCTTGAAATAAGACAATATATGTAAAAAATATGAAAAAATGTCCACAAACAAGACATTGTTACTTTCTTGAAAATCGTTTTTTTGCAGTGCGTGTAAACGCGGCTAATGAGGCACAAGAAGCACAAGATTTCTGACAGCAAAAAATTTGCCAAAAAGAAAATTGGATGAATTTTTTTTTTATTCACGTTTGAAGTGTTTATAGTGGCAGCGGAAAGACCAAGATGGCAACAGAAAAGTGAAAAAGTGTAATTCTGAAACCTGGAAAATTGTTGATCAAAACACCTTTAGGGTGCCACAGGGACGTCTGGCTGCTGGGAAGCAAAATGTAAAAACGTGAAGGGATGAATCAAGATGTTTGTGGGATAATAAAGCGATGGAGACTAAATAAATGCCTCACTTCTAGCTTTGCAAGATAGGCACATATGGCAACATAGACCTGTTGAGCATCATCTCATTTCCGTCATCAAAACCAGCCACATAGATTCTGGGACCTGGTGAACAACCCTTCCTGTCTGTTTGCTGAAAGCTTGTCAAAGTACGGACATCAAGTCGCACCGGAGAGACTTAAAAAAAAAATCCCAGACCAGGAATGTGCTGCTGGAACACAAAGCAGACGCGTCCTTATTCCAAGCCTTGTGTTCATGCAGTGACATAATTAGTCCCAGATAAAAGAGGAGCAGCCGAGATGAAAGACGCTAGGAGTGGCCGACGGTTGTGATAACCGCGGGTCCTGGTCTCCCAGAGCTGAAACTCGATTTTTAAAGGAGTCCGAAGCTCTTCCCCCCTATCAGTCGTCTCACTGATAAAACCACTAACTGGTGGAAATTAGGTTTGCGGGGATGTGTTTCTCCGTTGAGCGGAGTTAAAGAAATGACGGTTAAACGGAACGGAGGCTTGAGGAGGAAGAAAACATCCTGCATGCATCCTCATCATCGGCCATCTTTCTCTATAATCCCTTCATTTCAGTCTTCGGTTAAAGGCCATTATCATTATACGCTTCCTGTTTATCGTGGCGCTGGGCTCATGTGATGATCTGGACCACAGCCCGGATGGTAATTGGATCAGCTCGGGCATCATGAGTTAATATGGCTCACGCTCCATGAACGTCTCGTACAGTTTTGGTTTGATTTCTGTTATCTGTTCATCTAGAAGCTCTCAAAAGTGACCCAGGAATCTGAACAGAGACTATCTAAAACTGGAAGGGAAACAGAGACGGGAAGTGAAAAATATGATGTCTAATCTCCCCCGAAATTATTTATTGTTGTTTGGATAAAGAAAGGTCAAAGGTCATTTAAAGCTGCATTCTCTTTTGGGCCACTTGACGGTGCCAGACCAAGTTGTTCAATGCATTTAGGCTCAACAGCTGATTCATAATATTTATGGACTCTTACTGATGCTGAGGTTGATGTACGGTCTGAATGGCATCACATCTTTAGTTTCACATTGCTCACCAGTATTTTTTTTCTCTCTCTAGTGACTGTGATGTTAACCCACAGATAAATGCACTCAAACTAAAAATAAATGCAGTTATACCAGGGTTTGAAGATCATGTTGAATCCATAAACTGGGTCTGGTTAAAGATACCAAATAAATTTATGTTTTAAGTGATGTAGATAAGATTAAAAAAGAGCGAATATAAGTTGGTCTGGACACACTAAAGGGGTGAAAAGGTCCTTTCTTCACACTGTGTAAACCTAAACCATCTTCGGTCTTGGTTTGAACATGCGATAATTAGACCCAAGGTAAACGTTTTTTACTTTAAAAATCCAGCGTGTTGTAAAAAATGCAGAAGACCATCCAGAAATGTGAGTTTGGAAAAGTGCGTCATATTAACATGGAAAAAAAACACGGAGGAGCTCTGGAAGTGTAGGCAAATGGCTTTAAGAAGATCCATGATGGATTTGAGTAAAAATACCACAACTGCTTGGTATCATTGAACATAAACATGGAAAACAAATGCACGATCTCTTTTATTAATGACAGAAAATAGTCATTTTACTGCGCTACTGCTAAAGAATACGCACCTTCTACTAAGATACCCCAACAATAACACAATAACGTTTCTAATCTCATGCTGTGCCATGCAGACGTTCTGTCTGCACAGATGAAGATTGACTCAGCTAGTGTAAAATATCGATCATTAAAGTCAAGATGGTGTGAATTATAAAATTAACTTGTGAGAAATTTTCCCTTTAGCTATTCTGTTCTTCATAAAGCAACCCGGGGAGTCTAACCAGCTGATATAAAGTGGTTAGTTAGTTGGGCTATCTGCTCCAGTAGCCATAAAACAATGTTACTGTAATAAAAAAATAGTTGGTTGTACATTAGTTTCACAAAATGGATCATCTTTTTCACGACTAGCATTCATGTGTGCTCGTGAACAGCAACACCGTAAGCTCTATAAAGCCAAGGGAGACTTCTATGGTGGAAAATGTTTCAGTTTTAAAACAAACTTTTTTAATCCTCTGTATTATGTCATTGCTATTAATATTCATTATTCGTAGGTAGTAGATTAAAGAAGTTGAAACCGTTTCCTATTCTACATAAGAACAAACGTAAGAAAGGAATGAGAAGTCATGGCAGATGTAATGCATGCTGTGAAACAGGGATGTAAGAAAATATCGATACACTGATAAAATCGCGATGTTGAATCCATATTCAAAAAACTATTTTTTATTTTAATTTTTTTTTTAGGACTTGAATGGAAATGTTATTGATGGCAGTCATTTTTGTAGTAAATATAAAAGCATGACTGGTAGTTTGTGGCTGTTTTCACCTTCTTGGTTCCAGTGGATCAACTAGATCTAGTAATAAAACTGGATGTGTTAAAGTATGAAACAAGTTGGAGTGTTTAAAATGCTGCAACAGTTTTTCTACAGTTAAATTCAGTTTAAAAAAAATCGCAATATATCGCCTTATTCCGAGTATCGTGATATATCGCGATATATCGTATAGCCACCCCTGTATCACAATACATTTCGTATCGCCAGATTTTTGCCAAATACACATCTCTGTTGTGAAACATCAAGTCCTGTTGTGTCTCTTTTAATGTGCTGCTGTTTAGTGTGCGTATATTAGGAGGACGTCTGTGGAATTAGGAGTTTTACAGCGTCATGACTGGGTAGAGGGTCTCCCTGTCTTGTTTTATTTTATTTTAAATATTTAATGATCTGGAGATCAGAATTTCAACGCTCTTTGCCCACACATGTGGGTAGAAATAACCTGCCAGTTGGTCTGGCTGCTGTCAGGTTGAGCCACTTCAAGCATTCAGCATGCCGAGCTGAGTTAATCCTCATCTGTGCGTCTGCAGAGATGAGTTACAGTAATGTTGTCTTGTTGCCGATGAGATATTTTAGAAGCACTTGTGTAAATTCTTTAGCATCTCTGAGTTTAGAGGCTGCGGATATTTTTGTTCCGATATGAAAGCGCTCTGGGGTACGGCGTCGGATGCATAGAAAAGTGATGCTTTGGGCCGCTTAGCAACAGAGTTTATAGCTCTGAGGGAGACGACAGTTTACACCCCTTTTGTTTTGCTTCATGTTACTCAGATTCCATCAGTAACGTGAGATCTGATGAGGCTTTCTCTTTGTTCGCAGGTGTCTTCTTCATGTGTTCCAGCCACAAACTACGAGCTGGTAAGTCTGAACTTATGATACCGTTGCTCATTCTATGGATAAATTGTGAGCTGCTTAATGTGACCTGAACTGTTTCTCTTTTCTGCTGTCGAAAAATGAATGGCAACATGAATGCGTTGTCCGACAACATGCTGTAAGAGCTTGACTTACAGGGGAGCATATCTGCAGTGAGGACGACTCTGGCTGCTTTGCCTTTTTTGGTATCGCTTTAGGAAGCCGTGTTGGGCTTGGATGGGATTCGCTCGCTCGCTGTGTGTTTAAATGGTTTTGGGTGCTTGACAAACCAAAGCAAATATCCCCTGCACTTTATTGCCCTAAAAAAAAAATAAAAAAAAACAACGTCTGGGTTTTCTTTCAATAAAAGCTGCCATAATTAATCAGGAACATGTTGTTATCCTCACAGATGCTTTTTCCTCTAGATGTTTTCTGCATGAACACATCTGTTTGAGATGTGCACAGGTAGGGGGGGGGGGGGCATGCACTCAAACCATCAGCTCTACCTTTCTGTGTCTCAGTCTCCCAACTAAACCTGCATTGTAAATATTGATGGTTGTTTTTATTCCCAGCTGGATGTTTCCTGTCTGTACAGCTCGCCTGCATCCCAGGAGGCATTTGTGTTTACATTAAAGAGGCTGATCATCATCATCATAAACGCTGATGAGCTGAAGTGTAGAACATCTGTTGAGTTTTGTGCATCAGTGCATTTCCGGAGCAGCTGTTGGTTGGTTTTCCAGCAGCTCTGAAACGATGCTAAATGGGGAATATTGCCAATGAGGAATCAGGAATCGACTCTAAACCTAATGAGAAAACGTATGGATAACCGCGGATATCCAAATAATTTTTTCCGCTAAAACCTAAACAGGAGCATATGTAAGAAACTGATGCTTCATCATCAAATAGTTTAATAAACCCCCAACAAGAAACTATGGACTACTCCCACCCCAGTGATTTTTAGTTTGATCCCAGACTTATTTTTTACTAACAAAGATTAAGTTCTAATCCCTAAATCTGCCCATGAATCTGATGCCGAACACTAATGAAGTCGTTTAATGCCTAAAAGTGATGTCTAACCATAACCCGAGCGCTTTATACGCCAAACATTAAATATGAGCACAACAAGGGAGCGACTGCTTCTGGGGTCTAAACCCAACCATGAAGCTGTTTACTAATCTATCCTAGTAACCAGGAAATTGATGCCTGATCTCAAACTATTTTAATTGAATTATAACCCTAACAAAGAGCATGTTTCAATCCCTAGGTCTTAGAGGTGGGCCATCTTAGGTGCCTCACTGTTCGATTTGATTATAAAAGGATAGGATTTTTGCTTCACTCCTTCCTTGGCTACTTTCTACTTTTAAATCCATTCAGTTTCCATTATTTGAAGCATCCAAACACATTTATTTCCTGTCTTGTATTTATGTGAAACCACAAATAAAACCAACACATGTCCAAAATATGTTTCTTCATCATCTCAAGGTCTTTTTCTCAATGGAAGCTACAGTAAATGTGTGTTGGCAATAGATGTATAATATAGGGTGACCAAATTTTGATTTCCATTAAAGAGGACGCTTGGCCAATCCTTAAACACTTCAGTCATATTCTGTTTACTTAAAGAAGAATTTTATTATATCAAAGTGTTTCTGCTCTATGTGGTTGGAAAGCATAATAAGATAAACTTCAGATTGGCTTCTAGAAGTCAGCCATTACAGAAATAACTTTAAAATCTCTAGAGTTAACATTTTTGGAAATAAACACCCTATAACCATAATAGCTCACTTTTTAAGTCCTACAGGACAAAAATGACACAACAATCTAAAATTATTCTCTACAAGTATTATTTTCAAAGTAATAATAAAAACTAAAAAGCAGGAGTCTAACAAGAACATTTAAAGACACTAGCGGTTTGTTACACCTGAGCTGACGTCTTGTAAACAGCAGCTGCCCTGCGCTGCAGCTCAGGGAGGGCGCCCCCGGACAGCAGGGGGGGAAAGTGGAACATGTCTGAGGGGAAAAGAGGACGCTGCTGCTAACATAAAACACAACAACAAAGACTAAAATGCCAAATATTTGTTGTAGTTGGTAAATTTCACGCTGCATGGCCGAAACATTAGCTGCAGCCATAATGTTTGTAACCTAAAAATGTCCGGGAGGCACGCCGTACTTTTTATGTTTTTGTAATTTTAATTATTATGCAAGATAATCGATGTTAAACACTCGTGAATGACTATCGGTTTAATAGTGAATCGGCACACCACTAGTGGATCTATCTATGAAACTGATGCCTGACCCTAATGAAGCGCTCAGAGTGTCTGTTTTGCTCAATTTCTAACCTATTCAACATATCCCAGATGTGACTGACTCAACCTTAACAGACTCATTTTTTTAGTAACAAACCCTGAATTGGAACATGGAAACTATTGCCCAGTTTTAAGAATCTGTTGCACATTCCTACCTAAGAAAACCCTTGCCTTAGCCTAACCAAACAATTTTATCCTTAAACGTAACCAGGAAACAGTTGCCTAGTCCTGACTTGGCACTTTTAGTCCTCCATCCTTCCCAACTTTTGATGTGGAAATAGAATGAAAGCAGGTAATTGTATTAAAATAGATAAGAGGAGATTTTTTTAATTACTGCTTCAACAGTCCGTGCTGATTGCTTTGTTTAAATGGATCATTCAGAACCCGAGTGGTCAGACAGAAACAGGACATGTTGAGGTTTTTAAGTCCCCTTCCTACAATCACGATGACACTGCGTTTATCGGGATGGCTCTTTAGATAATCCTGCCGTGTGACCGCTCCCATCACAAATCGATGATATTGGATTGTCTTTTCCTGATATCACAGCTTGTGTGGTGTGTTAGCGGGGACAAACGAGCATGCAGCCTGTTGAATGTGAGCTGTAGCCAATCAGAAAGCGAGGTGACGGGCAGGGACACGCCTTGGAAGCGTCTTATTATTTACAAATCTCAGCGCAGTTGACTGCAGTCCACACACCCATAGAAACAGAGATCAGTCAGAGCAACGATGTGTAACGATGATAACTCACCTCCAGGTCTTTGTGTAGCAAGTAGATCACCTGCTCCCACTGTCTCCACTCCTTTTTCTTTCTCCGTCATTTTCTCTCTGTTAAAACTAGCCCACAAACTACCGCCAACGCCTCCTCCTCTGCCGCCATGTTTATTTACTCCGTAATCAGGTTTCATCTCGTCATTGTCGTCTGGCCGCACGCCACACACCGTAGGACCAAAGCTGTTATAGCCACCGTTTTGTATCGCCGCGTGCGTTGTTCTCTCAAGGTTTTAGAAATCGCACTGCCTTGTTAAAATCCTGCTGTGTGAACCAGCCTTGAAATGTAGCTTGGATGTTTCTATAGCGCCGATTCACAACAGATGTTTCATCCTAAGGCACTTTACAAGAAAAGTCATTTCGATACAAACATTCCAATCAGTTTAAAAGTTTCTATCTAAGGAATCCCAGCAGATTGCATCCAGTCATTGACTTGCAGCGTTCACTCCTCCTGGACCAACATGTAGCGACAGCAGACAGTCGCCTGCTTTGTCGTTGACTTCACAGCAATCCCTCATACTGAGCAAGCATGCAGCGACAGTGGAGAGCAAAAACTCCCCTTTAACAGGAAGAAACCTCCAACAGAACCAGGCTCAGTAGGAGCCGCCGTCTGCCACGACCGTCTGGGGGTTTAAGAAGACAGAGCAGAGACACAGAAGGAACAGAAGATCTGATATAAGAGTAATTTCTATATTAAAGAGCAACTCACCCCCCTACCAGAGTCTAACTCCGCCCTTATTTCCTGTTTGGACCAGCGAACGCGTGGGAGGAGAGGGCTGGGCGTGTAACGTTACACTATGGCAACGCCACACGAACAAACTACATTGCTCCCCATTTTTAAACCTTGCCAAACACTGTATGGTGAAATTTAAAAAAATCTTTTCTGGTACAGCTCTTTCACACATGGGCTTTGGAAAGAGTTTAGCAGGTTGTTTTATTTTGACAGATTCTCCCTTACGACGGAAAAATGTCTTATTCTGTTTTTTCTTTTCTTTTGGAATACCCAAAAAAGATGATAAATGTTTAACTATGCATAAAAGCAATAACAGACTATCGAGAAATCATATACGTACATTTTTGCATGTACAGCATTTATAGAACACCCCTGTACGGAAGTCCTAAAGGGTCATACATACATACATTTCATTGCCCCCGTTTTCTCGTGATAACGAGATAATTTTCCTCCGTTTTCTCTGGTCAACCATGTAATTAATGACTACATCAGGGTCACTTAGATTGCCCCTCCGATAAAGATGAAGCCTTGCTAACCGTCTTCTCAGATGACGCACACTAATGTGTACATTATCTGTAATAGCGAGGCATCAAGCTATTTCAGCTTGTGTCAAGCCTCGATTGAAAAGATGTGTGATGCGGTGATCGATATTATCCTGCTCCTCTGACATTGCTACACTGAACGATGTATCCTGCAGTGATTTAACAGAAGATATCATTTTGTTTTCTTGAGATCTCAAATTATCTTGTTATCACGGGAAAACGGAGGAAATAAAATTTATGCGTGGATGACCCTTTAGGACTTCCGTACCCCTGGCTGTTTGTATCTGTTGAATTCTTCCGTATACTTCATTTGTTCGTGTGTTGTACACTTGCTATTTGTTAAATAAAGGTTGTTTTTTTTTTACTTGCACATTACGTCTACGTGCTAACGTCCGGCCAATCATGTAACACGACGTCATAGCCAGGCGCAGGCCTCCGAGTAGATATGGCTACCAGAGTCCCTAACGCACTATTAGACACACATTTATACAGTTTATCAGCAAGAAAAAGGTTGGTTGAGGGGTGAGTTACTCTTTAAAGACAATAAAAAGTTGATAACAGGACACGGAGGACGTTTGGTTACTGGGAGCTTCATCCCAGCCAACACCCGCCCCCCCTTCCAATAAGGGGGAAAACTCCAAGAGCTGTCTGTTTGGTGTATTTAGGCATGCGTAATGTAGGTAAGGCATTCCTGGTGCGTATACAGCCGTTGTCATTTCCCAGCATGCATCAGAAACCAGACGACGTTTTGTGTCACAGTGCACGTGGTTCCGTGCACGCTCCCCAGCATTCCCAGCAGCAGGAGCGTCACTCCAAGCCCCTCCGCTCCTTGTTTGGCAGATTCCTCGTCTTACGGCCAGACCAGAGATGATTTAGTGTTGCGTTCAGGTGCAGTCTGATTACAGCAACCATATATTACCTTACTGAGGGGGAAAAATGTTGGCAAGGAATACGAGCGCTTTTTCTGTTCTGAATCCCCAGAATTCCAGGGAGATGGACGAGCTACGCCTTGACAGAAAACAACTTTAATATCAGAAGGTTAAGATCCAGCTGATCATAAAAGAAAATTAAATATCTTTTTTTTCTCAAATTGGCCACAAACATTTTTTCCAGGTCAGCCTGATCCCTGCGGTATTTATAGCAGGCATGGTGGGAATTTTTATCAACCTCCTCGGCTAGTGGGTCATTTTGGTGATTGGTCAAAAAAACGTACGTTTCAAATTACTTTACAGTCAACAACAACCCAACAACACTGCTTTAAGGAATGTAAATGAGTCAAGATTCATCTTTAGAAGAAAGGACAAAAGTTGTATTCCCTGAAACCCTTACTGTCTTGGTCATCATCTCGCCTGGGAAAGTCCTGAAACATCTCAGACTCATCAGTCATGATGAGGAGGGTGTGTTGTTAAGTTAAAACGACAAACTTGTTTAGTGTTTGGAAAATTGCTTCACTAATGTCCTGAAAAAGTATTGAAATGATAATCTGATTTAAACTTGAAGTTGCATGGTGGAGCAGCTGGTAGTACTGCTGCCTTGCTACAAGAATGTCCTTGGTTTGAATCCCGGGCTGGAGTCTCACTGGATGGAGTTGGCATGTTCTCTCTGGCCTCCTTCCAACAATCCAAACCCATTCAGCTTCATTGGTCTCTCTAAACTGCCCTCAGGAATGAGTGTGTCTGGCTTCCAGGTTTCAGAGTTCCCTGATTTCTATTCACCCCTCAAGGACGAGTGATGCTAATTAGCTTCATACCTGTTTCACTGTGGATACAGCCAAGGTGGTGTATGAGTACCACGAATGTTGGTTGATACAAATGCCTCTCGCTCTAAGGATACTATTAAAAGTGCTTTGACCCCCATCTAGTGGTCAGAGTGTGAACTACACGTAGTTAATTGAGGTGGAATTCCGCCATAAACTTGGTAAACAGTCTTAACACTGATGTAGGTTGTGCAATGGAGATAAGCATATATATGCTTACTAATACTGCTAATACTCTGATCTATCACAACAGACAAAACGTGACCAAAAATCTAAATGTTATCTTTAATTTTGGGTGTGATGCTTTTTAGTGACACTAGGCAACTAAGGAATGGGAATGAGTAATTGAGTATTAATTAGTAATATGTGTAATATAGGTATGATTGTAGAAAACGTACATTCTGTACATGTATTTTGCGACTTTAAATCAAAGGATAACTTTAGATTACAAAATGTATATAGAAATACATAAAAGTAATGATAATAATTACAGAAGTAGACATCCTTATTGAGTATTTATTGATCCTGAAACTGGAGATAAGTGTCTGGAACAGTACAGTAAATGAATTTTTCTGTATTTGGCTGCTTTTAAAATACTGACGGAAAATAAATAAAAAAACATTCTTAAATACGTTTTGACTCCTTTTCAGTCGTGTTTGAGCAAAAGAACCATCAATGAAATAATCCACATTCTGAGACTGGAAAGTTTGTTGCCTAGCGTTGGTAATTAGTGTCATACCTAAATTTACCCAAATGCTAGGTGCAATGTTCAATTAATAATTTCTAAGTAATTTAAGATCTGATTGGATGCAAAAACACAAAAAGTAATAAAATATTCTTGTTCACTTGCATATCAATTCAGGCATCAGGGGGATATTATCCTTCCAAGCAGCCAGAGCTTGTAGAAATCTAACTTTACGTTGACTTCTTTTTCCTCTTATTCTTAGTAGAAATGCACCAATATAAGAATTTTGTAAACTCAATTAAAGCAAAAAATACTTTATTGCAAAGGTAAATCAAATGTTACAACTCATGTCATCCAAGTATCTTAAGAGGGTCGTTGTGGGCAGGAAGGATGTCTGGTAGCAGTCAGTCTTTCAGTGCATCTGAAGGAGCCTTTTTCTGTCTCAGTTTATTTATTCAGGGTCAATTCACTACAAATGCTGTCAAAAAATAATCAGATCACACAGATTACAAATCGGCTACATACATTCCCATCCAGGCCATCGTATCGAGTCACTGACTTGCATCAGTCCCTCGTTTGAAATAACACCTCTGTCCAACTTAACTAAAAAAAATCTCTGATTGATATGTTAGTTATTATAAGGGATGTAAGAAAATACCAATACACCGATATATTACGATATTTTATTTCCCGATATTGTATCTATATTCAAAAGAAAAATATAAAAATATATTTTTTCTTTTTTTAGGATTTAAATGGAACCATTTTTCATGACAGTAATTTTTGTAGTAAAAATAAAACTATGAATGGTAGTTTGTGGCCCTTTTTTCACCTTCTTCGTTCCAGTGGATCAGAATCCCAATATATTGTCTTACTCATAGTATCGCGATATATCGTATCGTGATACATGTTGTATCGCCACATTTGTACTCATACACATCTCTGGTTATTATGGTATTTAGGCTGCAGAGATCTTCCTGGAAGGTCTCTTGATCCTCGCGATACGATGAGCAAGACAATATATTGTGATTTTTAAATTTAAATCTAGCTGTAGAAAAACTGTCCCATCATTCTAAACTCTCCAACCTGTTTCATACTTTAACACGTCCAGTTTTATTACTAGAAAGGTAAAAGGTCAAAAAAGAGCCACAAACTAACATTCATAGTTTGAATTTTACTACATAAATTACTGTCATAAATAATGGTTCCATTTGAATACAAAAAAAACTAAATAAAAAAAACCTATATCATTCTTTTGAATATAGATACAATATCTGGGAATAAAATATCGCAATATATCGGTGTATCTGCATTTTCTTACATCCCTAATAATAACTTTAACTAAGTTTTCCAAAACGGTCCAGCATGATCCGTTACAGAACTGGACTCTTGTTCAGAAAGATTGAAACAGAACAAGGAGAACCCTGAAGGACCATTGGGGGGGGGGGGGGGGGGGGCAGTTCCTCACTGACACTGAAAGTTAAAAACGTTGTCTTCTTCACTCAGTAACATCTTTCTCACTGAAGAGTGTTGTCAGGGCAACCTAATATAATGCTTGGTTCTGCAGGTTCTGACCGGCCAAACTGACCTATGAATTGTTGAAGCATAACTGAAACCCGCTAAACTAATGAAGAACCCGAGTTGGACCCGACTCGGCAAAGAACCGGTTTTAGTTCCAGCGAGCAGTCTCTGATTCCTGGAGCGCTCTGGGGAGAACCCACGGTATATTATCATCTGCAGGAGGTTCTGATGAGTTTCATAAAAGCTCCCACTCGTGCCGGATCAGAACCCCTTGAAAAGATGTGACTCGTCCACCGGGACTGGGGGGGGGCTGAGTGAAGCATTCCTCAGACGTTCCTTCATGTTGATCCACTTCTGCCAGGAATAAGTCGTATTTGGGGGGTTTGGTGGAGCGATGTGGGATGCAGACATAATGAGTCCACGCTCCCTGAAAGCCATAAACCACCGACACATACGTCATGCGGGGCCAGGAGGACATTGCTGAGTAGTGAGTAACTGCAGGGCAGAGATGGTGGAGATGTGGTCCAATTAGCGCCGGCTTCAGAACCACTCTGGTTTACTGCAGAGTTCTGCTCGGCGTCGCTCTTCCGGCTTCCCCTGGACAGAAAACAGGCGAGAACGTGTTTTTTTCAGGTTCTTCATTCTGAAGAACATAAACCCAAATGTTTGCAGAGATGTGAATCGATTCCTACAGTCTGGTGGGAAAAAAGGTGGAAAATCGTAGAATTT